>NC_047563.1:53145435-54360435 GCF_902806645.1 Magallana gigas
ACGTACAAGTGAAATTCTTTTCATTTCAAGATGATTAGGTTTTGCCTGTTTCGTAACTAATTAAAAAAACCTGATTGACATACCTCTATCAAATATCTGTTGAAAAGTTTGTGGTTTTTTTTACGAGACGTATTTTGTATTAAAAGTTAACTTAGTGAAAGTTAATGACTTCTGTGATTTATTAAGACCAAATACTTCAAAACTTAAAAGATATTATTTTTTGTCTCTCTAATATCTCTTGCAATAAAAATAATGATAAAAAAATTGAGCTGTTACATGTAATTGTGGTAATGCGTTTATCAAATCAATTATAAAGGACATACTTATGGTAGATTTAAGACGCTTGATAACAATTAATATCTTAAAATGATAATGACATGTTTATCCGTGATTGATATTCAAACCTGATTAGATAAAAATCAAATATGTTGCTCCGTCAAAATTAATTAACTTCATGTATTACATGTATTACCGTTGAAGTAAGATAATTACTTCTTTTCTTGAAAAAAATATTTACATTTACCATTTGATTTTTTAATCTGTTCATTTTATTTGAAGAATGTCTGCCTGGATATTATTGGGAAAATTGCAGTCTAGCGTGTGAATATCCAACATTTGGAAAGAAATGTTCTCAACAGTAAGCTTGCAATGACCAATCATGTAACTTTATGCTGGGGTGCATAGAATGCAAGTTTTAGGTTTTTCTATTTTTATCCGGGTTTTCCCTATAGAAAAATCCGATAATTAAAATAGTGAAAGTTGCGGGCGGGAGAGTGAAAGGGATAAATTCGTCTACTGTTTTAAAGTTAGAAACTTATTTTTCTAAAGAGCAACTGTACATATCTTAGAGATGCAGGACATACCTTTTGGACTTTGATTTGTGATGATTTATGATAAAGAAAATAGAAGCTGTTGAACTACATTTTGGAAAAAAATATTGCAAATAGAGCACCCAGTTTTTCTTGAATATGTAGTATTTAACAATTCTGGGTTGACCTATGGATAATGGATATTGTTCATTCAAAAGAAAACCCGGTTTGCTGTCATTTTGCTATTTTTTTTTTAGATCACCTGAGCTGAAAGTTCAAGGAAGCTTTTCTGATCATATTTTGATCGTCGTCCGTCTGTTCTGTGCCCCCCCCCCCCCCCCCACTCCCGATTGATTTTCTTTTTTCTTCAATTCTTATTTGCGACCGTAATGGAAATTATATTGAAAATTGACCAAAAAAAATTAGAGAGAGATGCACTAAATCCCTATTAACTGGATTGAAATAAATACATTTAGAAGAAAGAAGTTTATTTTTAAGTCAGCTGCAACAAACTGGATTAAGGCCAGGTACATGTGCATGTGTAAATTATCCATTGCAGTTTAGATTTTTTATCTCTGTCCGCTCTTCTAAATATCCAACAATGTTGTTTGTTTTCTTTATTTCAATTTTAAAGGATTTAGATAAGGAAAAGTTTGGACAAAGTGTATACCAACATGAAAAAAAGATGGTTTAACATATTAATATAACTGTATTAAAATAATGTGTAAAGTGTTTATTCCTGCACTTGCGCGGGGTATCATCTAGTAATAACAAAGGAAAGGCATGTTTCAATCAGTTTATAGCTTCGTGTTCGGTATTCCGTAGAGTCTTCGTAAAATGGGTAGGTAAACCCGGGCCGGAAAAAATAAAAGCCGGATTAGATCGAGATTTTTCAATTTACATCGATAACAATTATCCAATATCATTGAAATGTTATTGATATGTTACAGATCGGTATATTTGTTTCGCTGTAAATGCGTATTTTGGAATCTATTGACGATTGTTAATTTCCAAGTTGGTAAAATGGGTACTAGGCAAACCCGGGTCGACATGTACGGGTTTGTGGACTTATTTAAGAAGAAGCTTAATAATTCATGTTTAATTATATGCTTCTAAAACGAGGTTCTTTGTTTAAAGAAGCCATGACGTATGATAAATAATTCGATCTGACAAAGATGAATTTGTTTGTTGTTCAACAGTTTGCATGCGAAGGGGGTCTTTAAAAAATGCAAAATATACTGGTATTGGTGCCGATTTTGTGAAGTAAATTGATGTCAACTATTTCAATGCGATGACAGATTTCACATATGGCTGTGGTGTTAGCTTGTTTTGATTTTCGTTTCCTTTTTATTATTTATGCTTTGTAACCGGGGAACCATCTTCGCTAGCCAAGGGTTTACGATCCGCTTCTCTCCTCTGCAACCCTTGGCGGATTTAGTTCTCATTTCGTAGCTTAGAGAAGCGCCTACTAGCGGATAATAAGATAACACCAGTTTCCATTACATCATTTTTTACCAATAAGGTTGCGCGTATCGAACGTAGTTTGGATTTAGAAAAAAAACAAAAATGGCCGCGCCCATTATGCATTGTAAGTTCGACGAGATTTGCAAAACTTTCAAAATTAGCGAAATTACAGACAACCAGCGAAAAGCCATCGTAGCAGTGATAAATGGTCACGGTGTTTTTGTGGGAACAAGAACGGGGAGCGGCAAATCTTTGACATACGAGTGTTTACCCATAGTAAGACCGAAATCTATAACACTTGTGATTGCCCCACTTGTCACCATTATGTCGGAGCAGTGCAGTAAACTGGAGCGTCTAGGATTCCGAGCTACGTATATTGGTAAAGATCATTCAGAAACGGAAAACATCAAACGTGGAATGTATGATTTTGTGTTTGGTAGCCCGGAGATTTTAGTAGGCGATGTCACATATCGAGAGGTTTTGAAAACCCAAGTATACCAAGAAAAGCTTAAACTAATTGTTGTTGACGAGACACATACAGTACTACAGTGGTAAGTGGTAAAGTAAATTGTAGTTAAACTGTGTAAAACATCCTTTCCTACAAAACATGTCGTGCCTTGGGGAATAAAAACCGCCAAGGATGGTCAGATGTAGATCGATACACAGAGGCTTGGTTGTCACATAGTGCAGTTCTTTATAATTATTTCATTAGTTGTTCCCAAAGACAAAATGATTAAAATTGTAAATCATATATTTTTGTGCACCTAGCATGCGCCCCTTCTAAAATTGTCAAATTTAACGTAAAATGAAAGAAATACTATAAAAGTGTACTGAGTAAAAAAATACATTTTACCCTGCAAAAATCTCTAGAATCCAGGAGCTTCCGGGGTTTCGCCCCCGGACTACCATCAGGGCTTTGCCCTGGACCCATTGGAGGCCTCAAAGTAACCGCAGACCCCCTGCCTACATTTAGCGCTACCTTTAACTTTATATCCCGGATCTGCCATTGTAAGCAATTCTGACACAATGAAATAATTATAAAGAACTGCACTATGTGACAACCAAGCCTCTGTGTATCGATCTACATCTGACCATCCTTGGCGGTTTTTATTCCCCAAGGCACGACATGTTTTGTAGGAAAGGATGTTTTACACAGTTTAACTACAATTTACTTTACCACTTACCACTGTAGTACTGTATGTGTCTCGTCAACAACAATTAGTTTAAGCTTTTCTTGGTATACTTGGGTTTTCAAAACCTCTCGATATGTGACATCGCCTACTAAAATCTCCGGGCTACCAAACACAAAATCATACATTCCAGTTTGATATTGTGTAATGACGAATTTCTACACGTATGTACCCGAATGAACATACGTGTAAATTGCAAAGTACCCGTAAGGTCGAACTTGTAGCCTCTGTTTCCCTAATGTCTATTAATTTTAATAAACATGTTAACTTTTCTTAAGCCTGAATATTCAATGCATATACTGATATCTACCAACATAAATTTTCATTAGCGTTTAATATGTTATTGGAGTTTTATTTCACGCATCTCTTCCTCCAAAACATGCAATGGCTCCGTTATCTTATTAATTTGTGATAAATAAAAATGTGCATAAAAAATTATATAATAATTGATGTTTAATAAAATTAACACATGCAGAATTCCTACTTTTCGTTTATAACCAACATTCTCAGCTTAGTAGGAGAGGATATCCATAATTACATTAAAACATTTACACGTACAAGTACACGTTACAACTGCTAAACAAGAAAAGTAATTGAGCTGGTACGCGTAGTTTTAACTTGTAACCTACACGTACAAGTACACGTACACGTTTGTCTGCTAAACCTCTCTACTAAAAGATTAAAGTAGAGAAAGTTTTTAAGTATTATAAAGTCTGTACCGTCTACCTGCATAAACCAGCATAGCATACGCGTCGGAACCGGGGGCTAAGCCCCCCCCCCCCCCTCCCCCACTTTTTTTTGGCAAA
Organism: Magallana gigas; assembly: GCF_902806645.1. Classification (NCBI taxonomy): domain Eukaryota; kingdom Metazoa; phylum Mollusca; class Bivalvia; order Ostreida; family Ostreidae; genus Magallana; species Magallana gigas. The sequence continues at coordinate 53,149,705 of NC_047563.1, forward strand.
GTTATACCTAACCATTATATAGAAAAATAGCATGATAGAGGGTTCAGCCCCCCACTTTTTCTCGCAGGAAGATTATTGTTCCTAAATACCTTGAAAGATTGAGAAGTTGGATTCAGAAGCATACTAGCCCCCCCCCCCCCCACACCCCCCCCCCCACACACACGGATTAGGAATTTCATGATTTTGGACAAAATATTTGGGTAAATTTTTTTTCTTTTGGAAGTATAGGTATACTCCCCCCCTCCCCCCCACGGATTAGGATTAGGATTTCCATGATATTGGGAATTACTTTTTTTCAATATTTCTTAGGATTAGTCTAGCCCCCCCTCCCCCCCCCCCCCCCCCCCACTTTCAATTTGCTTCCGACGCCTGTGCATAGAATTCATTGTACATGTATATATATGTACATTCAGTTGGTCAATCGGACAATTTTTAGACACTGCATGTAAGTTTACATTTAAAACTGGATTTTCTTCACTTTACCCGTATATATACTATATAGCCAAAAGAGGTAATATTTTGTGTCCGCGCCCAAACCACAACGAAGATGTTAATCACAGTTGTCATTGTATATAGTGGAGGATCCAGGATACTGATGCAGTTGTACTAGGTCTGCTGACAGGATCTGACTCTGTCTTTTGTGATGCCGAACGGATCGAACAATCTTTTGGTTGTGTAAAAGGGGCCAGTGTATCCAGACCATGTATAGATCTAGATTCCCTGCCTGATTGGCCACCACTCTTACAACACTGGATCCAAACAGTCAAATATTTAGGTTCCTATTCTCACCACAGGTGTTTGAGACAAGACCCCCTCTACCCCCCCCCCCTCACCCCCAGTTTCTAGTCCCCGGGGTCCGGGGTAGTTGACTCTCCCTTTGATGGAAATTCAATTTTCTATAATAATAATGAAATTTTAAGAAAGATTTTGTTGCAAGAAAAGTCCCCCCCCCCCGATGCTACGTGCCTGTGTTGTAAAGTCTTTATGACCATGCGTCTAAATTTCTTCCTCGCTCAAACAAGACACCTTTTATAATTTTCAGGAAAAAAGTCGAATAATAAACCATGGTTCAACAAAGAATGTAGAAAAGCAAGGAAAAATTTTCATTTGGCAAAGAAAAATCATAATAACTGCAAGTCCGAGGAAAATTTAAGTCATCTTAAGTCTCAAAGCAAAAACTATAGGCGGGTTATGGACGAGTGTATAAAAAATTACAGGAAAAGCATTACCGAAAAAATAAAGAATGTGCGTACTACAAATACCAAAGAGTACTGGAAAATTTTAAATTCAACATGTAAAGACAAAAAGTGTGCTGTTGATATTAATGTTGATATTAATGATTATTTTAATTTTATAAAGGGTATTAGTGAAACTGAGGATGAGTCGCTTGCTGTAGATAATGATGACTACTTTTTAAATGTCGCTTATGAAAATGTTGATGATTTTCTTAACTGTGAAATAGATGACGGTGAAATATTGGCTGCGGTTAAAAATTTAAAAAACAACAAAGCAGCAGGTTTTGACAGAGTGTTGAACGAACATATTTGTTCTACTATTACTGTTTTTTTACCAGTGTACAAAAAATTATTTAATGTTATTTTTGATAGTGGTATTGTTCCAGACGAGTGGTTAATTGGAATTGTAAAGCCTATTTATAAAAACAAAGGGGACCCTACGAAACCTGAAAACTATCGTCCTATAACTTTATTAAGTTGTCTTGGTAAACTTTTTACATCTATTTTAAGCACACGGCTGGAAGCATATGCAAATGAGATTAATATAATAAGTGAGAGTCAAACTGGTTTCCGAAAAGGCTATTCTACCCTAGATCATGCGTTAACTTTGCAGTTTTTATCAGAAACTCTTATGAAACAGAATAAGAAATTATTTTGTGCCTTTATCGATTTTAAACAAGCATTTGACACTATTTGGAGAAGTGGATTATGGTACAAAATGTCAAAAAATGGTATTAGTGGAAAATGTTATGTTTATATTAAAAATATGTACCAGGGTATTAAATCTCTTATTAGTATGGATGGTACCACATCTGATTTTATTAACTGTAATGTTGGAGTTCGCCAAGGCGAAAACCTATCACCATTTTTGTTTTCATTGTATATCAGTGATTTGGAGAATTTCTTATTAGACAAAAACATTGAAGGTCTCAAGAGTATTTCTGATGCTATAGAAAATGAATTATTTATGTATATGAAACTGTTTATCCTTTTTTATGCTGATGATACTGTAATTATGACTGAGACTGCCGAAGACCTCCAAAATGCACTGAATGAATTTTATGTATATTGTAGTCAATGGAAGTTACAAGTCAATACTGACAAAACAAAAATTTTGATTTTTTCAAAAGGCCCTCAACCGAAAAATGTGTTTTATTACAATAAGGTTGCTATAGAAAATGTCAAAGATTTTAAATACCTGGGTATAATCTTTTCCAGAACAGGATCATTTGCTAAAGCTAAAAAACATTTGTGTGAACAGGCACAGAAAGCAATGTACAGTGTTATTAGAAAAATAAGACAATTTAATTTACCTGTCGATTGTCAGTTTGACTTATTTGATAAAATTGTAGTCCCAGTGTTATTGTATGGGTGCGAAATTTGGGGTTACGAAAATATAGAAGTTATTGAACGTGTACATTTAAAATTTTTAAAATATGTTTTTAATTTAAAAAGTAGTACACCATCCTATATGGTTTACGGGGAAACAGGTCGTTTCCCTTTATGTATCAATGTATATACCAGAATGATTTCCTACTGGTCAAAGTTATTTACAAACTCCGAAAGCAAAATTGTATCTGTTTTATATAAGTTTTTGGTCTTGCAATATCAAATGGGAAATATGTCAAACTCTTGGATTGTAGGTGTTAAAATATTTTAGATATGTGTGGTTTTTCAAATATTTGGTATGAACAAAATATTGTAAATGTAAAGTGGATTTCTACAATTGTAAAACAAAGGTTACAAGACCAATATATCCAAAAATGGTCTAGTGACATTAATGACTCGTCAAAAGGGCAAATTTACAAGATTTTTAAGAAAAATTTTAATTATGAAAATTACATTAATATATTGCCACTTAGGCTCAGAAAGGTTTTTATGAAATTTAGAACTTCAAATCACCATCTCCCAGTGGAGACTGGGAGATGGTACAATACACCTTTAAACCAAAGAGTGTGTAAACTGTGTAATTCTGGTCAAATTGCTGACGAATTTCATTATATTCTGGAATGTAAAGAACTATTGACATTTAGACGTAAATATCTTGATGAAAAATACTGGTCAGCGCCAAATACTATTAAGTTTTGTGAACTTATGTCTTGTTCAAATGCTACAAACCTGAAAAAATTATGTTATTTTATTATCAAAATATACAGTTTGATATAATAGTCTGTCCTCCATTATTATACTTTTTCCTATCTTCATTGTATATATTGTATATTTATGCTTATTTACTATTTATTTACTACTTATCTATTCTGTTATCTATTATCTACCTCTGACTTTTGAACTGTATATAATGATTGACCTCATGTACCATTCCATGGTGTGAGCGAAATAAACTGAATTGAAAATTGAATTATAATCCGTGACAGTATCCAAGCTCGGTGTTTATTTCTGTGATGACCCGTGGTTAATCTTGCAATGAGCGGTCTGTAAAGAGGAGAGGACTCGGTACCTGGACCATTCATTATGTACTGACCATTTTTCAAACCAATGAAGTTCGTTTTATCTGGTAGTCTTGTCCCATGATCCCCTGCTCACTGGTCCCCTGCTCTTCGATTGTTGTCCCCGATCGAAGAGCAGGGGATCATGGGACAAGACTGTTTACCTGGGTGTTACTAAAATGAATGTATTTCTCTACTTTTTGCAAACGTTGTCGGACATTTTAAAAATCACTAAATTGCACTTTTCAAATAAATTTAAAATCTGATTTTTTTTGTGTGTAGATACCAGTAGCCTCAGAGAGAAATTAAAAATATCATATCGATGTGAAGACGATGAGCAGATGATAAAGACGATACATACTGGGGTATTGCATGCGCAAATCTGGAGGGGTGTAGAGTCTGAACCCTACGGCGAGAGAGAGAGAGAGAGAGAGAGAGAGAGAGAGAGAGAGAGAGAGAGAAAGAGAGAGAGAGAGAGATCAACTTCCCTTATACAATTTAACTTATTAAATGTAGTTACTCTGTAATTATTTCAATTAACTGTAGTTCTTATCTTATCGTGTCTATAAAAAAGTCATGCATGTGGGAGTGCAAGTATTTACTCTGTTCGACTGTTTGATTTTTACCAAAAACAAGAAATCAATGCAGAAGCAAGCCTTTGACAAGTACTTGTAGATTGCTGTATTTACATGCACCGTGCTGACTATAAATCGCTCTAGATTAGCTTTTTGCATTCATGCACGCGACAGTTTTGCAGTTTACATGCACGTGATAATCAGCGGATTCCTTTGTCAGCATTCAATGGCAAAGTCTGCCTATTGATCGAGCTTTTATTTGAAAATAATTTATTATATAATAGTAAACACTGGGCTAGCTGTTATTGATAAAATAACATCGCTGGAGGAGCTCGCTATATGCATATTAAAACTTTAAAACAGGGTTTCAAAAGAAGCGTAATTAAAAACTTCCATCGATAATTTTGTCCTTTGGGTCTGTATCAAAGCCGTGGCCCGCAAGATTCTGAACACATAAAAATAATCTATGTTTAAAGTTCTTCAAATATTTACTTCTCTTGCTTCAGACGCCTATATTAGTTTTGAGAGAGAGAGAGAGAGAGAGAGAGAGAGAGAGAGAGAGAGAGAGAGAGAGAGAGAGAGAGAGAGAGAGAGAGAGAGAGAGAGAGAGACAGAGAGAGAGAGAGACAGAGAGAGAGAGAAAGAGAGAGATGAACTTAAAAGCAGTGAAAATTAAAGTATTTCAGACAGGTCAAAATCCGATATGCATTATATTCACGTTAACACCGTAATTCATTCAGTGAGAAAGACTACTTTTTGATCCAGTTGTTTTATACTCAGTCTACTTTGTTTTCCTTATTTATTTACACAATAAAATATTTTCTTTAGTGAGTATGAAAGTCAGGCACGTAGCATCGGGGGGGGGGGGGGGGGGCAGGGCCCCACACTTTTTCTCACAGCAACTAATTTTTTAAAATTTACATATAAAAATTGAATTATCATGGAGTTGCCCCCCCCCCCCCACTTTTTTGGAGGATGTAAAAAATTGATATGAAAATAAGGAAATTAGGATTGAAATTGAAGTTATACTATGCCAGCCCCCCCCCCCCCCACCCCCACATGGATTAGAATTTTGGGAAAGTCTTATTTACTTTTTCTTTTTTTTTTTTTTTTTTTGCTTGTCAAGATTTTTTGGATGAGTCTGGCCCCCCCCCCCACTTTCAAAAACGATGCTACGTGCCTGAAAGTGGCAGAACTGCAGAAAAAATACATAACCCGCTACCTCCATCACCCGCATGAATCGTTATTAAAGAAAGCATTTTATTGTTTACTAGTATATTTACATTTTTTTAAATAATAAAGTGGTCGAAAAAAGTAAAAGAAATATTCACTCAATTATTGCTTATGTACATCAGAACGTTAGATAAAAGAAACGGCCAAATCGTCTTATGGGAATTTTAGTCTGACATCACCATGATTATTTCGTGCAGTCCGTGATATTTCCTGGGTTGCTGAAGGTTTCGACATACATTTTCGACAGACCTATGAATTACAATTTCCGTATACATAGTGGAAATTTTGCTTGGTGGGTGTAAATATATTGAAATAGATTAGGAGTTTTTTTTTAAATATACGTACAGTACACATTGTCAGTTTGAGAAATAAATAATACACAAACACAAGAATTTTCATCTCACATTTTATAACCCTGATTAAATATCAACAATATACTATGGATACACATACAAGTTGTAGCACTGATACAAATGAATGGAATGATCACAGTTCCTTTGACAAGACTAACACACTAATTCTGGGATACATTGTACAGTGTATAATATAGGGAGTAGTCTATTCAAAGGGAAATAACTCTATACCCTAAATTACGTCATGGATTTCAACCTTTTCTAAACAAATCAGACATTGTTAAATTTTGATATCTTTACAATTAATTGGGAGTAAATTTGAATTACTGTATAGCATTGTTCACATGTCTCGTAAATATCAATACAGTTATATATTAATTTATATAAGGTATTCAAAATGCGTATGGCAGCAATGTTACATCCAACGGCATCTATAACCTTCCCTACGATTGGTCAAACACTGACTAGATTGCGTACTATACATTAAATAGATGCGGTGTATTAGATTTTTTGTCTATAAGATCCCATATTAACTGTCTTTAATCCATGAATTTCCTATTGGGGTTTGCTCCATACAAAATTGTTCTCAGCTCTGGAATCATCTGAAAAGTAAATGGGAGAAAAGATTGAGAAATTAATTAACCAGGCAATTTTCATTCCAAACTTATGTTCTTACTTTCTCATTTGTCTATCATTATCACATTTTCCATCATTTCAATTATTATAAGTAAAACAGGAAAATCATTTAATGATACAAAATTTTTAAAAATGGATTTTCAAAAATTTCTCACAATTTAAAAAAAAAATCTTTTTCATAGATAAGAAATTCACAATTGTTTGGTAGAGTTTTCTCCCTTGTCTAAATTTCATTGAAGAATATGGACATTTGATTGACGGAACTTTTTACCTGTTGACTAATGAGAGAAAGACGACTTTCAAGCATGTTCTCAACCCGGATTTTCCCGTGTTGTGCTAGGAGCTCAACTCCTCCAGATCTACAATCAAAGATGCGAGATAATATGTTCACTTACGTTAAGACGTAACACACATACAAAATAAAATGTTACAAGCTTGATTTCTGTGAATATTTCCTTGGTTGATTTCTTAATAACATTAGCATTAACAACAAGTATGATTAGTCAAAGCCAATATTAAAGATAACCTCATTCAAAATACATAATCATATGCTATGGTACATGGCTTATTCAAAATGTAAAATTTCAATATTGAATAATTTTAAGATATATATATGCACTATCAAAATATTACAAGAACAGTAAGTTATTTCCTATTTTTTCTATAAATAAAAGTTTCTATTTTAAATAACTTTCATTTTACAATTGTTACATTGTTTTGTTTGCAATCACTCATACTGCAATTAAAGGGAAATAACCTATCCAACTTTATGCCAATAGACTTACACATCATTTCCGAGGAAGTTATCGGTGTCGATGCTGATGGAGACATCATTTCCTGTTGCCTCCTTGTACTGCTGAACAGATGCTGGAAGACTCTCCTGAAAATGAGGTATAGAAATGCCAATTCATTTACCAACTGTCTGAGCAAACTTTTCATTTTCTGCTTTAATAATTACTGTATGGTTGTACAATACAGGTTGCATATAAAAATTACCATTATAAAAGAAAACAAAAAAATTATTGTAGTGTAATATTACAATATTCAATTATAGAAATTGAATTCATCACATTGAACAGTTTTAGTTTTTAAAAAAAATAGTTTATATTTATACAGTAAAAATATAAATCAAAGAAAGAATGGTGCAAAAATCTTGATTCGAACACATGTTGATGATAGTAAAAACTTTACACAATGCTTACATGCAAGAAATGAACAAAATTTAACAAAATTGAATCCTAAAATGGATGGAGATTTAAGACTTTGTTTAGTTATGTAAATTAGAAGACAAATATTGATAGAACTTACCTTAAGCAAGTCTAAATCTTCCTGTTTACACCTCAGAACCACTGATGCCTCAATCAGTTGGAACAAACCCTGAAATATTACATTGTAAAGCCTTGCAATGTTTCATCAAGTCACATCATATTATAATAAGCCCTGAAATTTTTATTAATTTAAAAGCTGCATTTAGTGATTACATTACATTGAAAGTCCTGAAGGTAAGATTTGTGGCTAATGGGCGATAACTCAGATTTTCATTGTGATTTAGCACTAAATATTTCTGTAAGTATAAATTACTTTTGCCATTTCATTAAGTATATGCTATTATCCAAAGTACACATACCAAAAATAATAGTCTAATCTGAAGAATATTTCCTTTTGCATTACTATAGAGTATTGTTTAGAAAAAAAATTATTTTCCATCTCCACAAATCAATCATTCAGATAACAATCTATAATTCCTCTTGTATACAAATGCATTCTTTTAAACTTCTAGAATAAACCATGTAGTCTAAAATAAAGTAATGGGGCATGGGATAAGTGATAAGAAAACTCTACCTTAACACCCCCCCACCCCAATGTTACCTGGGTAACAAGTTCCTCCAGGAATTTCTTGCACTTGGGCCTGTTTTTTTTTTTTTTTTTTAATACATTAAAATCGTTATCAGTAATAAGTTCCTCTGTGAATGTACTGTTTTTAGGATGTCCTATGTGATTTTACTTTGGTACATGTATATTTACCTGGGTGATGAGTCCCTCCATGAATTTCTTGTACTTGGGCTTGTCCTTTGTGATTTTACTCAGTCTCTGTCTGGCTTCCTCCATCAAGTCCTGAGGTGAGAATAACGTCAGTTATAAGAATGAAATCAGCCTTTTAAAGACTAATTATCTAGAGTCCAAATCACATCAATGTCTTCTGCATTTTACAACTAAAAACAAGGTTTTTAACTTCCATGTTTCATTTTTATAATTAAAAAGCGAGAAAAAAAACCTTAAGTTTCAATACCATTAAAAGTGGTTGCACATGTGTCACAACCACAGTGAGGTCTCTTTGAATGCTAAATGTGCTGAGCACCACTAAATACCTCACTATAGTAAAGTTTAAATATGAGAAATACAAAACCATTCTGCAATAACCCCCTTTCAGATACATACCGGTAATTATATACTTTTAACTTCAACAATATAAACTATGTGTTTTTCAAAGAATACCTTTAGGAGATCTTCTCTGGTTTTCAAAATCTTTAGTCTTGATTGATTGAGAAGGTTGGAACTTTGACTGAATAAAAAAACATATTAAATTAATATACAATCATCAAAAAATGATCCTAATATTACATGAAAAAAGTTGTTCCACAGTTTACACCCAAAAATTTATATGGTAAATGAACTAAAATATTTTTTTTTTCAATTTCAATACATGAAATTCAGTTTATAAACAGTCAGATATAGAAATCATGATATACTTAGTATATCAACAATTTTTTTTTTACATTTTCTTCTGTAATTCCACTTGTTTTTCCTTCCTCTCATAATACTCCATAATCTTGACCCTCTGCTGCTGCACCAGTCTTCCTTTCTCAATGTTAAACTCTTCCTCTGCCTGAAAAAGAGACAATTCAAATGATAGGATTTCCAAAGTACTTGAAACATTATTTAAATATGCAAGAATATTAAACTTGCCACATGCCACAATCTTAAGTGTACAGGTCCTTGTTGGATTAATAAATCAAAATACATTTTACATTTATTTCTTAATAACTGATTACTCTCTCTTGTAAAATATTATAATTGTTTTTATATATTTTTTTAAACATGAAAGGCCAATCAAATATGTTATATACTTATATAATAGTGTGAGACCACCACTGTGTAACAAATTATAGCGTAGCTAATAACATAAATTACAGTTACCAACCTTGGCATCAATCTCCTCAGCTTTTTCATTGGCTTCCTGCTCTATGAAAGCCATCATGTGCTTAATCTAAAGGGAGAAAAAAGACATAAGGTTTAATCCTCAACATCAAATGAATTTCTATGAAAAAGAGAATCAACTATCCCAAAAGTCTAAATCAGGAAGGGGGAGAGGGCAGTCCTCATTATACTATACACATGCAGATACAGTTGTAACAGGATGGGAGAAATAATGATGGACCAGACCGGGATTCAAACCCAGGCCCCCTGAATCTCTAGTCAGGTGCTCTTCCAACTGAGCTATCTGGCGCCGGTATTCTAACCGGTCTGACCGTCACATTCCTCCCCTCTTAAATGATCTTCACCCTCGAAGATCACCCCAGGCTCTTCCCCTGGCAGGAGTTAACCTGTCAGTTCCAGGGGTTGGTCACTGCACCAAATGTAATGGGATGGGAGAAATAATGACGGACCAGACCTGGGTTCGAACCTGGGCCCCCTAAATCTCTAGTCAGGTGCTCTACCAACTGAGCTATCTGGCGCCAGTATTCGAACCTGTCTGTAAAACATGGTTATGGTGAACATCACGCTTATAATGAATTGACACATCACGCTTATAATAAATTGACACGTTTACAGTGAAGCGATTTTCATTCCCAGAGACTTTTATTATTACATATGTTATTACCGTAACTTGAAATGAATCAGAGTGCTGCTACATGTAATAATGAAGCAAAAAGTCCATCTCTGGCACTTCATCATAAGCGTCTTTTACTGTAGTGAAATATTGTTACAGGAATGGGTGACTTGACAGACCTGTGATCAGCAACGTTACCACAAGGCCAAAAGATGCAGACCAGTTGGGCTGCATGCTTAGGGTAAGTCCGATAACCATTCCTTTATACTAACCCAATCTCACTACAATAAGTCATACAATATAAGCATTTGTTTTATTACCTTTAATACCCAGAGATTTCCCTGAAGTACCCAACGTTATGATTAAAAGTATAAATTGATAAATTGTAGGATCTATACCGGCAAAGTAAAATCATTTTAAAAATGCCATAATAAATCCATATCTATCCAAACCAACTCATACAATGCATTGTTTTTCATTTCTAAAATAGGAAAAAGATAACAAAGGACATTTTAAACTTGTGAAAGGTATGAAGACATAGGGTACATCTTGAATAGCTGTGTTGTCAGGAAATCAATATTAAATCGACGGCTTAATTATCATGTGAATACACGGCATTTATAACAAGCAACGACATATCTAAACACAGCATTTTGATACCTGTTTCTGAACATCTTGATCACTCATAGCCATCTTGACAGCTGTGTAATAACGAGCACCGTGAAGAAATCGACAATTTTCTGGCTAAACTCTCGTGACTGTATGGGAAGCAAGAATTGATGACGTAGTCCACACTTCCGGTGTCGGTTAGACGAAGGAAAAATGCCGTCCGAAATGTGAAAGTAGGAAGGAGTAAACATGTCAGATAATTTGATATAGGCTTAGTTAATCAATGGAGGTAATATCTAATGTTTAATTTATTTCAAATGATAAACTTTTACGATGATGAAAATCAAAATCTTTAAATATGTCAAAATTTGAAAGACATGGAAAGATCACACAAGTGACAAGAGCTGAAGAGGTTTTTGCCACATGCGTGATTTTAAAAAGTTGACGAACCATGGAGCTACAGTTACATTGCCATCCATACAAAAAAAACTGTATAGTATATTATGTCCACAAAAAGATGATTGTGCGCACTTCATTGACTTATTAGCCTAATTAGCATGACTACACAAATTATTCTGCAAAAATGTTAATACCAAAAAAATCCTGAGTCAGACACATTGTAATTTAGATGTTTTTAATTTACTTGCCTGGCAAGAATGTCTTTTAAATACCCTCTCCAGCCCTGTAGAATGAAATGGTGGGGTTGGTTTCTAGGTAAAAATATTGACTCTCAATCTCAATGTGATACACTGAATATAATATACTTCACTTTCTGGGGTCGGTTAGGGTGTTTTGGAAAATGTCTGATGCAAATAAGATGGTGAATCAGTAGTAAAATATCTCAGGAATGTTAGAATAACAGTAGAATAATAGATTACCAGCCTACAGAAAAAGTTATAGGCAAATGCAGAACGACATCCTTGTTATTGCTGTTTCAAAGCAAAATGTTGCCTTTTAGAACTGTCCTTGATGTTCTGAATGACATACAAAGTATGCAATACATTAATCACACAGAAATATTGATAATTAATATGATTATCACAAAGGTATAATTCAGATTTTTATCATATGAGCAGACATTTTAACTATGGTATGAAAAATAAATAAATATTTTGTAAAAGAAGTTGTGTGGCTTGTTGAAGTTCAAAAGAAGGAATATACTGTAAACCAACTCTATTTGGGGTTTACCAGATATAAATGTGTATTCAGGATGTAGATTACCTGGTATCTGGATTATGAGTAAACAGAACATTTGAAGACTGGTTCACAGCGATGACGATTATATTGCAAACCTCATTTTTTACCTGCCGAAAATTTCTCTGACAGGAATAACAATGATGAGCAAATTCGTTTACACTATGATTTTTGACTTTTTATAGTACATGTAGTCCCCGCTCCGAAGGAGGAGTATATTGTTTTACCCTTGTGTGTCTGTGTGTGTCTTTATCAAATTTCTGTGAAATTTTTCTCAGCAATTATTACCAGGTAATTAATTGTAAATGCTTGAAATATTAACACCGTATTTGTGTTGGTATGCCTTATGTTGGGATTCATTTTTGTACCAATCAGATGTCACCCTGTTAACTGATTACTTTGTATATTTTTGGCCAAAATTTAGTCATATTATGGCATACCTAAACATTTTTTTAACAAATTTGATGGCAACTCCTTGTTAAATATATGTCAACTTTGCTTATTTTGTATATTCACATTAAAGCTTGGGTACATGTATCACTAGTAAGCATTGGCTCACATATCTATATCTTGTTTTATTGTTTGTACTTAATTTGTAACACATTGAAAGTCTGAAGATCTGAACTGTATACATAAATCTACAACATTAATATATAATTATAGTCAACAATGAAACAAATACTTTTAAAGGGTCTAAGATTTCAGGTTTGATGAGAAATTTAAGATTGTAAAGAAAATACTCGATTTGGAATTGAAAAAGCTATCAATATTCTGGCCCTCAAATTTAGTTAAAGATATTATTCATTAGTTGCAAACATAATTATAAATGTATGTTACATGTACACACACTCAGACACACAATGTCCTACAAAGATAGCACAATGTTATACATCGGGTCAGTTTTGATAAATGATTGTGTATATATATTCCAATATTAATGTTTGGCTGTAATCCAACTCTTGGCCAACACTATTTTGGACTTTAATGGAGGTTTGTCTTAAGTTTCTATTAAGCTTTTGAAGCTGGAGTGTGTATGGTATAGACCTACATATAGATGCATACCACCAAGTTCTGTATGTTTTCTGTGACACTGTATTTTGGGAATAATAATCATGTCAGTAAAACTGGCTAAATCAGGATGTTGTGAATTCTGAGATCAGCTGTACAATCTGGGGAAATAAATCCAACTACAAAAATTTCCTGGATATTATTAATATATGTACTTTTGTTTAATCTAGATCTTTCGTTTAATCTAGTACTTAAATAAATTATGCCATCAAGATTGCTAATGTCTAGTCGTTACAGTCTTTTCATGTTTCAAATTAGTGTGAACTTTACCTAAATTAACCTGGCCATTTATTTTTACATATCAAACATTTTGTTAAGCTTTTTAAGGGGGGTCAAATTTTGTCATTGTTTTTAATGTAGCTTAAAGTTTTGGAGTACTTTGTAAGGATAATAAGTTTTAATTCATCAATAATTTGTTTTCCACCAGGAAAAAAAAAAACTACAAATGAAATTAATTTTGAATTTAGTGGAGAGGATTACTCAATTGGTCATGCAGCTAGAATGAAAATGTAAATTTGTGTATTACTGATCAATTTTTTTATTAAATGTTTTAGGAAATGTATGTAATAATATTCTAAACTAATTCAACTTCAAATAGCTGAATTGAGTGCAAATTAAGTTCCAGCATTTGAAAAACTGGATTATTTACCAACCCAAGAGCAAGTACAAAGTATATTAAGTTAATATGGAGATAATAGAGAAATTATTAATTGGCTTTTGACATGTTTGTAATGAGAAGATCTTTATGGTGCTGAATGTCTTCTAAGCTGGGTGTCTAATTTGGCGATAAACTTTAGCCACAATTATTAGAAACTTCATTATACTAAAAATCAGAACGAGCAATCAAATTAAATGTACTATACATACAACATGCATTTTTTAAAATTGCAACTTCTTAATATGCTTTAAGCCCAATGAGGATCTATTTGGCATTAGTTAACTAAATTATAGATTGTCTTGCAGTTGATCAGAAATCAGATTGCATGTATAAAAAAAAATTAAGATGTCTTGCGTAATTAAATATTTATAACGATTTGATATTTTAACATGGTTAAGATGGTAAGAATCTGTAGAGTAAAAAGTTGTGATTACATGTATAAGAATTGTTTGATTGATGTTTGATTGTTTTTGTAGATAACAATGGCAGCTAAGACCCCACCGGAATCTTCCTACACACCAGAGAGCTTTAAGCTGGAAACCAAGCTGATTGTCCTCAACTTCATAGGGATAAATCCCCACGATTCTCCATCTCATTCAGAGAAGTCCAGGGACTTGTTCAGGTAGGATTCTCTCTTTTGTTCAGTTGAGTCCAAGGACTAGTTCAGGTTGGTTAATGTTAATGACTTGTTCAGGTATGATTTGATCTCTCTCTTGTTCCGTTGAGTCCAAGGACTTGTTCAGGTTAATTAATGTTAATGACTTGTTAAGGTAGGATTCTCTCTCTTGTTCAGTTGAGTCCAATGACATTTTTATTAGTAATCAAGAATCTGAGGACTTGTTCATTGTTACAGTAAGGACATATTTTATGACAATATAAGTGTGATTATGATATTTTGAGAATTCTTGAAACAACTTGCATGTAGCTATCTACTAAAAATACAAATGAATTACACATTAAGCTTTAAAAAATCTGGCTCAGATTCTTAAGATTCTATGTACTCTGTATTGATATATAGTCTGCAAGGAGACTTAATTGTTTGATCTTTCCTTTCCGCACAGGAGATTTTGCCATTCTCTCCCGGTGACTCCAGACTTCAACAAGCGATGCAATCATACAGCAGGTCTACGCAAACAGAAGATCCTTGATCATCAACCCCTGGAAGACAGGCCTCAGTCATCATCCAATATCATCACAGAGCAGCAGATCCCAAGAAGGAAGACTAGATCCCTGGAAACTGTGAACTCAGAACATTGTGTCACGATAGATAATCATGATGGTCATGTGCAAGTGACCAAAGAAGAAATTTCTGTGTCTTGTGTTCATTCTTTACCCCAAAAGAGAAACAGTGTCCCAGCCTTCCAGGCGGATGGTGAATTATCAGGCATGTTACCTCAATCCAACAATCTCAAGTCCAGTGATTTATTTCCTGACAATTTGGTATTGCACCCAGAGTCTTTGTTCCCTTGTCATCAAGAGCCTGCCCTCATTACACCCAAATCAGCTGGATTTGAACCCAGTTTTGAGGATTGGGCAAATTTGGAAGCCACTGAGCCAAAATCTGAGGAGAATGTTAATCTGACAGAGAATTCTAAGGAGATGGATGAGATTGTGGAATCTCTTTTGTGTGATGTGGTGAAAGCAGTAATTGAGAAAGAAGTCAAGCATAGGGGTATATGCTCTGAGGTAATGGATAGTGAAGTTGCTGTTCCCACTTACCAGCAGTTTGACAGTGAAGAGAACAGAGAAATTCATGTGTAAGTGTAATGAATTATACATGTGTATATTGAGATTTTGAGTGAAAATGTCCTTGTAATAAATTGAGTCCCACTTTTCTTAATTCATGTAATTTACATAAGGAAGTTTGATGCAAGATGTTTACATGTACAATCATGTACATTGTAAGATTGCATGCTTTACATGAACATGTATACCAGCATATGCCTTCAATTTGAAATGTCTTTCTGATCCTTGTACTTTGTACGGTAAGTTGACTTTATTGATTGTGATGATATATGTTAATTGAGAGACGATTTAGAATATGGCTGGAATTTATTTGTGACATGAATTTGTCAGTTTGTGTCTTTAATGTATAAATCAAAAAATATTCTGTAATACTTGCATCAATTATAGTTTATTCTGAGTAATCCTTTGGCCTCAGAGGATAGTGAGGCCAGCAAGAATTAAATTGGATTTATCTTTACTGTAACCTTTGCTGTAGGTAATTTCTCAATTTTCATATTAGCATAAATATGAAAAACTGAGTTGTTTCCCTTTATAATGCAGCAATAGAATAAGGAAATGCAGCAGTATTCAATATTGCCTAGCTGGGAAAGAAATCTTAATGATTTATGTGTTTGCCTATTAAAATATTGAGTTTTTTCATGTTTTTAGCCTAAAGAATACTTGTTTATTTCATTTCCTTGCCTACAGCTACACATACAGTGACAGCGCTAGCTCCTCAGCCACAATGTCTTCCTCCAGCGTCTCCATAGACAACAGTGGCCCCTCCCCGGGGAGTGGGGACTCTGTCACCTCCCACGAGATTGATGGCTGCTGCTGTAGTCACATCGAATGCCACACCCACTCAGCAAGCGTAGCCCCCGGCGACAGGACTAAGCTCCACCTCCATATTGTCAATCAAGCCTGCCCTGCATTTGACGAGAGTGTGGAGGACTATGTGAGGACGGAGATTAGGGAGGAGCTGTCCTCACTGGAGTCAGAGATAGAGAAAGGTCAGCTTCATTAATTGTATGTTGATAATTCAGAGAGTTATGAGAATCATGTAAATATTTAGTATATTTATGTCAATCATACTTTAGCATAATTATTTAAAATTTGCTCTCAAATGATTATTGTATCCCACAAAAGTGCGAACTTGAAATGTTTCATGTAGCAATAGAATGATAAACTGTAGTTACACCATTAGTATTGCATGTACAATGTGTAGGTAGACCTGGTATATGTATGCATTACTGCTTCAATGGTGTAGCACAATTAAAATAAAATAACATGTATGCATTAATTTATGGCATTAAACTAAATGTTTTGTCGTCCTTCCAGTCATGAAGCTGAATGGAGAGACAGTGTCCCCCCTTCTGACCCCACCCCTAACCCCTCAGACCCACGCTGCTCGCGTCCTGGCCAGGATCGGGGACGAGGTACGTGCCAAGTACGAGTTCCAGCTGGATGACGCGCTGTACCGACTGTTCCTGAGTGGACAGGAGACGTTCTCCTACGAAGTGTTCCGAGACATGGCCTGTCAAATCGTGGACCACAACCTCCCTGGGTGGAGACAGGTAAAGAGAAAGAGGATTTCATTTGACTTTAATTGACATGTATGTTTGAATGATTAAGGAGTATATATGATTTCACAGTCATGCGTGGGAGTGATCTTAAAATATTAATTTTGTATTTGGGATTAAAAATTCATATTAAGATTTCATGTCCACCATGTTTGTACATGTTGTAGGATTGATCATAAATTACTGTACATATTCAATGAATAGATAAGTTAACATTTTTTAATACCAGTTTATTTACTGGATTAATCATAAATAATATGAACTCATAAACTGTATTTGTGATCAATCATATATTATATTAACATGTAATTGATATGTACATTATATACAGTCATATATCATGTAGCCAAATAGCCTGATATTCATAATATTGTTTATTAGGTAGCGTTCCTTCTGGTGTATGGACAGAGTGTCGCGTGGAGGGCAGTGGAAACAGGGCACACAGGGTTACGGAACCTGATCGATTACACCACGCAGCTCCTGTCTGATTACGCCGCAGACTTCATCATCAACCAGGGAGGATGGGTAAAATTTATGTTTAATCATTAAAATTTGTTCAATTGAATTTCATTTTGAAGGCTTTCAGAGGCATTACATGTATGAGCTATGTAAATCTGTACATAGCTATCCTTACTTTCTTAGAACCATTTTAACAAGAGTTTGGATTTAAGGGAATGTACGTTACTATCTAGATTGCTCATCAAAAGAAGCTTTCAGATATTGACCCCTTTCTTATAATTCACTAAAAGAAGCTCATTTATATTCATAGACTGTCAAAACTGGAATTTTTTTTGGTCAAGATCTGCTCTATTGTGGAAAATTGATGTTGTTTCAACAAAATATAATCCCTGGATGAAGTTGAAAGAATGTCATTGCGTTCAATGTATTCATATCTATCAGCCAATGACTTGACAGTTAACCATTAGTAAACCCGCTTTCATCAAATCAGAGGTTGTCACGTACTGTCCAAAGTCCCTCTTGTTTATTGAACCAATTACTAGTCTGTCAATCAGTTGAAGACAGACTTTTTATTACAGAATGTTGATATATAGAATGACTTGCTATATAATATGCAAACACTACTTCTCCTTTTAAGTCAAGACTTGTCTAATTCTATCGTTTGCTCATTGTCTTTCTAGGGAGCTGTGATGAATATAGATTCGTCTGACAGTACACCAGACTTAGAGACTGACCACCCCCTTCACGCCAAGCAGTTCACCGGCCAATCATATACCTTCTACGAATCAGTGGCCCTGTCAATCAAAGCCAGTGACATCTTCCCCAACCACCAGAACATCACCTGTAACAACAGTAGTTTCCAGGACCCCGAGGTCATGTCCATTTACGCAGACCAGGGTGGGGGTCTAGAGTCGCTTTCCACAGATACCCCCTCCCAGAGTAGTTCCGAAGAGCAGCAACTCAATCATGCTCCATTTGCTACATATATGTCTAGTCATGCGTCCGAAACTGATTTTTATGCAGAGAGGTTCAGAGACTTGAATGACATTGCGTATCGTAGGTTCTACAATAATGATCGTCTGGGTGATGTGGTAATGATAGGAGTTAATGTTCTTGCATTTTGTGGAATTGTCTTTCTTTCAGAAAGTATGAAATATCTCTGAAAATCCACCAATGACTTTTTGTTTCATTTTTTGTTTCATTTAGTTGTTAATGAGTATATGTGGTATTTTTTGTACCATGTGGAAAGTATGTTTGTGAATGAAAAGGTTGCTGATGTTTATTGTTCCACTGTCATTGTAACCTGAATAATTTTCCATTTGATGTACAGAACTTTTGCTGACTGTGTTTATATGTCCGTCCATTCACTGCCTATCTGTCTTTGTGCCTGTCTCAATTTAACAATCAATGACCACCCACTGTTTTGTCCGAATTGTTAAGCAAAAATAACAGGTGTCAACATGTTAAGAACATTTTTATTTAGAATTTCATAAAGATGGTTGACTGTGTAGTTGAAATAGAAATACATTACAAATATTTTTTTTGAATAGTAATTTTATTTTGAGTAAACCTAAGTCAATCTTTCATAAAACACATTGAATTTCAAGCAAGAAAAGAGTATTTGGGGTAAATGTCTATATAAATGCTTGTTGGAGTATATTGTGTTGGTTTGTTTTTTTTGTTTTGTTTCCAAATTATCTCAGTTATCACAGATCTTACATTCCAATATGATTGGCTTGCTTTACTTAACAAGTTGTTGAATTCAATAACTGGTGTTTTTTTCATGATGCAGTATGGTACATGTATTACATGTAGAAATAATGTTTCTTTGATCCTAATAAATGTATTTATGTGATAGTTTGCAAGAGACCACAAAATATGCCGAGGATGAATACAACTTTATATTTTAAAAACATTGGGGAAAACGGAACTGTACAGTAACTTGATATCATAGAAGTTTTGGCTTGTACAGTATAAGATGTAGTTACGGTGACAGATGAAACTTCCATGACTGCTTTATGGCTTTGAAGAATTTGTACAATGTCATTTTGTTTTCCATTTCAGATCTTTATTTTGTTACAGTTTACATGTAACTGTTGTTTAATAAGATATGAACAATCTAATTTGTTCAGTTATTTTTTGTTTTTGTTTTGTTACCATTGATATGTTTTATGAATAATAACATTCCATTTTAATGTTTATATCAAAGAAAAATGCTACTTCTGATTTTTTTTTGTACATAATATGTGTATCATAAACTTTAAGAGAGTGATTATTTTTTGTCAGATTGACAATGCTCAAACATTAAGTTCTAAGTTATTGAAACGATGCATTTAGTGATCAATTTGTCAATTTCAGTAATGGATCAGATGTTCATGATACACATGTATTTGAAAGTGTTCAAACAATTCCAGTCTTTGAATTTTTTTAATTTTTTTTTTCCATTTGCTTGTCAGAAGACAAATTTTAACTGTGTTAATAATTAAAATAAGTTTTCTTAAATTCATGTCTAGAAGTTATTTTCAATGTATGAATATAAAAAGAAAAAAACCCATACACCCACGTTTTCATCAGATAGGTAAAAAAAATATTGGATTGACCCTTAAGGAGCATGGTTACGATTTTGGTCAAAATTTATTTTTCTGCGTGTAATATGTACTTAAAACCAAATATTTTGAATATACATTTTGACTAAAATACAACTTTTTTCTTCATATTTAATGCAAAAATACGTTCTAAATACTTTAAATATTCAAAAATTGCTAGAGTTCTCCAAAGTTCTCTAGAGTTCCCTGTTTAGTGGTACCAGTGGTACTATGCGTGGCCAGCCAGATCAGCATGATATTACTTTGTGATTCTTACCATGCGTACATAGAAATGACATATCTCATATTAATATTTAGGGATATTTTTATTGTAGTCTTAAAAAAGAAAAAGATTTCAAATATACCTTCATTATTTTTTTTACTAAATAGTCTACATATAATGACATATACGGAATGTTTTTGAAACAATACATACATGTTAATACATATAAGAGTAGTCAACGCACACAAATATCATTATCATTAATATGACAATTATTTTGCTGACTTGCATGTCACATTCTACCATTGAATTTACGTATCGGAATCTGTTTTCTCTACATACACATGCACTGCACTCGTTTCCGATGAATCCATCGTTTCCGATGAATCCAAAGTACACGATTCCGCTTTTTGAGAAGATTTGATGCTTGTTTTCTCAAAATATGATACACAATCTGAAAGAAAGATCAGCCCCGCTACCAGACACAAGATGGCGGTCCCCACTCCGCCAATAGCTCTGGCGCTGGGACGAGAATCGTCCGCACAGGTCAGGCTCCGCTCATAAGCATTCGTGTTATTTTTGGGAATTCTTAGTTTCGCGAACTTTCCCTCTACCACGGCTGTACTCGTAAAGTTTCCCACAGCTGTATGAAATAAATTGAAATTCATATCTATATTTATAAACGAATTGTTATCGATACAAAAATTTTAAAATGCTAGTAACTAAAGTGAATAAAAGAAAACATAGTTTGGTTATATTCTGATCGCTGGAGAGCAACGACCAGTCTTCTAAACCATTACGATCAATCGCTAAGACTAAGACTGGTCGAGGTTTGCTGAACTGTATAGCTCTCCAGAAAAATCAGCTAGATAAAAGAGCCCAACAAATTGCAGTT
This sequence comes from Magallana gigas, assembly GCF_902806645.1. Taxonomy (NCBI): domain Eukaryota; kingdom Metazoa; phylum Mollusca; class Bivalvia; order Ostreida; family Ostreidae; genus Magallana; species Magallana gigas. The sequence goes on from NC_047563.1 coordinate 53,171,012, forward strand.
CTGTCATGCGAGAAAAAATCCGTTTGCAAAACTAAGATTTAGCAAAGTCGCAGACAAATATTATGCGTGGGATTCAAACTTTTGTCTATGCTTTTTGAACCTTATCAATTAAGATATATAATACGAACAATATTAATACTTACATTGGGAGATTTTTTTTTTAGAAAGAATTCGAAGTAATAGAAAAGTGTACTAGGAAGAAAAGTTTTGATGATATACATGTACCGACATCAAATAAAGTTCTTCAGTCTATCTAACCCAATTTTACCAAAAAAGCCACAGTTCAATTTCTATTTTCCACTAAAAATTAAACAATTCATGGAAAGGTATGTAATTGTTTAACCATTTTAATTAACTAAGGTGGTTCACTACACTTTGAAATAGTTTCCTGAATCAGCAGAAAATTACTTGACTATGATAGATAGCATGATGGGTTAGAAGTATTCAAGTCAAATAGGCTAAAAATGTGCAATTTTGATAGAAAATTACATTTTCAAAACCTGAATTCAGTATATCTGAGCAAAAGCCCCAGACGGATTCAAACTTCATACAAACAATTTTTAAAACAATTAAAGCATTTAAATCACCGTCGTGTGACGTAGTGTCTTAAAAAGGTTAAGTTTAGGTGTAGTGAAGTACCTTAAACAACTTTGTATATTTACCTATACACTGTAGTGAGAGTTGCTCCCACGCCGCCCCCACACACTGTATGGTGTTAGTGATGGTGGTGGCCGTGTATCCACCCAGGCAGTGGTAAGAAGTGGTGTCGCCCTGGACCTTGTAGTAACCATTTGGGACAGAAGGAGGCAGCCCACACCCCTCAGGCGCTGATACTGGAGTAATAAAGAAAAAAAACCTCGTAACGGGTTAATGCTAATGTTCCATCCCTTGTATAAAAAAAAAAATTGAAATACATGTATCAAAGGTCGATCTGGAGTATAGAAGATTTAATTTTAATATTTTAATACGACGGTATTAATCCGTATTATTATTATTATCAAAGCTTGCAAAGGCCAAGAATTTCTTTTTCGAGAGGAGGGGTGGGGGGGGGGGGGGTAATGACAGTTGTTTGCCATGTGGCTTTAGCGTGGTAATTTACTAATTTGGATTATCCAGGGAGGAGAGGGAGGGACCAAGTGGACTCCCGCAAATTCAGCATAAAAATTAAAATTGCAATGTAACGAAAATGAATTTATAACTAATACCTAGGGAACAGGACAAATTCGTTAGCGTCCAACTTGTTTCGTTGCACACAATGGTATTGGCTGCATTGCTAGTTACGTAATCTGGCAAACACGCATACATGGTAATGCTCCCGTTGTGTAATCCGTCAGAAATCTTCAGCGCGTTGGCGATATCCGGAGGTGTTGGGCAAGATATATCTAAAGAAAAAGTGTGTACGTTTGAAGACTAGGATTACGATTTCAAGAATAACTGTACACATGTATATTGATGGAAGAATAAATCATTTCTTATTTTAATTCAAACAATTCAAAAATTTTTTTTTTTTAAACCAGAAATGTTTGGGGTTTAGTTAAGTTGCCCAAACTATCCTGTCCTTCCCATTAGTGAAGAAAATGCATGATAAAACTAAACACTTAATACATCTATACTTCATAAGAATAGTTGTACAATATGAGAAGGGTGGCAGCGTGCAGTGCCGATACTATTACCCAGGCAAGATAACTTAGGCTCCTCCCACTGTCCCTGTACACAGCTGATAACGTTGTCCGTCTGATTGGCCGTGTATCCTCTATGACAATGATAGGTAGCAGTGTTGTTTGTGATTTCATAGTAAGCATTAGATAAAGCTAGCGGAGGTCCACAAAGAGAGGGTTGAAGACTGCCTTCTGCAAAATAACATGTTTAATTTTGGTCAAGTGCGGAATTCAGAAGTGTTTTTCATAAAAGACTGAGTACCTACAAGTAAGTTGAATTACATAATCTCTATGATTAATTAATTAGCATGCAAAGTGTAATGCTAGGTGTATGAAGTCGCTGCAAAGTTGTATTAATACAGAGCATAAAATATTACATTTTAACTCGTTAAATACTGTTTACAGGGAAATATTCGCCCCTTTTTTATTTTCGCCCCTTTGGCCCTCATTGTCAGCAGGCGAATTTAAGACTGGGCGAATTCCAATGTATCAAATTATTTCTCTTTAATCACAACTTAATATGGCGAATTCAAGATGGTGCGAAACCGTTTGCAAGTAAAAAAAAAAGGGGGGGGGGACGAAGATAACACGGGGCGAAAATACACAGTAATGAATTCAGCTAGACCAACCTAGACAGGAAAAGTTAGTCTGGGACCAGTGCGTTCCGTTACATGCTATGGTGGACAGTCCACCAGTCGCGACATACCCCTCTACACACGAGTATAACGCCAAATTCCCGGTCTGAAAACCTTCTATAAGCACATCAGCATTATGAATGCTTGGTGGTTCGTGACAAAAGCTGTCTGAAATAGAATAATTAGTATCGATTCTGAATAAAGACATATTTTTAATCAGTGATATCAACTAAATTATATATCTATGCCAGTGAAAATAGCGTTTATGTCAAATGGTTTGCGTCTTAATCTATTTTTTTCATGATTTTTCTTGAATGCTCACCAGAACAGGCAAACAACGTTGTCGTCCAGAGTTTTCCATTGCACGTAATATATGGATCCTCTCCGTTAGGAACAAAGCCAGACACGCATGTGTAGACAGTCAAACTTCCGTTACTATATCCACCAGGTACCTTAACAGCGTTTGTTATGTCCGGGGGAGAAGGGCACGAAACGGCTATGTAAAAGAAAAAATGACTTTTAGATGTTTATTCCTTGTAGTATACACTTTAATTGAAGATAGTTCGATAACGTTTCTAATGTTAAATGATTTTAAAAAGGCATTACTAGCATACTAGTACTACATAATACTCAGTGAGTTTTAAAAAATTTAGTTATAACGAAGCGAACGGTTTTTAAACGTGGATATCTAATGATCGCAACTCACCAGTACATGTTAAGCTGATATTGCTCCACACAGAGTCCTTACAGTAGATTACGCTGTTGGAGTTGTTAGATGTATAGCCCGGTAAACAGCTGTACACCGCTGTTGTCTGATTCTTCAGAATAGAGCTAGTATCTGGGAGGATTGGAGGGGACCCGCAGTCACTTGAAACTAGGGCATACATAAAAGAAGTAACATCATTTGAAATGTCTAATTTCCCCCCCCCCATTTTGCAAGCATCTTAAAAATTTATTTAACATACAGAAAAAAAATATTATTATTAAAAAATTAAAATACTATATTGAGCAAAACGGATAACAAGGTTGCACAGACATTTGCCAAGTTTTCAATATTTTCAAGGTTATAAAAATATTTATCAGAGTAATCCGTTCTTTATGAAGTCATCGTCGGCAATTGCACGATGTGTATATTTACTTTACCAGGTAGCTTATAACAATTTAACAACTTAAAACATGTTACTGGAAGGTACAAGAAAACGCCATTAGAAGTAGAAAATGTTACAATGGTTTAATCCGTTTATAGGTTCTTAACGAATCTGTTCATTAGAATGATCAATAAATGTCAATTTTATTTCAAGAAATAATAATTATGAGCTTGGATTATGAATAAGCTCACCAGAGCAAGCAAACAACGTGTTTGTCCAATGTGTTCCGTTACAAGAAATATAAGGAACCTCTCCGTTGGCAGCGAACCCCGACACGCATGCGTAGACTGTTAAACTTCCGTTGCTGAATCCACTGATTTTTTTAACAGTGTTAGAAACCTCCGGGGGAGAGGTGCATAACTGGGCTGAAACAATAAGGATTTTAGACACTTGCATTGTTAACAAGTATAGTGCTTTCTAATTCTATTCTCAAATAATGTAATTTAACCGTGATGTTTAATAGATGAGATATAATGAGGTTAGTAAATACTGTAGCCCCCCTCCCCCTCCCAAATATTGGTATCATGAAATAATAATAAAAAAGAATTGAAGCTTACAAGTACACGTTAGGTTGATACTGCTCCAATTAGAGTCCTTACATTGAATCGCGTTGTTTGGGTTGTTGGGTATAAAACCAGGCAAACAGCTGTAAACGGCCATTGTGTGATTCTCCAAAGAGTAATTTGCATTGGGCAGACTTGGTGGAGGCCCACATTCACTGGAAACTATCAAACAATGAATAAAATCAACAATTTTATGAAAAAAGGCTTTTTTTAATTGCCGGTCGATTAAAACAAACCTACTTAAAAATTATACACACCCGATATGGAAGTAAAGTGCTTTCATGTTATATTGAATATATTCTGTTGAGATTACTGCGTATTTCTTTGTTTTGGCAGTAACAATTCAACAAATAAAGCGTTTAAATAAAAATGGACATGGAGGCAATCGGTATCATAGTACCTATATTTTCAAAATCATTTATGAGTTCAATTTTAAGCTCACCAGAGCAAGCAAACAATGTGTTTGTCCAGTGTGTCCCATTACAGGATATAAAAGGACCCTCTCCGTTTTCAACAAATCCTGACACGCATATGTAAACTGTTAAACTTCCGGTATTTGATCCATTGGAGATTTTAATTGTGTTTGCAATATCCGGCGGCGGAGGACAGAACCCGCCTAAAAAAGAATCGTTAAAGGTAATGTTTATATTGATAACAATATTAAGTGTGTCTTGACCGGATCATTGATTTAATGATAATTTATTGTTTGATTCTGTAGATTGTGTTTCTGCATCGTTGGCAATTCATCATCTCTACCACTACTTTATTACAGAGTTAAAGGTCATTGACAGACATTAACATTAAAAAACTAGTGATGAATATTGAAAAGATGTTTGAATTAAATATGCATGTAAATATTTTAACTTGAAACTTTTTCTCAATAGAACGCTCAAACAGCGTGTTTGTCCAGTGTGTTCCGTAACACGAAATATACGGAACCTCTTTGTTAGCAACGGACCCCGACACGCATGTGTAAACTGTTAAACTTCCGTTGCTGAATGCACTGGGTACCTTGACAGTGTATCCAGATAAACACGTGTAGATGGTTGTTGCCTGATTCTTTTTAATAAAAGTAGTGTTTTGTATGTTTAGAGGAGCTCAACAGACACTGGGAACTAATGAGTGATATACATTTGAGCCAAAATGAAAATCACACTATAATTTCAACATATCATTACAATACGATGGGTCTTTTTTTCATATATTCTATATAGTCGTATTTGCTTTAGAATATTTCGATTAAATGCTCTATATGTTTCTACATTTCCTAGAAAACAACCATGCAACGATTTTAAAAACCATTAAATCTTACCAGAACAAGAAAACAAAGTATTAGACCAGTGCGTTCCATTACAGGAGATATAAGAATCCACCCCGTTGGAAACAAACCCTGACATGCATGTGTAAACTGTTAAACTTCCGTTGCTGAATCCGCTAGATATCTTGTCTGTGTTGGCAATATCCAGTGGAGAAGGGCAAAATTGTGCTTAAAGAAATGAAGTGAACATAAGTATCATTCAGAAGTAACCATCTTGTTAGCCCCTTCCTGATCTTTTGATAAGACAGCTAATAAATAAAAACGAATATGATATAACAAGTTCAACAATTGTGGGTTTTTTTTTTAATAAGTTTCAGATGGCTTATACTTGATACATGTATAAATAATTAATGACACATCTTCCTTAGTGAAAAGAAAATAAATTATAAGAGAAGTGGCATTTAACCTTTTTTAAAACTAAAAATGTAATTTAATTATAAACGTTTTTGACGGAAAGATTAACTAAATTAAATTGAATTTAAAGATAATTGATAAAACGAAATAATTTACTACCTGTACAAGTAAGGCTAGGTAGTTCCCATGTTGACCCATTACAATGTGCTGTATTGTTTTGTCCATTCACTGTAAATCCAGGCAAACAAAAATAGGTAGCAATGTTGTTGTCTATAACGTAATAACCATTGGATAATTCAGGGGGTAATCCACAGTTAAGGTTTCCTGCAAAAGAAGTTTGGCGGTTTTAATTTAAAATACTCAACACAAAGAGCCACGACCAGTAAGTTTTAAAATCTTTTAAACTACATGACGCTTAAAGTTACCTAAACACTGAAACGTTGAACTGGACCAATGACTTCCATTGCACAAAGTAACTGGACTTTCGCTATTGGCAAGAAACCCAGTCAAACACGAGTATAATGTAACACTGCCATTTGAATATCCGTCAGATACGCTCATTGCATTTGGAATTTCTAGAGGATCACCACATGTTTCTTCTGAAAATGAAAATTTTGGCATATTCCTTTACTGGTATTTTTTTGTAATAATTTCCTGTCATGAAAATATATTTTTGAAAATATGGCTGTGAAAAAACTTTGTATGAGATTGTTAATAATTGTGATCATTATATTAAGTGTTTCTGTTTTTGAGATATTCATGACGTTTTACCTGAACACTGAATGCTTGGCGTGTTCCAAACTGTTCCATAACAATGAATGGTATTATTTTTCGTTGTCCCCGTGTATCCAGGAAGACATTGGTACGTAACTGTGTTGTTGTCTACTACGTAATATGCGTTTAACACGTTTGGCGGCAAACCACAATTAATGTCAGCTAATATAATAGTAAATATTGTTAATGTTATGCAAAATAGTTTTCAAAAACATATTTAATTCAGTCAATATTTAATTACGATTCAAAAATAAATACTTAACAATATTGGCAGTATAAATCTAAATCCTCTCCACATTTTTTTCTTAAATTCTGTATTATGATTTTCTTTTCAAACGAATACAAAGCTTAATCCATAGTACACTGTATACACTTATATGAAAGCATAAAAAGAGAATAAAGGGTAAACTTTCTCAAGGTACATGTGTTACCTAAACAATTAAACTGGGTAATCGACCAATGAGTTCCATTGCAGAATATTGTTGGATCTTCACCGTTTGAGGAAAATCCTGAGTTGCAAGAGTATAATGTCACACTCTCGTTGTTGAACCCGTTGCTAAGTCTCAAAGTGTTTGGTAATATGGGTGGAGTGCCACAAGTTGTATCTACAAAAAGTATGCAAGTCTCAAATTGGTTTGAAAATCTTTGTGGCACCTGGTAATCATGTACTTATATTTGAATTATCACTCGTATTATTTAATGATACATGCATTTGCTTCACACGTTAAAACTACCTTTTTGCATTCTTAAAACATAATTACCAGATGCATGTTTTATCAAGTAAAAGAATTGGACAACAGGCAAAACCTTAAAACTTTGCTAGAAAATCGAAATGAAAAAAAGAATTAAAATTAAAAAAGAAATACTTAAGCATCCCAATGAGAGGTGTGTCCACTGTCCGTTGATGCAGTGTGCTGTGTTCATTGTTTGGTTCGCAATATGGCCTTCACGACAGTGATAAGTAACAGTATCGTTTTCTATTTCCAGGAACGCATCCTTTATATTAGGTGGAAACCCACAAGACGTCGATATTATGTTTTCTAAAATACAATAAAATTAATGTTTTCCTAATTATTCGCCCACAGCTTTTTTCATGATACCAATCATAACACATTTTCTAAATATCAAGGATTTTACAGAATTTAAATTGAAAAGTTGCATTTGTTTGCATTTTAATGGACAATTGTTTTTTTTTACCATGAATCCTTGCCTCTTGGTATCTCAAATTGTTCCCCAACGTTAACTAGACAGTGAGGTCGAAATTCATGAAACTAGTATGCTCGGAATTTTAACAAAGTTCTATAAAACAATTCTGGTTTTAGATTCAGTGTATATCTTTACCGCATTCAATCTGCATTTGAGCTTTTCATGTGTAAGTATATGCAAGAAAAAAAAATGTTATTTTCTAGGACAAAAAATGAATAATCACTGTTTGTTCGAGTCAATCACCTCTTGTGATGCATCAATAATTCTTCGATGAAATGCAACTACATATAAGTAAAAGTTAGGAAAATGTTGATTTATCAAACATTTAAATAGATTGGCCTTAGTATGAATAGACACAGGTAGAGATATACGCGATGAACATTCTATTCGTTAAAGTACACTGGGTTCAGAACCATCGCCCTTGAATAAAACATCAGTGATACAATAAAGATGTAGAGTAATGGACCTTAGTTTCTGACCATAAAGAAAAGTTTTTGTTCACCACTACAAGTCAAGGTTGTGTTTGACCAATGTGTTCCATCACAGGTTGTTATCCTGTTTCCAATATTTCCAGCGTATCCCTGTATGCAAGAATACAAAGTCTGACTTCCGTTCTGATATCCATTAGATACATGTACAGCGTTAGAAATGGTTGTCGGTTCCTGACACAACATCACTAGAAAACAAACAGTAAGATAATATTGTCATATCTTGTTTGTTTAATATTCATTGATTTTTGTAAAATAATATTCCATTGATTGGGTTCATATTTCAAAGGTTTACACCAATTATTAAGATTGGTCTACTTTTTATGATGAAGTTATGGTTGTTTAGGTTTAAACGTCTTTAAAAGGAAAAATAAGCGGATAATGTATAACGTCTACTAATTTAAACAAAGAAATCATCTTCACTCAGCGATGTTTGCAAAACATGCTTTTGATTGATCCTTATTTCAAAGGTTTACAATTGATCTTCTTTTTAAGTAAGCTAAAGAAATAGATAATTTATATTGCTTACATTTAATACTGGTACAAACTATGGATCGGAAAGATTAAACGAATGCAAGGCGTACTTTGATTGACATTCACACATAATACATGAGCTGAATCTGAGTCTTCATCTAAATATATCCATGTAACGAGAATGTTTTGAAGGATGAAAACCATTACTCATTGTTTCTTATTGACATGCATTGAATATTCTCTCCTAAATGAGATTTTCTTTTTAAACGGGTTATCTGTATTCAAGATAAATTGCGTCATAGCTGTTGCTTTATCATAAAAATTAAAGTTTAAAATTGAGGAACGCTTTTATTTCATTTTTAACTAAAAAAAAGTCTTTGAAAGGTTTAACGCTATGATATTGAACAAAATCATTCGAAATTGCAGCTGTTAATGTCAATGTTTTTACTACTGAGCATGGTACTGCGCTTGGACGGAATTCTAGACTGATAAAGAAAAAGTAGATTAAACTAAATTTCAAATGCTTATCAAATCAGTTGTAAATGAGGTGCATGTCTACTTAATAAAATAAAAATAGACGAATGCCTTTAATTAATGTGAGTATTATTTCTAGCATTTTTTGTAAAATGGCAATTGAATTAATTTATGTTCTTCATCAAATTAGATACAGGTAATGAATGTAAATAAAGAATATTTTAATCAAGAGCAGTCGAGATCATGTAATAGCAACCAATAACAAAAAAATGATAAGCACACATTACCTTCGCAAGAAAATGTGATGTTCTCCCAAATGGTGTTGTTACAATTAAATATACTGTTTGTTTGGTTTGCTGAAAAACCTTCATTACAGAAATATTGGACTGTGTCGTTACTCAAATCATAATAACCATCGGCAATAGACGGTGGAGGAGGACAAGCGACTGAAAAAAACCATCAACAGATAAGATACGATAATCGTTATGTAAGATTATTGTCACCTTCTTATATTGTTTTTTTCTAACTTAAAGTTGTTTGGACTGAACAGTGAATCGCACATTCAAAATCTTTACTCGTCCCTAGTAACATGTATATATGTGGTAATGTTTTATTGTAACAATATATGTAGCTATTCAATAGACTGGTTAATGAAACATAAATACGTATGTTTAATATACATCAAAGTTTTTTCTATTCGAATTTGAAACTTTTCCTCAAAGGTACTTATCAACAGAAGTTTTACAAAAATACGCAAAGACAGACGTTTTAAAAAATAGTCTTACCAATTGCAACTATGCATATGACCCTTACCTACAGGAATTATAAGAGCTCCAGTTGCAATTACTCTGATAGTTATAAGAACATCAGACACTTGAAGAGGGTCTGTACCACCACCCCATATACCGTCGACGTAAATTGGTTTCCCATAGGACACATCAGAAGTCCATAAAACGACCTGTGATTGGCTGTATCCATACACAGTCCCTCCAAATGCTTCATTCAACTCTCCTTGGCTGGCAGACCCAGCACCGTAAAAAGCACGACCGTGGGCGACGGAATTGTCTTTTGTCTAACAAAGCACGTATATTATATTATGTTGTATGTGTCATTTTATAGTGTTTAATATTGAAATTTTTTGTTTGTTTCATCTGTATTTAATAACTGCTTGCAGAATATGCAGCTACGGTACAAGTGAACTTTGAAGTAGGATAAAACATTCCAGAACATTTTATAAATGAATTTATAAATAGAGTGTATCAACTATTCTTTATATGTGGTTTAATAGTAAGCAAAAATGTGCATTGTTTCAAGCAGAGTAACACCACACATAATGTCCTTGAACGTACCTCCACAATAACAATATGAAAGTCGCTATGAAATAAAGAGGTGAGTTGTAGTTCCGTTGGCAATGACGTCACACTTTGTGTATATGGATACACATCATTTTGTATGACCTCTGAAGGGGTAAGTACCCAGGCTCTTATGTCTACGCTTGCTGAACTAAACGATACATCCTCTGTACCCCAGCCATCTTTGAAGCAAGCGACAAAGTCATCTGTAACATTTATACAATTGTCATGTTTAAAATTTGAGTTATTTATTTTCTGATTTGTTATATCTTAAAACTGGTTCGATTAAGCATAAATAGAATAGATGATAAAATTAAATTCAAAAATTATAACTGATATAATTAGAGTAATCTGAGTGAGAAAAATATTGTCTTATATTGTTAAGAATTGGATGTTTCGTAGCTCAAAATTTAACTACGAAATTTAGAAAAAGGAAAGAAGGACAGCTATGCATATTTAAACAGAGATGTTTATTATAACTATTTAAACCGTGTTCATCGTGATAACGTTGGAATTTTTTTATTACAATATATAAGGCTTCCTCTAATCCGACCTATGCTACCAAGAAAACGAAAGGGTTCTACAGAGAAGATTGAAACAATTACAATAATAAACAAAATGTATATCCACTAAATCTTTTCCTTGTGATGATGTACGTTTAACGTTTGTAAAATAAATATATACAGTACATGATTCATTCTCTTACCTGCTCCAGCAGCCGCCCAGAGAGTGACCGAGGAGTCAGTGACACCAAATATTGTCCCACAGGAGTTGACCCACTTCGTACTATGATCAGACGTCGTCGTAGTCGTTCCTGTAAAAAACATAGACTTTTAATTATCCAACTCTTTATAACACTGTCAAATACATCGCTGAACAATATTCAATAAAAAAGTAGGGAATAGCTATGTCATGAAATTTGCTTGATATACTAACCTTCCCAAATTATATAAAATCGAAATGTACAGGTACGTACGCATATAACAAAGGGGACTTTTGAAACTTATTTGTAAAGACTAATTATAGCATCTTGAAATAAAAAAAAAAAAAAAACATATCTTATATAATATTTTTTTGTAAAATATGTAAATATGTAGTTTTTTGTAATATTAAAAATAGGTTGTGAAGATTAGAAATACGAACTGCAATTAGAAAAAAAAAGATAATTAAGAAAAGAGTAAATGTTTGGAAGCATCGAATCGATTTTTTAAATCCTTGTGGCTTAAAAACCTTTAAGCCATGTGCGTTAATGGAAATATTTTTTATCATAGGTAATAACTTTGTCATGAAATTGATTTTACAAACTACCATTTTCAAATCGTAACATAAAAACGTGCAAGTCACTATGCATTTAACAAAGGAAATTTTTTTGAAACTTATTTGAAATGAGTAACGAAATCAGTTTAGAACAACACAAAACATATTTAACATTAAATTTTTTTTTTTATAAAATCTGTAGTTATTTTTTCTAAATGGAAAAGAGGTCATGAAGGTATATGAATACGAACTGCGTTTCAAGAAAAACGACAGAGAATTTTTAAACAATATAAAAGAGTAAATATTTGGAGGAATCAAATCGATTTGATTTAAACCCCATGTCCTATAAACCTTTGAACCCTGTCCGACAATGGCTATATTTCTCATCATCAGACAATTAATAGATCAAATAAAAGGTATTTTATAATACCTTGGGCTTCCGACACATATCCATCTGACAGTGTTAGCTGAACAGTCACAAAATCCGGGTAAACTCCGAGACCATGTGGTACATCAGCATATGGTGAAGCTGAAATAGTAGGGTCAAACAGACACATTTGCTTCACCTAGGACTATAACAGCAATTATTCATTTAAAATACGTGTCATCTGATTTTCAATTTTATGTCTTCATTGATGCCCATATCTATTTTTAGACTAAATATTTTTTTATCTTCATTAAATAAAGAGCTAAAATTAGAATATATACGTAACAACTTGGAAACAATATGACAAAAGAATTTTTTTTATCGTGTTTTACTTTATTGCGTCTCTACCTATACCAAAGCTAAATCATTTGGGTTTTAAAAGAAAACAGGTTGATTCATGAATGACTGTCCTAAAGTTGGGATGTTGCAAGTAAAATTCACAGTCGGTTCATAAAAAATATTAACAACTATTTCATTGTTTTATTCATGGATGAAATACCCGGGATTTGATTGGCTTTTATTCGGTTGGATTAGCTCATGATCAATTAAATGAAACAATATTAAACAGGACTTGAACGAAAATATTTAAACATATATCTGTACAAACAGAAGTTTATATATGTTTGATGTAAAATCTCTTGCTTAGAATATCTACTTTGACAATCTTGATACACGTGTTCTTGAAATACACTTAAAAACATGTACATTGCATCTTTTACTGTACATGATATTTTTATTTAAAAAAATAAATAAATAAAGAGATTGATCAATCAAGAAAATTGTAACGATTCAACTGTATCTTCATTTCTGGTTTTAATTGCTAACGGTTTTAAAATGTTGATTTTATTAAAAAAAATATTTGTCCATGATAGTATTGCCAGAATGCTTAACAATATTTACATTTTGAAATGGGTGCTGATCCGACAAAATTCGGAGTAGGCCAGTACGATAGTTTCCATGCTCTCACTCTGACGTCACAGCTTGTAAATGATCCAACAAAAGGACCTGCATACAATGCACCGCCTAAGAAGGAGAATCAGAATGTTTTTTTTTCTTTAAAACAAATCTCACAATTGATAGATATGGATCATTAATTTGAAAATATTGTATAAGTTGCAAAAAATATGAACTAATTATATATCAAATACCAAAATTATATATCGCATACACGGAAATAACACCTATTAAAATACATTAACATATATATTTATATAGGGTGTTCTGTATCAATTTAGGCCAAGACAATCACCACACTGAGCTGCGCTTAGTTGCAATGTATCATTATGGTCACCCGAAGTCCAATCGTTGCGAAGTCGTGACCACTTTAGAGGTTGATCGAGAATAAATTCATTATCATAACCTATCGCAACAGAACACCTGTGGCTTGATGCTCGGATCAGGTCGAGCTTTCATTGAAAATCCTATCTGGACAATCTTATCAGAATGTGTGATATCGTAACTAAAAGAAAAATGACATTGTATCAGATTGCATAAATTGAAAATGTGTGTAAGTCGTATCAAGACATATGAACTCGCATTAGGCATAAGTTATAAGGAAATCCACCGATCAGCCACAATTTGTCAACGTGGTGTTTGAAAATAATCGTAAAACAGTAAGAACTTAACATTACGTAAATTGTTTTTGTTTTTGCTGCTTTATGCTAGGTATTAAGTATTGAGGCTTGTACCAGCAGTAACACTAATTGAAAAACAAAATAATTAATAAAACGTACAAAAACCAAATCAGCAAGATAGATTACAATATCTGGTCTGAAAGAAACGTTGCCTAATTTGCAGAATTTTACAGTCTACTTAGCTTGAGTATCGAAACTGTAACATATCTCATGATGGCCAAACCTGTTGTTATCGCCCAGCCTGGTCCATTTCCTGAATTTGTTGCCACAGGTACGTATACCTTTACTTCCAATTCATTATACAGGTATCCAACTCCTCCGTAATCAGCGGCCAAATCGTCGTCCCTAGGCGCAGACCCCATCCCAGGAAACATATATTCTATTCCATTATATGTTACCTTTACTTGGACATCAACTTTTGCGGGAACTTCCCCTAATGTGTGGGGTATAACAACAGGGCTTGTCCCGTCAGATGCCATAGGCGTCCATGCACTTACAAAGGGTGCCTCGATTCCACAAACTATATGAAAAATGATATTATTTTATGTGGGTTTTTAATTTGAACTTTTTTATGGCTTTTTTGTTTTCATTATTTCCTCAAATAAACTTATAAGTATATGTTTCATTATTATAAGTAATATAAAAATTATACAATGTGCAAATATTTCTTAAAATTGAAAATTTTGAAATAATAATATAAAAGCTAAAAAAAAAAGCCTGTTGGAATTTTGTACTTCTTAATATGTCTCTATGTGTACAACTTTCAATATTGAAATAAATTCTTAAATCTTAAACTTATAAATGTTGAATCATGTCTTTCTTCTCTAGCCAATGGTGTTTGGTTCTCTTCGCTTCAAATGGAAGGAGATGTGTAAATCAGAAACCCTTGACTTGTAAGGATGAATCATGGCAAGACCAATTAAATATCAATGTGGGTTTTATCATAAAATATCTGACATTTAAAAAATCGGTTCCATTTCCTAAAACTAGCAACATAATCAGAATAATCAATATCATTTTAGTATTAAAACGTTACAACTATGAACAGTTTGCGGCATATATAGTTTTACAAATAATTTTTTTTATTATCTCTTTTCATATAAAGAACTGATTATCAAAACCACCAAAACGCAGTGATAACTGGTCATCATACTTACAAATCGTATCTTTTGAAGAACATAACAATCTTGTTTTTGATTTAGTTTTACAAATAAATGCTTTATTATCTTTGTTCAGATAAGGAACTGATTATCAAAACCACCAAAACGCAGTGATAACTGAACAAAATATATAATTTTGAAATAACACAATTAATGATAAATATATATATTGAATAATTTAGCTAAACTCCTATTTTAATGGTCTTAACTGATATTTTGTACTTTTTTGCATGTTACATCAATAATATACATGTACATGTAAATTAAGAAATTACGTACCATCATATTTTGTTGTATTCCATAGGACAGCGATTAAAACAAATCCACCACCAAACGTCCTAAATTTCATTTTTTTTAAAATCTCTTTTACATCTTATCTTCAGTTAAAGAAAGTATCCAAAGTCAGTATACTTCTTATGCGTCACTTAATAAAAGAATACTTTCCTATTAAGTAATCCACTGACGTCTTTCATTTCCTAAACTAATTATAACGTGGAGAAAACATCAAAGGGAAGATCCCTTATTGCGAATCTCTAACGTTGTATGAAATTGGTTAGAGATTGATTTGGTGGGATGGATCGCACAAGCAAACATTAGTGTCCTTCGGTATCGCTTTATACGGGTAACTCTGACAAATAATGATGAATATAAATTTATACATATTGATATATTAATCTTTCATTATTTTAGGTGACCCTGCCGTGAGGAAAAACTATTCTAATTAATTTATCGATTTATATAGTGCATTGATGATGTGTATGTTAAAGGAACTGATCATGGAAATTGATGGTTTTAACAGACTGGTTTACACTTTATTCTTAATGTAGCTTTATAAACAGGGGCGAGATGATTTTTTTTCTTTTTACGTTGACTGTATCTAAAAAATCCTTAGAAAAATAGCATTAATTTAAAAATGATTGTGAATGAAAATAAAAATGTGCATGTCTATCTTTAGACACATGCAATATAAAGAACCCGTACCTTCAATATTGGAAAATATCTTCTTAACGTTGAAAAAAATGAATCAAACTTTTTTTTGGTATTTATATAATAAAAAAAATGTTTATACAATCACAATAAAAATCATCAACGATGTGTACAAATTTCTTTCTATCAAATCATGATGACAAGAGTTACAGAGCAAAATTAGGCTTTGAACAATTTCATATACACATCTTTCTTCACCAAAAATATAACCCCTATCCCCAGATACAAAGGTATTGATCATTAATCTAAATTAATTTTCAGACATTCCAGAGTATGAACAAAAGTGTAGCACCATTAATCGATTAAGCTTTTACTATCAATATTTTTTTAAAACTCTGAAAGAACGAAACGACGAAATTTCGATTGGTATCCTTTCACGTTTAAAGTTAAGTGTATATACTTTTTATACTGAGAATTGTTTTCTATAGATAATAATCTTATGATACCTCTGAATTGGATGGATTTGCTTTTTTTCAAGCGTTTATGTTCTAAAATATATTTTTGTTTCAACTTTACAGGCGTTTTACAATACAATTTGATGTAAGCGATGTATAAATATATAATACTGTTACTGTCACATCTATCGAATATAATCATTTGGATTAAGGTCTGATAAATACTAAATCAAATCGGCAAAGATTTTAGAAGAGCAGATGACAATAAGAGATTAAAATAGCAAAGTAGTACAATATTGAAAACAAAAAGAGTTACATCTATCTCAAAAAAAAAAAAGATAAACACTTCACTTAAAAGCAATTGACGAAGAACATCTTACGAAGATTAATTCCTTCTGAACTAAACCTGTATCTATGATGCTTAAAGCCAATGAACAAACTCTACTGACAATGGTGGCAATGAAATGTGTTATAAGATTGTGAATTTTTACAAACCGTTAATGTGATTTTAAAATCACTAAGAGTCATTTCATACATTATTGAAAGGAAATTTATTTGCTTAGATTCTTAAATTGAGAATATGGATTACAAAAAAGATACCTGATAAGCATTTTTCACATTTTATTTTTTTTTCTCGTTCTTCGTAATGTCGCATGTGGTAGAGAAGTGTGTATAGCGATTATGCTATTCATGATTTGTTCGAGTTAAAAACATTTGCTCCTAAATACCTTTACAGACAACGCATCACTCTATCATTTGATCATAAAGCGGTAAAGTTACGCTTCTGCTCCCTTTGAAAAGTATTTCTAAATCTGAATAACTCGCCCCCTCTTTCTGATATAATGGGTATTGTTTTGGGGTTTTTTTTTCAGTGTCACCTTGTGCTAGGTAAATCTTCAATGAGTCGGTATCCTGGACATTTTCAAACATCACGGATGACCCTAATTGGACATAGCCGATGCGTTATCGTTTTTACATCAACTCCAATGTAAGAGTGCAACTATTCTGACAACAAATTTCATCCAATTTTATCAATTTATTTTCATTTCAAACTTTTTTATATCCGTGACAAGCGTTCCCCCCATACTTGTACATAATAATATACAAGATATTGCAATGGTACAGACAAATTATACTGAATTTAATTCCCTGATAGCTTATTGATAAATTGATTTATTAAAACATAATTGATTTTTAGGCTTGTGCATTTCTACGTTGATGCTTACTTTACACTATTTCATTGAAATTTATATGAATGATCAAATATTGATTAACAATGTTTGATGACGTTTGTTCAGGTTTGCTTAACCATTGCAAAATATGCCTATTAATCAGTCTAATCATAGTGTTGCTATGGTGTTATTGTTGCGAGGCATATATTCAGAATAACAGTTTTTGGAAGAAAGAAATAGAAACGTTTCTTAAACCTAACTAAAACCCTTTACTTTGCCGACCAATAAAAAATGCAAGTACAGATGCATCTCAAATGTGATATTCATTGATTTGTTTTTACTGTAATCGAACAGTTCAGTCGTTGAAGCATATAACAGGCAGACTTTATGAATATTTGTTTAAGAAACTCTCAGTTTATTAAAATAAGTCCATATTCTTGACAAAACTTCAATCATTTTCCCCACAAATACTGTTTTGTCACGTAAGGACGCCTTGGTCCGGTCTTGCACATAATGTTTAACCTATTACATTAACAACAACTCCCAGGAAAATTGTCCATGTGTATGTGTATTTGGTAACAGACTGAAATATAAACAAAGGATACAATGAAACACTTTGAATTTCATACAAAATGAATTTACACACCGTTATTAAGTGATGCTAATATATAATTATCAATAATAACACTATGCATAAAGCTTATAACACTTATGGGCTTCCATAGAAATAAAATTTTGCAGCATAACACTTGAAAATATAGTTGACCACAAATATAGGCTCAAATCCATCAGAAAACATTCAAGATTACTTGTAAAATTATCAATATAAAAAATTAGCCAATAATTCACAGAAAGTTGTTAAATTCAAAACAAGCGTATGTTTACATTTGTTGCAGACAACAACACTCCAATAAGAAAGCTTCAATTATTAAACATAAAGCTGATTATGGCTACTGTAAAAGCTATAGGCATGTTGAAATCATCTTTTTTACAGAATAATGAACAAGTTTTAAATCATTACTTACTCTGTGGTAGGCTAAACTTAGCAAAAAATACAGAGCGCGGTGTTCAACTGCATGAACAAATGGCGGGCTTCGTATGACAATTTTACCGAAAAACACAAGAAAGTTCTAAAATGAAAAATCAATAATTAAAGAAAGATAACTCTAACAATGTCTTTGTCCTCATCTGGGTTCTGTAACTTATGCGCATCCTGTGTAGAAACATGTTCGTCCAGAGAAAAGGCTGGTCCTACTTACCAAGGATTGTCCTGCATTTCACAAGCTGCTACAGAGCGTGTTGCCTGGTCTGCTGGATTATGGTTTGTCGACACATAGCGCCACAGTTGAAGTCGGGTGGACGCTCTTATCCTCTCAACTCGATTGGCTACATATGTGTAAAAATCTTCTAGTGTCATTTTGAATGTAACCCAGAACCACTTTGATGTCAGTGTAGAATGTAAAGTCCTTAATGTAAAGATCTAGGTGAGTAGCAATGGATTCTGCTATTTCCACTGCAAGTACTGCACCACAAAGTTCCAACCTTGGGATGGTGTGAACATGCTTTGTTGCAACCTTTGACTTCCCTTATATAAGATGAAACCCATTTCCATGTTTCCATTTTCGCTCTGATATACAAGGTATCCAACGGCGACTACTGCCCGTTCGGATGCATCTGAGAAGATGTGTACGGATTTGTTGCATGCATTTGTCTACGACACAGAAAGGTAAGTGCGCAGGATACTTAAACAATGTAAATCTTTCAAGGAGTTGACCCAACATTGAGATGCGGAACAAAAAGGAATCAGACTCCAGATTCCCCCCAAAAAAAACAACAAGAGTATGTTGGACCGGTAGAATTTCATTGCCAAACTCCAGGTCCTTTAAATTTTTTGACAGGTCCTCAGATGTGAATGCTTGCATGACTTCATCTCGGTTTGAAGCTATCTTGTGAAGTCTCAAGTTTCCTTCAACTTACAGTGCTTTCTGTGTTCTTTGAAGCAGTAGGTAGTGAGTCCATCGTCGACACAGAAGTCTTTACACACAAAGTCCCTGACATCAGAACCAAGACAACTGTGATTTGCTGCAAGTCTAAGGCCATATGTAGCTATCGCCGGAGAGGCTGTGTTTCCGAAAACATATGCACACATGCGATATACAACAAGAGGTTTGTGAAAATCGTTTTCTTCATGCCAGAAAAATCTAAGATAATTGCGATGTTCATCGTTGACTTTAAAGCAATAAAACATCTGCTCTATGTCAGCAACAATGGCTACTGGTTCCTGTCTGAAGTGAAGTAACACACCTAGGAGGCTGTTTGTTAGGTCTGAACATAATACATGTACTTCGTTCAAGGAGACGCCATTATGCTTCACAGCTGAGTCGAATACTACCCGTACTTGATCTTTTTTCCTTGGGTGGTAGACACCAAAGATCGGTAAAAACCAGCATTCTTCTCCTTCTATACGGGGTGGCGCTTTTTCAGCATGGCCTCTTTGAAACATCTTTTCCATGAATGCTAAAAGCTGCTCTTTCTTCAAGGGATTCTTTTCCAAGCGTCTGTCTAAACTCTTAGCTCTTTTCAATGCTGAATCATAGTTGTTCTGCAGCTTTTGACGATTTGGCTTAAACGGCAGTGGTGCGGTCCAAAAGACATCTTTGTCCCTTTTGAACTCGGAACTCATAGTCTCTAAGAATGCTCTGTAATTTGCAGACAGCCAGGTTTGTCATCATCTTCCGTTCTCCTGAACAAGTTATTCTCAGACAGTAGAATGTCTTGTTTTTCACCTAAATGTTTGTTTTTGTGACGTTGATCTCTTCTGGCAATTGAGAACTATCTAAACAGGTTTCACCTATGATGGCCCATCCTAATGGGAGTATTTGTGCGTAGGGGGTATTATCTGGTCCAATACTTTGGTCCAGAACATGGTGAGCTTGAATGACATCTCTTCCAATCAATAGCAAAATTTGCATACTATCATCCAGGGGTGGAATGTACTGGGCAATGACATCTTTTCCAATCAATAGCAAAATTTGCATACTATCATCCAGGGGTGGAATGTACTGGGCAATGTGAAGTAGATGAGTGTAGTTCTGAGCTACCTCCTGTGTTGGAGTTTCCTCGCGATTGTTAGGAAGATGGCTGTATTCAGTGACAGCAGGAATTTGAAGTCTGACATTCTGATCCATCGATTCCACTATGACGCCATAGGCTCTCCTCCCAAGAGCTCGTTCCTTTCCTGCGCATGATGTAAGTATATATTCCACATCCTGTCCTTCAATTCTGAGTGAATCAAAGAGTTGTGAACTGGCTAAAGTACGGTTACTTTGATCATCTAGCATGATGTATGCACGCACACGATTGTCAGGACGGTCTTGCAGATGTACATCGGCTAACAGAATTTTAGCACAAGATTTTCCTGGAAATCTACCACATATCTGAGTGCACTTTGAAGTAATGTCAATTGGAGCCTCCTCGCTGTGAGTTGATGCAGCTGTATGAAGTACTGATGGCATATCGATATGTAATGCTGTATGATGACTGCTACTGTTGCATTCTTTGCATGACACTATCTCCTAACAATCTTTCTTGATATGAGTGGTTGAGGCACAACATCGAAAACATATTCTTTTTTTTCTTAAAATTTTTATTCTTTCCTGAATACTCTTTGATCTAAAGGTTCTTCACTTATTCACAGGATGGTCAGTATTGTGTATCGGACACTTTCCAGGTACAGAAATATCTTCAGTTCTACTAACTGCGCTCTGAACTTCATGATTTGTGTTAGTTTTCTTCACAACAACAGAGTTTTTCTGAACATAGCTCAACACATTTGTATCCATCCTGATGAATGTTGTTTCATAGAGAAAACTTGGGTTATTCCTGATGTGACTTTGTTCTCGTAGAAATTCAGCGAAGTGGGTGAACGGTGGATATTCTGTATGATGTTCGTTCATGTATCTAATCGCTGAGGATGTCCATTTTTCCTGGAGATTGTGCGGCAATTTATATACAATGGGGTTCACACCAGTTGAGGAGTCATAATGACCAAGCAGTGATTTCATTCGTTCATCACTCTTAATGGTCTCAATTTCTGAAACTAGGTCCGACAGTTCATAGAGTTTCTTTGAATCATTTGCAGTTAGCTTTGGGAATGTCTCCAGTCTTCTCTTTAATGACGACTCTATCACTTCTGGGACATTCCTCTAGTCTCCCCCATGCTATCTGTAGACCTCGTAAT
Source organism: Magallana gigas (assembly GCF_902806645.1). Classification (NCBI taxonomy): domain Eukaryota; kingdom Metazoa; phylum Mollusca; class Bivalvia; order Ostreida; family Ostreidae; genus Magallana; species Magallana gigas. The sequence goes on from NC_047563.1 coordinate 53,192,728, forward strand.
GGGTCAGAAATGTTTGCCGACTTTATGCTTAAAACATGTCTCTTATACTCTGGTCAACTCCATTTTAACAGAAAGTCAAGCTCATCAAAAGGGGAAACATCTAGTTCACTCATCACTGTCTTGAATGATACTTTCCATGTCATGTAGCTTTCCGGTCGATTATCAAAGGCTGAGAGTCGAGAAAGCAGTAAGTCCTTCTTCAGGAGATATCGTGTGACCGAGTTGTTTGGTGTGAAGGAGGAAGCTTCTGGGTTTAACTTTCTGATAGGTTCAACTAGATGAGGTACACTATATCTGTCATTTTCTTTATTTGCATTTGAATCACATGTATCCTGAATATGGTGTGTGTTGGTAGAACACATTCTTACACATTGTCTTCCTCGACATATGCTTTTGTTCTATTAAAAGGATCTGCAGGTTCTGTATCTGGAAGCAAACTCCTTGATAGCTGAGATTCTTGGTCGAGAGCATTTGCCTCTGCTTCAAGTGCTGCTGTTTCTCGTTGCTGTGCTACTCTAAATTTACTGAAACTTCAGCTTTTTGCGTTTCACTTTGGCTTCGTCAAGGGCCATCTGTTGATCCAGTACAGCTTGTTTCCTTTTCAAGTCAGATTCCATATCAACAAATCTGAGTCGTACTTTGGCTGCCTTTAGCTTGGCTTGAGCGATAAGCTAGCTCATATCGCTTCTTGAGGATCAATGTTTGGAATTCCGTGAAGAAGTTGATGTTCTGTCGTTTTTTTTTATCCCCCATAGTTGATTACCTGAGTACGAGATCTTTTGCTGTTCTGTCACGTAAGGACGCCCTGGTCCGGTCTTGCACATAATGTTTAACCTCTTATATTAACAACAACTCCCAGGATGATTGTCAATGTGTATGTGTATTTGGTAACAGACTGAAATATAAACAAAGGATACAATGAAACACTTTGAGTTTCATACAAAATGAATCTACACACCGTTATTAAGTGATGGTAATATATAATTATCAATAATAACACTATGCATAAAGCTTATAACACTTATGGGCTTCCATAGAAATATAATCTTGCAGCATAACACTTGAAAATATAGTTGACCACAAATATAAGCTCAAATCCATCAGAAAACATTCAAGATTACTTGTAAAATTATCAATATAAAAAATTAGCCAATAATTCACAGAAAGTTGTTAAAATCAAAACAAGCGTATGTTTACATTTGTTGCAAACGACAAAACTCCAATAAGAGTGCTTTAATTATTAAACATAAAGCTGATTATGGCTACTGTAAAAGCTATACACATTTTGAAATCGTCTTTTTACAGAATAATAAACAAGTTTTTAATCATTACTTACTATGTTGAACGCTAAACTTAGCAAAAAATACAGAGCGCGGTGTTCAACTGCATAAACAAATGGCGGGCTTCGTATGACAATCACAGGACGAAAAACCACCTTTAAGCAAGTCCTTAAAGGTGGCTTAAAGGTGACTTAAAGGAGCTTAAAGGCTATACGACCTTTAAGCCGCCTTTAAGTCACCTTTAAGCAAGTGCTTATAGGTCCTTAATGTCCAAACTTCTTTAAGCCACCTTTAAGCCACCTTTAAGCATCTTTAAGTGGCATTTACGCTCTCTTTACACTGCCTTTACACTGTCTGTAAGTGGCCTTTAAGTCATTATTGATCAAGCTGAACAATAAACACATATATTAAATGCAAAAGCTCTTTTATAGAGATGGAAGGGGGTCATCCGAGTGATAAGATAATTTCCAAGGAAGGGGGGGGGGTGTTCCAGGCGGTTTTAATCGTCGCTCCATTAAACACAGATCGCTATCATCAGCACCGCTCCGATGGACACAGATTGCCGTTATAAAATTCTTTATAATTTTTTGGGGGTTTCAAAATTATTGTAGGGATGATCGCAGTCTCTGTATCTTAATATGTGCATAAAACTTATTAAAGTATGTTTGTTTCCTATTATAAATTAATCGGTGAAAAAAATATATATATCTCTCTCTCTTTCTCTCTCTCTCTCTCTCTCTCTCTCTCTCTCTCAGTTCATCCGGTTATTAAACAAAATAAAGATAATGAACCAAAAATGCATGATTTAATTTGTTAATCGGTTTAAGGTTTGTATTTTTTTTTTCAATTTTCATTATTTCTAACTCTAAATCTGCTAGATACATGTTAAAGATGAAAAGACTCTCAACTGCCTTTGTTATATCGGGCAGGATATTACTGCTTTGTTTGTCTAGACATAGTTTTCTTCGTTTGTGTATATCTAATTAGAGTCTATTGTTTGTACAACTTAAAAAAATCCCTGGAACTAACACAGAATATACAAGATATACACAACAGTTGTGTCGTGTGCCCAGGTGCATGTTTGTGTATATCTAATTAAAGTCTATTGTTTGTCCAACTTAAGAAAACCCCTGGAACTAACACAGAATATACAAGATATACACAACAGGTGTGTCGTGTGCCCAGGTGCACGTCAGGGTTTCTAAAGGCGTTGAATTTTAGTATGTACGAGTATACGATAAGTCTAGTGAATAAAAGTTAATTTACATTTGTAATTCATTTTCAAAGTATTATTTCCTAGCTCTGGGTTTCAAAGATGTTACGTCTACAAATTAACGATACATGTATGTAAGAGTAAAATCTTGAGGCTAATTAATTAATGTACCGGTGATCATAAATAGGGGTTGATTATTTAAATATATGTATAAGGGTAAATATGTCAAATATACCCGGCCTGGCACATCATACAATTGTATGTACAAGTCATTTGCAATTGCCACATGCAGTAAATACGTCACCGGTAATTGGTAATTTTGTTTATTATAGAATTGATAGTTTATAAATCATGTACATACAATTACATGTAAATATTTAAACATATTGGAACGGCGCCGCGATCATGAAAACCTGGAAATTGCGGGAAATTGAACAAATACCCTAATAGTATCAATGCATTTAATAAAAGAAATGATTTCATTTTCTTTCTTACATTTTTATAGCTATAAATAAGATGAACGTATATCTACTCGGTTTAAATTTATTAACTACATGTCAGAAAGCCTACTATAGTGAACCTAACGGTTTCCATTTAGGTATAATATATTTTTGTTCACTGAAGACCAAGTTCCGTATTTCATTCTAAATACATGCATGCATGTAATTTATAAATTAGATATAATTGATTGTTACAAACTGAATGGTTTGTCAAAATCTTTTCAAGTAAACACATTCAATACAGTGATTCAATATCCACTGATATATAGGATATAAAAACGCAGACATATATGTAAGTTGCCGTGGCGCAGAGGATGTGTGGTGATGCTAGTAAACTAAGGGTCCCGGGTTCAATACTCGCCGTGGCCGGGGTTTTTTTTGTGTTTTTTTTTCATTTTTCTTTCTAGAACAAAAACCGTTTTAACACCTTTTCTTTCATAAAGTTAATACATTTTGATGGAAATTAAGCACAACATTGAATTAAATTTCTTTTAATGGCTTAAAGGTGGCTTAAAGGTAGCTTAAAGGTGGCTTAAAGGTGGCTTAAAAAAGTTTGGACATTAAGGACCTATAAGTTGTCCTTAAAGGTGGCTTAAAGGTGACTTAAAGATAGTCTTTAAGCTGCCTTTAAGCCATCTTTACGCTTTCTTTAAGCCACCTTTAAGCAATACATATAGCTTAAAGGTAGCTTAAAGGTGGCTTAAAGATCGTCTTTAAGCTACCTTTAAACACCTTTAAGCTATCTTTAAGGAGGACTTAAAGATGGTCATTCATCCTGTGAATTTTACGAAAAACACAAGAAAGTTCTAAAATGAAAAATCAATAATGAAAGAAAACTAACTCTAACACTGGACAGAACAAATACTCTTTGACATTATGAACATTATATGAACGAGTTTACCATGAATATACTCCCTTTAGGTTTGACCAACGAGTTGTTCAGTTCGATTTACAAACACGTAGTACATTGTGAATAAATACCTGGACGCACGCAGTTGAATGTCTGTCACTTTTGAGTCCTAATGTTGGACATACAGCAAATCCGAATCCGATATTATAACAGGCTTGATGCAAACGTCCTGTTACTCGTGTTTGTCATAAACTTGTGTTTTTTTACATCACTAGATCAGTTTTATTTATTTTTTTCAATATTCCACTAACTTTCGTTAAATGTATAAATAACAAGCGTCTGCCCTTTAAAGCATTTCGTTTATAAAATAGATGATTTCGTCACTGCCATTTTTTGAATACTGGCTCATGCAACATTTTTTTCTCATAAACTTTTGCAAAAGAATAGTAACAATTTCCATTTTGAAATTCATTATTACTATTATGATAGTACAAAACCTAATATATTAACAAAACAAAGCTTACGGTCAAGTGTCTGTTGTGCTCGGTAAATATTATAGATATTAGAGTTCATGATTTTATTGCAGGTTTAACATCGGTGCATGTACATATAATTTCATAGGACATGAGCTCGAGTAGCAAATCTAACGACAGATTCTGCTGGAAGGAGAAAACAGCGAAGAATGTCTTAATTATGAACAGACATGACACACAATATTATTTAAATCATGCAAAGTACATGTAAACGATCGCCAAGTGTGTATAGAAAAAATACTTCCTGCAATAAAATAATTTCCGTTTAAATTTCAACAAAATTCAAAATAATGACAAAAACAATCAAAACATCATTAGGAAACAGATGATTTACATTTTAATAGTACATATATATTATAAAATCAAAAACATATACGTGTCCTTTAATTATATAAGTTTTGTAATATGTTAAGCACATCGTTTGTATGTTGATATTAAGTTTTATGCCTAATAGAGGATGATAAATACGTACTATATGGATGCATCGTGTTATATTATCTTTGTCCCAGAATAATTTAAATGTGCAATTAGTTATCAGTGAAAGTAGGAAGTTAAGAATAGCTGTATTTAGTAACAACTCTCTTAAATTGCCAATGCAAGATATTCAATTTCACAACATCCCGTTATGTATGGAAGTTCGGTGTATTACAAAAAACGGTGGCTTAACTTGCGTGAAAATCTTCCAATCATATGCTTAAGCTTACTTAATTACACTTATGCATATGGATGTGAAGGGTAAGATTTTTTTTTCATGTTTTTGTATTTACTACTCTTATGAGTTTTGTTCGGTCTGTTTGTTTTCATTCTGTTCCGTTTTATTTGTGCAGTATGAAAGTTTTTACTTTCAAATAGAGGAGTTATTTTTAAAATGTTATTTTGGCATATATCTGTGTATTAATCAATTATGATGACACTGGCTTTTAAAAATTTACTGCGCTTCAGATTCTTTAAAGGTTGCTGTCCAGGTTCAACTTGGAATTCCATATCTCAGCAATGTGAAAGTAAGGAAATCCACTTTCAAAACAAAACGATGAAGGAGCTTTGTAATTAAACACAATATTTCATACTATTGTTGTTAGATGTAAACTGTTATTATACTATGTGAAACCAATATAGATACAGTTCGAAATGAATTAAAATAATGAAATTTAAAAATATCGAAAGTCAATGTAAGGTATGTAAAATTTCGAAATGTGAATAATATTTGATTTCATGCATTTGCCTTGAAAACTAAAAATGTATCAATGGTGGAAGAGAGATAATCCTTTCGACAGAAATATTGATTTGATTTTGTAAAGATATACCTTCGTTGCGTCGTTGAGGTCATTTCAGAGATTGTCCGATATTGAAATGTTCTTTTACATTTGAAGGATTTTTTTCGTTACATTCTTGTACCATAAATGAATATGTTTACAATTTATAATTTAAGAATGCCCAAGTGTATTTTATTCGAACAGCTAAAATGATTTATTAAGTGTAATGAGTAGATAATAAAAATTAATATCTATTAGCTAAATACGCACTTCAGCATGTGATGCATACAATTTTGTAATAACAAACATATATTATTTTCAAATTTACATGTATATGCATGATAAATCCTTTTAAGGATGTTTCCCAGGCTACACAGGAGAAAAATGTTCAGTACTGTGTCCTTATCCTTATTACGGAGTGGACTGTCAAAGAACGTGCAACTGTAGCAGAGACAAGTGTGATGTTTCCTCAGGATGTATGGATGTGACTACAAGTAATTAAACTTATCTATATCACAATGATATGTTGACAAACCATTGTTTACTTAGGCTCTATATTGAAATATTACTTCTGAATCAGTAGGAAAACTCTTTTTTCGATATAGATCGTTCATAAAATCTTCAATGATATAATTATAATCCTTGAATTCAAACTCTCTCTCTCATTTTTTATATCAATACTACAATATTTACAAATAGGCCATATCATTGGGAAGACGAAGACAAATAATGACGAGCATTCCAGAATCTTCTCGAAGAGCACTTGTGAGTATTAATTGAACCTTTTCATGTCACATAGGTCTCTTGCGTTTTATACCTATTTTATAATTTGAGAAAATGAACAATAAAGACATAAGAGATGTTTTGCATTGCTCATACTAAAAATGTATTACATCATTATTTGAACAGTTTGTTATCTATTCTCGTCATTGTTAGTAGATACCCATACTTTAGATATCGAGGAGTCTGATAAATGTCGCGCTGGATACATCGGAAAATACTGCAGAGCAAGATGTATTTATCCTTATTTTGGAAAAGAATGTGAGGCAGAATGCAATTGTAGCGAACCGATGTGTGATGTGGCTACTGGATGTGGAGCTGTTGATAGAGGTATGATTCCATATGTTTACGATGAAACAGTCTGTTTCATTTTACTTTTCTTAATTCATTCGCAATCAATTTTATTTCAACATTCTTATTTTTGAAAGCATAAACAAATTTTGGTCAATTTAGGTTATAAAGATAACAGTTCGAAATATCATATTGTATGCATATATGCACCGGTTTACAATACAGTAATTTATTTACCATGTCTCAAGATGGCACAGCAAGACATAATTGGATTAACTGTCGAAAAACTAAGGTCGTACAACACTTTTTACTAAAGGAAAAATATCTTTAAACAGTTTTAAAGGACTATGGATTCAAATTAGATTGCAGTTAACATTTATTTTGGATATTCTGTTTTAAGTTGTGAAATGTATCTATTTAAACGGGTTTTTTTAAAATGATTAATTATACATGCATTCAGACGTTAACTATATCAGCCGAATCTCTTATTACAATCTTTGATTGCTTTGATGTCTGCTTGAGCTAACATCCCGCGGCTTCTGATACAGGCCTTAACCTGTATAGTAGACCTCTGCCATACCTGACCGATAAAATTGATTAAATTTTTTAGCATAATTTCATATGACTTCAGTGATTTACAACAAATATGAATGTGAGTGTGCAAATACGTATCTGTGTAGGAATTGCTAACATAAACAAAATTAATCAATGCACAAAAAAACCTACACAGTCTTGTATGGCAGCTTCTTTTGATGGTAAAAATGCAATGCAAACAAATTAATTATTTATTACACAATTTTTTCCTACATTATAACACGTATCCGGAATATGTTTAAAATCCTCTATGATCTTTTTTTTTAACATCATCTATTCATCAAGTCCATAATACCTCAGGGAAATAGTTGAATACATATATAACAAAAACATAAGTGATTCAAATTTATCAAAATAGCCCAACCTTTAATCTTATATAATTCACAGAAAAAGTATGTTTGTTATTTCATCGTGTAGGCCATAAAATATAAGTACACTAACTTACGCATGTGATTTTTACCCGGATATTTAAAAATTCCCTTAATTTATGTCTGCATCTCGCATACTTCTATTTTATTTATTAATACTCAATATAAACAAGTACAATGAAAAGGAAGTATACAAAAGCAGCGCGTGTTGTTTTGACGCATTCGATCCAGATGGCAAACATTGTGCTGCAGGCGTTGATATGCATCGCTATGACTGGTTACACTTCTGCATTGCGGTGTGAAGGGTATGATCGATTTAATCCTTTAAAAAATAAGTAAATAGTTTCCATTTTTTCATTTGATTTGATTACACTGTGTATGGCAATCCAATCCTGTAGCTTTAATCTAACCAAATGTTACAGATTCATAACAAAGATAGAGAGAAGTACTTATTGTTTGTTCTCCACAACAGATGTGTCGTAATTGAATTACAGAAATATTTTCCTCTAGATCATTTTTTTCCCACACTTCAGTATAATGGAATTCATTATCAAGTTTTATTACATCAAATGCTATCAAACTAATGGTTTTGTTTTCAGGGTTTACATGGGTTGTTGTCCAGGTTCATCATGGAACTCTGATACTCAACAGTGTGAGAGTAAGCAAACATAAAATAGATCAGATTTTATATGTAGTCCTTTCATATTAATTCATAACTATTTTCTGATAAAAAATAAACTGTTTTCTTTGCGAAACCAATGTTCAAACAGTAAGAATTAAATAAAAATAAGGAAACAATTCATGAAAAATATCAGCAGTCAGTGTAATTTAAATATAATTTAGAAATATGACTGATTTTTCAAATTATTAATGTTGAGAATTTCAATTAGATTCTCATATATAAAACAAACATATTTACAATGTATATTTTAATAATTCCAAACTATATTTCATTTAAACAGCAATTAACTGATACATCATATGAAAATATATTTTTAATGTACTGAGTAATTTAATGTAATGTTCGTCAGGTAAATATGTTCGTTATATTCTTATAATGCCATCTTAATTGTTATTACAAATTACGTAAACAAAAATAATTTATGCATGTGCATGTTATATCATTTTTAAGGATGTATCGCAGGCTTCAGTGGATTCAACTGTTCATCACCGTGTCCATATCCGTTCTACGGAGTAGATTGTCAAAGAAAATGCAACTGTAGGAGAGACTTGTGTGATGTTTCTTCAGGATGTAAAGATGTTTATACAAGTAATTCAATTTTCTATGTCACAATGATACGCTAAAGAGCAATTGTTTAATTAGGCGTGATGTTGAAATAATACTTCTGAACCAGTAGAAAACTCTTATTTTAAATATAAATCGTCGATAAAATCTTAAATAGTATACAATCCTGAAGTAAAGTTATACCATTGAGAAGACGAAGAAAAATAATGTCAAAAATTCCAGAACATTCCCCAAGCGCATCCTTGAGAATCGGTTGAAACATTATGTGGATTCTCTAGTTCTTCATCCATTTTATCAACTTAGAAAAAAGAACAATACAGGACATAGAAAATTAATGATATTATTATAAAAACAGTTTGTTAAGGAAGAATATGCAAAATTTCGCATTCTCTTGTATTTACTCTCTTGATACTGTAAACTTTTTTTTAAAAGGCTACAGCACAAAACAGATGACATAAAATGACGTCTATTCCCGGATATTTTCTAGGAGCATCCGTGAGTAAGAATTGCATCTTTTAATGTGTATTCTCGAGTTTTGTGTGACTTTTATCAACTTAGAAAATGGACTATGAAAGCATAAACATTGTTTTGCATTGATCATACATTTTTTTAATAACATTATTACAAAAATTATCGTTGACCTTTCTATAAATTAAGTGTCACTTTATTCAGATATCGAGGAGTCTGTAAAATGCCATCCCGGATACGTCGGAAAATACTGTCGAGCAAAGTGTATTTACCCTTATTACGGAGAAGAGTGTGAGGCAGAATGCAATTGTAGCGAGTCAATGTGTGGTGTGACTACTGGATGTAAAGCTAATGATAAAGGTATGTCTCAAAGTTAATAATTCATCTAATTTATCGAAATTTAAATGTTTTCACAAGGTGAAATTTGTTTTATAAATCTCAAGATGTACATTATTTAACTGAGAAAAAAAAGTCTGTTGTCTACACGTATGTATAAACATTGCAAACAGAATTGAATACAAATGAAACTGAACGATAAAACAGTGTAGTTTAAAATAGACAAGAATTAAAACATTTTTAATTTAAATGGTACTTATAACGTCTAAGAAATTTAGTAATTGTTATCTTTTGAATCTGTTGTGATGGACGTTTTAAAGAATGCTGAAATGCATAAGTGTGAACGGTTTCTATTTGGTAATTCAAAAACCATATATAAGTATTTTATAGGAATTACTCTAATTCTGTATAAACTAAAGTTTTCAGCTTGAAATACAAGACCCCACGATCGCTACGTGTGTAAATGAAATATAAAAAAAGATACATAAACCAATGGATACCATGAATAAAATATCTTAAACTTAATGTAATTAAAGGCAACCATGCGATCAATATTTGAGTTAATTCGGAAAATTAAAAAGTCATGATGAAAAGTAAAGGCTGGAAAGGCATGGTTGCCTCATTTGCAACGTGATTGTTCTTCAAAAATTCGCCGGGTATCTCAGCGTTTTCATTTTTCATTTTAAAAATTAGGTAAAATACACATTATCAATTTGTTTTTAAGTGTGTTAAAGTCAGATGACACGTTCCTCGAGCATATTTGTTGTATCTTCTCGTAATAAAGAGTTCCAATAAAAATATTAATTTTTAATAATTTTCAAAGTTATTAGAATTTTATTTTTTAGCATGCACATGCCTAGATGGCCGAGTGGTTAGAGCAGTGGCCGGTCATTGCTAGGAATGAAGGTTTCACAGGTCGTGAGTTCAAACCCCAGCTCCGGCCGAGGTGGAACTCTAATATACTGAATTTTCCTGTGCTTTATACATACATTTTTATCAGCATTTCTAGTGTATTTTCAGGAAAATTATATAGGAAATTGCATACTTCAGTATTTTGCAGAAATGCCTGGAAAGGTATGCTAATTTTTTTTTTACAAGAAAGCTTGGCAAAGTAGTAGTAAATCAATAACAAATTACTGAAAAAAAGTTATAAAATTTAAATAACGTGTCGTCTGACCTTAAGAGTACATTGCTTCATTTCTGACATCGCGTTTGGGTTTTCGCCAAGAGGAACAGACTAGGATACATTTAAGAGTTGAAATACATTCATATTGACGAACATGCCTTGCATTTATGCTTAATATGGAGGAATTGTAATGTGTTTATTATAACATGTATTTGATATACATTAAGAATATGATACTTTGTAATGCATAAATGTTAAATATGGATAAATAGTAGTGTGATTTTTTTTTATTATTTGTTTCAGATAAATGTTGATTGTGCTTGATATTTAATACTTTTGTTACACTTCTGCTAAAAGATATCTTTATTTGTAAAATGTTACTTTATACCTGGTGTTTTATCGTGAATATCCTTATGTACGTTGTTTACATAGGATTTGAGTTCTCAAATTTGGATTGCTATAAAATTCAATGTCATGAATAAAATTTGTTCTTAACACTAAAGGTATTCATGAAATGAATTATATTGACATATACTGTAATATTCGATATTTTTTCTATTACTAAATTGGACTTACAGCAAAACAGGGGATATTCGGACTAAGATTTTCAGGTTTTCACTAAAAAAAATTTGGTAGTACTGTAATATTCAAAGTTAATATTTTATTTGTTAGTCACCATGATTTTGCATATTTTCTGATGGTTTTATCTCACTTTTTCGTTTAGATAATCGAACGACACACACTACAAAAATATTAAAAATCCCTAAAAACCATAAAAGACACCATATCTCAAAATTTTTATCATTGACCTCCTTTAAGTGTTATGCTGCAGAGTAAAGTCAGTATACTAAGTTTAATACTTTATATGTTCTAGTATTATCATCATTCATTTTTTTTTTGTTAAATTGAATCAAAAAAGGGTAGGAAATTGAAAACTGTTAGAGGAAATTCGGACTGGATTATTATAAAATTATGAATAAAAACTTCATACGTTGTGTCTGTTCAGTATCACTGCAATTCATAAACTGTATTTTTAAAAAAGAGTTTAGCAATTTGTATTATTTTCACAATTAAGAAAATCTCTATCATAGTGGGGAAAAAAACACTACCATGATAGGTCTTTAACACACAATAGATGGTTTTTCATTATCATCAGTGGATTTTTTTTTCACTCTGAGTAAACATATACCTTATGTTCATGTACATACTGTTTGTCATAAAAATAATCCAGTTATGTAAAAAACATCTTTTGTAAAATGGCCTTGACTTTTATTAAACAAGTTGTTTTCAATATCAGCATTAACTATGACTTTTAAAAAACATTGATATCGTTTTTCTTTTACTTTCAGGTCTATTGCACATTGACGTTACTGAAAGCCGTTCTTTAAATATGATATCAAATTATTTGAAATATAAAAGGATAATTAAAAAGCTTTTTTTTATTAAATGGGTTATCTTCTCTGAACTTTAGTTTAGACCATTAAGTATACAATGCATATACAGTCAGTTCAAGCATATCTGTTACAACATAAACCATAGCATAGCAGAGTATAGGAATCTCATACCATGACATGGGAATCTCATACAATAGCATGGGAATCTCATACAATAGCATTGGAATCTCATACCTTAGCATAGGAATCTCATACAATAGCATTGGAATCTCATACCTTAGCATGGGAATCTCATACAATAGCATTGGAATCTCATACCTTAGCATACAATCTCGTAGATTATCATTAGTCACATCATACCATAGCATACCATAGCATAGTATATGAGTGATTTTAAAACATTAATAATACGTCAATACCTTTCTCGCTGCTTCTTTTCTGTCAACACGAAGAAAATGACACATAGAATGAAATATATATATATTTTAAAAGAAATTTCACTCTTATCTTGATCAGAAGAGTGAGTATTTTGTTCTTCTATATATCAAGAGATTGAAATGCACTTACATTTGGTACGGTAATTTGTTTTGTAAACGTAACAATTTTTAAGATACTATGCATAATTAATTATGTTTATATGAACTGAATGACTGTATAAAACATTGATTGTCTTCTATTTCTCAATTTTATCATCAGATATTTTATAGTAACAACTAAAATTACTTTATTGCACCTGGTCAACTTAATTGACAATGCTTTGTTTAGAGGTATTCTTAGAAAACCTTAATATACATTTACAACTTTTTAACTTGTTGTATTTAAAGTTTGTTGTGTGGTGAACATTTATTGAAAACAATTCTACTCTACAAGATTTTTTTTTTTTATTTTTGATTTTCGAATTCCATGCTTCTTACAAAGTTTACATAAAAAAATGTGTAAACTAAACTGAAACGTTTTGTATCATGACCTATACACTTGTCCCACCTTACATTGTAAGTATTTAACGAAACACATTGCTATTTCTGTTATAATGAAATTTATATATACAAACGTACTAGAGTAAGTACTCATTTTTGTTTAAATATATTATGTTACAAGGCATTTGAAATGTAAATGAACAATTTTACATAGATCTAAGAGTCCAATGTTATGACCGAGTCTGTTATATGGTAAAATTGTAAATGCATACAAACGAGAAATTTATTATGCATGCCATTCCTAAATTATAGCACATATCCGGTTTATGTTCACAATCCACTTTGAATATTTTTCTTAAAATAAAGTCCATAAGGCCACAAGGAAATAGATGCATATGTTTATAGCAACAACATATTGGATTAAGTGATTCATTGTTTTTGATAAAATGGTCCTGAATGTAACCTTAATTCACATACATTTTGGTTATTAATCTTTTAGGGTATAATTACATTAATATACGCAGAATATTTTATCTGGGAATCAGAAAAAAAGTTGTAAAAAGCGCCTTATTTTTTTACTTCATATCGAATCCTTCAGTTTTATTCGATAATACACAATGTATACAATTTCAAAGTAAGGAAGTATACGAACGCAATTCAATATTAACGCATTTTGTTTTGGTGCATTCAATCCAAATGGCAAACATTGAGCTGCAGGCGCTGATATGTTTTTTCATGACTAGTTACACTTTTGCATCGCGATGTGAAGGGTAGGAATTTAATGAACATTTCATTTCTTAATGAATTTAGTATCTACGTTCTTTTTGTCAACTGAAATGATATAACCTCAATTATCATCAAACTAAAGATTAAAAAAAATATTTAACATTATTTTTTCATTCGTTTTGTAAGGTATTGTGGTACACGAATAGCCTCAGACTAATCATACATATGTGACTGATTTTGATACGTCAATAACTTTCTCGCCGCTTCTTTTCTGTAAAATGCAGTATTACATATGATGATTTAAAAAAAAAGAACCCTCACCCTTATCATAATCAGAATTATACATGTTTTTCTTCTATACATAAAATGATTAAAGTGCTAACGTATGTTACAGTACTTTGTTTTGTAAGCATGTAACAATCTATCAGTTACTATGCATAATTAGTTATATTTCTATGAATCAAATTGCATTATGACATTCCTCTTAAAATTAACTGTCCTCTGTATCCTGGTATTTTATAAACAACTGATATAACGACATCATTGTAGCGTATCAAGCTTTTTGTTTTGTTTAATGATATAGTTCTTAGAAAATTCAACAATAATCACATGTCTACCACTTGTTTAACTTATCGCGTTTAATGATTTAAGTTAAAATTTTGTGACAATGTGCATTTTTAAGAGCAACCTCTTCCGTTTTCAATTTTTATCATTTGAAATGCATACATATTTAATATTAATTATACATGTCATTCATATATATATATATATATATATATATATATATATATATATATATATATATATATATATATATATATATATATATATATATATATATATATATACATCCGATTAATGGTAACAACCCACTCATAATATCTATGAACTCATCTATTTTTCAAGTTCTTAATTGCACAGGGAAATAAATAAACAGCATTTATATCATATAGCAACTACATAACGGATTTAGATTTAGTAACATAGTCCGGTCATCAATATCATGACTATCAAGTATGTTATTGTTTTTATCGCGTAGGTTATTATTAAATTAACATGCACATATAAATTTCTTTATTAATGGGTATTGTATAAAAGTCCCTTAATTCGAGTTTTCATATCTGATTTTACTCGTTATTCACTAATGCCTAGTATACACAAGCTCAAAGGAAGGAAGTATACGAAAACGTGATTGATATCAGCGCGTGTTGTTTTGATGCATGCGATCCAAATGGCAAACATTGAGCTACAGGCGTTGATATCCATTTTTATGACTAGTTACACTTCTGCATTGCAGTGTGAAGGGTAGGATATATTTATTCCTTGACAAAATTAGCAAACACAATTTTTTTCTTTCAGCTAAATTCATTACATGGCAAGCCCATCCTTTAACTTCCCTTTAACGAAATATCAGCATGATACAAATTTAATACGACAGAAAAACCCCATTCTTATTGCAATTGCTTGTCCACGGCATAAGTTGCATTGTAGATGAAAAGAGAAATCGGCAAAAGTTGTATCGTAGAGGAAAACTAGATATCGGCAAAAATTGTATTGTAGATGAAAAACAGAAATCTGCAACAATTATATTGTAGATGAATAACAAAATTTTAACTTGTAGATCCTCCATATCGCCATACTTTATTTAGTTAATAAATGCATGCACGAGTAAGTCATTATGAAGTTTTAATTAACTTAAATACTATTAAAATAATAAAGTAGCTATATTCAAAGATAAAGTTTCGAAATGTTTCAGGTTCTACAAAGGTTGTTGTCCAGGTTCATCATGGAACTCGAAAACTCAACAGTGTGAGCGTAAGTATACTTAAAATTTATCAGATTGGCGTAGTCGACATTTGTTTGGAGTTTTCTCAATTTCAAATAAAAAATAAAACAGCAGTACCAATATTACGGAAATTCATATATTTTGAACTATTATTATAATATTAACTGGGCATTGGATAAAGAAACACTCAATAATTAGTCTGTTATCGTTAAAGAGTGCATTTACATTATTTCAAATAGAAGACGCATTTGTAATCAATATTAAAGAATTAAAGTACGAGTTTTTGTGAATGTTGGGAATAACTTCGGAGTCGAGAAATGTTGTTTAGAAATATGAAATCCGAGGCGAAGCCTCAGCTTTTGTATTTCTTAATAACATTTCTCGACCTCTGAGGTTATTCTGCAACATTCACGAATACAAGAACTTTATTTCTATTTTACTAACAGCTCAGACTTTCAGCTGATCGGTTTATCTATAAAAAGAGGATGCATGTAATATTTTCAAGCGAGATGAATCTGATTGGTTAAGACGGCTGTTCCGCGTAACCCCAAAGGTTTTGTTCAACTTGTTTGCACATCGGCATGTTTGTTTACAAGTACATAGATCGCATACTATCGATCGGAATCTAATGCAGACGATATGTTTTTCGATGAATGAAATACACATCGCTCTAGAGAACACTTACCCGGTTATTATTTTTTAAAAATAAAGATCAAGGTTTTAAGCTATGATGAAATACACATCGCTCTAAAGGACACTTAGCCGGGTTATCAATTTTTTTTTAAAGAACAAGGTTTTAAGCTATTAACTCATGATCAAATCGAATTTGGTATGTGTTTAAGATCTGATAATTTATTGATGACGTTTGTGGTATATTTAAGAATAATGCTCGCGGCATCTCTTTCATCACAGTAATAACTGTAGAAGAATATTATTTATTTTATTGTGAATAGTTTTATTTAACTAGGATTAGACTGAGAAAATGGGGCTTTTGAACTTGGAATTCGAGATAACTTAGATTTTAAAGATAACTGTAGCTCTTAAACATTACATTTTAGAGTCCAAACTTATGTTGCTAGTGTTGTTGCACTTTTAATTAGAAAACCATTTTGTATTGATATCTTCCTGGACGTGTGATTTGAAAACGCAGTCAAGTTCAAGGTACCTAACTTCTATATTTGTTGTGGAGGCGTATAACTGTTTACACATGTTGTGTTACAGCATATTACTTAATTGTTCTTTACATTGTATTTTCAACAATATATGCATCGTGAGCTCTTATTTATGAAAACAGTTTGAAGTGTATCTTCTAATTCTTATGAAATAAAAATCATCTTAATATCATAATTTACAAGTTTTAAGATATTGGCTTCGTCGACATATTATGAGTTTAAATCAATATATGAGTTTCATATATTGATGTAAAAATGAAAAAAAGGTATCGTAAGATTAATTTATTAACTAAATCCTGGACGGGTAGTTTATTGTCCAGATGGGTTTGTCGACATCCTTTAATGAATCGTCAATAAACATGAATTTATTTTAAATTAAATTTATTTTAAATAGATACATGTAAAAGCGAGTTCTAACGACCAGTACACGCGGAAAAAAGAACAAGCTAAATCTGCAGTTTCATCGAGACAAATTTTTTGTCTACGTTCTATAATGCTCTCTGTTTTCTCCTGTAGTGCTCGCCAAAAAAAGGATTACAATTAACTAGTAACTTAAGATGCTTTAGGTTAACCATAGCAAGTGTGACTGCGATACCTGCCTCAATAGATGTTTTTAATTTTAATTTTTGGTTTGATAGAATGGATATATATATATATATATATATATATATATATATATATATATATATATATATATATATATATATATATATATATATATATGAAAAAGTCATTTTGAACTGAATAAAAAGAACAAAGAGAAAAAATAAAAAGATAAAAAAATCTATACGGATGTTGCATATTGTAAAACCATTAAATTAGAGAATAGGAAATCACATATCTACAAACAGGAACCGGGGCACGGATACAACGTATGTTAGTAGAATGCTAAAATAAACCCTAAACAATATGAACCAGGAAAAAAAATTTAGATAACAACAAGGTACATTTAAAAAAAAAAACCTGTAATTATCGTAAACAATTTTCACCAAATTAAGCACAAAATAGGTTTTACCGACTGATCAATTTTCTGAAAAAGTAAAGAAAGGTTTTGGGTGGAAGCAATATGTATTAATTTATAAGAATTTTTAGAACTTTTAAAAAGTTTTAAAAGTCTGTCTGTCTGTCTGTCTGTCTGTCTGTCTGTCTGTCTGTCTGTCTCTCTCTCTCTCTCTCTCTCTCTCTCTCTCTCTCTCTCTCTCTCTCTCTCTCTCTCTCTCTCTCTGATGTTAGTTGATAGCTTAATAAGACTAACTTGACAACGATGCAATGTATTTGAAATTCTTGCTGCGCTCAGCACAACAGTAGCACCGTAAAACATATTACAAAATGTAGTTGTATAATTTTGTGTTGAGTATCATGCTTGTAATTTTCAAATATTCACTGATCATGACAAAGAAGTTCAATTACAAGGGGATGAATTATTGAATGTACACATGTAAACAAAATATTAAAAGGTCATAATGTCAGATATATTGCTTTAAAGAACATTTTAAATGTGTCCATCTACTAAATTTAGTCTATAACATAATCGTTAATGTACGCCTTCGTAAAGTTAAATTGAAGTTCTATAATATTCATATAACTGACATTTTAATGAAAAAGAAAGCACGCTCGTCTTTTAACTTTAAAAAAAGATGTTATAAATGTATATACTATTCATAAAACCTGTCTCCATGATCCATGCTGTGACGTCCAATTGATAAAATAATATTTAACTTAATCGAGTGTATTACAAGGTTTTTTTTAAAGCTTCATTAAACTTGCAAATCTTTTACTACCACATCGAGACTACTAAAAACAATTTGGAGATAATTGTTCGTAATGTTATCACAGGCAATGACAGCTAAAATTGTAAATATTTTAACTTATTCGCCACCTTGTCTCTTTAGCAAATAAATATTTAGAGTGATTTATGTATACAAAAAGTCAATACATGAATAAAGATGATAATTTTTAAACATTTTTGTTTGGAAAAAAAATATAGCATTAGAAAGGTAGACAGTGTATCCTCGTGTCGTGTCTCTATAATGAATGAGGTGTGTACTGTTATCGAGTTTTTATTCTATTTTATCTTATTTAAAATCTTTAATTCCCTTATTTTAGGTTGTATGCCAGGCTACAGTGGTATAAACTGTACATCACTGTGTCCTTATCCCCAGTATGGAGTAGACTGTCAACGAAAATGTAACTGTAGCAAAGATAGGTGTGATGTATCAACGGGATGTCAACAAATTACCACAGGTAACATGCATATTTAAATCAACTGCTTAATATGTTTGACATGCTATAGTAACGGAATAACAATGTGTTTTTATGGTGTCTATGAAAACATAAATATTCATATTGCAACAGTTTTGAGAAAATTGTATATGTAAACATTTGTTTTTAATGATAAGACATATACATGTATAAACTTTAAAGGTTCATTTTATTGTGTTTTATTAGTGGCTCAGACGTTATGTTTAACTGGGTACTTTGGAAGATACTGTAGAGCAAGATGCATTTATCCTTATTACGGAGAGGAGTGTGAGGCAAAATGTAATTGTAGCAAGCCATTGTGTGATGTGGCCACTGGATGTAAAGCTGTGGATGAAGGTATGATTTAAATCTCTACACATAGATAAAGAGTGTCTATTGCTATCACTTCGATTTTATTACTATGACTATTATTCAAACTGTATATATCTTGAACTTTTTTGTTTGTAAATTTGTTTCGTTACTGTAATGCGTCAATTAAAGGATTAAAAACAAAAAGTAAATAAATATTTAATCGCAAATATCAGATAGTTTTAAATATCGTTAATGTGAATGTTCTTCTAAATCATCAAAAAAAGATTGAAAACTACACAAATATCTTTACAAATGACGGTTGTAGTTTAAATGTTTTAATATTGTTTAATTCTGTATGCTTAATTATCAATAATTTGCGATATTAGGAGTGCATAAACAATTTACAACGTGTTTTTATGCGCGCAAAAGAGCTTCTGTTTCAACATACTCGAAATAGACATCTCTTCAAGAAATCGTCACATCGTTTACCAAAAGCAACAAACGATAAATAACGGTAACACAATATCTACATTCACCAAATTTGGTTTGAATTCATGTTCTCGTATATTTTAAGGCTTTTTTTTATGTGGACGAATCTTAGAGTCTATAAAATGTGAATGATATTGCAATCCCTTGCTATTATATACTGTACGGTTTTTAAAAGGGATGTCAAGTATACCCAAAAACAAAAGTCGATTAATTGGGGGTTAAAAAGCGCGATAATCGAATACTTATTGATTAATTTGAAACTGTGCGTTCTTTTTAAGATGATGCTACTGTTACATGTACATGTACATATGCTATGTCTTTAACTCAAAAACTTTTAAAAAGTAACCCATTACTCATTGTATTATATTGTATTCAAAATTCTAAAAGTATCCTTTATCTGAACATCGGTTAACATGTTTTTTTTCTTTTTTCTTTGGACGCTTACACGTAATTAAGCTACAGATCATATATGGCAAATCATACGTGTGTTGTTCCATGCTAAGTAATTATCCGGTACCTCATCAGCAAGTAAGGTCGAGGATTGATAATTTAAAAAAAACACCTTAAAATATTAATAAATAAGATTTTTTTTGTCTGCCAAGTTGCTTCTAATTGGTAATGCATTTAGAGAAATGAAAAAAATAAAAAAAGATTGACTGTGTATCCTCGTTCTTATACCTTCTTAATCAAAGTAGGTTTCATCGCAACTGCAGAAGTAGACAAATCGCATGTATACTATTTTTTTAAAATTCTACACAAGTATATTATGCAAGACTACATGTACTTTGGAATGGATGATACAAGGCTGTATTCTCATCTTTTATTCGGAGTACACTGTTAAAGAATATATAATTGTAGCAAAGATATATGTGAAAATCGACAGGGTGTCAACAAATTACCACAGGTAATATGTATATTTTTTTTATCAACTGCCACTTTATATGTTTGACATGATGCTGTAAAGGAATAACATTGTGTTCCTATGCTCTGATAGATGTGTGTGTATTTAACTGTTTATTTGGTGATAGAAATACATTTATCAATAAATGTTTAGATAAGATAAAATATTACAACTGCTAACTTTATTTGAATTTTTCTCTTATCTTTAAATTTGATTAGTAGCTCAGACAATATGGCCGACTGGTTAATTTTTAAGATATTTTAGAGCAAGATGTTTTAATCCTTATTACAGATAATAGTTTTTCTCACAATGTAGCGAGTGGATGTGTGATGTTGCTACTGGATGTAAAGCTGCAGATAAAGGTATGTTGCAAAAATTTATCGAACGATTAATTCATTGCTATTTTAAAGTATGTCAATGATTTTCCGTTTCAAAAGATATATCTGTCTCAGTTAACCAATTCTTGTTTCATAAAAAATGAAATAAAAAAAAAGAAGAATATGATTTAAAATTTTTAGAATGGGCGGGATTAATCTTAATTTGGTTAAAAATACCCACATGAATATTAGTTTTTGTAGTTTTCACAGCATGTTAAATGTGTAAATATATCTTTTGATGCAAATTATTAATACAAAATATTAAACAGTAATCTCTAGGGTCTGCAATTTCCATTATTTTAAAACTTATTTCAAAGTGCTCAACGTAGCGACAATTAAATAATACATAGACAATTTCACCACATATGACTCTGATATGAAGTGCTTTCATAAACTTCAAGCTAGATGTTGGATATTTTATCTCTCTCTTCTCTGTCTTTCTCTGTCTGTCTGTCTGTCTGTCTGTCTGTCTGTCTGTCTGTCTCTCTCTCTCTCTCTCTCTCTCTCTCTCAAAGCTTACAAAAGTAATAATTTGGCAAACATTATAATGTAGGAGATAAATGTGTACAAGGACTTGAAGTTCATGATTTATTTGCGACAAATTGTCACTGAATCTGGTAAATAACATTTACATATTGTTGCAAATGGGAGCTTCTATAACATTAGGCTAATTTACAAATCATGAACACTGATATCTAAATTTCTAAGTGTAAACAAGGTTTCTTTTTCAGAATGCTAGCTAGAGAGAACAAGCAGAAAAAAACATATCTATAAGTTATCATTTGCAGAAATTACATTTATTTTAATTCTGAGAATCGTCTTGTTTTTAGATAAACATAATTGGCTTGGAAAACAAAACGAATGATGTTCCTCAACATCCTTTTGATGTAAAGTAAAGGGAGGTTAGAGCAGCATGTTGAGGAGTATCGACATATGATTTTAAAAACTGAAAATATTTAGAATCATTTTTTGCGTGTTTTAGCCATTGGATAGCATACATTCAATGTATCTTTTCTACTACTTATTTTTTGCGTGTATTAGCATGTGAAACATGTGGATAGCATACGTTCAATGTATTTTTTCTACTACTTAAGTTTAACATTGTTTCAAATATGGGGCGTATTTTGCGCTGCAAAGCTATAGTACACCTATGCACACATATTCTATTCGTATGATTCTCATATGATGTCAGTATTACATGATGATCATATGAAAATTATATAAATATAATATAAACGATCATATAATTTGGATATGATGCCATTATCATATAATTCTCATATCCGTATTATATGATTCTCATATGATACCTATGATATGATTCTGATATGATGCCCCTTTTTAGTACCACTTATCAGCGCAATTATATAAGAAAGTTTTCTTTGCCTTTCATACGAAACTAAACTAAACTAAATAGAATATCGGTTTACATTTTTAAAGACAATGCCCGGCTTGACTTTGTTCGTAAGTCAGGGAATATTAACCAGACTTTAATAATTGAACTTTAAGTCATTGTGCCCAAGTGTGATATGCATGTGTTTTAGGTAATGTTTTAAAGGTATGATTTTCTAACTCGCCATTTCCCAAAATAATTGATAATTGATAATTATCAATAAGGTGTAGTGAACAAGGCAAAATTTATTCGCTCTCACCGCTACAACCTAAGTTCGATCCCCGTGATCGACAGTGGTTGTACATAATGGGGTATGGCGGTCGCCCGCTTGAACAGGTTGGTTCTCTTTGAGTTCTCTGGCTTCATCCCACATTAATGACCCCGTTGCGCTAGTATCCGTACTAACGAGGGATATCAATATAAGTTGAAACTTGTTTATCAATCGTTGTAAAAAAATTAATTCATTTTCAGTTTCAGACGATTGTTTAAAAACGTCAATTCCATTGAAAAAAGGTAACATTTATTAGCTGGAAAGTGCAAGATCCACTATGATGAGCTGACATGCTTTTAATTTGTATTCTTTCTGTATTTCCGGTTTTGACTTAATATATCAAGCATTTATGGGGCAATTCGTTTTAAAATGAATGCGATAGATGAATCACAATTAAGATATGTAAAACTTTACAGTTTTCTTGATTACATAAGCACATTATTCTTTTTTTCAAATAAAGGGATGATTAAGAAATCGACGGCATTGACAGGTGTGCAGGATAAAATACCAAAGCCACATGCAGCGAAGCGTGACTAATCTTCTCGGGATTGCATTGTTGGGCTAACATGTAAAAAAGATGTGAAACTTAATTGATAAACATAATCTTTCTATTGTATTAAGTGAGGTACATGTATCATCAAATTTTACCGTCTAGTTAAAAGAAGTAAAATTTGTAGTTAAACATGGTTTGGTTGTAAAAACCGACCGAAACACAGAATTCTGGATGAATGTGACAAAACAACGTATTTAAAAGTCGTTCCGAAATAATTTGTTCTTAAACAAGCGAATATCTGGATTCGAAATATTATCAAAACATCTTATCATCAAGTGCATGTTGTTACAGGGAAATAATTTCATTGTTTTAAAGCAACAACATAAGTGATGCATATTTTATGAACTCAAGTCTGTTCATCATTCCACAGAAAGAGTATGCTATTGTTTTCATCGAGTAGGTCATGATGACATTATCATATTCATATGATTTTTTTTTTTAGAAATATTAAGAGCATTGATAGATAGTCCCGTAATTGATGTCATCATCTCGCATTATCTCTTTTCTTCACCAGTGCTCAATGTAAACAAGCTCAAAGGAGGAAGTATAAGAAGCATTTTCAATGTCAGCACATGTTGTTTTGATGCATTTGATCCAAATGGCGAAGACTGAGCTGCAGGTGTTGATTTGCATTTTAATGACTAGTTACACTTCTGCATCGCGGTGTGAAGGGTAGGATCCATTTGTTTCATAACACAATAAGAAATAGTTTCTCTTATACGACTGATATTATAAAATGGAAAGGGAATTTTTCAATTTTCATTGAACGGAATATCAGCAGTTTAGAGACAGAAAAACAATTTTTACTTGTTTTCGTCATTGCTGTGTTGAAGATGAATACCATGATACTTTTTTTGCATAACTTTTTTTTTTTAATCTTTTTTTATTCTTCATTACGATTGCGCATGCATTTAAATGAAAGCCATTATCAAATTTTGTTACTATCAAACTGATATTTCCAAAATGAATTTTAAAACATTTCAGGTTTTACGAAGGTTGTTGTCCAGGTTCATTATGGAGCTCGGAAACTCAACAGTGTGGGAATATGTGCAAAATATATGATATTTATTATATATTGTTTGTGCAATTTTGAAATTAAAATTAAACCCCAAAATTGGCATAGTCTACATTTAAAAAAGTAAAATTATTGGATCGAAAATTAGGAAAAATCTGTTTTAATTGAATTTGTAGTCTGTAACTTTCTTAATGAGATACTTTGTTTTTTACCACTAATTATACAGCTTTAATTGCTTCTAATTTACACTTTGGAATTAGAGATATACAATATACCAAAATAGATTGTAGTTCTTACAATTTTAATTTTAGATTAATGGCCCCATTAATTCTTACTATTGGATGGCCTTCTATTTTTATTGATATGGTCTTGGCTGCATAACACATGACTACAGCCAATCTATAATGAATGGTTAAAAAAAACGCGAGTGACGTTCAGTTTGATGTCCTAAAACATATGCTGCATAGATGTATCCACAAATAATCATTTACATAATGTAAGGGCAATTCTTTGTTAATCATAGGAACTATAAATTGTAGTTTGTTAAATGTAAAAATGACAATAACAAACCGTTAATCATATAAAACATCCATAAAACGAAATACAAATTCAAAGTAGAGCAACACGGACCTCCAAAAAGATAGAGGTAGGATCAGGTGCCATGGAGGAGTGAGCATCCTCTGCTGACCGGTCACAACCGCCGTGTGCTCTTTGTCGTATTCGAGAAAGAAAATCGAAAAAGTCCGTGGACAATTGGGTGATTAATTATGGTCTAATAATAATTAGTATGAAAAACGTCAGTCAGCATGCGACCCAGCGGAAGGTTGTATTTGCTGACAATGTCGTTGTATTCACCATAGAACTTACAAAAAGATGACTTCAAGCGAGACTGTTGATAGTCCTGTTTTATCAACTTGTTTGTCAGTAGCTTGCTTCGTCTTAGAAACTGTTCATACGAAGAGCATGCCCTTGCTATCGAATCAACTGAGAGACAAAACCACCATATGCAGGTGATGAAGGTATATTGCTACATAAGAAAGGAAAGTTGACTATAGAAAAATTGAAGTCATCGCGTTTATCATACAGTTTTGTTGTTAGGTTACCATCAATGTCCAGTAAAATATCCAAATATGAAACAGATGACGCAGACTCTTTGGTATCTTTTATTTCAATTTCACTGGGATATATTAACGATTTGACATCCATCGAAAACATATTCTTAGCAAAAATATCTCTTGCGTATCGTGTATAATATCTTAGTATTAGATATAAATTATCTATTTAAAATACGATGAGCGCACTGTAAGCGCACGGTGAAAGCAAGAAACAATGGGAAAATAGAACGTTTCAGGGAATGTATAAGTTTCATATCGAGATGTAAAAAAAAGAAAAGAAGCTATTACAATATTTAAAAAAATAAAAAGAACACTGAAAATGGCTGCTTTGATTACATTTCAATGTTTTCAAATATTGGAAAAATATTGCGGAAATAATGTTGTCGATTTCACGTTATGGGCGCGGAGGTTCTAATCCTACGTCACCTTATTCTAGACTCATACGATCTAGAAAGGTTTTTTTCGTTAACTGAAAGCAGTTTATTAGCTGATCACATTATATCTTTGCATCTGCTTTTATCAATATTGATTTTAGTACTATCCATGTAAACAGCACGGAGGCATTAATGGAAAAAAAAAAGTTTATTTCATAGCTTTTGATAAAAGTCAAAAGAACAACTTTTAAATGTCTATATTGCTTGTGGTGGAATGGAAATATGATTTTGTCATTTTGAAAAAAAATATCTGTATGAAGAACCCAACTACCCTAATTTACTTCTTCTCTGCTTAAAATGTCACTTTTATAATTTTAGTGATTATAGTCTGTCACAAGCTTTTGGACAATATTTAACACATGCCTATGGGGAAAGTGCAATTCAACAGCTGAAAGGGAAAATATGCAAGATATTTTCATTCATACAATATTGATTTTCACTCGCAAAGATTCACAGAAACGAAAATATACTTCTTATAGAGAATTATAATGGGGAATATTTACATCTAATCTCCATTCGGAAGTCACTGGGAATACTTCTCACAATTTTTCAACGTTGTCATCTGGGTCTGCTGAAATACAAAACCGATAAACATTATATTTTTAGCCATGTATTGAAACTCAATGCGCTAGAGGGGGCGTTTCAAAAAGAAATTTTGAAAAATGTTCATACTTTTCAATGAAAATCGTTTGAACCCTTGGGTATTTATAAATATCGAGTAATTAAGCAAAATATGAATCCATTATATCCTAGGACAGTGAATCGATATGCGAGTCGATATGAATCGAGTATATCTTGGACCAGAATATAACAATGTTAAAAATAAATTTTGAGTTGTGATGAAAAGTTCATCCGAATAAAATGACTTAACAACACATTGAAGTATAGTGTGAAAACAAGGATTTGTCATAATACTTTTATCTAGATAATTGAAATATAAAAAGTCTTCCATTTAAAAAATATCTATGGTTGTATCAGAGAAATGAAAAGCTTGACGAGTACGATATTTTCTAGGAAATTATAGAGAAAGCAAACGATCTGAAGTTAACAAAGAATACATGCATGCTGAATGCAGTATATTCAAGATGCCCAGTTTATATTGCATTTTCAAATTAGCTCAGGTTTGATAGAAAAAACAGACTTGATTAACTGTTTTGACAGCAGAGCTGTAGAAGATGTATCTATCTATAGTTGTAGGAATATTAGTACAGAGTAAAGTCAATCTAAATACTCTAAGGAGGACCATCAGATCGTTCGTTTAAGATGTGGTATCTTTAGCAATGATCTATTATTTAAAAAAGAAAAAAATCCACATTTCTTACCTTTTAAGGACACCGATTTGGGTTGTTTTGCGGCAAAACTGCAATAGCAAAACTCTTTATTTTTGCCCAAATGTCATTTAAACCAACTCTAAGTTTATTTCCAAAGTTTCAAGAAAAGTAGAGGTACTTTTACTATAGGGAACTGTCATTTTCCACACATCAAAGCAGATTGAAAAAATACTATAATTGTTTTTTATTTCAAATTGTTATATATGATTAGTAAAATCATTTCCTACCTAATATGTAAAAAATACTAAATTCTACCGTCTGGTTTTTAGTGGGGTCATCTCAAAGTATTAAAATGTACTAATTTTCTCTACATATTTTTGGATCATTACGAATGAACATTGGTAAAGTGGATTTATTCAAAATATAAGGAAAATGTCCTCGATGATAGCATAATTCTGTATATAAAATTTCAACAGCGTACAGTTTTTACTTTTTATTTTATGTTATTTCTTATAACGGACTCCTATAAAGCTTCATTTTATCATAACGTCAGAAAAGTGCAATGACAACGCTTTCATACCCCACAACGGAAAAATCATTTAAAAAATTTAAATTGCCATAAAAATATTTTTATCTGTATTTAATTTCTAGTGTTCAATTTTATAATTGATATCGAAAAAAAAAATTATAAATCAACTGCATTATACTAGAATGCGCAAAAACATGCACAATGAAAACTAAACTCAGTCTCCTTAAATGTTTGCTATTTTATGTATTCTTTGATAGAGCTCTCCTTTTAAAGGATATCAATACAGTCTTAAATGGCCAAACCATCGATCGCTCTTAAATGTCCGTAATAAAAAATTAACAATAAAAATTTAAACATTATATTTTTTTTTGCACGAAATGCATTTTTATCGTTACTTGCCCTTCAAAAATCCTATAGGTCTACTTTGCAGGCTAATTGTTAGTTGAAAACTTGGACACAAAAAAATCTGATTTAAAATTTTAGTCGGTTTGACAGCGTTAAGATATATACCCTACTTGTCTTTATATTATTGGTGTCAAACGATAAATGCATTTGAAAGGAAGTGTTTCATTGGCAATGAGCAAAGTAAAAACAAACAGTTTTTGTGCAGCGGCAAGTTTATGAAATGAAGTTGTTTTTGTTTTTTGCATCAATGAAAGGGCGGACTCATGATTTTATTGCGCAAGTTTACCCCAAGAAGACAGATGTTTCCTGTTGTTGTTTTTCTTTTCACCACACGTCTTTTTTTAAATATTGATACAAGAGAAAGCACGCAAGGAAAATCAAATTTCCCTAGTCTCTTTAGCTGGTGAGTAAGTAGGTAATACTAATAACACGTTAATTGCTTGAGAATAAAGATCTTATATTTTATTCAACATGCATAGCTTTTATAAACGCTTTTGACGCAATTTTTCAATTTTAAAGCACTTTCCTTTTTGAAAATGGTGCATTATATTTATTAACAATTAATATAGCACAGTTGATTGCAGTACCTCCTTACTACTGGATAAAAAAATGATTACCTATGTTAAACATATTTGTTAACAGGGAGATCATAATTTCATAGATACATGTATGAAAAAATTTGTCAAATATGCAAACACACATAGGTCAAATTTTCTTGTTCAATATATCCACTGCTTTTTGATACATATTGTTTTTTGTCATCAAATTAATTTGATTTCCATATTACTAAAAATGTAATTCATGTAACTATGTGCAATTATGAATATTTTTTAGATCAGACATCGTTTTGCCAGCGACCTAATTCCACAAAGAACATGTTAAAAACGTTAATTTTGTTTTTTACATTATGGATCACATTTGGATACGGTAAGACTATTTATCTATAACATGGTTCTTTTTAATTTTTTAAAACGCAAAATTTCAGATAAAATGCATTTACCGTGCAACGTAACTAAACTTGAACAAGGTCGGCAAATGATTTTTTGAAGTGAAGCTTATATATATCATTAGCAAAGATTATCTATCAATATATTTGAGCGATTTTTACATGGAGATATTATCATGTTTCCTAAGCGAGATGACAATAAAATATCCAAATTAATCTATTAGAAGATCAACAGTTGATCATTAGTAAAATCGTATTTGTATTAAAAATGAACCTATTTGTTGTTTGTTTTTTTAAAACAGTGCTTAATGTAGTGGAATTAGCAAACACGTCAATTTGATGCTTTTTTTTATTTTTAATATTTTATTTTTTCATACTATTATTGTTTTGTGCAACAGCTTGTCAAAATAATAAATATGGGACCAAGTGTTCAAAGAGTTGTGGACGCTGTGTGAATGGAGAACAGTGTAACCCTGTCAACGGAACTTGTCCGAATGGGTGTGCGGCTGGGTATTACCAACCACGCTGTAAAAAAAGTATATTGGCTTGATAAAAAACATTCAGAGAAATCGCCACATTCAGTATTTTTTCATGAAAGAATTAAACTACCACAGGCTCTTTGCCAGGATAAATTAAAAATTTTGATGAAATCTGTCTATACTTTTAATCTATTTATATAAAAAAAAAAATTCTTTGGAGATATGTACAAAACTTTCATTTTTGGGATTCATTTAGAATGCCCTCCAAACTTATTCGAAAGAAACTGTTTGCAAAACTGCAGTGAGAATTGCTATCGAAAGACCTGTGACAGAAAAACCGGTGCATGCAAACGAGGTTGTGTTGCAGGATGGAAACCACCTTTGTGTAATAAAGGTACATATACTTTGTTTAAATAAATACTTTGTGTCTGCAATTCGGAATGCCAAATCATGCCACAAATCGGAATTCCAAATCTGAATTTTTAATCAATTTATGGGCGACGGGAAGGGAACAAATTACAGAAAATGACACAAATTATATATATATATATATATATATATATATATATATATATATATATATATATATATATATATATATTGAAAGAATTTTCCAGTTATAATTTCTATATAAAACAAATCAAAAAGACAAAAAGTAAATTTTTGAGTACTTTCTGTGACGATCGAAAGTTACGCTGGATAAGGCAAAACATGGTAAACCTATCTTCGTCCATTGTTCTGCCTTTTTTCAAAGTTTAATTGTTCTGAAAAACTGAACTTTATTTATTTTACAACGATTGATAACACGTTCTTCAACTTATATTAAGAGCATGTCTACGAGAAAACCATGCAAATATGGAAAAAAGCTGCGGCAGCAAGTCTCAATAATGAACAGAATTTTATCATAGATTTAAAGGATACCCATCTAGAGTCAGATATATGATGTTTGTTTTTGCACTGGATGTTTCTATTTATAGTAACGGCCAGTATTGCATTCTGGTTAATTAGCCTCTAAAATCTAGAAAAGTTAAGAGAAAAATTGTCAAATTCAGTAGTTAATTACAAAATGTATAAACAATATTTGAAACAAATAAGACTATATTCTTAAAGAAGAAGTTCAAACCTTTAATCGTTGCATATTTTTTTTCATATATCTATTTACACCATGAAGTCCCAAGGGTGTAAATGTTGGCAGGATGCCAAGAAATGATAATTATACATTTTTGTCAATTTTTAAGAAAGAATTTCTCAGAAAATGGCACATTATTTTTTGAAATTTTGTGTTGATAAGAAACTGTTTGATGTATTGTTACAAATACATAAAATCCATCTTTGGACTCTCAAGGACTAAAAAGTAATAAATTAACAAAAACATCCCATTTTCAAATAAAATAAAAAATTTTTGGTTTTTGAAATTTAATTTTACAAGCGATTTTAATCCACTGAAGTCAATATTTGTAATTAAACATGAAAAAACACTCTATTTTGCTTTAAATTAAAAAAAATTAGTGGATATCATTGTTTCTCATAGAATTCTTATTCATTACAAATTGTCTTCCCTGTTGCGCTCTTCTGTAGAGAAGGTAAACTAGTCAGAATGTTAACAAAGCTATACAAGTTCAAGTTCAGGCTACATGTATAAGTATTGAGAAATGCTGTGAGTGTTGTTAATATATGTTATGATATTGAATGAATATTGAATTGCACAAAAATTGCCCCATCTTGTTAGTGTTATTCACTATATCACATACATTTTGAAGTTTGATGGAGACTTGTATCTAGTCTATAAACTGCTATTTTCTGTTCCGATATAATTAAGCAGCACATTTGGAGGAATTTTAATCAAAATATACAAACTTGTGATAGAAGTACAATTAAAATAGATGAAGGGGAAATTTTCCAAGATAATCTCATTCACAGATTATCATATTTTACTCGAAAAAAATCCACATAAACGAGAACTGATTTCTTACAAAGATTTAATTTATAATGGGATATGACCTGAGCGTAGCCTGGTCACGCTAAGATTATTCTTTCTATGTTGAAATAATTCGGAATTCACAAGGAATGCCTCGTGCAATTTTTCATCGTTATCATCGGAGTCTGTTGCAATAGACATCACATTTCTATACGTGTACATTTCACTGGCCATCTAAAAATTACCCTTTAGATGTTAAGGTTAGACTTCATGGAATCTTGAAATGACGGGGAGGGGGCCAGGGTTTTTTTAAGTTCTTGAGAATGTAACACAGTAAGTACATCTGAAATTAATAGAGAGGTCTACTCCCTACCTCTCTATTAGCAGTTGATCTCTTCTCTTGGAAAAAATTAAAGTTTGTACCTTTTCTTAAAATTAAAATATAGTTGTAAAGGAAAAAATGAGGTGTTAGGTTACCCTTTCCCCCGGGGATCTCAACCTGCGAAAACCACATATGAATATGAACATAAACTACCGGTATAAAAAAGTTACCCCAAATATTAAAATAGACATCATAACTTGTTTTTGTGGGATTGTTTTTTGGGATGTTATTTAATTATAACCCATCATAAGAAGACCTGCAGGCGTGTTCACGAAGCTATCTTAGGACTATGGTGCGTCCGAAGTACTTCTTGGGATGTCTTAGTCTTAAGTCTGTTTCTCGAAGCTCTCCTAAATTTAGGAACCGCCATAACTTTGTCCTAACTTTAGGACAACACCTACCTTGTCCTAAGACCATCATAAAGCTATAAAATCACGTTTTTGGGGATACTGGGATGTTGTGAAGCCTTTTCTTAGGACCGGTATAATAAAGCAATATTTTCCACAGTTCCAGCTTTTTCGACAAACATCAAATTCCTAATCCGGAAAGGGGGGGCATAGTCATTTATTCTATCATGTGTGTTCATTTTAACAAAATGACGTGGATGGGGACCCCGAACTCTCACCACTTCCCCATTACTACATGCCTGCCTGGGAGCTGACAAATTTTTAAGAATTTTTTTTTTTGCAAATACTATCTCTGTTTGACGAATGAAAATTATTCACTTATTTTTTTGTAACTACACTGTACACTAAATGCGTTACATTCATTGTTTTGGTTTTAATAATTTTTGATAACAATTATTTAAATTTCCTTTGCTAAGAAGTAAATTTACATCTGGTTATATAAGCCATACGTGATCATTCCTAATTTTAACACCTTATTCTGAACAAAAAAAAACTTTAAAAAATTTGTAATGTTGAATGAACTGTATTTATATATTTTCGAGATATATTACAACGTATTTCTTATTTAACATGTTCGTGCATTCTATATATTGCAGATTAAATGGAAATTGGCTGTGTTTGTAAGGGTACATGTGTTTCCTCATGTAACGTTTCAAATTCTATGAAAATCGCGAGTTTATGTATATTACATATACTTGAATGACAAGATTCTCAAATGTTAATTATCTAATGACAATACGCACGTGTTGTTTACATAATTATCTGCTTGTAAGCCAATTCTGTCCTGCATATTTTCTTTATAAAAAAAAAAGAACAGTTACATGTATTTGAATTTTTTTGGGGCGTGTGATATTTTTTATTTCATTATTTTATTTTTTTTTTGGGGGGGGGGGGTGTTTCATTTAAAAAAACATCAAAAACAAACTAAATTGTTATTGGTCACTGATATATATTTTGATAAATGTAAATTTTTAAAATGTATACATAAAAATTACTGGTTTTAGGCCTATTGTGATAACTACCGAGACGTACAACTTTCTGGCAAAATGTTTAATGATTCAGCCCTACACAAGTCTCTCAAATCCGATCTGAATGAATAAATGTGAAAAATAAGAATGGTTGTAGAAGGTTAGGATATCCTAACTTAAGATGTTCCTACGTTACCGTCGAGCTACATCTTAAGACGAGTCCTAAGTTGATCTTAGGATGTTCCTAACTTTTTTCCTAAGTCATATCTTAGGAACACACTTA
Organism: Magallana gigas; assembly: GCF_902806645.1. NCBI lineage: Eukaryota > Metazoa > Mollusca > Bivalvia > Ostreida > Ostreidae > Magallana > Magallana gigas. Next base: position 53,226,250 of record NC_047563.1, read on the forward strand.
GGTCATATCTTAGGAAAGTTTCCTGAACATGCCTGCTGGTCCCAGAGTTATGAAGCAGTCTAATAAAAAAAGTCAAAATTTTTACACTCTCTTATTGTCTTGTGATAAAAAAAATTGAAAAAATGAAATGCTAATAAAATGTGTCTCTATATTAGATTACGCTGATATTCTGCTGATATTTACTAATTTTAAGCGTAATTTATGATGTATCATATTTTTTATTAACATTTTTTCAGGCTTAATATCGGGTCCCTCTACCCCTCAAACAATAAAAGTTCAATCTTTTATACTGTCGGACAAAAATAAATACCAAATCTACCTTATTCTATGATCATTTAATGTGATGGACATTCATTGGCAATTGATACCACACCACTTCCATATTTTTAAAAATATTCTGTTAAATTCAACAAAGATATGTTTAATCATTTTTTTTTTCATGGAGATGATCCTTTTGTTTTTTTTTCTTTTGTTTGTTTGCTTGTTTTGGGTTGCTTTTTTTTTGTTTGGTTTTTGGTTGTTTTTTATTTGGGTTTTTTTTTTGGGGGGGGGGGGGGGGGGGGCTTTGAAATTTGGTCATACTTCCTGAATTAAAAAATCACATGTTCAAGTATAAAAAATAAAAAGATCAATACATAATACATGCAGAGAGAGAGAGAGAGAGAGAGAGAGAGAGAGAGAGAGAGAGAGAGAGAGAGAGAGAGAGAGATATTGTCAATCTGTGGTAAACAATATGTAAAATTACACACCAAAAGAGCCCGGCTTTAAGTATTTCAGTACTTTGAATTTTGTAGTTTTGCCCCTGTAATTATTCATTCGTGTATCTAATGGGCACTCTGCTTGTCTTAATATCAAAGGCGTCAGAACCGGGGGTGCGGGGGCTGGGGGCGGGGGCAAAGTTAGACCTAAACATTATGAACATAGCATTATAGAGGGTTCAGCCCCCCTCCCCTTTTTCTAGCAGTAAAGATAATTGTTCCTAAATTTACCATGAAAGATTGAGAAGTTGGAGTCACAGGCATACTAGTCCCCCCCCCCCCCCCCCGGATTAGGAATTTCATGATTTGGGGAAAAACATTTTGGTAGGTAAGATTTTTTTGGGGAAGTATAGGTATACCCCCCCCCCCCCCCCACGAATTAGGATTTCCATGATTTTGGGAATTAGTTCCCCCCCCCCAATATTTCTAAGAATTAGTCTAGCCTCCCCCCCCACACTTTTAATTTGCTTCCGACGCCAGTGAATGTGTAGCACTGGCAAATAAGTCCAATTCAGCTTACATGTATATTCAAATTCCCATTTTCCCATGATTTCTCGTGTTTTAATGGCGTTGATTAAAAAAAAAAACTGAAATGTGTTGAAGCAATCCTTCAGTTCAGTAAAATATTGTTTGGCTCGCGAATATGTCTGGTTTTTTCCCCATAATATACATGTTACAATGTAAAGCTTACGCCAAACTACAGATTCTGGAGAGTTTTAAAAGTAGAAAAATGTCCAACTTTAAGACAATATATTTGCAATATTATTGAGAGTCCAAAGACAGATTTTTTATATATTGTAAAGATAAATGTCCTTTTATAACTAGAAACAGATTTAGTGAATTTAAAGTGCCATTTTCTGACTTTTAAGCATTTAAAAAATGTATATTTTCACAAATTTACAAAAAGTTGGAAACATGCCAGATTCGTGACCTATCTGCACTTAACAGAAAGAATATATGGGAATTCTCACAAAATGAATTACACAAGTGTACCTTGTTAGTGTTAACTCTAAATGACTTTTTGAATTCATATTTAAACTAAACTCAGAATTCTTCACCATAGTTTGGTGAATTATACAAAATTTTATTCTTAAAAGGGTCAAAATGCTGTTTTTAGTAACAGTGCTGCAGAACCAAGTTTAGACTGACCACATCAAAAAAAACATTGTGGCAAATTAATTCATTTAGATGCACACTGTTACACACAAAATATGAAGTTGATCAGAGAACCTTGCTCCCACCACCTTTTGCATGGTTTTCTCGTAGACATGCTCTTAATATCTCTCGTTAGCTTGGATGTTAGCGCGAGATGTGGGAGGAAGCCGAAGTATCTTGAGAGAACCCACGTGTCCAAGCGGGCGGCCGCCATTACCCTATCACATACAACCACTGTCAACCACGGGGATCAAACTCGGGTCGCAGCGGTGATAAACGAGTGCATTGTCCACTACACTTCTTTGACACCTTGTTCAAGTTTCTGTCAGTTTTGAGATCTCTGTCTTTTGGGAAAAGTTTTTTTGCCTCGGGACCGGAAACGGACAAACGAAAGTGAATTAAAAAATTAATTCAAAGTTAGGATTTTTAGAACATTTACCTATAGTTCATAACTGTTAAGCAGACTGAATAAAATATACAAAGAAAAGATCTAAACTAAATAAAAACTTCATTTGCTTGAACATTTCTGTTGAGAATCGAAAAACTGTTTCACACATCTTCAATCAAATATCTATCATCTATATAAGTTGTGTGTCTTTAACTGTTACAGTTTAGGAGATCTCGCGGGCATTGAATTTGTGTTAATGAAAGCTTTCTGATATATTTGTCTAACCGGAAGTGGGAAGTTTTTCGCGTATTTAACAGTGTGACCTATCTTACTTCTATTACCGAAATGTTACTTCCATTCATTACTAATTTACCTATCATACATTACTGTAAATACAACTAATTAAAACTGTCAAAGAAAACCAGTTTAACTTATAAACAACTTGATTTGAAGTGACGGTCGATAAAACGAAACCCGTTAAACACATCTTCAATAAAAAGTCTGTCATCAATGTAAGTTTCCTGTCTTTCTGTATTGATCACTTACATGTACCAGTTTTTGAGATCTTGAAATTACAAAATTTGTTTTATAAAAGCTACCTGAGATAATTGAGATGTCTCACTGGAAGTAGAACGTTTTTGTTTATTCAACATCACTTAGATGACAGATGTAAGGATTTATTCTAATATATTTATTCTTTGTAAAATAAATTGAATACGTGAAAAATATAATTTGTGAATTACCTTCGGTGACGACTGGAAATTGCGACAAACAAAACAAAATAGTTTAAACACATTTACACATATAAGTCTATCATCCCACAAAGTTTGGATGTTAAAGTCGTTGCCGTTTTTGAGATCTGGATGAGATGAGCTTTTTGTCGTGGGACAGGAAACGGACGACCGGATATGAATTTTGAAAGAATAAAAAAAATCGTCTCGAGATATTATCATTATATATTAACTCTAGAAATTTCAGGAAAATCTATTTGGCCATCTCTGAGAAATTCTCCCGATAAAAAAGTAGAAGAAAATAAGAAGAAAGAAAAAAACCCACTACAACCACTTTATGGTCTTCTTGGAAACGGAAGACCTTTATACGCATAGGGTAAATCACTATATTTGAGCTCCACCTCCGCCCCGGCCTGGGCTTGAACACATGACCCCTGGAACTCACTCTCCTAGCCGTGAGGGGCCACCGCGATAACCACTCAGGGAATTTATTGCAATTCTATATTAAGAAGAATATTCTTAAAATATATATTTTTACATAGACGAATAGTGAATCATTGTAATATTCGCTAATCTGAAAAATATTGACCGGTCATTTTTTCTGTCAATATTCACAGGCTAGAAATTTTATCTAGGGAACATTCCCTCAATTGCAATTAATCGCCTCAGATTTCTTTATTCATAAACGGTGACATAAATAAATATTTGCGACTCCTAAACAAGGTGACGTCATTATAGGCAATCAGTCAAGGCAAGTTAACAACGGGCGCACATTGCGTCAGTTTGCTATTAAAACGAATTGATCTTTGCGCAATTTGAACTCGTGAATTCTATGTTCCGTTTCCAACGGAAAACCTTATAGGGATTGTAGTGTTTCTTCTTATCCCCCCCCCCTTTTTTTGTCCACAAGATTTCTCAGAGATGGCTGGATAGATTTTCTTGAAATTTTCAGGAGTGATAGAAAATGATATCCCTAGGCGTTTTTTTGTTTTTGTTTTTTTTTCAAAGTTCATTTCCGTTCGTCCTTTCCTGTCCCGCGTCAAGAAACCTTCCCTCGAGATCTAAGAATCGGCAAACACTTGAACATCTAAACTTTTTGGAGTGATAGACCTATAGTTGTAGATCTGTTTAATCTATTTTGTTTTGTTCGTCGTATTCCGGTCGTCACTGGAAGCACTTAAAAATAATTATTTTTACGCATTGAATGTCTTTTCCATGGAATAAATATAAATATAAGTAAAAATCTATACATAGATTATTCATGCGATGTTATATAAAAAAAATTCTACTTCCGGTGAGATATCTCAATTATCTCAGGTAGCTTTTTTAAAACACGTTTTGTAATCACGAGATCTCAGAAACAATAAGTGATCAAAGCACGAAGCTTTCATGGATGTTAGACATTTGATTAAAGACGTGTTTATCCGGTTTCATTTGTCTTCCGTTACTTCCGGTCCACATAGGAAGAGTTCAAACAAATCAAGATGTTTATCAGTTTATCAGTTTTTCCTTTGATATTTGTAGTTAGCTCGATAAACAATAATGTACAAAAAGCAAGTATACAAGAAATATTTCATGCAATTTACATTGAGCACTTCCGTTTGTCGGTTTCCTGTCCCGAGAGAAAAAAAACCTTATTTCGACGAGATGTCTAAAACAATAATGACTTGAACAACCAAACTTTGTGGGATGATAGACCTATCTATGTAAATGTGTTAACACTATTTTGTTTAATCCGGCGTAGCTTTCGGTCCTCACAGGAAGTAAACCCGATTTTCATTTTTAAAAAATAATTTGGTTAATTTGGCATGGAAGTAACTTTTTAGCCATAGAATTACAAAAGATCATCTACCCATGGTAAACAAAAAAAAAGTTCTACTTCCGTTGAGAAATCTCAAACAACTCAGGTAGCCTCCTTTCAAAAAACAAAGTACCCACAAGATCTGAGAAACTGTGAGAGATCAAGACACACAACTTATATAGATAATGGACATTTGATTGAACATGTGTTTGACGGGTTTCATTTGGTCGTACGTCACTTCCGGTTCTCACGTTTCTTTTTAACTTTAGATCTTTGAAAACATTTTACTCAACGTGATACACAGTAACGTACCGTAGATAACTGTACTGAAATGTCTACTTTCAGTTTCTTAAAACACTTTCGTTTGTTCGTTTCCGGTCCCGAGACACAAACCTTTTCTTAAAGAGATATTATAACTAACAAAAACTTGATTATACGAACTTTGAGGAAAGACAAAACAATGTATGAAGTTATGTTTACTATGTACTGTATGATACGGCGTAACTTCCGGTCGTAACAGAAAGTACTCAAAAATTGACCATTGTCTTTATGTTTTTTTTAACTTAAAAATAATTTCCTGGGAATTCCTTTACAGTATTTATTATATCCCTTTTCTTTTCACAAGAGAAATGAATTTTTTTGTGCAGATTGATACATGAGGAAAGGAAGACCTTATTGTTGCTATTGCAACAAGAGTCTAGTTATTATTTTTGTTTTCCTTTTTTGTCTACAAAATTTCTCAGAGATGACTGGATAGATTTAATTGAAATTCTAAGGGTTGATTGAAAATGATTATATCTCGTGGAGTTTTTTTTTTTTTTTCATTTTTTCAAAATTTACTTCCCGCCGGCCGTTTCCTGCTTGCGGCAAAACGATTTGGACAATAAGATCTCAGAAACGATAAAGACTTGAACATTTAAACTTTGAGATATGATAGACCTATAGTTGTAGATGTGTTTAAACTATTTTGTTGTGTTCGTGGTAACTTCCGGTTGTCACCGGAAGCACTTCAAAAATTATGTTTCTACGCATTTAATATATTTCACAGAGAATTAACATATATGTATAAATGCTTACATATTTCATCTATCCAATGTTAACTAAACTTAAAAATTATACTTCCGGTGAGATATCTAAAATATCTCACGTAGCCTTTTAAAAAAATGTTTGAACAGCGAGATCTCAGAAACTGTAGTGATCAAGACATGAAACTTACATGGATGATAAACATTTCATAGAAGTTGTGTTTAACGGTTTTTATTTTGTCAACCGTCACTATTGGTCCACACCGGGAGAGTTCAAACAAATCAAGTTGATAGACAATTAAGTCTTTTTGTCCAATGTTTAAAGAAATACTAACTTTCATTTTCATTGAGCACTTTTGTTTGTCGGTTTCCTGTCCCGAGACATAAATCCTTGAGTCCTCGAGTTCTCAAAAACGATAATGACTTGAACAATCAAACTTTGTAGGAAGATAGACCTATGTATGAAAACGTGTTTACATTATTTTTTTTTCGGCGTAACTTCCGTCGTCACCGGATGCACTTAAAAATTATTTTTTTTACTTATTTTAGTTCGTTTACATAGAATAATGATATCATTATAAATCCTTACATAAGTCATCTATGCGATGTTAAATAAACAAAAAAAAATAACTTACGGTGAGATATATCAGATATCTCAAGTTGTCTTTTCTAAACTAAATTCTGTACCCCTATATCAAAACGCAACACTAACATAGATGATACACATTAGATAGAAAATGTGTTAAACGTGATTCATTTTGTCGGCCGTCACTTCCGGTGCCCACCGGAAGATTTCAAACAATTGTCATTGTTTAAAAGTTTAACTGTTTTTCTTACACTGATTAAGTAAGCTTGATAAACAGTAATGTCCGAGAGACAAAAGAAATACTTACCTTTTTTTTTCAATTCCGTTCGTCCGTTTCCTGTTCTGAAACAAAAAACCTTGTCTACACAAAATCTCAAAAACGGTAAAAAATTAAACAACCAAACTTTGTGGGATTATTAACTTTTGCATATAGATATGTTTAACAGGTTTTGCTTGAATCGGTGTAACTTCCGGTCGTCACAGGAAGTAATCAAAAAATGATTTTTTTTAACCTTTCGTTGTTTAACATGGAAGAAAGATCTGGAAGTTTTCATAAGTAAATATTTTATCCATTGTATTTTCAATTTGAAAAAAAAACCACTTTTTTATTTACAGAATAATGCAATTGTACGAGAACGAAATATCTTTTTGTTGCTTTAGCAACAAGAGTCTCGTTGTTTTTCTTTTTCTTCATGAAACAAATCAATTGTTGACTGTGTTTTCGGGCAACATTGATTATATTTGGCCCCTTAGGACGAATATATTCAGGTTTCTTAAACACTCCCTCATGCTAAAATTGATCATATTAAACATATGTTTCATATCATTAAATGAACTGCCTTACATACGGCTTTTAGTTGCTAAGGATAATGTTTTCAAATATTTTGTACATTTTTAAATATAGTTATGTAAATCGCTCTGAATTTTATATTTACATTAATAAAGATAAGGTAGGTGAGTTCATTTCATGTAATAATTGCTGCATGCAATTTGTAGAATGTGATGACGGAACATTTGGGAGAAATTGCAGTGGCTTATGTGGGCATTGCCAATATGTGGCAGCATGCCACAAAGAGACCGGGGAATGTCCACCTGTATGTCAACCAGGGTACGAAGGGATCTACTGCAACAGAAGTATGCAAAATTTAGCCCTTGGTTATGACAAGCAATATAAAACACTTTTTGTGATGTAACATGTAAACAAATCTTAAAAATTATGTAACAAAGCCGTTTTATGTTATAAACATTGTATAATTCATAACGATAGGATACACAAAGGATATTGTTTCCTCATATTTTAAAACTAACTAGACCAAACAAGTCCATATATGTTCAAAGTACATGTACTCGTCAAGAATTTGTTTACGATACAAATCATGTTTATTTTTGAGGTTTGATATAACCCATAAACACATACATGAGTAGTGACTTAGAATATTGATTCATGCTTAAACATGACAAGTAAACAGACATACGGTCACATCTAACAGTATTAAAAACATATATTTTTAAGAGGTTTGCTACTGAGGTTTAATGTAACCATTTTGGGTCACCTGTAGTCTGACAATTCTGCATCACATATTAATTATAGTAGTATATTTATATTTAACAATGCCAAATAAACTATATTAATTTAAGTTGTTTAAAAAAAAAAACATTTTTACAGAGTTTAGTAAGGGACTTCAGTTTATGGCGGAATGTTTTCAAGAAGGAAATGAACAATTTTCATTACCCACTAGTTTTAGAGTACTGTTACTTTAGCTTCCTTATTTTCAGCGCAGACCAAACTTTTGGATAGTGTATTGCGATATATTCATGATGTTCTTCAAAACATATTTAAACAATATTTTGATTTTTCTATCGATATATTTTGGCATATTGAACTTGTATTTCATAGAAGTTAAGAAACTCCAAGCTTGAACTAAAATTAGCTTTAGTTTTTTTATGCTATATCACAAAATTTTGAGATGTGACCCCTACTTGTTTTACTTTTAAATGAGACATTAAATGTATGTCTTTTTGTTTTTGGAAAGATGACATTAATATCCTTTTTTTATTTGCGTTAACATTTGATAATTCAAAATGTTTGTCACATTTGTTGTTGTGTTTATTATGTACTGGCCTTTGAAGCCACGCGTGAAGCAAAGATTTTTAAACTTTGATTTAGATTTTACTTTTATAGCCACTACAGGTGTTTAATTTCATACTGTTTTAAAACCAAAACTATATGATAGTTCAACATATAAATATTTGTTTGATTTCTTCAAATTATCAATTTCTATGTCATATGTTAGCAAAAATTTCAGGAAAATTATAATGTCTGTTTGAGGCCCTATATCTCCAAAAAAATGGCATGTGACATGGGTCACAAATAAAATAAATGAACATTTTAGGTTTTCAGATGATTGACATTACTATTATTTCAGGTGCCAACCTCCTTAACCCTTGTCATAGATTCAAATTAAATACTGGTTTGACAATGAGACCAGTGGTTGATTTTGAAATCTCACAAAAGAACATGACTGCAATAGAAGTTTAACTAGTTTATAAACAATAATTTGCAGTTATTACATATAACCCTTTTAATATTTGAATGAAATAAAAAAAAGATTCAATCTTTTCGAAATCCACTTATCAAGTCAAAAGATATTGAGCTAAGCGTACATGTAAGTCTTAAAATCTTGAATATTATGAAGGACTTATTTCAATTATTACAATTAATCAACGAAAGGGATACCGACTGTGAATAAATGAACAGATGTGTTTTCATTTAGAATGTGAAACTGTGTACTACGGACCTAATTGCGACATAGTATGCAACAGTTCCTGCCGAAACCGCAGGTGTTATTCTGCAAGGGAAGACTGCTTACAGGTAGTGCTAAGTTAAAACACCAATTAGATTTCTTCTAATTCCTGAGTAAATTAAAATATAATGACTCTCTTCGAGAAAAAAAAATGGATATTTGCTTCATCTTTTTATGATCAAAGTAAATGTGCGTGCATGCATGACGTTAAGTATGAGGTGTTTCTTATTAAATTGTCCTCGCAGGAAAATCGCCAATATTTACATGTAGAACAAGAGGACTGCGGGAACACAACGATGTTTGTTGCTATTGGTGCGTCGGTAGGAATCCTTTCGGCTGTCATACATGTAGTAGCCCTCGTTATAGCATACAAAAGGTATTTCTATTAAATTACTACAAATACGTGTATAGTGCACATTGAAACTCTTTTACGCTCATGAAGTGAAATCGATTTTAACAGACGTTATTAGTCCTAGTATATTGTCTACTATAGATTCTTTATTTACACGAGGAATACATATCCGCGTTAAGGTCAATATGTAGCAAATGAAAGGTGCCTATAGGTTTATGAAATTTAAGATAAAAATTCTTTTAATGGTGCTTCAAAGCAATATCTTTGTTTCATAGGGTGTACAGCGGCTAAAATATTTGGTAAACACAATGAAAAATCATGTTTTAAACAACTATTTTCTATGAAACATGAAGGATAGAAGTAACAAATCTCGTAGTTTTGTCCATTTTTAGCTCACCTGTGCCAAAGGCTCAAGTGAGCTTTTCTGATCACAATGTGTCCGTTGTCTGTCGTTGTCGTCGTCGTTGTCGTCGTTATCGTTGTCATCGTCGTTGTTATAAACTTTTTCACATTTTCACCCTCTTCTTAAGAACCACTGGCCAGATTTCAACCAAATTTGGCACAAAGCATCACTAGGTAAAGGGGATTCAAATTTGTTCAAATGGAGGGCCACACCCTCTTTAAAGGGGGGGATAATTGAGAATTATTGAAAATTTGTTGGTATTTTTCAAAAATCTTTTTCTCAAAAACTATTCGGCTTGAAAAGCTTAAACTTGTGTGAAGTCATCCTCAGGTAGTGAAGATTCCAGTTTCTTCAAATCATGGTCCCCGGGGGTAGGGAAGGGCCACAAGAGGGGGATCAATTTTTACATAGAAATATATAGAGAAAATCTTTAAAAATCTTCTTCTCAAAACATATCAGGCCAGAAAAGCTCAAATTAAAATGGGAGCATCCTCAGATAGTGTAGATTCAAGTTTGTTCAAATCATGCTCCCCGGGGGTAGGGTGGGGCCACAATTGGGGATATATAGAGAAATATATAGAGAAATTCTTTAAAAATCTTCTCAAAAACTATTAGGCCAGAAAAGCTCAAATTAAAGTGGAAGCATCCTTCAAATCATGCTCCCCGGGGGTAGGGTGGGGCCACAATTGGGGATATATAGAGAAATATATAGAGAAATTCTTTAAAAATCTTCTCAAAAACTATTAGGCCAGAAAAGCTCAAATTAAAGTGGAAGCATCCTCAGGTAGGGTAGATTCAAGTTTTTTCAAATCATAGTCCCTGGTGGTATGGTGGGGCCACAATGGGAAAATGGATTTTTACATAGAAATATATAGAGAAAATCTTTAAAAATCTTCTTCTCAAAACTATTAGGCCAGGAAGGCTCAAATTAAAATGGAAGCATCCTTAGATAGTGTAGATTCAAGTTTGTTCAAATCATGCTCCCCGGGGGTAGGGAGGGGCCAGAACAGGAGGATCAAGTTTTACATAGTAATATATAGAGAAAATCTTTAAAAATCTTCTTCTTAAAAAAAAAATCAGGCCAGGAAAGCTCAAATTAAAGTGGAAGCATCCTCGGATAGGGTAGATTCAAGTTTTGTCAAATCATAGTCCCTGGTGGTATAGTGGGGCCAGACGGGGGAAATCGAATGTTACATAGGAATATATGGAGAAAATCTTTGAAAATCTTCTCAAAAACTATTATGCCAGGAAAGCTCAAATTAACATGGAAGCATCCTCTGATAATGTAGATTCAAGTTTGTTCAAATCATGGTCGGAGGATGTAGGGTGGGGCCACAATTGGGGGATCAAGTTTGACATTGGAATATATATAGACAATCTTTGAAAATCTTCTTCTCAAACACGATTAGGCCAGAAAAGCTCAAATTTGAGTGGAAGCATCCTCAGATAGTGTTGATGCATGTTTGTTCACATCATGCTTTCCGGGGGTATGGTGGGGCCACAATTGTTGGATCAAGTTCTACATAGGAATATATAGAGAAAATTTTAAAAAATCTTCTTCTCAAAAACTATTAGGCCAGGAAAGCTCAAATTAAAGTGGAAGCATCCTAAAGTAGTGCAGATTCAAGTTGTTCAAATCATGGTCCCCGGGGGTAGGGTGGGTCCACAATAGGGGGATCATGTTTTACAAAGGAATATATCGGGAACATCTTTAAAAATCATCTTTTCATTACCTATTACGCCAGATAAGCTCAAATTAAAGTGGAAGCATCCTCAGGTAGGGTAGATTCAAGTTTGTCAAATCATAGTCCCTAAGGGGTTGGGTGGGATCATAATTGTTGGATCAAGTTTTACATAGGAATATATAGAGAAAATCTTTAAAAATCTTCATCTCAAAACTATTAGACCAGGAAAGCTCAAATTTGAGTGTAAGCATTCTCAGATAGTGTAGATTCAAGTTTGTTCAAATCATGGTCCCCGGATGTAGGGTGGGGCAACAATTGGGGGATCAAGTTTTACATAGGAATATATAGAGAAAATCTTTAAAAATCTTCTTCTCAAAAACTATTTGGCCAGGAAAGCTCAAATTTGAGTGGAAGCATCCTCAGATAGTGTTGATGCAAGTTTTGTCAAATAATTGTCCCCGGGGGTAGGGTGGGGCCACAATTTGGGGATAAATTTTTATACAGGAATTTATAGAGAAAATCTTTTAAGGATGTTGTTTACTCAGGGTTTGAGTTCTAAAATTCGGATTGTTATAAAGTTCAATGTCATAAGTAAAATTTGTTCTAAACACTTAAAGTATTCATGAAATGAATTATTATTGACAAACCATTCGGTATTTTTACTATATAATGGAATTAAGCTCAAAAAAGTTTGACTTTTAGCAAAACAGAGGAAATTCGGACTAAAATTTTCAGATTTTATTTTTCACTGAAATATTTTTGGTAGTACTGTCATATTCAAAGTTAAGATTTTATCTTTTAGTCAACATAATTTTGCACATTTACTGCTGGTTTTATCTCACTATTTTGTTTAGATATTCGAATGGCACACACTACAAAAATATTTAAAAAATGCTTAAAAACGATAAAATACATGATATCTCAAAATTTTGATCATTGACCTCATATAACTTTTATGCCTGCAGAGTAAGGTCAATATACCTAGTTGAATGCTATTAATGTTTTAGTATTATCATCATTCAGTTTTGTGTAAAATTGAATCAAAAAAGGGTAGGAATTTGAAAACTGATAGAGGAAATTTGGACTGGAATATTCATAAAAATTGTGAATGAAAACTTAATGCTTTGTGTCTGTTTAGTGTCACTGCGATTCATAAACTGTATTTAATTTTTAAAAGAGTTTAGCAATTTGTATTATTTTCACAATTAAGAAAAATTCAATGATACTGAAAAAGTTTTAGGGACTCTTCATCAAATTTAAAAAAATAGTCAATGGCCATTATCTCAAAAAGTAGGCCATTGACCTACTTTTTTGAAAGTGAAAAATAGCACTACCATGATAGGTCTTTAACACACAATAGATGGTTTTTTCATTATCATCAGTGGAATTTTTTCTCATTCTGAGTAAACATATACCCTAAAAATTTCTTTTAAAAAGTATTTGGCCAAGAAAGCTCAAATTGGCGTGTAACCATCCTCAGATAATGTAGATTAAAGTTTGTTCAAATCATTGTCCCTTGGAGTATGGCGGGGCCCCAGTGAGGGATAAATTTTTATATATAGAGAAAATCTTTAAAAATCTTCTTTTCAAAACTATTAGGCCAGGAAAGCCCAAATTTGACTGGAAGCATCCCCAGATCGTATAGATTCAAGTTTTATTTAAAAAATAGTCCAGGGGTAGTGTGAGGCCACAATGGGGGATGAATTTTTACATAAGAATATATAGAGAAAATCTTTAAAATCTTCTTTTTAAAGACTGTTTGGCCAGAAAAGCTTAAACTTGTGTAGAGGCATCCTCGGGTAGTGTAAATTCAGGTTTGCAAAATCACAGTTACTAGTGGTAGGGCGGGGACGTTATGGCGGTTTGAATTTTTACATAGGAATATATAGAGAAAATCTTTAAAAATATTATTCTGGGAAAGTTTTTGGTCCAACACTCAGTACTCAGGTTATGCAGATTTAAGTTTGATGAAACTATGATTCCCTAGAGAAAATTGGGGCCACGAAGTGGGGGGGGGGGGGTATATAGGAATAGAAAAAAATATTCTTACAGGTACAATTACAAAAGGGGCTTGGTATTACCCAAAAAAAAGAGGTGGATAAAAATTGGCAGATTTTCAATTTTTTTAGCAAGATATACTGTACTTAGTTGTCAAGATGGTATGATACTGTAATGCTAATTTGATCAGAATTAAGGCAATTGTTGCTCAGGTGAGCGATGTGGCCCCTGGGCCTCTTGTTTATTAATGAAATATATCTGGAATGCCTAAAGTCTCTCCAAAAACGGCATTAAACAAACTATAAGCCTCCTCTTTAAAATGATATGTAAATGAGTATAGGTACCGGGATTACTTTTCACGTGATTAAATAAAGAATGCCAAAATATTGTTTTATTTTCTACATAATTCCTTTTAAGCAGTAAAATACGGGAAACGATTCATCAAATCGTGAACTAAATTAAGATAAAACAACAGTTTGGTACTGGCGATTTTATGTTGTCATTGTTTGATAACAAAACAGTCAAACTGTGTAATCAAGTACTCAGAATAAACATATATCGTATACCCATGTAGGAAAAGGCTCTGCATTTCTATATTCAATGCTTCAATTCATATTCATTATAATTTTTTATTCTTAAAATTTAGTTGAGAAACATTACCATAATAAGTATATAATTAATAATTCGTTTTTTTCATTATTTATATGATTTTATTTTAAAGTGTACTAATAAACAAACCTTCTGAATACAAGAATAAGCCATACTTATTTAATAATGACATTAATCATTAAATATAGATTAATCATTAATGTAAATTGATTGAATATGTTAATAAACTATACATGTACATAACTATTACTTTTAATTTATTTTTAAAATTAGAATAACACATTGTACAAGAAAAGGTATCTAAATTTGTTTTCTTAGATTTCAAAAACATAAAAAACCTCATAAGTGGTAAAGGAAGATTTATACATGTGTGTAACGTATTGTTTCGCTTCCTGTAAATTCACTTTCTATTTTTTAGAAAATTGAGAAGACATAGTGGAACGAAAGTTGAAACGTCAAAAGTGTCAAAAGCATTAGGTGAGTAAGTAATAGCTTTTGGAATGAATTTACAGATGCCTTCATATTTAATTAATTTGCATGGTTTTCAGTTTGTGATACTTTTATTAATGAGATTACATTACCAAAAATTTGCAAGGGGATGCATTTAATGGTCTCTTTATCTTTAATTAGTTTATATGGTTAGCCTTAACAAATTGCAGAGGAAAAAAAGTATTCATATGAATTCACTCAAATTAAAACAAAAAACCAACAAACAAACAATTTATAAAGCTGCAGTGATAGTGCCGAAATTTCGTTTATCTTTATTACTTATTGTCACTTAATTTTACGTTTCATGACAGGAACATTTCAATACTTTCGTGAAAAGAAATCTTGGAATAAAGTTATATTGTATACAATGACAAACTATTTATTTTGAAAAAAAAAGGAATATAAGAACTTTTCAAAAATAAAACAAAATCCATGAGAAATGAACATCAAGATAGTAAGAAAAAACGTTGGGCAATTTTAGTTCAACGTTTTCTTTATTAGGTTTCAAAATCTGATCTTAATTTAATCAATATCACAGAATAACTATATAAATTATTTGAAAGAAATTGTCCCACTCAATCACATATTATGAGCAATAAATGAATGCTTGGCAATCAATTGTTCGTTTTACTAATTTGTTTTTAGAAAAATATGTAATCGACCCCAGCTGCGAATCAGCTCAGAACGACATCATTAGAGGCTCAACAGGTCAAGTAAAGCCATCTCCGCAAATGTCGGACTACTACCTGGAGTTGACTGAAACACAATACAGCAACATTGCTGAAAATTAAAAATTATATGAACAAGTTTGAGAATGTACCTTTATGTTATGAATGCAAAAGCCCTGTAGATCAAAGCTTTCCCGTTTGAAACATCGCTTTGTATAGTGAATTTTGTTTTTGTTTTGTTTGTTTTTTTATTCTTGAGGTTAAAAAAGCCAAACAAACAAAGTAAAAAACAAGCAAACAAACACGCAAACAAACAAAAAAACCACAATTATTTTTTTTTGGAAGAATGAATTATAAATTCGATTTTTTTCAAACACATATGCGTTTTTCTAAGACTGAACAACAATAACTATATGCTAGTTTAATTCGTTCAGATACCATATAGCTATGATCAAGTAAATGTCTACATATGTACGTATGAAGACATATACAGTGAAGTATATTTTAGATATTGTTAAAGTGTAACTTCAGCTGATTTCATTTTTTTCAGCTTTTTAGAGATCTTATACTATTCTTGTATTTTTGTTTTAGTTTATGCCATCTTATTATAATTTTATCAATGGTATTCTTGTTCATGTTCACAACAGGTAGCCTTGTTTCACATTTTGAAACATTTTTTTGTTTTGTTTTGAAAAGCTTGTTAGAATAGGTTAAGTAAGTAATTGTTTAACGAAACTTTTCGGTTTTGGTGTTCTCCTATACTTTGTTTGTTTGAAGCTATGATTAGAAGAAAGTCATATTGTATGTCTTTTATATACACAGGCAGCTTCGCCACATATGCTCCACATCTGTGAATTATATATCGATCATATTGTTTCATATTGGACCATAAAAAAGGGCATCGTATAAGAATCATATGTGACAAATCATATGATCCAAATATGATGCACATATGGTTTACATCAAATCATAAGATACCTCTTCTGTATGATTCACATATAAGAGTTTTATTTGTTGGGATTATTTTCATACGAGAATCATATGAAAGGGGCACAATTTGTAAATCATATAAAACAAACGTAAAATGTACGTGGTTTTTCTTATATTTATCAGAAGGAAAATATACGCTTATGCACATAGAAAATCAGGTATTCCTGCTTTAGATGAACTTGAGCAATATCTTGAAGTTTGTAGATACATTTATAATATTATGTTATTCTGTTAGGTTTGCTTTTTTTTTTCCTGTACATAGAAACTGTCTTCAATTAGTCTTTGTTACAGCTGATTTCCTCGGCTTTGTTTATTTTAAAACAAACATAAAATATTAAGCACCAACAATTATACAGCTGTATATAGCTAAAAGGGAAAATTGGGATCGACGTGTCGTTATGTAACATGCAGTGGTTTGAGACGGTATAAGACAATTGAAGAATCTTTTTGTATTACATGTCGAGTATCTTTGCGCCATTTTAACCCTAGTTGTTCTTTTTCTTTATGTGTATTACACAATGCTTGTGATTTATTAAAAAGTGATATGTACAGTAGCCATGCACTGTTTTATTTTTACGAGTAAACGATACCATGATAGGATCCATACACTCATTAAATTGTATTGTATTCACAACGAATACAAACTTATATCATACATTAAAAAAAATGAATTGTTAAATAGAAGATAATGCATAAACTACAGGAAATTATTTACATACGAGTTGATATTTATGTAATTCGACTCACTTACGTACGATTTAATTGAGCGAGATACAGGTAAAATTGTTACCTTGTTCAAAAGAATTTCGATTTTACACATCCCATATTTTAAAAATAAAGGGTACATTATTGATTAAGGTCTATCTATTCTAAATTGAAAATCGTCTAAAAACAACTAATTTTAACAGGTTTTTGGAGGATAGATTTTATCCTCCAAAATTGGAGGGTAGATGTTTGCGCCCCCTGGTGGATCTTCTTAGATGAAGGGCAATTAACTCTGTTTTTACAAAGGGAGTCAACTATGAATAAAATATAATTATTAGAAAATAAAAATATCACCTAATTTAGCTATTAATAATTATATTTATTGATAATATTTAATAAATATTTAAGTTTAAATAATTGCAGGGCTGATTTTAAAGAAAATATTTAATGTGAAGATTCTTACATTTTTTTTCAATATTCAGGATAATTGATATTTATAAATGGTATCATTTTGATTAATAAAATTTAATAATGTCTTTTTTTGTGAAGGGGATTAAATTTAAATGATACTTAATAACCTGTGAATTAATTAGAATAAGAGCTACAAAGTTCCTAAGGTATATGGAAACATTTACTTTAATTGTACATGTGCAATATAGCAGATCAAGATATCTATTGTGTGTCTCTAAACGTGAATGAAGTCATTAATGTTTTAATGAGGAATAAACATCACTATTTTGTGATTTTTATTAAATGAAACAGATGTAAATAGTCTATGTCATTTGTAAAACTGAACACAGGAAGAACACACTTTCAAAGCATATTGTGAAAATACTATACATAGAATTTCAAATCGCCGCATACAATCATTAGTTTATTTCCTTAACTTTATTTCCCATATGGTCTGGTGCTTGCATTTTTTCATTAAAGATATGCACGAAGCCTTTGAAATATACCCATGCTATCCTCCAAAAATGGAGGATAAATTCACCCACAATGCAAAGTGACTTTCCATATATGGTAAAAATCAGCAGCCATCTTGAAATTGAGCTATCCTCCAAAAACGGAGGTTGCCTAGACCTGTTTAATGAACATTATTCAATGTAACATAGAGGAATGCATATCGTATTTTAATTTAAAAGAAAACGTTGGAATAATTGTTTTCAAAATGAGTCAGCTTGACAGCTTTCATTCAACGTGTCTCTCTTGCTAATATGATTATAATTATGTGTCAAGATAAGATAATGCTGGTTTTTGACTGATATCAAAATCAAAGGATTAAATGAGTTGTTGAAATATTTACTATTTAACGACAAAATACAGAATATGTAAAGAAGATAATAACATTACATGATACATAAATGTAAACAGTCAATATCATTCTGTAAAAAAAAAAAGATTTAAATTCACATTTTTGCGTTGTTTCGAAAAGTACATGTCGTTGTTTTAGAATAAATCCTGACATTCCATAAAAAAATTACAAAACAAAAAACTGCAAAATCACGCACGATCACGAACGATAAAAATCGCAAACCATTTTTTCTGACTACAGGCACGATCCGGCACGTTATACGAACGATCACCTTCAGGACACGAGCTTTTTAACACGATTGTCCTGTCAGCAATAACTTTGTTACTACTGTATATATGTAAAAAGAAAGATACGCCTAGATATCTGAAGTCTTTGAATGAATGTTATTAAATTTGCATGCAAAAGATAATTGATTTCAACAAAAAATAAAACTAAAATAATTGAAAAGCATTTTGTCAATCGAATCTCTCAAACTGACATTTAATAAAAAAAAAATAATAAAGATGAATTATAAAAAGTAAATGAATAAATAGTGAAAAAATACATAAAATAAACAAGTTAAGCATCAAGTGAGACTTCCGTTAATGTCAGAAGTCAACCTAAACGTTCCTGTAAGAAACAGGGTTCTTAAACTAATATCGATATTAAATAAAAAAGAAAAAAGAAAAAAAAAAAGAGAAATAAAAATCGGATATTTTTGGTAGGACTTAACCAAATTTAAATGATTGTAAGTACGAACTTACAAAAGCCTATCGATTTCAAGAAAGACTTAACCAAAAAAAAAATCCAAATGAGTTCAAGGACGACTTAGCAATTATTGAATGATGTTAGGTACGAGTTAATTTAACTTAACACCATTTTCTTAAGGTGTCATAACAATATTTCACTGAAGGTTCACGTCAAATCATGGCTGAGGCAAAATAATTCCTAAATTTTCTTCTGAACTTTGGGCGTTCCCGCACGCGACAGAAGCTAATTTTTTTATGAGATGAAAAACAATGTGTAAGAGGTCTAACTATCTCAGTTTTGTAATAATGCGAGGTCATTTGAATTTTTCTATGCGTGTTGTTTTCGGAGATGGGTGAAAAGGCCCGGGCTTGTCTTTTAAGCACGTGTTTTTTCGAGGTAAACACAGTCTCATGCCTTACTAGATGCACGTGTGTTTTTTGCTAGAATATTGTAAATGAAGCGTTGTTTAAAAAGATGTCAAGAGGATTTTTTCCAGAAGTTCGTATTGATTTTTTAAATATGTATGTAAATTTGTGCAATTTTTGTAAGAATGTATAGTAAAATTTAATACGGTAGTGCAACCTGGAGAAAAACAGTTTGCTGTGTTAAAAATTGTTTTACCTGAGTTATAGGTGATGAATCAGTGTGTTTAGACGAAAAATGACAAACAATTGGGTTTTGTAGACAGCACGCTTATTTTGTTTTTAATGTTGCATACAAAATTAGCCCATATTTCCTCTGAAATGTTCTACTGACTCAAAACAATGACCCATTTATAATAGATCGGACCATCTAAACTGTCCAGAAAATTTTCAGCAGATCAAATACGATGTAGTATTTATCGTCGGAAACAACAAAATCTTCTACGGGGTGTGAATTTCAAATTAAATCGGTTGTTTAGGCCCCTGTGTTACAGTAAGAAATGCTCAAATTATGTCCAAAATCGAGAAATATTGATATGAAAGCGGAAACCAACTGAGACGTATCACTCACGTAAGTTAGATTTGAACCAGACCATGCTATTTTGGACAAAGGTTCTCACTGTTTTCTTAAATTGTATGAAATAATGACGTTTTCTCTACCCCAAACCCTAGAGGCAGGGTCATCGAATTTTTGCTGACATAATTTCTGGGGTCCACATGATATTAACTAATTTTCGTAATTTTATACATTTTCATACATCACTTGTAAATATAAAACCAAAAAAGTCACTGAATATCAAATCACCGTGTAAATGCATACAATATATAACTCCGGTCATATTTTCATAAATCGGTGGCCACTGTGTACACTGCGGTGTTAAGAAATATCTCATAACTTTCTAAAATGAGTAGATATCTTCATAATCTTTTTTAATTACACAACACAAAGAGTATTAATCAATGTATTAATGTTGATTTACCGATAACAAAAAACAAGTTATATTGCAGGTGTCATAACAGTATTTCTCTTAAGGTTCATGTCAAAAAATGGCTGAGGCAAAATAATTCCCGATTTGTTCTTTGAATTTGGTGCGTTTCCGACGCGACATGAGCTGATTTTTTTAATGAGATGAAAAACAATGTGTAATAAGTCTAACTATCTCAGTTTTGTAATAATGCGAGGTCATTTGAATTTTTTATGCGTGTTGTTTCCGAAGGGGGGTGAAAAGGCCCGGGTTTGATTTTCAAGCACATGTTTAACTTCGAGGTAAACACAGTCTCATGCCTTACTGGATGCACGTGTGTTTTTTGCTAGAATATTGTAGATGAAGCGTTCTTTAAAAAGATGTCAAGAGGATTTTTTCCATAAGTTCGTTTTGAATTTTTAATCTGTATGTAAATTTGTGCAATTTTGGTAAGAATATACAGTAAAATTTAATACTGTAGTGCAACCTTTAACCAAGAACGCCGAATCAAAATTTCCGGATTTTTTTAACCCCAATATCTCTGTAATGCATCAGCCGATGTTGAAACAGATTTCAGCGTTAGATTCAGCTTAAAAACAAATTATCGCTCAGAAAAGATTTTTCATAAAAAAGTTTCGAGCTCTCCTGGTCCCTAATTTGAAAGGATAAATCCGTTTTTGATATCAGATAAAAGCTCTAGTAAATATAAAAATATTTTGTTCAACAAGTGTTGAACTGTTCTAGAGATACATGTTTCTTAACAAATGTGTTTAGTTGCCGATCCTTAAACTCCTTACCGGGGCCACCAACTTTGCGAGATATTTCATTTTACAAGAAATGTGTGCTGGTTCGATGTCTTACAAAAAAAAGTTGGCTCAACTTATGTTCAATTTTTTTGGACGGTCAATGTCTGTTTCTGTCGATGTTGTGTTGTGTTTTGTAACTATAAACCTTGTCAATTAAGGACTTTACCTTTTAAATATGGAAATGCAGCATTAATCTGTGGGGTTTTTTTTCATGTAAAGAAATGCGTCCAATATATTTTACTAATTTTATAATGTGAATGTTTAAAATGAATACACCCCCAAAAATCATTGCATAAATAAATAAAGGAAGTATATAAACGTATGGATTTAATTAACCTAATATCTTTAATTTCACATTTTTAGGGTCATCCATTCGATCAATATTTAAGTTAATATGGACGTTGCGATAGATATTATAAAAATGTGTATGAATATCTATTGACACATCTCAAAAATTCGGCTAAAACTTCTAGTGAGTTTCTGATCGACTCTTATTCAACGAGCTTTCCAAAATGAAATATTCTCTTATTGCATGTATTGTATTTGTGATTAACAGAAGAGTTAATTAGTTTTGTATAATTAAATCAACAGAAAAAATAATGAAACATTAAGATAATTTCGACCATTCGTCGGTGTGGGATGTTTTTGATCGGTTATTCCACAGTCGTCTGCCTATTTGTTTGTTGTTGATTATATGCTTTTCTGGTTTTGATCGCTCGATGGTGTAATGTAAAAGTCATTGTTTATTCTAGTCATTAATCATATTGATAATTATATAATCATGAAATCATGATGTTCATAATGATATATTTTAATTCTCCTACATTATGAAACAAATTCGGCCAATGTTTTAAATTCACTTAGAACATTTTTTTTCTTCAAATCATCTATTTATCAAGTACATAATACCACAAGGAAATAGCTGAACACATATACATGTATAGCAACAACATATTAAGTGATTCAAATTCAAATAGCCCTATCTTTAATTTTCATTCACAAAAAAGTATGTTTTTGATTTCATCGTATAGGCCATAAGTATATAATCTGACGCATATGATTTCCCCCACTCATTAATGCCCAAAATAAAGACGTTCAAAGAAAGAAAGTATACGAAAGCATTTTTTGTTAATATATTATTAGTTGTTAGTATATTTTTTTTTTATAGATTATAAGGCAATCTGTTCATTTAACTTTCATGAAACCAAATACCAGCATGTTATAGATTTATAAGAACGACAGAGAAAAAAACCTATTGCTTGTTCTCCACAATAAATGCGTCGTAGATGATAAACGAAATATTTACTTTTAGATCCTTGCTATCTCTAAACTTACGTACATTGGAAGTCATTATCATGTTTTTATTACCACCAATACTATTCAAATACGACTATTTCCAATACTTTTCAAAACCTTTCAGGTATTACAAAAATTGTTGTCCAGGTTCAGCATGGAACTCGGAAACTCAACAGTGTTAGCGTAAGTATACCTATTATGTAACAGATCTTATGTTTAGTCCTTTCTTATTATTCATTACTATTTTTTTTAGATTAAATTAACTGTCAAAGTACATGCAACTGTAGCAGAGACTTTTGTAATGTTTCCTCAGGATATACAGATATTTCTACAACTAAATAAATTTTCTCCATCACGAAGATATGATAAAGAGCAATTGTTTTTTTTAACTCTACACTGACATAACACTAACTAGATGCTGTCATTAGACAGTAATACCCGCACCATGTGTTTGCCCCTAAATAACACTGTTTTATACCAGTTTAATTAAAAATGAAGGCTACATGCAAACCCCGGTAATACATTTAAAAATTATAATTTTCATAACTGAAGGATGAGATCCCTGCCCATATGATAATACACATCGTGACATGAGCAGCACTTTATGTGCAATTTGGGGTAGAACTGTTTGCAGTGAATTTTCAGTTAATCAATAATCTTAACATTTTATGTCATAGGAAGTATAATGGTCTATATAATTATTACAAACAAAATTAAAAATTAAATTATGCCCCCTCCCCGTGGCGGTTGCCGGTTTTAGATTTGCTTCTGTGTGCCTACATGAACATAATCGTGTGCACAGATTTAGAGAAGGGGTGGGAGTGAGGGGTCCAGACCCCCCCTCCCCATGAAAATTCGTAAATTACCAAAAATACACCTTGGACCCCAATGCTCTTACAGACATGTAAACGCTCTAACCCATTGCGCTTCAATGTTAGGTAACATTATTTGGGGGGTAAATATTTAATCAATAGTCAACATAGTTTATTGTTTATCTCAATAGGAAGTATACATGTACATCACAATATGCAGGTGTCCTGCACCACCTTAAAGCTGTTATTTACCTAATAAAATAGTGCAAGTGGATTTGAAGAATATGTCATAAAAATACATGCATGTTAATTACAAATGACTGATCTTTGTCTGAAGTTACGTACACAACACAGGTTTGCATGTCTCATTAGCGGGTACTAGTTTTACCCAGCTCTTCGATTAGATGGGTTCACGTGTATACATACATGGGTGTTGCTAAAACGCGGAACGGAAAACGGAACGGAAGGAAAACGGAAAATCTTATCTAATGTTATTTACCTCATAGATTTGTTAAGTATGCTAAAACGATATACTTTATGTACCTTTTTAATTTTTTTTGAAAGATTAGCAATATTAGATTATTTATTCAAGAATATTTATTTCCTCAAAATTAACAGTACATGCATTGACCACTATATTCTGTCCCAAAATATCCTCGATTCACTTTTTGCTGTATATTTATAATATATACCTCAGGGTTCAAGCGATTCTCTTTTAGAAGCATTAAACATTCTCATTAATCTTTCTTTAAATGTCCTCTCTAGCTTATCAGCTGGTATAAATACACGGCTAAAAATAAAGAAGTCTACGGGGTTTTGCATTTTAACAGACCCGGATGATGGTGTTGAAAAATTGTGCAAGGTCTTCTGAGTGACTTCCAAATGGAGAAAAGATGTCAACATTTTCCATTATAAATCGTCCAAATGTGCTGCATGAATATTTTGGGATCGACAGACTATAGTCCCAATATATAATCGGAAAATCAAACCAGGCAACGTCTAGAGCTCTCTATTCGGATCATATGTATATAGCTGCTGGAATAAACAACTGCATGCTTTGTAATGCAAACGTAAACAAAATTGCATTGCTAAAAATACTAGTTTCACAAATTACTAGTTTCACAAATTACCGGGTATTTTAATGTTTACTGTATTTTAATTTTTTAATGTCGTCAGTCCTACAGTTTTTTTCTTCCATCTCAATGATACTGTATCGTCTGTATGATAAAAGATCGTCTAGAACACCGACAATTCAATTTTGATGTAAGTATATACATGTACATCATATTTGAAAATAATATAAAAATACTCAAAACACGCATAAAACGCTTTCACTAACTGCGTACGTTACGCTAATATGCCAGCAATACCATATAAGAGAAATAAGTAAAACGTTATAGCTAATTTGCTCGTTTAATCATGTTAATGTTTCACAATTCGTATACATTTGATTTTTCCGTTTCGTACTCAACTAAAGCCGAATGAATACAATGCTATAATTGATAGACATTCATATGAATATTAATAAGATAGCAACATGTTGATAATCATTCATTAGATATAAATAAAAGATACAAAGTAAATCGTTTCTGGCCAGTCTATACCCTTTTTAAGGGATAAACGTGATGATATTTTCCATTCCGTTCCGTTTTCCGTTCCGCGTTTTAGCAACACCCATACATACATGTCTGTGTTTTCCGTATGCAGAAAAGGATTACGGTAGTTCAAGATCAGCTAAAGGAATTCATTATTGTGTTTTAATTGGATTATCATTATGATGTTGACCAATTTAGGTAAGCATAATACATGTAGTAGCAGTAGCACAATATAATAAGATGCCAGCATGAGATGCCTGCCAGCATACATACACATGTATATAAGTTCTACTTTCACTTTCTAAATGTAATCTCCCTTTGACAGCATACTGTATCATCATCTTTTAATATTTAAATAAGCTTATCATCGTTACCTATCCTATCGCATTTGTAAAGTTTCTGTCATTTTAGTTGCAAAAGTTATTTTTTTCATTTGTCAGACTGCATGCACTGTTGAGTTGACCCCATATTGACCCTGTATAAACAATTTCTTATTAAATTTGTGTATTTCATATGTAAGTAAGTGTAGACACTTATATTTTTTATATGAGTAATAATAGGAAGGAAGGAGTATTTCTTTCTTAATGTATTATAATGCATCAAATACAATGTAGGTCATGACCTTATGGGACTGTTCTGACCCCACGAAACAGGAAAATACAAAATATCTTCTAAAGTCATTATGATGCATCAACTGGTGTAAAGTACATAAATGACCCCCAGGTGTTGTCTTTAACCCCCCCCCCCCCCCCCGCCTTTATGAAATAGGAAATGATATGATACACTGTATATTTTGTTAACTTCTGAGATCTGAGATCCTCATCCCTAAACCATTTAATTTATTTTTGCTCTTTGTGTCATTGCGCGTAAAATTGTATTGTAAGATTATGCCCCCTTGGAGACACCCTGACATTTTAGAATTAGAAATAATAATGTATTTTATCTTATTCATATGTTATACAGTAGTGTTTGATCCATGTGGGTAATTCCTAGCCTAATGATGTCACTGCTTTGTTTAGGAGACTTTACAATTGCCCCAAATAGGTGAATACACATGGCAGTGATGCATATAACATTTTGTTTATAAATCTTAAAAATTGAATTAAGCAATTTCCAAAATGTTAATGTGAATCACGAGAGAAAAAGCAATCAAGAAATGATTTAAAATTTGCTACTGTACACATGTAAGAATGTATTAAGAAGACTGAATCTTTATAAGCAGGTTAGATTGGGGGGGGGGATGAATGTGGAGTATAAACATTTATAATTTGAATCATTTATTGTTATTAATTAATTTTAACTTGTCAATGAATACTACTTATTGATCCCAAGGTAGAAATATGACCTCTGATCGTATCTCAATAGATCATTTGTCAATTATGCAAGGTGTAATGTAATTTTTTTTAAGAATAACATTTTTTACCAGTTTATAAAAGTTTTTAGACACCCAAATTATATTTTGATTTTAATAGATTATTCGACAAGGAAGGGGGGGGGGGAGAGAGAGAACAGTTTATATTTGAGTTTGTTTGGGAGTGGGGGTTCCAAGTCATATATTTGACAATTTTTTAATGTAATTTAAAATATGACTAAGCCATACTACAGTCATGAACATGAATAGTATAGAACAAAACACAAACTAATACATGTACATGTATATATACATAGGAAGTATTACAAAACAGATGATTGATCTATATCTGGGTTCTTAAATTGAATCATATATCATGTACCGGTACATATTATATTATTGTTTCTTTGTTCAAGGCATTTAAGATGGTATGTAGGTCATGATCCCAAGTGCTCTTCCTGAAATTATCAAATATCATAAAAACCATTGAGATCCCCACCTTAATCCAAAGATATTATTCCTCCTTAGGTCATGCAGGCGCATCAGATCATTATGGCATGTAAGTCATGACCCTAAGGGGTCATCCTGACCCCCTTAGAATCAGAAATTGTCAATTATCTTTAAATTATTGATGTTTGATGATCCTATCTCTATTTAATCTTTATTAATTATTAAGTCTCCTGAATGAAGTTTGGAGACTTATTGTTTTTGTACGGTTCTTAATACATGTATATATTCTTCATCTTCTTTTTCTTCTTTCCCGCTCTGAACTTGTTTCTCAGAGATGGCTGAACATAATTGTACAAAACTCTAGGATATGATAGGCCTGCAAATCTAGTTGTGCACCCTGGTTTGATTTTTCTCATTTTGGGTTAGACAACCACTTTTCAGGGGAGGGGGGGGGGGGGTGGGGGGTGTCAAAAGGGTGTGGGGTCTAACATTGAACCTTGTAGAAAGAATCATACACTCTATTGTAAATGGTAACTTGAAAACGGACAAAGATAATAATATAGGGTTTTCATAATCATATATTGGCTGTTACTGGCAATATATAGGGTTTATTAGATCTGACCCCTGGGGTCATCCCCACCCCCAGGAATTTGAAATTACCATATATCTCAGAAACTGTTATAATCATGACCCCTAAACCATATATATTCATGTTTCTGATGTCAAGGGGCATCAAATGTTATGTAGGTCATTGGCCCTGTGGGTGGTCCTGACGCCCTCAAACAGCAAGTCCCTTAATATCTTCTAAACAGTTGAGATCCCCACCCTTAAACCATATATATTCTTGTACCTTGTGTCAAGGGGCATCAAACGGTATGTAGGTCATGGGCCCCGGGGGTTGTCATGACCCCCCTTGAACAGGAAGTGCACGAATATCTCGAAAACGGTTGAGATCCCCACCCCTTAACCATATATATTCTTGATCCTTAAAGGGCATCAAAAGGTATGTACCGGTAGGTAATGGGCCTCAGGGTTAAATTTAATTTTTCAAAACCATAATGCACATCTATGGAACAGTTCCTTTCATATCCCAAGATATGATGTGTCTATCCATTAAATCATAAAAGGAGTTCTAGGATCTATGTTTTTTTTTAAGTGATAAACGTCAATTTTCTGCTACATTTTGACTCCCTGGATGAAAATTAAATTTTGAAAACCTTACTGCACATCTATAGAACAGTCCCTATCATATCCCAAGATATGATTGTCTATCCATTAAATCATAAGAGGAGCTCTTGGATCAATGTTTGATTTTTTAGTGATAAACGTCAATTTTCTGCTACTATTTGACTCCCAGGATGAAATTTAAATTTTTAAAACCTTATTGCACATCTATAGGACAGCCCCAATTATATCCCAAGAGATGATGTAGCTACTCCAAAAGTTGTAAGAGGAGTTCTGGGAACCATATTTTTTTTGCCAAAAAACGTCATTTTTTGTTGCCCACTGATCCCCTTAATTAAAAAAAAAATTCTGGAACCTGATCATGCCTCAATATGACACCCCCAATCATATTCTAGAAGATCATTTGGCTACTGCTTAAAAAAAATGACGTTTTTTAAACCATTTTTTTTGTAAAAAAAAACGTCATTTTTTAGCCATTAAATGACCCCCAGGACAAAATTGAAAATTCCGAAACCTTATTGCGCATCTATAGGATACCCTAAAATATATTCCAAAAGATGATTTGTCTACTTTTGAAAATGTAGGAGGAGTTCGAGGAAGAAGGTTTTTTGTGAAAAAACGTCATTTTTTACCAATTATTTGACCCCCAGGACTAACAGAGAATTTTTGAAACTTTTTTACAAAACAACATGATACCCCAAATCAAACTCCAAGAGTTCAGTTTGCTGGTTTATAAGATGTAAGAGCAGTTTGAGAAAGTAAAACGTGACAGACGGACGGACGGACGGACGGACGGACGGAACAGGATAACAACAATATACCCGAACTTTCTTTAGAAAGTGCGGGTATAATTAGATTTTTTTCAGTCATTTCATTTTAATCAAACTGCAATAAAATTCGATCCGATATTCTGCATTCTCTCGTACTTACTGTAAACCTATTCTTAATAGGCTACATCACAAAACAGAATACAGAAAATGGTGGCTATTCTCGGATATTTTCCAGGAGCGTCTGTGAGTATGAATTGAACCTATTCATATGAAGTTTTGAGTTTTGTGTAACTCCTATCAGCTGCGAAAATTGACAGTGACGGCATACCATTATTTTGCATTGATCAACCGTTTTTTAAAATAAAATCGTTGCAAAAATTATCGTTGGCCATTCTATGTAAGTGTCACTTTATTCAGATTTTGAGAATTTTGAAAAATGTCATCCCGGATACGCCGGAAAATACTGTAGAGCAAAGTGTATTTACCCTTATTACGGAGAAGAGTGTGAGGCAGAATGCAACTGTAGCAAGCCGATGTGTGACGTGACAATAGGATGTAAAGCTGTTGATAAAGGTATGGCACAAAAATAAGAACTTTTTGAATTTATTGAAAATTAAATGTTTTCACACGGTGAGTTTGTTTTGTAAATCTCAAGGTATAGATGATTTAACTGAAAACAAAATTGCTATTATGTACACGTACGTATATACATTGCATACATAATCAAATACAACTTGCGATAAAACAATTTGAAAGTATTATTAAATAGGCAAGAATTCAAACGTTTTGAATTTAAATGGTATTTATGTTGTCTAAGAAAAATAGGAATCGTTATCATTTATATCTGATGTGATGGATGTTTTAAGAAATGCTGAAATGCATTAGTATGAACGGTTTACACTTGGTAATCCAAAAACCATGTATAAACATTTTTGTAGGGATTAATCTACTTCTGTTAAAATTAAAGTTTTCAGCTTGTAATACTAGACCCTACGATGTATACTAGTAACTTGGTTTAAAATAATTGCAAAAAAATTGTTTTTAAATGTTAAATGATGTATAATTTAAATCTATTTCAATAAATATGTAAATGTGTAAAAAAAAAAATACAAAATATAAAGCGCTAAAAATATATACTTATAGTATATAAAAACATAAGCCATTGGATACAACGTATAAATATCTTACTTAACGTTATTATTGGCAACCTTGCAATCGATATTTGAGTTGATTCGTAAAATTAAACAGTTATGATGAAAATTAATGGCTGAAAAGGCATTGCTGCCTCGTTTGCAAGGGGATTGTTCTTCGAAAATTCGCCGATACTCTTCAATTGGGTTTCAGAGCGTTTTCATTTTTTCTTTGCAAAATCAGGTAAGATACACGTTTTCACATTACATACTTTTTTTTACACTAGATTACATTCGCTGAATTAAGGAAAGAAACAATACATGTATCTTCCAGAAAATCTGTCGTAGGAGGAACCTCTGTCACTCAGTCAACTGAATGGTAACTAAAAGGTCTGGACAGGTGACTGCATGACGTCACTCTGCCAGTCAGTCACCTTTATTTTATCTTTGCAGCCCCTTACACTTTTGTGGAATCATTAAATTTCGTGGGGGCAAATTTTCGTGGATTGCTTAAGTTTTTACAAGTTCGTGGGAACGTAATGTCGTGTATTCTGTTAAACCTACAAAGGAAATATGACTTTATTACCATAATTTATTAATTCGTGGAGGATGTTAATTCGTGGATGAGAGGTACCCACGAATTACACGAAAATTGAGCCACCACGAAATCTAATGATTCCACAGTATACTGAATGACGAAACGTCATCATTGGTCTGCAAGTCGTTTGACCATAATGGTTTTTTTATCGACTACCGTTTGTTTGTTTTAATGTTAAGATAAAACATAATAATTATTCTATAATTATGAGATTGTATTCATAATGGCATAAAAGTATGCTCACACGATGAAGATTTGAAGTTAATAAACTACTTAATCCGAAAATGAGTTTTTAAACGTTATCAATTTGTTTTTAAGTGTGTTCAGAGTACATTGCTTTATTTTTAACATCGTGATTAGGTTTTCCCCAAAAGGAAAAATTTATCGCCAGACTAGGATACATGTAAAAGTTGAAATACATCAATATTAACGGAAAAGTCTTGCATGTATGCTAAATATGTAGGAATGGTTATGGGGTTTTTAAAACATGTTTTTGATATACATTTAGTACATCATATCCTGTATGCATAAATGTTAAATATGGATAAATGATAATCTGATTTTTATGGATTATTTGTTTCACATAATTATTTATTATGCTTGATATTTAATATTCTTGTTTAACTTATTATGATTAAAGATATCTTTATTTGTAAAATGTTACTTTATACTTGGTGTTTTAGTTGTTGATATCCTGAGGTAAATGTACAATCTGTGTGTCATAATAATAATAGTTCAATTATGTAAAACATCTTTTGTAAAATGGCTTTGACTTTTATTAAACAAGTTGTTTTCAATATCAGCATTACCTATGACTTAAAACATGGATATTCTTTTTTTCAGGTCTATTTTACATTGATGTCAACCAAAACTGTTCTTTATTAATGACATATTATTTGAAATAAAAAAGGAGTTTTTTTTTCTGAACTTTAGTTTATATACAGGCCATTTAGTATACAATGCATATAACAATACAACAAATCAACCTACACTATATCGGGTAACGTCCCAAACAAGACACAAAACAATGACTAAATAATTTTTAAATATAATACTTTTACAACATCGCTGCTATTCAATATAATAAATATTCAAAATATAAAAAAAAAACATTTCATAAAACATATTTTAAATGTGTATTTGGATATTTATAAATTTTGGTTTTTTGTGATAGTATACTCAAATCAGCACGTCAAATAAAAGCCATGTCTTCTGTGTTAGGGATCCAGTAGAACAACTGCATGACTGTTGTATGTATACTTTTGTTTTTTCATTAAAGGTCGTCAAATATAGCGACATTTTTTTACCATTCATTTGAAGGTCATGTGGTAGACGTGTGATTAACACATATCCGCAGAACTCTCTTTACATGTATGAGTGATTCTAATACTTTAATAATACGTTAATGCCTTTCTCACTCCTTCTTTTCTGGCAATACAAAGACAATGATACATATAATGAAATATATATTTTTAAAAGAAGCTTCACCCTCATTTTTATCATAGTACGTGTTTTGTTCTTCGGTATATTAAGAAATTAAAATGCACTTACATTTGATACGGTAGTTTGTTTTGTAAACATTTAACAATCTTTTAAATACTATTTATAATTAATTATGTATATATGAACTAAATGACATTGTATAAAACATTTATTGTCCTCTATTTCTCAATTTTAACATCGGATACTTGTATTTTATAGTAACAACAGTGAGTTACTAACATTACTTTTTCGCAGCTGGTCAAGTTACTGGGGATTCATTAAATTTCGTGGGGGCCAATTTTCGTGGATGACTTAAATTTTATAGGGTCTTGGGGACGTAATTTCGTGTATTTTTATATATCTACAAAAAGAAATCTTTATTATCCTTATTTATCAATTCGTGGAGGATATTATTTTGTGGATGAGAGGTACCCACAAATTCAAAGAAAATTGAACCACCACGAAATCTAATGATTATGCCGTAATTGGCAATGCTTTGTTCTGAGGTACACTTTGAAAATCTTATTATAATATACATATCAACTTTTTAACCTGTTGTTTTTAAAGTTTGTTGTGTGGTGAATATTTAATAAAGAGCATTTTTTCCGTGTACAATGTTACTTTTTTTTAAAATGCTGAGATAAATGCAGTTAATCTACCATATAGTAAAAGAACAAGCTATATTTAGTCAAAGATGAAACAAAAATCATATTATTGATAATGTCGTAAGTTTTAACATAATTGAAATAAGCAATTTCTGATTTCATACCTCTTAAAAAGTTTACATTCAAAAGGATATGTAAACTAAAATGCAACGTTTGTGTCCTATACAATTGTCACACTATAACGAAAATATCGATATTTCTGATAATGAAATTAAAATATTCTGATACATTACATTTGAGATGTAAATGAACAAATTTACATAAATCTAAGAGCCCAATGTAATGACCGAGTCTGTTATATGTTAGAATTGTAAATGCAGACAAACGCAAAATTTATAATACATGCCATTCTTACATTTTAACACATATCCTGTTAATGTTCACAATCCACTTCGAATATTTCATAAAGTCCATTAGACTACAAGGAAATAGATGGATACGTTTATAGCAACAGCATATTGGATTAAGTGATTTATTTATTTTTTATAAAATGGTCCAGAATATGACCTTAATTCACATATATTTTGGTTATCAATCTTTTAGGTTTTAATTACATTAATATACGCAGAATTTTTTTCCTGGGAATTAGAAAAAAGATGTAAAAAGCGGCTTATGTCTTACTTCATATCGGATCCTTCAATTTTAGTCAATAATACACAATGTATACAGTTTCAAAGTAAGGAAGTATACAAACGCAATCTAATATTAACGCATGTTGTTTTGGTGGATTTGATCAAAATGGCAAACACTGAGCTGCAGGCGCTGATATGCATTTGTATGACTAGTTACACTTTTGCATCGCGATGTGTAGGGTAGGAATTTAATTTACCTTTCATTTCTTAATGAATTTAGTATATACGTTCTTTTTTGTCAACTGAAATGATATAACTTCAATTATCATCAAACCAAATATTTAAAAAAAATCAGCATTATTTTATCATTTGTTTTGTAAGGTACATGTATTATAGATATCAAATAAATTAATCAAATAGACTAATCATACATGTAAAACTGATTTTGATACGTCAATAACTTTCTCGCCGCTTTTTTTCTGTAAACTGCAGTATTACATATGATGAACATATTCTTAAAAAGAACCCCCACCCTTATCATAATCAGAGGAATAAATGTTTTTCTTCTTTACATTAAATGATTAAAGTGCTCACGTACAGTACTTTGTTTTGTAAACATGTAACAGTCTATCAGTTACTATGCATAATTAGTTATATTTCTATGAATCGAATTGCATTATGACATTCCTCTTAAAATTAACTGTCCTCTGTATCCTGGTATTTTATTAACAACTGAAATAACGACATCATTGTAGCGTATCAAGCTTTTTGTTTTGTTTAGTGGTATACTTTTCAGATAATTCAACAATAATTACATGTTTACAACTTGTTTAACTTATTGCGTTGAATCATTAAAGTTTACATTTTGTGATAATGTGCTTTATAAAGAGCAATCTCTTTCGTTTTCGTTTTCAATTTTTAAATCCAAACATATTAAATATTTATTATTCATGTCAATCCTATATATTTTAATATCCGGTTAATGTTAACAACCCACTTATAATATTTATGAAATCATCTATTTTTCAAGTCCTTAATATCACAAGGAAGTAAATGAACAGCATTTATGTCAGATATCAACAACATAACGGATTTAATTTTAATAACATAGTCTGGTCATCAATCTCATGATTATTAAGTTTGCTATTATTTTTATCGTGTAGGCCATAATTAAATTAACATGCACATGAAATTTTCTTTATTCAATTTAATGAGTATTGTATGAAAGTCCCTTAATTCGAGTTTTCATATCTGATTTTACTCGTTATTCATTAATGCCTAATATACACAAGCTCTCAAAGGAAGGAAGTACACGAAAAAGGTTTTGATATCAGCGTGTGTTGTTTTGATGAATGCGATCCAAATGGCAAACATTGAGCAGCAGGCGTTATTTTCCATCTTTATGACTAGTTACACTTTTGCATTGCGGTGTGAAGGGTAGGATATATTTTTTCCTTGACAAAATAAGCATATATTTTACTAATTTTCAAACAGAATTCATTAAATGGAAAGCCAATCCTTTAACTTCCAATTAACGGAATATCAGCATGTTACAGATATATAACAACGACAGAGAAAAACATGCTTATTGCTTATCGGCAAAAGTTGTATTGTAGATGAAAAACAGAAATTCGCAACAGTTGTATTTTAGATGATTAGCATAATTATTTAAGGGGCATAATCTAAATTTTGGTGGAATTTTATTTTTCTACTTTTTTATTTACAATGCTTTATAAATGTGTTTCTAATGATAAAATGAAATTTGAGAGTTATTCAAGGAGTTATAAGTAAGATACAGTACTCTCAATTCTTTGTCATGTAAACAAGGCCCGTGCCTTATTTTGTTTAAGGCTCTGTCACACCAAGCTGCGTCCCCACGGCCTGTTCACGGCGTTATAAAATTCATGGAATCACTGTAGAATCGCAAGGAAAATTCAGAAAAAATGTACTGTTTTATTTGAAAATTTTACAAGTGGAGATATCACGCCATCCTGACGGCGACTGAGGCGTTCTTACGGAGCTCCCACGGCGTGTAACTGCGTTTCCACGAAGTTCTACTTGGCGATTAGCTGCGCTCTCGCAAAACGCTCATGGCGTGCAAGGATGTTTAACTGCGCGTCCACGGCGTGCTATTGTTTGAATAGGTCTTGGAATATTAGCAAATGCTACTTTTTACATAGTCATCTACATCCAGTTTGAAAATAATTACATCGCTTGATATTGTACAACAGCCATTTTTGAGTTTTCGTAATCTTGATGACAACGCACTAGAAACGCCGTGGGAGTGCGGTATAAACGCAGAAGAAACGTCACGAGAGCGCGAAGAACGCAGCAACAGCTCTTTTGGGTCGCTGTGTGAACGCAGTCAAATGGAAAACAACTTGATAAAACGCTGTGGATGTGCAGTGAGAGCGCGATTGAGGCGCAGTGAGATCCAAGAGGACTCCATGAAGTCTTCGTGCAAGCGCAATTGACTTATCACTACGTCTACACTGTGATTAACCGCGTTTCTTGAGCGTGCCGACCCAGCTTTCGGGGCGCTGTTGGAGATCTACGGCGCTGTCACGGCGACCTCAGTACGCTTCTACGGCGTGTTTATCAAAACGCCGAGCCACGGCGCGTACTTTGTGCATGTTCAAAGTGCACGCCGTCGCATTACGTTCTAAAATGTTCAAGGCGATCCCACCGCGACGGACGAAGATGTCATTGCGTTGTTACGGCGCTGTAGGAGACTCTACTGCGTTTACCTTTGCGTTTTTAATTATTCAAGGTCGCAGCAGGATCGCCGTGAGGACACAGCTCCGGTGTGACAGGGGTTTTACATTGGTTCAATATATCAGTTAAAAAATCTTTTTTAACCTGATTTTTTTCTATCTCTTTATTAATTTTAAGCCAAATGAAACAATTCCTAACGTTTAAGACATTCATTTTAGGTCTAACACTGAAATTTTTATTTGAACATTCAAAATGTAAATAATCGCTTTGTTTACATAGCAAAAGATTTCAAGCTTTTTTTGCTTATAACTCAACGAATAACACTCAAATTTATTTTGCATCTTAAGAATGCCTTACTGAAGCATTGTAAAGATTAAAATTGGAAAAAAAATTTATACCCAAAATCATGTCCATATCCCTTTAACTTGTAGCTCCTCCCTAACACTATACTTTATTTAGTTAGTACATGCATTCAAGAGTTACAGTACCCGCAACGTTATTTTTTACAAGATAAACGTAGGATATAATTCATGCACGATAGGATAGGATTAACGCACGATAGATCAGTATACACGCACAATAGAATAGGATTAATACACGATAGATCAGTATACACCCACGGTAGAATATGATTGATACACGATAGGAAAGGATAAACGATGTTCATAATAAACGTATAATCGCTTTAAACAATCTTCTCGAATAAATTTTTGAGAATAAAGATTTACACGGAATTTATTTTTAATAACAATTGCCGAGTTGATAATTATCGCTGCATCATTTAAAGAATGTATAAAAATGACCAGTTACTTTTTTAACTAAATTCATGACCTTAAATGGTCAATACATTTTCTGTAATGTTAACGTTGTTTTCATTACCACACACCCTAGCCGACTGCCGAGAACATGTCAGCCCGAAATCAAATACCACACGGAAAAAAAACAGGTTCAATTAAAATCGGTTTTCTAGCCGATTGCTGAAAACATTTCAACCCGAAATCAAATATCAAACGAAAACTAACGGGTTCAATTAAAATACAACTCTATTTTAATTGAATATAAATTATTTCAGAAATACTTTTGTTTCTGTAAAATAAGATGCATATAAAATGAATATTATGGCTTAAAGAATAATGTTTACGCTTCGCGTAAGATTTAATATATTCGACATACAGGTAAATATGTTACCTTGTTCCTTAGAACTTAGATAGTTTACATCAACTTTTCATTTTCAATGCTTACAGATATGATTTACATGTAATATTGGTTAATTTTGATATAAAAAATTAAGAAATTAGTACCATGATATAATGCTGTCTAGGATTCTACAATTTTTGTTCGATAAATTTCCGTATACGACGCACTGAACGAGTTGCAACTTTGAAATGAATTTACTGGCTGATGAAAAGGCACGAAATGATAAACACGATAGGATATACGGAATTAATGTTAAAATTGAACGATACATCTGATAAGATTAATGCACGATAGAACAGTATGCACGCACGATAGGATAGAATTAACGCACGATAAAACAGTATTCACGCTCGATACCATAGGATTGATACACGATACGATAGGATAGGATTGTAAAAAAGAACGTTGCAGGTACTGTAGCCATTATCAACTTTAATTACCATTAATACTTTCAAAATAATACAGTAGTTTTTTTTTTTCAAAGATAAAGTTTTAAAATGTTTCAGGTTCTACAAAGGTTGTTGTCCAGGTTCATCATGGAACTCGACATCTCAACAGTGTGAGCGTAAGTTTACTTAAAATAAATCTACGATGGCCGATAGCGGCCGTCACTTTACACAAATGTTTTGTGTGTAACGTGTACAGCATTTTCACTGAAACCTACTGACACATATCACCTAAAAGTAAAAGTGTACAAAGTGTAGAATGTCATTGCAAAATTCAATGTAAACTCTACACCAACGTTACATGTATGTGTGTAAAGTATCAAAAATAGTTCCAAAACACTCTACATCTAAAGGTAATATCAAATAACAATATGGAAAGAAATATTCTATTTTTTTCTCTCTCTCTTCCCCCATATCGGTACCCTTTCCTATTTTAATTGGTTCGTCTAGTCTTAGTTTCAAGACATGCACATGTTTATTGGATTTACAATAGCTTATGCTACAGACTTAAAAACTTTTGAGAACACTTTTAAAGTGGAGCATGCAAGTTAATAATTTTTAAATGTTTTAGATTTTAAATATTATTGACGTTAGCGTTTTTTTTAGTTAATTTCAAAGAGGACTATCTGTCTTTAGTGACTGATTTTTATTCAACAAAATAATATATCTGGTCATTATTTGGTATATAAAAAGTAAGACTATACTTAATTTGAGGTTGTAATATTATTTGGTCCAATGTGTAGAAATATTATTTTCGATATTATATGGGTTTGACAGTGCGCCGTGACATTTTGAATTTTGAATAGTTCTTGGAAATAAAGGAATATATTTAATTGATTGATTTCAAACTATTTGAAAGTAATGCTAAATTATGTCACCCAATTATAGTAGTAATATGACTTTAAGTAAAATAGGTATGATAAAAGTCTTAAGAAAACTTGAAAATATTCTTATTGGAGGTCATCATAAGCATGGAATTTTAGATATTCAAGACATCAAAATAGATTGTAGTTCTTACAAATGAATACTAGTATTAATTTTAGACTAATGGTTCCATAAATTCTTTTTGGATCGCCTTCTATTATTTTCATATGGTCTTGGCTATATAACAAATGACTCATACCAATTTATAATGAAAGGTTGAAAAAAAAAACCACAAGTGAAGTTAAGATGCAGTTCAGTTTGATGTCCTGAAACATATGCTGCACAGAGGTGTCCACATATACTCAGTTACCTAATGTAAGGGCAATAATTCTTTGTTAGTAATAGAAACTATAATTGTAGTTTGTAAAAATTACGATTTGACACCCATCAAAAACATATTATAGCAAAAAATGTTCTCAGGTATCGTGTTTTATATTTAATTATTTAAATTATATTATCTAATAAAATACTTCATCAGGATCGCGGTATTAGTACTTAAATTTGTTACTTCTCGTAGTCTGCATGCCAGGGTTTATTGGTATGAAATGCTCCGTTATCCCCTATTCGTATTATGGAGTAGAAAAGACATAGCAATTCAACTGACTTGTGCTATATATCTATAGGATGTCAAAATGAACGTTTCACCACCGGTACATAAACCGGGTTTAAAAAATTGTTTTTGCATGTCAGGTTATTTAAATAAAAAAAAAACTGTTGTCAAAGCCACATAGTCTAAAACATGAACCATGAAAAACAATTACATGATATCGATAAATGATTTCCGGTATTATATGTCCAGGAAGTTTTAATATGACGGAGTGCCTTTTATCTTCCTCTGATTTTACAACAATAAAAACACATCAAAAAAGACGCTGTAAATTTTTATGGGAAGACGTTTTAACAATGCGTATACGGAAGATTAGTGAACAGTTTATATGAGAAAAAATGAAGAATGTGATGAAAGGAAAGATACATTAAATTTCAGAAATGCTTGTAGTGGTGACACAGAGATTGTTAATAATAAATTCAGAACTAATACTGTTGTTGTTACATTTGTATTGTCGTATATTCTCTGAAATAGAGAGGAATTTTCCTGTAATATGTTTGGCTAAAAACAAAAAAAAAAGCATAAAAATCGGTGCTCATCAAATATATACGAATTAATTAGCATGATATCATTCCATATACAGTGTAAAAACAAATAAAATAATGAACAAAAAACGTCTGGTTTTTTTAACCTTTGAAGAATGTAATATATTTAAACAAGAGGCCCTTGAGGCCACATCGTTTACAAAATATTTAAGAGTATTTAGGTACATTTTCTTCCTTAAATACTTACTAGCATAGTTATTTTTTTAACAGGGTGATTTCACGCTGTAATACTTTCTTAGGACTAGCGATAATGTCTCTATCTCCGTAACAACATGTGTCAGAACTATGGAAACTATGGAAACTGTTTAACGGTGTCGTCTTTATTTATTTGTGTCTGAAAAACTATCACAATTTGTGGGAATTATATAATTCTGAACCACTGTATATAAAGGGGGCCTCAGAACGTAGTTACAGCATATCATTTTTAAATGAGTATTTAACGTTTTGCGAGACAATGTATGATCAACCAAAATATCAGCGTCAATCATATAATTATAAGCAGGATACAGGGCTCACAATTTTGCTAAGTTTTAAATTTGGTATATCCTATTCAACATCTAGTTTAAAAATGTAAACCAAAAAAATGGCCTCATCTGTGTTCAAGACTCTGTATCTTGCTTATAATTTGAAGCTTAACACTCAAATACGGTTTTTCCTCTTCCTCTTCTTTCGGTAAGGGGTTGACCTCATTAACTGAGTGAGGATAACCCCGCCGTGGGTTTAAAACAGGAGACTTTCACTTTTAAAAACTGTTTAAACTATTTACACTATGGCTGAGTCGTCTACTGAGCTTGCAGCTGAGTG
This sequence comes from Magallana gigas, assembly GCF_902806645.1. NCBI lineage: Eukaryota > Metazoa > Mollusca > Bivalvia > Ostreida > Ostreidae > Magallana > Magallana gigas. The sequence continues at coordinate 53,266,775 of NC_047563.1, forward strand.
GTCCAGGGGACAATGGCTAGTCTTGAACTCCTCTCTGGTGGGTGCTGCTCTAACTGGCTCTGGTAGACGATTCCAATCTCTTACCGATCGCGGAAAGACGGAATACCGGTAAACTTCTATATTGGCCCCCTGCTGTCTGTGCCTCCCTCTAGTCCGTATATCACCGGGTGTGTAATACTTCTCTGGATCTAGGTCTACAAGCTGGTTTCTGATCTTGTAGCATAGGACTAGTCTCTGAATGGTTCTCCTATGCTGGAGGGAATCCCATTCGAGTTGGTGAAGGAGTCTGGTTACACATACGGTGGAGGCTCTCTTTTTTAAAAATGCACCCCCTTTTTCTACATGTTCAAGGATTTCTCCGCTGTGGATAAAGATCGGTCTTTTACTTCTGCAATTTATATTTGCCTTACAATAAGGATGCTTTGTGACAAATTTGGTTGAAATTGGTCAAGCGGTTTTAGAGAAGAAGTTCAAAATGTAAAAAGTGTACAGTTTTACAGACGGACAGTCAGACAGACGGACAAAATGTGATCAGAATAGCTCACTTGAGCTTTCAGCTCAGATGAGCTAATAAACTATATCGTAGAAATAAAACAAATTGCCATGATTCTGCCTGTGTCATTATATTGAACAGGTTCATCCTTACCCAAGCGATTTAGAATGCATCACTGGTCTTCAGGAGACTGTTGAAACTGTTAAAAACTGTTTTGTTTTACTAGCTGATCTGTTGTCTAGAGAAATTCAAACGGAATTGTAAAACTTAAAGAGTTTAAGTTTAATGTTGTTTTTATCGTTAAAACATACATTTAAAAAATTGATATACGTACGACCAAGATGTAAAAAAAATTGAAACCATTTTTTTTCGGAAAGAGGAAATAAGGTGTAAAATTTATATCCTTATGTCTCTATCTTTTTATACCGACGCTGATTTCATACAAAATAATTAATTGAGGTGTATTTTTTATAACAGTTTATCGAGAAAATCGGGGAGTGTATTGGTATAACAGGTTATCGATTCCTCTTATTTTGAAATTATATATCCGTTTATTTTAGCTTGTCTGCCAGGCTACAGTGGGGTGAATTGCTCCCTTACGTGCCCTTATCCATTTTACGGAGTAGAATGTCAACAGACTTGTAACTGTATCCAAGATTTGTGTGATGTTTCGACAGGATGTATTAGTTATGGCAAAAGTATAATACATATATCAGATACTTTAAAAAAAATCAATATAGCCATTTATTGCTTTCCTCTGAAGTTTGAATACTAGTTTTTCTTCTTAGGATGTACGCCAGGCTACAGTGGAGTAAACTGTTCCTTCCCGTGTCCTTATCCATCATACGGAGTTGAATGTCAACAGAGTTGTAACTGTATCCAAGATTTGTGTGATGTGTCAACAGGATGTATGAATTCCAACAAAGGTAAATATAAACATAACATATACTTTCTTAAAAATCGTTATGCTAATAAATGTATCAAGATATTGATTATTATTACATTATTATTTTTTAAATTCCATGTATAATGACTTAAACTGTATTAATAATAAAATGAATGATAATGAATGAATGTCAGATATTCATGATTTGTTTCATTATTACAGACACACCTATTCATTGTTTAACTTTGAACTAAACATATGTGTCTTCCTACTTAGGATGTATGCCTGGCTACAGCGGAGTGAACTGCTCTCTTCAGTGTCCTTATCCATCATACGGAGTGAATTGTCAAAAGATTTGTAACTGTATCCAAGAACTGTGTGATGTATCGAAAGGATGTCAACAAACTACCACGGGTAATTAACATATATCTATATCAACTGCTTAATATCTATGAAATGCTAAATTTAAATTTCAACATTATTTTCTTGTGGTTTCTATAAGATCCTTTATGGAATTTAATATATAGTGCATTTTTTGCGATAAAAATATGTTTGAACATTTACTTTCTTGATGAAAATACATTCATAAACGTTTATATATAATACAAGATTTTTTTTTTAATTTGTAACTATTTTTTTTTAATTTTTCTCTTATCTTGAAATTTGATACAATTTAAATAGCTCATACAATATGCATATCCGGGTACTTTGGAAGATACTGTAGAGCAAGGTGTATTTACCCTTATTACGGAGAAGAGTGTGAGGCACAATGTAATTGTAGCGAGTCAATGTGTGATGTGACCATTGGATGTAAAGCTGTAGATGAAGGTATGATTCAAATGTCTACCAAAAAAGTATTTCTATGATGTTCCGTTTAAAAAGATATCTTTTGAGGTTTTATCATAAAAATAATGTTAAATCTTAAGTTTTCATTTTTGTTTAAATAAATAATCCTTTAAATCATCAAAACTAGGTTATTAAACACACCGATTCGTTCAAAACAAATAACTGTTATAGTTTTACAATTGTTGAATGTTGCTTATTTTTGTATCGTTAGTTATACGTAATTTGAAATTTTCGAAGTTGTTATACAAACAACAGCGAGTTTTTTTTCTACTCGTGGGAGAGTGTTGCTGTTTCCAAATTCTCAACACAGACGTCTCTCCAAGAATTTCCGTTATCATTCTTTATTGACGGCAAAACATTAAAATTGGTAACAACATTTTTACATTCACAAATTATGGTAAGTCTTAATGAAAAAGATATATGAATAAGTCTTTTATGGAACGATTGCTAACATTTTAATTTTATCTTCATAACAGATCGATTGCTGCAATACGGTGATATAAAAATTTTATTTTTAGGTTTCTTTTTTTGTATTGTCAAAGATGAAATTGAAAGAAAATGATGGGTTTAGTTTTTTAAGGAAGGTGTGTTAGAAAGTTTTATATTTGTTCTGAATTTCTTTTTTTCTTTCTTTGAAATGAAGTTTTTTTTAATGTTAAAAAATTTCAAATCACTTTTTATTATTTTTTTTTTTTTAAATCTGTATGAATTTTAATAATTTCAAACGACTTGACTGATTGAATTAATGAATTTAAAAATTGCCATTAATTAACTTATTGTATTCAATATAAGTTGTAATCAATATTGTTTGTATTTTGAAGTTTGATATTTACATGTAATTAATTACACCGAGATATATAATTTATAGATTGTTATTGGCAATCAGATTTCCAAAACTCGTGATAATCGAATAAACGTGTTGGATCTTCAGTAATCCTCAGATGAAATGGTTGATAGTAGTCTGTGATTATAAAATCCTGTACTTAAATGTCAGTTTCACTTCTAAGTATTATAGTTAATGGAACGTAGCATCGCGTTTGGAGTTAAAATGCCGCTCAGGGTCATAACAAAACATGCATTTATATTACTCCTGTTTTTCACTATGATGTCGATTGTTCGCAGAAATGAAGGAATAAACTGTAATAGGTAAGATTATTATAAGATAAAATTATAACATAGAAATAAATAGTCAATATGGATTTTTAATAAAATAAATTATAATTAAAAGAATGTAGGTATTTTTTTTTTCATGTCAACGTTTTCTATACCATGATATGAGCATCTAATTTCATTAAATACATGTAACTCGGCTTGCCTGATCAACATTGACAATTGTTTGTATATTCTTATTTTATTTCTTTATTACGTAATCATGGACAATTGTGACAATTGCAATATCAATTTTTGATTAGTGAAACTTGAAACAAATATGTATCTTTAAATTGTGTACGTACACTAACAGAACATTTCGATATTTTTTTGGCTCACTCTTTTCTATATCACGTTTGTATAACTTTTACACGTTTCCATTCATAAGAATTACATCCGATTCGTAATTTTTTAATTGATTGATAAAGAGTTTAATTATTAATTTGTTTTATATTTAACTGCTATTTACGAAGAAAAACATTAAGTAAATCAGAGATATGTCACGGTTACTATATGATTAATTTCTTTAAAGGACTCGCGTACGCAAAATAATCATTGTACGGATAAATATGTTTTTCGAAAAATAATGATGAAACATACTCATGTATGAAATGATCGAAATAAAAACTTTTCTATTGTAATCTATATTGTTATTTTCATCATTTAAAGAGATAATTTATTAACGTTTAGCATTCATCAGTTTACAAATTGATGGAGTTTGAAGATTATAAAGATAGTTAAATATATCTTCATGTTCAAAAGATGGCACAAATCGTATTTTAAAAAATTAGTTCAGTTTTTGGAGTCTCAACTTCATCGTAAACATAGATTTCCATTCCTTCAAAACATTTCTTCGGATATGTAATTTACGTGAAAATGTTTACAAAAAACAGTGACAACATTCAGAATCAAATTTCAAAAATTGCACTACTACATGCAAATTAGTCTTTAACATACATATAACAATATTTATATCCTCTATTATTCATAATTTAGATTTGATTAAAAATTGTTAACATAACAAGGCTGATATTGAATGTTAAGTTTAATGTTTGAAAAGTTTTCGAAACACTTCTTTGTTTTTTAGAGACGGAAATTGTTGCACTGGTTATATTTTGAATGCCAAGACCCAAGAGTGTGACGGTTCGTATTATTATGTAGTCATAAGTAAAATAAACACATCCATAGGTTAACATGTCTTTATTTCAAGTAATGGTTTTTTATGCATATTTTGCAGTTTGTCCTCCTGGAGAACATGGTACAAATTGTAGCTCTCGTTGCCCGTATCCCCTGTACGGACTCTTGTGTCTAGAGTACTGCAAATGTAGCAGAGATTTGTGTGATTATGTGTCCGGGTGTAGTGGATCGACAACAGGTAGAGTATTAGATTAAACTTTTCATTTGAAAAAGGAAAAATGTTCCCTTAATGATCAATACAATTTTTCGAACTTTATTATGTTTTGAGATAATAGCATATTTCTCAAGTTAGATATGAAACTATTTCGGGATATTTGGAACAAATCAATGATAATATTTCCAATCAAATTTCATAAAGTATTGACTAAACTTTAGCTAGTTATGGCGTAATAAAATACTAAACGTTAACACACTCATTACGTTTCACGTTTGCCTTATATTCCATAAATACAATGGAAAATAATTTAATAGAGATAATATGTATATGAATAAAATGTGGGCTGGGAAGTGTTGTTTTTTTTATTATCAACGGATAAACAGGTATTAGGTATTCAAAATGTGTTGACTGACCGTCCTTTTAATGTGTTATTAGTGTAAACTCTTTTCCGGGCTAATTATATGGCACATTGCAAACAACTTTTAAGAGAGGAGTTTACATGTTTGTACAAAATATTTTAAACCTTTACAAACTAATTTTAAATGACGTCAAATAGTTTTAAAATTGTATTGCTTCGTGTTTGTATTCTATTACTGATCTTTTTGGGGGAAAACAAATTTATTTTATTTTTTCGTACGTTTTTGTTATAAAATCATATGTAATTCCAATTCCGAGGAGATCCTATTTTATGATTTCGATAAATTTGTGTAGTTAACGCAAGGTGTGATCGTGGATTCTTTGAAACAAATTGTCCTGCAAAATGTTCCTATTCATATTTTCGAGTAGATTGCCAGGAACGAAGTGATTGCACCGAAAATCTGTGTAATGTTTCCATTTGATGCCTCACTCAAGCATCAGGATCAAAATCTGTTTCTAATATTACATGTAGGTTTTTATATGGTAATTCCGAACTACTGTGATATTTAATCATGGAATTATATTAAAAGAAATATACTTTTTGTTTACAGCCAATCCGAAATGCAGTCCGGGTTTTCTTGGTAAGAACTGTAGGGGCAAATGCGCCTATCCTTATTACGGTGAGGAATGTCAAGGTCAATGTGACTGTGACATAGACAGCTGTGATGTCTCTACAGGGTGCAGGAACATTTCAAGAGGTATTCATTTTTTTAAATGTGGGTTTTTCATTATCAATCGAATTTTAAGTATAACGAAATATATTTACATTTTCCTGTGTCTTTGCCTGTGATAACACTACGTATCGATTTTGTACTACATAACTCATAAAGCCAAATTGAGGCACCATCTGGGTTTGCTTATTTATATTTAAATATTAATTCGTACGATGGTTGAAATTATATAGATATAAGTAATAAGGAATCGTTCTTTGAATATTATGAGGTCACCGTGATAATTTCGGTCGGGGCGTGATCAAATATATCATAAAGCCATTCGGACTTTATTGGATTTGATCACGCCCCGACCAAAATTATCACCTCATAATACTCAAAGAATGATTCCTTATTCCTTATTTAATACGTTCACAAATATAACGAAATGATAATTTGATTGTAAAGTTATTCCTGCTTTTTGTAAAAACATGATGATGAAAAGGGTTGTTGTTTTGACAATATGTTTGTTTCATTAATGTAGAATTAATCAATTGTCAATGATAAGTCCTACAACGAGGAATTTTTTTCTATGAACGATAAGTGCATGCTTTAATTAATGATTGTGATAAATATGATGGATATGTACACACTTGCAGAGAATGTATCAATCATAATTGGGCGAGCGATGTGATCTTGTTAATCTTACTAAATAGTTGAACAGCTGGACGATTGACAATCCATCGATTCAAATCGCTGAATTGGAAAACACAACCATTTAAGCTACTGTAGTGTATTGGGGGGGGGGGGTTAACTTCCGCTTTATTTTTATCGGGCTCGGTGTCCTTTTCGCGGGCTTCTGCCTCTTTTTTCCCGGGATCTCGACAGAGAAGCCATGAGAAGGTCTGCTGTTGACTGTGTTTGCCTTTTGTAGTCTTTTATTATATAATATACCTGTTTTATACATAAGTTATTGTTGGGTTATTTATTGACCGCGGAAATCACTTCACTACATAAAATTGCGACTCATTAAAAAGTGTCTTTCTATATCATACAATATCAAAATGCAGATGTATTAACTATTCGTTGTTGCACCCGTGGAACGTTAAGCCGGCGCGTATAGCACTTCGTTCTTGCTTTGCGTATTACACAATGTTTCTTCTCGTTTCGTGTATATTTAACAGTAAAGTTGCAATGAAGGAGCAATGCTAATTAGAAGAACATTTACACAGGTGGGCTGTACAGAGAAGCATAAGTTTGAAGTCAGGAAAGAGCTTTCCATTGGACGGAAAGATAATGACATAGAAAGACAAAGTACTCAAAGTACCTATATCCGGTCTCATTTAATAGTGTTGAAAACATTTTTATCGTGTGACATTATTACAGACTAAATAAACACATTGAGAATTAATGAATTGACTGAGTAGAGAAGCAAGTTAATACACATTTATATTGTGTATAATAATTAACTCCCAGACTAAGACTAACTGTTTTACAATTTCCGCAACAAGTTGTTTTCTCAAATTGAAACATATGTTACAGGATTTTTGATTTTAGAATGTTCTCGGCTATTCGTGTTAGAAATGTATACCGCCGCTTAGTAACTAACACAAATCTGCATTGCAATCTCGAAGCATTAAGAGTGTTACAAAGAAGATTATTACATTTGGTACTAAAAAGAAAAACCAAGCTAACTGAAATATGGTATTTCTGCATGATTTTACTTTATAAATTCATGTCAAATGAAGTGTTTATTTTTTATTAATATCTAGTTTCTTCAAACATTTTTTTTCACAATGAAGAAAACAGATATATGTCGATTCTATTCACAAAAAAACCCACATTTCATTAGGATTATCACTTATTAAGTTTGTAAATAGCATTTATAAATATTTATGCAAAGTCAATGCAACTACCTATGATATATAATTATGACATTGAATTAAATGTATGGCTGACAAAATTAATGAAAAAGGAAATGGCTTGCAAACGTGCTTGTAATAACTTTGTAAAGATTCAATCCAACAGATGTTGGTCATGCACCTTTTTCGATAATGAAAGTATTTATTCGTTAGATGAGCCATATTGATACCAATGTCTTTTGATTTCCTTAAAAATTCTTTATTACATTTATGTAGAAATTGTTCAGGCTCGTATTACGATAGCTTTCTCAACAGAAGCCAGTACATTGGATCTATCAGGAAATTTGGAAGAACAAGTACATCACTTCAATGATTCTTGATGTTGACAATTTGTTCATTTTTTTAAAAATTTTGTTCAATCAACTCAATGCTGAAAAAGTTAATACATGTATATAGTTTGTCAGAGCAAATGCTTGCAAAATATTAGTTATAAAACATTCTTTGTATAATTATATTGTTATTGTATTATAAGTTGACGAGGATACAAAGACCATATGCAAACGGTCATGACTTAATAAATCAATGGATAATAAAAATTGTTGTTAAGAAGCCTCTAAACTTGAAAATAAAGGCAATTTTCGTTTTGAAAAAAAAAAATACTCACTATGCGTCATATTTAAACGAGGTATTAGATGTTTATGTCAAGATTCTCATTAATTCTTCCATGCTGATAATCTTTTATATATATATATATATATATATATATATATATATATATATATATATATATATATATATATATATATATATATATATATATATATATATATATATATATATGTATATATACAAGAATTAATGAGAATGTTGAAAGCTTTTTATTTATGAATTGTTATTTTTTGTACACGAATTATATAAATGTAAAAACATTTAATTGTATTATTCTTCATTTTTTTCAAATCATATCTTGTGTTTAAGAATGACTATATACATTGAAAAAAACCACAGAAATGTGTCTTAATGTATTTTGAGAAGAAAATTAGATTGAACATACATGTATAATTAACGTATATAGTAACGATATGAAGACAATATATGTTGATTTCATAAATTTAACACTAACACAATAAATTCTGACAAAAACAACTAAACTAGGAAAAACCCAACTAAATTTGCAAATCAAATCTACCTAAGCCTGTTGGTAAAATTCTGATGTTTAAAAGATAAATAAAACCGGCAACATTAATCGTTCAAAAGTACAATTTCATTGAGAAAAGAGAGGGGAGAGGTATATGATGTCCACAGTTTCCGGTATCTCATTCATCAAAATTATATGCACAACATAAAAGGAAGAACACTTTCATTATCTTCTAATTAAGCCCTGTGATGTAAATTACCAAATCAATGCATAATTTCTTTTTGCGATGTTAAAAGTATCAATATTCGCATAACCTTTGTCCATTCTCATTTCCTCAGCAGATAACAAGTGTCATAAGGAAACAGTTTCATTCAATTTATTTTTAGAAATAATTAGATAATGAAGTGTGTGAAAATCAAAATGTGTATCTTCCCATTACATCAATATCAATCACAATCGAGTTTGATTTTCCTATCTGTAGGCGAGTTTTATTTGAATGATACTTTTTACGAATCTAAAATAATACTTTGTTCATGTATAATACCAGACTAAACAATACCTTTTTTTTAACCTCAAGCGGTAAAGTTAATAGTACTGTCGTGGTTTTATTGTGTGTGCTTTTTCTTCTTTTTGTTTGGGGGGGGGAGTGTTTTTTGTTTTTTGTTTCTTCTTTTGTTTTGCTTTTTTTGTTTTTTGCTTCTTCTTTTTTTTTTGGGTGGGGGTGCGAACACAGTTCTATCTATTGCTGTACAGTCACCTAATTTGCAACTACTAATTAAATTGTTTTAAAACCTTTTTTTTAAATGCTACTGAAAAACTGTTTGATCTTTTTTTTATCCCCTACTGACCGATTATGAAGGGAATTAGTGTCTTAAACTTGGGTGTTAGTTTGTGTTGTTACAGGTGACACGCCACCTATTACATGTTTCCCTTCAGATGTCTCCCAGTATATCAGATATGTACCTTTCATATGTATACTAGTAATTAATAAAATAAATCGTGTCAGGCTGAGATCGTAAGTCAAAAGTTTGAAGAGTAATGGCCCTCAAGAATGAAGTCTTTGTCGTGGAAAAACAAGATATATTATTTTATTGAATATGCATTTATAAACTTAGAGGTAAACAATTAAGTAGTAATAAACTATCATGAAAATAATAGGACTCTATTTTAGCATGATAATGTGTAAAAAGCTGTCCAACAAAATTTCTTAATATCTATTATGCTTTTAGAGTAAATAATCTAACAATGCGGGCAGTATTGCACTGTAAACATTGTTGTAACTGGAAGATGATACAACAATTCTCTGGCCTTATCTTTATTAAATATACTGATAAAAATGAATGCGTAAATCTAATGGAAAAAAATAAACGGAGAAAAGTGTAAAAAACAATGTAACTGCAGTGAACTAATGTTGGATGTAAAGCTTTAGATAACAAATGTATTCATTTCATAATAAAACAAATTTTATTTTTTTTAATAAATAATTTTAATTTTTAATTGACAATTCAGGGATTTATAAACGTCCCATGATAAATTAACGTAGCTCGCGGGTTTGCTGACGTCACAATAGGAATCGATGTAAAGAGTTGACCGTCGTAGTTAACTCATAATTTTTTTTAAATGACAAATGAGATATTTAGAACTATGAAAGAAAATAATTTAAAAAGCTTATATGCGGTTTATGACTGTTTATACAAAGATTTATAATATCAAGTGCTGAAAAATTTAAGATGTCACATACATTGTCACATTTTGTTCTATAAAGATAAAATGAGTGTGCGTTAGAACTCTTCCATTTAAAGTCATGTTTTAAAATAGAATGAATGCATTAACGTCGCTTTTTTTTTTACAATTATAACTTCCGTAATCTGTACTACCGATTAAATTCTTAAATTTCTTTTGGCTTCAGATAACTGTTTTATTCGATTGCTTACTTATAATGTCAGTAGTTGCCTAGCATATTATTTTGCATTGATTGACTCAGAGTTTGATAAACACAAAAATAGCAATTTTCTGTATCTTTACAGCCTTACATTAACTGCATTTGATAACATTCAAAATAATGTCTAACAAGCATTTACATGTTCTAAAATGTGTTAAACAGCTAGTTTTGTCAATAAATGCATTTCAATTTTGGTGTTCTAAGAAGTAAGGAAATGATGACGTCAGGCTAACGTTGTATTGAAAATATAAGGTTTTGAGAAATCTTTTAAATCTTTAAAGTTTTTTTGCCAAAAATTGGCTGAGAACACATACTGATATTTTTTTATGAATTAATTCATAATTATCTCCTCTGTTTTTGTGTTGAGTATGATTAATTTCGTCTGAATCGTTTAAAAGTTTGGAGCATAGTTTTGTAATGCGTTTCTCGGTTAAAATGTGCATTTAACTATATATTTCATTGAAATGGCGTTGCTTGATTTTATTAATGACACTGTATTTGAAACACAATAACATTATTACCGCGCAGACGAATCTTAAATAAATTTTAGAAATAAAAATATAAAACCTATGGATTACGTGGACAAATTTTCAAGTTAGGTTTTCTCACAAGCAGGTAAACCCGCGAGCTACCTTAAACTGTCTGTTGATGAAATCAGGGGCGTTCACACTAACATATACGTCACTTATAACGAGTTATAGCAAAATTTAGAATTATTGAACTGTTCTTTCCGTTTTGACAAATTACAACATTCTTGATCTCATTTGAATAACAGTCCATTTTCATCAAACCACGTTAAATTGAAAAAAACAATTGCAATTTCTGGACTCTTGTTGAGCTCTACCGGAAAGACCGGAAAGTTTCGATTGTTTTCACAGTGCGGCAAGCAAAACCTTACGCGCCTCCTGACCACAAACGAACATCAAGTGTTTCGGCGATCAACGATAATGACGATTGTTTTCTATGATTTATCGTTGTAGATATACCAATATCTTGTATAAAAATGGGTTTCAACAGACAAGTAGCATTGACAAGCAAAAAATAAAAAAAATAATAAAAAATGAACTGGCAAATCATAGAAAACTCTATCCCGTTAGAAGAGCCTATACCTATTCCCTCCTGCGAGAAGCCCCCCCCCCCCCTCCTCCGATGTTACATATCTGTTCAATAAGTAACATACTCATGGGTATAAATAATCACAAATGGAGAACTATCGAACTTTCTTATCATGACACTTGAAATATTTCAAGGGCACATTTTCTACATCCTGAAAAAATATGTATTCAAGCTCTTAGTCATATGCAAAGTCATCATAAATCTTCAGAAAAACAAGCTCTCTCTCTCTCATTCTCATTCTCTCTCTCTCTCTCTCTCTCTCTCTCTCTCTCTCTCTCTCTCTCTCTCTCTCTCTCTCTCTCTCTCTCTCTCGTATTGTATTTATTTATTCAATGAAAATAAGAAAAAAAACTATAAGGACTCATGTACATGAACAGCTCGAGTGGAAAATATTAATTTGTACACATTTATATTTTAAAATTTTAAAGGCAAAGATAGGAAGATAAAACCTGGAATTTGTAGATACGGATGCAGAGATACTATACAATAAGAGGTGTTTTGGTCCCTTGTAGAAGACTTTAGACTGTGGTGTTGAAAGCTGACGTCTACATTTCAGTATACATTAGGGATGGTTTATTATCAATAAAAGTACTACTGTGGTTTCATTAATTTTCGTCGGTACCAATTTTCGTGGATTTTCTGAAAACCACAGTTTCAAGGATACGTAAATTCGTGGCCAATGATCCTATCAATACAAACTGTTTGTTGAAATTGAACTTCAATGAACATTTAATTTCGTGGATCAACTTAACAACGAAATCCACGAAAATTGGTATTCAACGAATATTGATGAAACCACAGTATGCAAGTAAGGAAATTTTTTTTAATAAGAAGAACGATAATTAAATTCTTCTTCAGTGTATGTTCTAATTTATCTAATATTATCAACGGAAACATTACACACAAGGAAGTACTTACGAAATTGATTTATTGCTGAATCTATGAAAAACAGGAAACACGATAAGTCGAAGTGTCATTAGCGAGAGTCGGCAATATCAAAAGTTGATTTTGCATAATTTTGGAAATAAGCCTGGAACTGTGTTGACATTGTGACGTTCTGCGTTTTAATTTGACCGCTTCTCTCTGCTTCGGATAGTAATATGGATTTTTACAACTTTACGTAAGTTCTATTGACAGATTTAATCTTAAGTTTTCAAGCAAGATTGAAAGATATGGCCACGAACACAGCACAAGACGCCGTTCGATGCAGCATGTGCACGGAGGTCGTCGTCTTCCTATGCGGCAGTTGTCATGTTAACCTTTGCGGACAGTGTTTACCGACCCATCTAGACAGAAACAAATCTTTGAAGCATGAAATTCTTTCATACACCTCCGAGTCTGTCCAACCGAAACCACAGGCACCGGAATGCCAGGACCATCCTGGAGAATCTCGAACCCTTTACTGTCAGGACTGCAACGTCCCAATCTGTTCGCAGTGCCTGATCATGACGGGGAATCACAATCGACATGGGGCAGTGAAACTGGCGGATTTCTCGGAAAAAACCCGGAACATTATCATAGAAGATTTGATAGAATTGCATCATTTTGAAAAAGAGTATTCAATGATTGTCAAAGACCGGGAGAATAAAATTAAGAAGTACACCGAGCATAGTAATCAAGAAAAGAGTTCGTTAAAAAAACGAGGGCAAGAGTTGAACCAAATCCTCACTAAAGCAATAGAAACAATTGAACACGAGTTGACTGATATGGTTAAAGAAGATCTTCAGATTTTACAAAACGATAAAGACAAAGTGCAGAATTCATATCAAGTAGTAAAAGACTGCATTGAACGAAACGAACATATCTTGAATGAAGAAAATTCCTTTAAAATGCTTGAGTACAAATCAATCGTAGAAGATTTACGGCTTGTACCACCTATGAAAGACATAAGTCCACCAAAACTGATATTGCCAGACGTGAAAAAAGAAGAAATCATTAAACAAGTTGTGTCTCTCCAGTCATCTGTACACTCCACTCTTCCAGGTTTTACCATAAGTAAAACGGGCGATGTTACGATGGCTTCAACACTAACGATGATGGAAGAGCCAACTCTTCTTGTAGTTCTTTTAACGCACTGTACAAAATTAAAAGGAATCTGCTGCGAGTCTGAGGAAAAGGTTTGGATTTATGGAGATGACGAGAAGATTAAACAGCTAGACAAATCGGGTAATGCGTTAAATTCCTTCAATGCCGCATCTGGAACCAGTCAGAAAGATATTGCAATGAATAGTGATAGGAATATTGCATTTTCTCACAAAGAGGATGCATGCATTTATTTAGTAAAGAAGACCAAGATCGAGAAGTTTGTCGATGTATCCGGCTGGATACCCTATGGTCTCTGCTTTAATTCAGACGGAGATTTAATGGTCTGCATGAGACGGAATGATTATACAGAAAGCAAAGTGGGTGTATTTGCCGATGGTAAATTGAAACAACAATTTCAATTCGACGATATAAGAAAACCATTATTTTCAATAAGCCGGAACAGCATGTATATTTGTGAAAACGGAAATGGCGACATCTGTGTTTCTGACTGGAACGCATGCTCAGTAATAGTGATGAACAAATCCGGAGAATACCGCTTCCGTTATACCGGGTGTTTATCGCGCAGCTTCAAAGAGTTCTATCCTCATGGTATTGCAACGGACAGTTACTTTCGTATTCTGATCGCAGATCGAGATAATAACTGTGTTCATGTAACTGACAGAAACGGAAAGTTCGTCCGGTATATCACGTGTGGTTTGCAGGATCCGTTTGTTTTGAGCTTGGATACAGAGGAAAATCTTTGGGTTGGAGAATGCGACACTGCTTGCATCAAAATCATCAAGTATCTTGAGTGACTTGACAATGAAAGTTTATATATATATATATATATATATATATATATATATATATATATATATATATATATATATATATATATGATAAGTAAAACAAACTTTTTTTTCTTGAAACAATTCTCAATGCCTCATATCATTTTCTATATCTGACTACCATCGTTCCGCTTGATTATATTTATATTTTATTTTCTAATTTTAATATTTCCTAAATTGAAGATACAGAGGACTTATTTTAAATATACCTGTCCGTCTTTTCACCGTATACTTTGAACTATGCAAGCTTTAAATTAGATTTCCTACCAGTGAAGTGTTAAAAGCTGTTGGTAGAGTTCAAAGGTGAATATGGCTTCAAAAGTTCAAATTGTAGCACAACATCATGTACATTCTTACTGAAGAACGTTTCACAATTGATATGAATTATTCAATAAATATTGAAACACTTCGACTATTTTTAAACATTGTAGCACCGTGTATCGTCGAACACGGATATGTAAAGTCCGGACATGCATAAATATAAAGAATCTAACATCTGTAGGAATTGTTGGCAATCTTCAACTATCATAGAGAAATGGTAATTGAAGAAAGGGTTGATTTGAATTAACAAAGACGGCATTGATGTTTGGTCATTCTTTTACTTACTAGCACCAGTTGTGTAAAATTCTTTACTCTCTGTTGCTTAATAACAGGTAATAACAGCTTTAAGGTGGTGCAGGATACCTGCATATTGTGGTGTATACATCCTTTTGAGATAAACAATAAAGTATATTAAATATTAATTAAATATTTACCCCACAAATAGTGTTACCTTACATTGAAGCGCACTGGGTTAGAGCGTTTACATGTCTGTAAGAGCATTGGAGTTCAAGGTGTATTTTTGGTAATTTTAGAATTGATATAAATGAATTTTCAGGGGGGTGGGGGTCTGGACCCCTCACTCCCACCCCTTCTCTAAATCTGTGCACACGATGATGTACATGTAGGCACACAGAAGCAAATCTAAAACCGGCAACCGCCACGGGGAGGGGGCATAATTTAATTTTTAATTTTGTTTGTAATAATTATATAGACCGTTATACTTTCTATGACATGAGATGTTAAGATTATTGATTAACTGAAATTCACTGAAAACAGTTCAACCCCAAATTTCACATCCGTCCGTCTGTTTGTGCAATCTTGTCTGGGCCATTTTACATCTGCTCTGGTGAGTCATTGGAAGTATCCATTTTATAAAATGATCATTCATAGCTTGTCTCTTTACTCTCTTTACTCAAATTAAGGAATTGCAAGTAGTTTGTTGAGAGGAGCTAAAATATTTATTACCTTTAAATATGAGTAATTAATGTCATCTCAGATATTGCGAAATATTGTCATGAATGGCATGCAACGAACATATTTTTCCAGGAGTGGGGAGGGGGGTTGTTTTATAGCCATTTTGCCGGGGGGAAACAGGAGGAAATTTTACTATCCAATATAGTACAATTATTATGATTGACAGGTCGTTTTAAATGACGCCTCACATGTAATAAAAAAATCAATTGACCTTTTCATGTGTAATTTATATATAAGAATTTGTTTTTACCCAAGGGTCAATGATCCTGAAAGAGCTTAGATGCATAAAGAGATGATAAACAACAAATACTAATTTGTCATAGATTTGTTATAGAAGTTATGTTGGTCTAAAAAAAAAGGGCTCCCAGTTTTTGTTTTTTTTGAATTTTTTTATAACACTTTCAAACATTTATACGTTTTGATTTCAGTAGAAAAGAATAAGACTCTGTCTTAGTTTTCTTTTGTAATAAATTGTATCATTTAATTGAATAACAAACGTAAGGCAGCGGAATGACTGCTACATGGTTGACGCAGAAATATGGGTCATCTCAGGTTTTAAATATGTCATTCTTTCGACTCAAAGGTGATTTAATATTGGTTTACTGTTAACTGAACAACACAATTCTATTATTTACAAAATAGGTATCCTTTCGAAACCTCTTTCTTAAAATTATACGTGACACTGATTCATTTAGTGCATATTACATGTTTTTAATTGTCTTAATGGTTGTTAAATATTATTAGTACTGGGATATTACTGAAAACGAGACGTTGTGTTTAAAGCTGACTCTTATCTACCAGTCACCAGATACACAATTATATAATACAAAACACAATCCGATTTCTTAAAGAGTGGTACAATATATCACTCTCTTGGTACATACGTACGTAAATCAATGTAACAGTTGTAAATTTTTACGCAAAAAATGAAATACAATATATTGCTTTTTGTAATTAAGTGAGAAATTTAAACTTAGAAAGGGAGGGTTTAAGATTTAAGGTTTCCTTATTGATAATTCATTACAGTCAAAAGCTTTAACAACATCAGGTATGTACATTCGTTCTTTTCATTTTTAATACCAACATAAAGCACAGTCACTGCCAAACAAAACACAATGATACAACTCATGCTGCTAATGTGTCTATTCACTGTTTTCTCTCTTTACACAACTGCATTCTGATGCGAAGGGTAAGAACGATGAACAATTTAGTACATTATTTGTTTTTTGATAGTCTCAAAAGAAAAAAAAACATGATAGTGATAGATATGGTATGTTATTATCTATTTGTATGAGACATGTATTAGACATAACCATTTTTAAAAAAGTATCCGACAAAATACTCCGATGATAAAATTACAGAGTAATGCCATTATTAACCTTAATCATTAATTATAATTTGTACGCCATCAATGACCTCATTCGTAAAAAATTGTTTTACGAGGACGTGTATTGATCATTGAATCTTTTCAATGAAAAAATAGTTTCTGTTCTACGTATTTTTCTACAAAAATTGCTACCTATATACGAGGGTTTTCCAAAAATAGCGTAGGCAGAACACATAACTTAAAATCTGTTCAGTGCAATTTCATTAGACTTCCACGATTTTTTCGATTGCTCTTTGGCATACAAAACAAAAAAATTCAAATCAGTACTTTGTTAATTTCTTGAGAGAATGAATAATTAGTAACAACAAGTTTTGTAAGGCGGTGCAATGTGCGACGTTGAATATATACGGTCTTTACGTTGTTGATAGAAACTCCACATCATTATTTCTAACGGTCGGTTTTACTTTTTTCACTTATTGTCATCAGACTCGTCCGAATATTTTCAATGTTGTAGGACTACTTATTCACTAAATGCAATTCTAAGCGAATTTGTTAATTTTATTTTCTTCAATGGCCGCTTTGGATTTGTTTCAAGGTCTTTACAAAATTTTATCAGTTACCGCAGCGCTGCCTTAAATGCCGACGTCGTCATTTTACAACAAGTTAACACTTTTACTTGTTACAAAATGCGCTATAAAAATTATAGTCAAAACATTTTCTGAGTAAATTATAGAGTTATTAACAAATATAAATGTATTTTTATTTTAAATTTTTCATTCGAAAAGACCTTAAGCTTTTCCTTGCATTTTTCATTTCATGTTGATTTCGTTTTTGACATTGCGCTGCAAGTCAAAATGATGATTTAACATTCATTTATTTCACTTATTTAATCTTAAACAATATTTGATTTCAAAACATACCTTGACTGCACACTTCTTAAACCCTTTGTGGCACAAGTTTCATCTTCCTGTGATTTCGATTAACTAAATAACGCCACTTGTCTACGCTATTTGCGGGACAACCCTCGCAAATGTCAAATAATTTATTCCAATCGTTCGATCTCGCTGAATTTAACCAAAATGTTGAATGATTTGCAAATGTTGGAGTGTACACCATGACATCGAAAAGTAGGAATGACTTATTAGCTAGAAAAATGACTAATAACTATTTATAATAACTATTTAAACAACATTTCAATACAAAAAAAATATTTGTTTGTTTTTTCTGTTTGACAAACTGTTGACCATGATAATGCAAAATAAATGAAATTAAGTCCAAAATGGCACGGTTACTAAAAAAGATGATTTATCTTTCAATTAAGAAAACTGAAACCAGAAGAAATGTACAAAATTTGATCATACGGGAGGTTGTACGCATTATAAATCACCACCTAAAATGTATCAGTTTACAGGATGTTAAGACTCATCTGAAATTTCACTTGTACAATATGTAAACAAACCAATTTTTGCGTATACATTTCTCTTTAATCAATCGACTAACTAAACAGATCAATTTTCACAAATTTGAATAAAACATAGTCATACATTTATATGCGATACGTTTGCTCACTATATGTAAGTCCCATTTCCCCCTCTATAAAACCGGAAATAAAGAAAAGATATGCTAACAGGATTTGATCAAAAGTTGAAAAACAAATATATAAAAATAAAAACATGAGCAGGCTATAAGATTTATTTTAAGATAAAGTTGACTTTGTTGCTAAACATATTTTTTTTAATGGTTGTTGCCAACGTTTCTTTTGGAACTCGAATTCACAGCAATGTGAACGTAAGTAAACATCCATTAGAGGCCGACTAAAATATATATATATAAGTATACATTTATTGGCATCATCATGATTAAACTTTCAGTAGCCATCAGCCGTTTATCAGTTAAGGAAACGTACATAAACGCTTAACAATTTTATTAACATGGTGAAATATTATTTGTTAAACTAAATATTTCTTTTTCAAACCTCTAACAATTATTACATGTACGTCAATAATGTTCGACAAATAAGCTCACTATGAGTAGAATTGCATTGCAAATTCACCCTGACACCAATAACGTAAAGTTAGTATTTATTTCGATTATTTTTCTTATCATATTAATACGTTTTTATTCACAATTCCAAGTCTGAAGTTTTCTTTTTTAATGGTTTGATGTTTAATGATGTGGTTTAATGTGATAGCGGGGAAACAAGTTTACTTCTGATTAGAATCAACATGTTCACAGTCTGTTATTCAACTGCTACATGTAAAGCTTTGAATAACGACACTATTATAAGTAGATGTATTTGCAAAGCATCCGGATTCTGGAAGTGTCTGCACATTGATTTAATATTTTTAAAGCTGCGTTTCATAATTCTTTTATACAAACAGTCCTGTTCTATTGCTTAAAAATTTTGCTCTGAATGATAGCCATGTATTTTTGTATAATTCCAATAATAACTCTGAGTATGTAAGTTGTTGTGTTTTAAATTATGAAGGTTTTAATAGTTTATTTTGTCAGTCAGTAACGGTTATCTTCTGTCCGCATACAATCATTTAAATGTATGTTTGTAGGGAGTGTTTTTAAAAAATATGTTTAAGTAGTTTATAAATCTTTAATATGAAACAGATGCATTATATTATAAGGATCTAGCTATTTTTTCTTTGTTAGCCAAAAACAACTTCATTAATTTCACATATTTCATTTTTCTACATTTTTCTACATTTTAAAACTATATTGCCAAGCCGACGCTACATCAATTGATTATAACTATCACACAGTCTTTTGAAATCCAGACATTAGTCATGTCTTTTCTTCTAATCTCGCAAGTACATGAACATGTATTGTTAAACTACTTAAGAAAATTAAGATCATATAGGAATGCTTCGCATTCTTACAGTTTTTAATGAAGTGAAAACTGATTTCTGGTTCACTATTTGTGTTTATTTACTTATGTTTAGACATCGTTATTAGGATCAAATATCTTACAGCAATCTGTTACTTTGAGCCAATACAGTCAACTCACAAAATGACTAATTGTCAACTTACTGACTGAATTATGCCAGCCCTCCAGGTTGAATGGTACGGGTTCAGGCTGTACTTATTTCAATATTTACATTATAGTTTACGTGTTGATAAGTAATATTTCAATGATTAACCTCTGCGGACTTTTTCAGGCGTTCTTTATAATTCATCTGCTTACGGACAGTTAGTGTGCACATTTTTTTTTGCTATGAAAAATTATCATGTCTCAAAAAATAAAAAGTTAACTTTGAAAACCCATCGTTTTCAATGTGTTTGCAATTAGCAACAATTTTTTTATACAAGCACGTAAGTGAATCATTATAATAGTTTAAAGCTTAAGTATTCCGGATATGTAGATATCTGTTTGTTTTATTTTCAAACATACAGTACACTTTGACTTCATGTTTGAATGCCGAAAACACTTTGACACAATGTTTCAACGGTTGCTGCGAATGCTTATATTCACGATAATATCTAGGTACACCGCTGGAGACTTGTGCCCAGGGTAAGATCGAGTTACTAGTTAGATAAATAAGTAATCATTATAATTGTTTGAACTAATTTACAATGCAAGAAAGCTTTGATTGTTCTACTACATTGACTAAGAAGGTTAACTTTTATTTTTCAACAAAATAATTTCATGCTTTTTTAGACGGTTTTACTGATTACTTTTTTATAAAGAAAAACTAAACATACATCTTTCATTCACTTTTCTTAATCCTATCTACTAAACCAAAAATAAAATTAAGGTATGCAAACATGTCTTGATCAATGATTGGCAAACAATTTATAACACACAAGATATAATGCCAAGAAAGTTTTTCTTTCAGAAAAAACACACTGTTGATTTGAGTACTCAGGTTGTTCAAGGTTGGTGTATGGGTTTCTTTTGGAACTTTTATAAACAGTTTGAAAGTAGGTTTACATAAATTGAAACAGAAAAAAATATTATTATATTTTATTTCAAAGCCTGCCTCTGAATCATTAAAACATCTATCTGTATTGATAATTTCCTTTACATTAAAATAGAATTTAGGATAAATGTAAAACAGAGAACTCAATAGCAAAATCATCTTGATTGGTAAAATTAAAAACTTTACGTCTGTAATTCAAATGTGACTATTGCAACCGCATTGTTTAATTTAGTATCGGTATATTATGTAAGAAAATGTCAATTTTGATAACCAAAGAGGTACAAAATGGAATGTTCATATTTATTTTAATTTTCGTGATCAAAAGTTCAAATTATTGGAATTGAAGCACCATTAACATGATTTTTAACCATTTCTTTTGTTCAAAATAGGTACTGTATAACATTTAAAAAGCAAAAAAAAAACATCAATTTTGTAGAAGGAAGGAAGAGGGAAATTAAGCACTCGTTGAAGTTATAAACAATGAGTAATTGTTCATTTCTCTGTTTGTGTACTATCAATTTTTAATTAGAATGGTCGTTATTCATAAAGATATTGCTTTGAAAAATGAACATTCATTATATCAGTATTTCTAAAAATAACCTCAGTAATAGAATATTTTATACGTAAAGAGTAAACTATTGTTATGTGATTCGAACAAAACAAATGAACGCAAAAACTAAAAAGCAATGTTTCTATTTAGCTTTAACTTATCGTACATGATTTGATTTCAATAAAAAAAATGTTTTTTGTTTTAATATATATACACTTATAAGCCAAAAAGTCACAATTTTATATTTTGAATTGCAGTTTGTACAAAGGTTGCTGCACGGGCTTTAGCTGGAATTCAACAAGTCAACAATGTGAACGTGCGTTCTTTTCTGTCATTGTTTCTACAAAAAGATTTCTCAATTAAGCAAACCAACAATAATCATATTTACAATAACAAGGATAACGTATTTTGAATTATCGATTTTTAATACTAAGGGGCGAGAGAACATGGTAATCTATATAATATCTTTATATTTACAATCATATTAAGAATGTATGGCAGGCTACTTTGGGAGGAACTGTTCAGTTACGTGTCCTTATCCTTTATACGGAGTGAAATGTCAAAGAATTTGAGACTGTTACAAAGACTTGTGTGATGTTTCTGCGGGATGCATTTTTCGTGCCACAGGTAAAAATTATCATTGATAAAAAACACTTTAGGTCTTTCGATTGTCGCATGACGTTATCGAGAGTATTCAGGATTATTTTACTGTTATTGGTTATATCATTAGTTTTATGTGATGCATGGTTTTGCCAATTTCTTGGTTTATACTTGTGTTAAACACATTTTAAGCTATGTGAAGTGAAATGACACTAATGTTTAGCAATTTATAGAAGAATAATTTTATCGCTGAATAATCGCTGAATTCAATGAAAAATTAATAAAACCTTACATAGGCAAACTTGATAGAATCTACAATTCATAAATCTTTACCAGGCAAGGTAAACATTCCTTTGCAGATTTCGATAGGATATATAATAAATGACAAATGTACCAATTGCCAATGAGTTTAAACCATTGTTTCAAATGTTAAAGATGTTTTATTTGCTAAACTGTACTTATTCACGGTTAAAACATTGTATCAAAATGTATTGTAATTGTAATAGCATTCATACTGGCAAGTTTAAATTGCCATAAAACATATTTTTTAAGAAAAATACATAAAATAAAGGATTGCGATTAATTTCTAAAAAACAATTGCTTTATTATATCGAAATCAGAAAAAATAAATGTGATGTTAAATTTGCCCTGATAGTGTACATGTGTTAGCCCCTACAGCATGAACAATATATTTACAGCATACCAATATATAATTTCAATTTGAATGTTTGCATATTATCTTTAAATCTATACAAAAATTACACGGATAAAAGCATAAAATCGTCAAAGGTGGAGAAACCTTAATGTGGCAAAAAAATGTTATCAAAAGTACACATGTTTGATGCTATATATTACTCAACACAACATATATTCATGTAAAGCATATCAAGTTATGATTAACATGTATTATAATTATCATTACCTTCATCATCATCATCATTTTTTCTTGTATTTTCTATGTATTTCAGCGGCTCAGGAAAACTGTAGCCCTGGATTCTTTGGAAAAAACTGTCGTGCAAAATGTTCTTATCCATATTTTGGGGAAGACTGTCAGGAACGATGTAATTGTGACGAGAGCTTGTGTGACGTTTCTACCGGATGTCTTGTTGTCACAACAGGTGAGCAATCAGTTCCATTTCTTCTACTTAAATTTACTCTTATTTACTTAATTCCTTGACAAGTTTGAGTGTGATCATTATTACTTTTCAGTACATACATCATGTAGCCCAGGATACTTTGGTACAAACTGTAGGGGAAAATGTTCCTATCCTTATTACGGTGCGGAATGTCAAGGTCAATGTGACTGTGATAAGGACTTATGTGACGTATCTACCGGATGTATTGCTATTACAACAGGTAACAACTGTTGATGTCAAGTTATTAATTTTTTTAGCATTAGTATTCATAAGCAACAATTTACAACATAGAAAGGAATTGTTTTCTCAGTTGAAGCAGGATGCATCCCCGGGTACGTTGGTGAAAACTGTCGAGGAAAATGTACGTATCCCTATTACGGTATGGATTGTCAAAATCAGTGCGACTGTGATGAGAACAGATGTGATTTCTCAACCGGATGTACAAATTTTACAAAAGGTATTGCATCATCTTGTACAGTAATGGTTATTTATAACAAAATCTATTTTCAAATGATCAGATTTTTTTTTATCTATAGAATTATTAATATTTAATGATGAATCTTTGCCTATAGAGATGTATTTTACAAGTATGACATAGCAACTATATCCTGAAACCAATAACACAAAGAGTGTTCTAGAAATGAAAGGACCATGTAACGTTCCAGGCTATCATTGTATTAAAATATTCATTTTAGGGTATATGTGAACAATGACCACAAATAATTCATCAAAAAATCCATTGTGATTATGTCACTTATAGACAATATGGAACTAATTAAGAGGACGCGATGGTCGTGGCATTTTTGTAGGGGATGAGCCCACTATAGAGATCTCGAAAATATATGACATTTCAATTGTAAGAAATTGTTTTTCTACATGACAGTTTATGGCAAAAATTATCATTTCTAAAAATTAAAAGCAGATCTGATAGAAAATTTCTCAACCAGCAGGCTTCCTAAAAATTAAGGTTATTTAATTTCACCTTTGATAAAAAATGATAGTAACTTATCATTTAATTAATAGAATATTGTTTATATGCTAATTAATTGTGTTTTGTTTTACTTAACACTTTTAATTACATGCATGAAGATCACAGTATGAATGCTGTATCAAAATTTTTTTCCGATATCCTTTATCCTAGGGATATGTTGGTAAGCAAATCAAATGCATTGCGCAAAATGATATGAGAATAAATAACATTGACTTTATATACATGAAAAGCAAAAAAATGTTACAAATCGTATCAATTTGCTAACTAGTTCATTAATAATTGGTAGCGAGGCTTTTGGGTTTAGACTAAATTTGAATGTGAAGAAAAAATATACTGCAACAATAAAAGATCACTAACTCTTATTTTGAAAGGTGAGGCTTCGAAAAATTACTATACGTTGACCATATGCATTACACAGCATTTACGTGCATTTTGCAAGTAAAAAAGCTTTGCTGTTATTCTTTTAAAGAACATTGAACCTATGAAAGTACTATCAATAGATATTGTTGAATGATTACGATGCTATTTCAGTCTGTGTTACATGTACTCGTCATCCCGTACCGGGTTTCTTATTCATACCTGCCTGGTACCCCTCAATTATCTGTTTATATATTCATTTGATGTAAGGTTTTGAACTCTTTGGACCGTGTTAAATTAGCTATCAGCACGACTTTAACAATCTGTAAAAGAGAAAATGATATAGTATTGTTTCAAAACCGGTATGGGTTTGAATACTGTATTGTACTGACACAGCTTCTAAGGTGAGTAAATCAATTCGCTATCAATTTTCAGTTTGTTTTGTTAATTCAATTGTTCTTGTTTAACTTTGTTGCTTTAATTGGTTTAAATATTTTTTCGTTTGTTATGTTTTGTTATCTGCTAATTATGTTTCTTGTATATTTTATGGTTTTTATAAATTTCTTTATTGTTTATCTGTAGTAAAGTGAGAAGAGAGGGTAATTAATGTATGTATTACAACATAACATTATAAAATAACTTTAAACAGTGTAATTTAAAGGTAATTTTCATCCAAGTATTTAAGTTTAACAAAGCGATTTACTGTAGTTTTATCTTATAAATATAAGTAAATAAGATACAGCGGTGTCACGTATACAACATTCTCTCACTGTTATGTGATGGGTCGTATAGGTCATTACTTGTATTAAGATACATGTGTATGTGGAACTTAATGTGTATGTTTTGTATACGCAGATCCCGAATGAAGTAACCTGATGTTATGAATGTTCCTACCAGACCTACATATGTATGGTGTTTAACGACTGTCAGTGGAAGAAGTGTCAAACTGTTATAAATGAACACAGATTGTGAAAACTTTGATATTGGTTTTTGATTCCTGAGGTTTTATTAGCCGATTTGATGAGCCTATATCAGTTATTTTCTGTGATGTAAGCAAACAAATATGTAAATGTATTTTTTGAGAGGAGTTAAGATTGTTTTGTAGTTTTGTAACTTGTTGATAAAACTAAGACATGTTTTCAAATGATGTAACAGTTTTGTTTGTTTCATATTTGTTAGATACGACAACTACATTCATGTATAATACTTACCTTTTAAAAGAATTATCAAATCAATGTTATACCATATGATTATCACTTACAAGCAATCACCATTAATCACGGCCTATTTTGATTTTTTTTATTTGAATTCACAAATTTACATGTATTGAAAATACTGAAACAATATAAGATTAAGGAATGCCTTGTATTTATCTATTTCTGTTACCGAAAACTGAGTTAAGGTTCACTACATTGCATTCATTTTTTATTATGGGTCTAGTTAATGTTAACTTTCGCTCAAAGTATTGTGTATTTAGGTTCCAAATGAAACCCAAACAGCAGCATTTCAAAAAAATTGCTATTTATCGAAATCAACATAAACAACTAACATACATGTACATGTAATTGTCAAAAACAAATATTTTGTCATAATATTTTGAGGTGTTATTTATCGCTTTACCAATTTCTGGTCAGTAGATGATTTCATATCCTAAACTTCTTTCCGGTTTAGTTAGGATATAAATAAAAAAGGATAAAATATTTAAAATGAGTTAAATGTTTGTGTATGTTTAGGTTTGATAAGTTTACTAAACCCTTTGATTAACTTGAAAATCATTGATTTGAAGGAAAAAATTCTTTTATGCAGAAAAAAAGTTCATTTGCAGATGAATTCAGTTTATACATTTTTTTATTACTTGTTTATTATATACTGATATATTATTCGTACCATTGTCATCGGTGTACATTGGCATGATTGTAAACATTAGCATTCCCAGCACAAGTTGAAACACAGTTTAAAGAGTTTTGTTTAGCATTCAAAGGTCAGTTTAAAGAGTGTTTTATTTTTGTAAATAAATTTCAGATATATACATGTATATATCCGCTATTTGTACGCTTTTGAAATAATATAAATATTTGTGGAGTGTTTAACAATAAAAGTTCGCTATGTTTACTGATAATATACATGTATTACAGTAGAATCTTTGAACATCAACAATTTAATGGATTAATATTTAATTCCTAATTTCAAATTTCTTTATTACAATTTTTTTTAATAAAAGGAATACTAGGCCCTCGATTGTTTAAAATTATACTGGTATTGAAAGTATAAAAGAATAATATTTTTTTTAGAAGTTAACAATCTATACTTAGTTGTAATTGTGTTTTATCCCCTCCATCGGTTGTTAGTCATTTATTATATAAAGTTTTAAATGATATAAAACGAACACAGACTTTTCAGAAAAATATTAAAATACTTATAAGTTAACAAGAATTTTTGTTACATTTTGTCTCATATGATAATTCCATCTCCATCAAGTTGCACGGATATTTGAGATGGAAACTTCTCTCATATGGTAAAATTGTTAAAGCATACAAATGGAATGATTATTAATCATGTAATTTCTACATTATAACACATATCCGGTTAATGTTTGAATATTTTTTTTTAAATCACTTTTTATCAAGTCTATATTGCCACAAGGAAGTCATTTTATACATTTTTAGCAACAACATATCTGATTTAAATTTAAAAACAAAGTTCGTTCTTAATATTAATTCACAGAAAGAATATGTTATTTTTTTCATCTTGTTGTGCAAAATTACATTAAGATACGTATATAATTTCTCTCAGAAATTCAAAGAATATTGATAAAAAGTTGTGTCTTCATCTCGCAAACTATTTTTTCTAACAATGCACAATATAACTAATAATGAAATACTAATGCTTTGATGCATCGTGGGCAGTGGAAGATGTTGTTTTAAAATAATTTCTGTAAAATTTCCGTTATGATATATGCTTTGTGCGTGAACAGTTTCTTACAATGAATAGGTTGCAAATTGGTAGAACGGTTTAAGGTGCGAGTAGGAGATGTACGAGCCAAATGAGGGGTGATTTATTCAAAGGTGTGTACATGTATATACATTTCCACAAAAACACCAGCGATATTGAATGTAATTTGGCACGTATTTGAATTTACTTTTAAATTATCCTGAACCAAAATCGATAAAACGGCATATTTGTTCTCCAATAGGATATAAGTTTTGCAAAACATCCATCAACAGATTTTTTACCAAACTACAAGCGGACTACAAAATTTGAGGGTTTTTTTAATCAAATCTTAAAAAATTATATAATTTTATGATTAGTGCATCAATATTCCTCATGAATGGAAGGGGTTGCAAAAAGAAGCATGATAGTCTGATGGTGTTAAATGATGCATAGGTAGATATATCAAGCTTAAAAAAAGGTGTTTTTTTTAATTCTTAAGAGTATTAATTGGCAAAAAAAAATATATAGCAATGCAGAATGTATGCTGCAGATAAAAAAAAAAATTGATGATATTGTTAACAAGCAGTGCAATGATGGTCAAGGCCACAGACCAAATGTTTTATGCCAAAACAAATGTCGCATTAAAACAACATTTTAAATTGCTTCTATGAAGAATTAAATCTTTGGACATGTTATTTCAAACTCGTGCCACTTATTACATATTATTTAATAACATAATTTAAATAACGTTTATCTGACAATCTTTGACATGAATCTCTTGACAACTGTATTGTGCATCAATTAGTATTATTTTTTTAACTGTAAAATATCCTGTTAGCAATCATAACGATGTTTCCGTTTTCTATTAAAAAATATAAAAAAAAAATCATATAAAATTATTGCAAGCCGATATCGGTCTCAGATGTTTTTAAAAATCATTAAGATATGGCATATTACACATTCACATGCTAATATATGTTCTTAATCTGTAAATTAAATGCGTTTCTAGAATTCTAAATGAACATTTTGAAAATCAACAAAACCAGTCGTCCGTCCGTCTGTTTGTGCAATCTTGTCTGGGCCATTATACATCTGCTCTGGAGAATCATTGGAAGTATCCACGTTATAAAATGACCATTCATAGCTTGCCTCTTCACCCAAATAAAGAAATTGCAAGTAGTTTGTTGAGAGAAGCAAAAAGATTTAAATACCTTTTATTATAAGTAATTTTTGTCACCTCAGATATTGTGAAATATTTTCATGGAGGCCCACCACGAACATAGCTGGAGTGGAACAGAGGGGGAAAACTCTCTTATATAGTTAAAAAGGGAAATACTTCTATATAGCCAGAGTTCCGTGGGAGAAAATCTACAATATAGTAATTTTTCCAGGGGGGGGACTGTTATATAGCCATTTTACCGTGGGAAACAGGAGGAAATGGTACTATCCAACATTGGTACAATTATTATACTTGACAGGTTGTTTTAAATGATGCTTCAGATGAAATTAGAGAAACAATTGACCTCTTGATATGTACTATTTGTAAAAATTTGTTTTCACCCAAGAGTCAATAATCCTGAAAGAGCTTAGATTCATGTAAACAACAAATACAAAACTTGTTATAGATTGAAATGAAATTTGAGTTATGTTGGTTTTAAAAATAAGGACTTCCAATTCTTTTTGATTAATTTTTCTCTAAAAAACCGTATGTATAACACTTTCAAATTTTTATACGTTTTGATTTCAGAAGAAAAGAATGAGACCCTGTCTGAGTTTTCTTTTGTAATCAATTGCATTATTTAATTGAATAACAGGCATAATGCAGAGTATTGACCGTTACATGGTTGACACAGAAATGTGAGCCATCTCAGATTTAAGATATGTCATTCTATCGACTCAAAGGTGATATTGGTTTACTGTTAACTGAATTTGCAATTCTGCCATTTACAAATTAGGTATCTTTTCGAAACCTCTTTCTTATATTTTTACGTGACATAATTCATTTAGTGCATGTTACATCTTTTATTTGAATCTGAATAGTTGTTAAATATTCTTAGTACTGGGATATTACTGGAAACGACATGTTGTGTTGAAAGCTGTTCTTCTCCACCAGTCACCAGATACACGATGATATAGTACAAAATACACAGTTGTAGAAAAATATAACTCTTGTTACAAAAATTGCTAGATATATACGAGGGTTGTCCAAAAATAGCGTAGGCAGAACACATAACTTAAAATCTGTTCAGTGCAATTTAATTAGACTTCCAAGATTTTTTCAATGGCCCTTTGGCAAACAATACTGAAAAACTCAAATCAGTGCTTTGTTAATTTTTTTGAGAAAATGAATTATAGTAACAACAAGTTTTGTAAGGCGGTGCTATGTGCGACGTCGAAAATATCCAGTCTTTACGTTGTTGCTAGAAACTCCACATCATTTTCGATAACATTTACGATTTATTTCCGAAAATATCTTGAAAGAGATTTTTTTTTTTTGAAAATGTACCCTGGGGGTACATTCAACATGGAATTCTAGTTTTAGCTTTTTTTAATATTTACTAAATATACAGACGATATGCCAAATCCAAACTTGCCTGTAATACTTGTTGTCTAACGTTCGTCCTACTGAAATATTTTGTTTAGCATTTTGACGTCCATTTTTAACGGTCGGGTTTACTTTTTTCACTTATTGTCATCAGACTCGTCCAAAGTTTTTCAATGTTGTAGGACTACTTAATTATTCGCTAAATGCAATTCTAAACGATTTTGTTAATTTTATTTTCTTCAATGACCGCTTTGGATTTGTTTCAAGGTCTTTATCAGTTACCGCAGCGCCGCCTTAAATGCCAACGTCGTCATTTTACAACAAATTAACACTTCTACTTGTTACAAAATGAGCTATAAAATTTTTAAAGGTTTTATTATAGCCAAAACATTTTCTGAGTAAATAATAGTTATTAACAAATTTAAATGTATTTTTTATTTAAAATTTGTCATTCCTTTTTTTAGATGTTCATTATAATTCAGCTACTTACGGACAGTTGAGGTGCACATTTTTTTTGCTATGAAAAATTATCATGTTTTAAAAAATAAACAGTTAATTTTGAAAAATCATTGTTTTCAATTTGTTTGCAAATATCTACCCATTTAATTTATTTGAAACTATATTGTTTACAAGGAAGTAAATGGAGTATTAAAATAGATAACAGCTTAAGCATAACGGATATTATTTAGATATCTGAATTTTTCATTTTCAAACAAACAGTACACTTTTACTTTATGTTTGAATGCCTAAAACACTTTGACATTATGGTTCACCTTTTTCTGCGAATGGTTATATTCACGATCATGTCTAGGTACATCACTGGAGTCTCGAGCTCAAGGTATGACCGATCGATTTATTCTTTAGACAAATTAGTAATAATTATAATTGTTTGCACTGAATTACAATGCAAGAAAGTTTTGATTGTTTTACTACATTGATAACAAAGGTTAACTTTTATTTTTCAAAAAAAAAATTTCACACTTTATCAATCGGTTTTACTGGGCTTTGTTTATTTTCAAGAAAAAATAAACATACATCTTTCATTAATTTTTTTTTTTAATCCCTTCAACTAAACCGGAAATAAAATTAAGACATGCATCCATTTCTTGATCAATGATTTGCAAACAATTTTTAACACAACAAGATATAATTCCATGAAAGCTTATCTTTCGTAATTAAACAATAATGTTAATCTGTGTACGTATTAGGCTGTTCAAGGTTATTGTCTGGGTTTCTTTTGGAACTTTCATACTCAACAGTGTGAGAAAATGTACATATAAATTGACACAGAATGAATTAAATTATATTGTGTTTCAATACGTGCCTCTGAATCATTAAAACATCTGTATTGACAATTTCCTTTACATTAAAATAGGAGAAATGATAAATAAAAAAAGAGAACACTATAAATGTTATATTTAATAAAATTAATTTTTGAAAAAAAAAATCATCTTTATTAGTACAATTCAAAAAGATACGTCTATTATTCAAATGTGACTTCTGCGACTGCACTGTTGAATCTCACACCATTTAATAAAATGTCAATTTGAAAAACCAAAGAGGTATCAAATTGACTGTTCATTTTTAATTTAAATTATTTTAATCAAAGTTTAAAATTTCTGGAATGGAGGCAACATTAGCATGATTTTTTTTTCAAAATAGGTACTGTATGACATTTAAAAAGCAAAAAATAAACATCAATTTTGTATAAGGAAGGAAGATGAAAGTTTACAACTCGTTAAAGTTATATACAACGAGTAATTGTTAATTTCTCCGTTTGTGTGCTTTCAATTTTTAATCAGTATGGTCGCTAATCTAAATCATTCGGAAAAATGTTACTTTGAAAAATAAACAATAATTATAATAGGTTAGTATTATTACAAATGAGCTCAGTATGAGAAGATTTCATACGATAAGAGAAAATAATTTAAATATGTTTCGAACAAAACAAATGAACGTTAAAACATTGCTTCCATTAAGCTTTAACTTATCGTATATGCATGATTTAAACGCAATTAAAAGTTACTATTGAATAAGCAAATAAAATTAAAAGATATCTTCTTTTAAATTTATATACTCTAATATGCAAAAAAGCCACAATTTTATTTTGAATTACAGTATGTCCAAAAGTTGCTTCTTGGGCTATTTATGGAATTCAACAACTCAACAATGTGAACGTGCGTTCTTTTCTGTCATTGTTTCTACAAAAATATTTCACTATTAAGTAAACCAACAATAATCATAATTACAATTACAAGGAAAACGAACATTGTATTATCGATTTTTCAATACAAAGGGAGGAGAGAACATGGTAATCTATATAATAGCTTTAAATTTACAATTATATCAAGGATGTATGGCAGGCTACACTGGGTGGAATTGCTCAATACCGTGTCGGTATCCTTCATACGGATGGGGCTGTCAAGGAATCTGTGACTGTTACGAAGACTTGTGACATGTTTCTATGGGATGCATTATTCTTACTACAGGTTAAAATTTTGATAGATTAAAAAATAATTATGGTGTTTCGATGGTTGCATGACGTCATCTTGAACATTCCGGAATATTTTACTGTTATTGGTTTTAATATTAGTGTTATTTGATGTATGGTTTTGCCAATTTCTTGATTCAACACATTGTAAGCTATGTAAAGTGAAATGATGCTAATGTTTAACAATTTATAGAGAAAATTTGAGTTAAAATCGCTGAATTCAATGAAAAACTGATAAAACCTTACTCCAACAATCTTAACAGTTTATATTTTTTTTACCTGGCAAGGCAACCATTTCCTTGCAGATTTCAAAAATGATATATAATGAAGTACAAATGTACCAATTTTCAGTACGTTTGAACCATTATTTCAAAAGTTAAAGACGTTTTATGTTGCAAAACTTACTCACGGTTAAAATTTTTATCAAAATGCACTGTAAATGAGACAGCTTTCATACTGGCAAATTAAAATATTAAAAATGTAAAAAAAAAACAAAATACATAAAATAAATGATTGCGATTAATTTCTTTAAGAGAAATGCTTTATCGTATCGAATTCAATTAAAAATAAATGTGATGTTTGATTAAAGAGCAGTCGTTGCTACAATTGCTCTAATAGTGTACCTGTGTTAGCTCATAGAGCATGAACAAAATATTTGCAACATACCAATATTTAATTTCAATTTGAATGTTAACATAATAATTTTTAAATTTAAACAAAAATTACAATGTTTCAACCATAGAAGCGTCAAAGGTGGAGAAACCTTAATGTGGAAAAATAAATGCTATAAAAGGTACATTTTTTATGCTATGTATTACTCAACACCACATATATTATATCATATATTATATATAAAGCATATCAATCTTATGATTATAATTACAATTATCATTACTATTTTCAACATTTGTTGTTTCTTGCATTTTCTATGTATTTCAGCGGCTCAGGAAAAATGTAGCTCCGGATTCTTTGGAAAAAACTGTCGTGCAAAATGTTCTTATCCATATTTTGGGGAAGACTGTCAGGAACGATGTGATTGTGACGAAAGCCTGTGTGACGTTTCTACCGGATGTCTTGTTGTCACAACAGGTGAGCAATCAGTTCTTTTTCTTTTTTTTAAATTTACTCTTATTTACTTCATTCCTTGACGAGTTTGAGTGGCATCATTATTACTTTTCAGTACATACATCATGTAGCCCAGGATACTTTGGTACAAACTGTAGGGGAAAATGTTCCTATCCTTATTACGGTGCGGAATGTCAAGGTCAATGTGACTGTGATAAGGACTTATGTGACGTATCTACCGGATGTATCGCTAAAACAACAGGTTACAACTGATATCGTCAAGTTATTCATTTGTTTTAGCTATAATATTTATAAGCAACAATTTACAGCATTAAAATGAATTGTTTTCACAGTTCAAGCAGAATGCATCCCCGGGTACGTTGGTGAAAACTGTCGAGGAAAATGTACGTATCCTTATTACGGCATGGATTGTCAAAATCAGTGCGACTGTGATGAGAACAGATGTGATTTCTCAACCGGATGTACAAATTTTACAAAAGGTATTGCATCACCTTGTTCACTAATCGTTATTAATAACAAACTCTATTTTCAAATGATCAGAACTTTTTTTATCTATAGAAATATTAATATTTGTTGATGAATCTTTGCCTATAAAGATATATTTTACAAGTATGACATAGCAACTACATCCTTAAACCAATAACACGATGAGTGTTCTAGAAATGAAAGGACCATAAAACGTGCCAGGTGAACATTATGTTAAAACATTTATATAGGGTATATGTAAACAATGACAACAAATAATTCATCAAAACATCCATTGTGATTATGTCAGTTATAGCCACTATGGCGCTCATTAAGAGGACGCAATGGTCGTGGTATTTTTGTAGGGGAAGAGCTCACTATAGGGAACTAAAAAATATATGAAATTTCAATTGTTAGAATTTTTTTCTAAATGACAGTTTTGGGCAATTAAATTACATGTACATATATGAAGATCACAGTTTGATTGCTGTATCAAAATTGTTTTTCGATATTCTTTATCCTAGGGTTATGTTGGTAAGCAAATTAAATGTATTGCGCAAAATGATATAATAATAAAAAGAAACTTGGCTTTATTTAGACGAAAAGCAAAATTGTTACATATAATATCAATTTGTTAACTTAGAGTTACGTTGTTTTCATAAATGATCGGTAGTGAGGCTTTTGGGTTTTTTAATTGTAGGATAAATTTCATTGTAAAGAAAAAATACACTGCAAAAATAAATGTCCTCTTACTTTTATTTGAAAGGTTAAGCTTCGAAAAATTACCATGCGTTGACCGCACAACAATTACGTGCATTATGCAAGTAAAAAAGCTTTGCTGTTATGCTTTTAAAGAATACTGAACCTATGAATAACTACCAATATATATTGTTCAATGATCACGATGCTATTTCAGTCTGTGTTACATGTACTCATCATCCCGTACCGGGTTTCTTATTCATACCTGCCTGGTACCCCTCAATTATCTGTTTATATATTCATTTGATGTAAGGTTTTGAACTCTTTGGACCGTGTTAAATTAGCTATCAGCACGACTTTTACAATCCGTGGAAGAGAAAATGATTTTATATTGTTTTAAAACCGGTATGAGTTTGAATACTGTATTGCATACCGACACAGCTTCTGAGGTGAGTAAAACAATTCTTTATCAATTTTCATTTTGTTTTGTTAATTCAATTGTTCTGGTTTAACTATGTTGTTTTAAGTTATTATTGTTTAAATATTTTTTCGTTTCTTATGTTTTGTTATCTGTTAGTAATGTTCCTTGTATATTTTATGGTTTTTATGATTTAATATATTGTTTATCTGAAGTAAAGTGAGAAGAGAGTGTAGTTATTGTATGTAGTGCAACATAACATCATAAAATAACTTAAAACAGTGTAATTTAACGGTAATTTTCGTCCAAGTATTTAAGTTTAACAAAGCAATTTACTGTAGCTTTATCTTTAAATACAAGTAAATATAACAGCGCTGTCAAGTATACAACATTGTGTCAATGTTATGTGATGTGTCGTATAGGTCATTACTTGTATTAAATACATGTGTATGTGGAACTTAATGTGTATGTTTTGTATACGCAGATCCCGAAAGAAGTAGCCTGGTGTTATGAATGTTCCTACCGGACCTACATATGTATGGTGTACAACGACTGTCAGTTGATGAACTGTCAAACTGTTATAAATGAACGCAGATTGTGAAAACTTTGATATTTATTTTTGATTCCTGAGATTTTTATAGCCGATTTGATGAGCCTATATCAGTTATTTTCTGTGATGTAAGCAAACAAATATGTAAATGTATTTTTTGAGAGGAGTTATTAAAAAGATTGTTTTGTAGTTTTGTAACTTTTTGATAAAATTGAGACATATTTTCAAAAGATGTAACATTTCTGTTTGTTTCATATTTGTTAGATACGACGTTTACATTCATGTATAATATTAACTTTTTAAAAAATGAATTGTCAAATCCGTGTTATACTATGTGATTATCACTCACAAAAAATCACTAATAATCAGGGCATGGTCTTTTATATCATTCATTTGAATTCAGAAATGTACATGTATTGAAATTACTGAAACAATATAAGATTAAGGAATGCATTGTATTCTGATACATGTATTTATCTATTTCCGTTAGCGAAAACTGAGTTAAGGTTCATTGCATTGTATTCATTTTTAATGTATGTGTCTAATCAATGTTAACTTTCGCTCAAAGTGTTGTGTATTTAGGTTCCAGGTTTAGGCAACATTTAAAAAAAATCTGCTATTTATCGAAATCAACATAAACAACTAACATAAATGTCAAAAACAAATATTTTGTCATAATATTTTGATGTGTTATTTATTGCTTTACCAATTTCTGATCAATAGAGGATTTCATATTCTAAATTTTTTTCCGGTTTAATTAATAGGATATAAATTAAAAAGGATAAAAGATAATAAGAGTTAAATGTTTGTGTATGTTTAGGTTTGATAAGTTTAATAAACCCTTTGATTAACTTAAAAATCATGTATTTGAAGGAAAATATTCTTTTATGCAGAAATAAGTTCATTTGCATATGAATTCAGTTTTTACATTTTTTTTATTACTTGTTTATTATATACTGATAAAAATGTTTTACCCTTGTCATCGGAATGCAGTGGTGTACCTTGGCATGATTGTAAACATTGGCATGATTGTAAACATAAGCATTCCCAGCACAAGTTGAACACAGTTTAAAGAGTTTTGTTTAGCATTCAAAGGTCAGGTTAAAGAGTGTTTTATTTTTGTAAATAAAATTCAGATATATACATGCATATATCCGGTATTTGTACGCTTTTGAAATAATATAGATATTTGGGGAGTGTTTAACAATAAAAAATCGCTATGTTTACTGATAATATATTACAGTATATTCTTTGAACATCAACAATATAATGGATTTTTTGAAATAATATAGATATTTGGGGAGTGTTTTACAATAAAGAATCGCTATGTTTACTGATAATATTATACAGTAGATTCTTTGAACATCAAGAATTTAATAAATTAATATTTAATTCCTAATTTCTAGGATCAAATTTCTTGATTACAATTTCGTTTTAATAAAAGGAATACTAAGCCCTCGATTGTTTAAAATTATATTGGTATTGGAATTATAAACAAAATAATAATTTGTTTAGAAGTGTACAATCTATACTTGGTTTTAATTATGCTTATCCCTTCTATCGGTTGTAAGTCGTTTATTTAAAGATATAAGTGATATTTAACGAACACAGACCATTCAAAATGATATTAAAAATACTTATAAGTTAACAAAAGTTTTTGTAACATGTTGTCGCATATGATAATTTCATCTCAATCAAGTTGCACGGATATCTGAGATGGAAACTTCTATCATACGGTAAAATTGATAAAGCATACAAATGAAATGTTTATTAATCATGCCATTTCTACATTGTAACATTTATCCAGTATATGTTTTTAATCCACTTAGAATATTTTTCAAATCCTCATTTTATCAAGTCTATATTGCCACAAGGAAGTAATTAAATGCATTTTTAGCAACAACATATATGATTTAAATTTAAAAACAAAGTCCGTCCTCAATAATAATTCACAGAGAGAATATGTGAAGAGTAGGACAGGTTTGTTCCTTAAAGCAACATGTACATAGTTGTTGCTTTGTAACTGAATTATTCTGAAACCGATTAACAGACAAGACAGTCCTTCAGCTTTCATTTAACATAATATTAGCATGTCATACATTTATAACAACGACATAGTAAAAATACTTACTGCTTGATAAATACAAGAGATGTGTCGTACAAGAAGAAAAAAATTAGGTGTAGATACTTCCTATTTTCATACTTCATTTAGCTAGTAAAATACAAAATAATACTATTGCATTTTAAAATTTTTATCTTAGCAAAGTTAAATATAATTTTCAAATGAAAAAGATACATGTATCTTCGATATTTATTCAAAGAAAAACAGACAGAGACACACACAGAGAGAAGTAGAAAATGGAAAGGAAGTTGTGAAAAGCAAAAACAGAAGTGTACCAGTGTACAAAAGTGAACAGATAAAAAAGTGTGGTCAATTTATTAATAGCACTGACGTAGTCATGATCTTCCTTTAAATGCTAAATCGGCGAGGGATGATACAGAAAACGAACATACGCTGTCATAATTTACGATAAGACAAATGTTCGCAGTTAGCAACTACATATGCAAACATACTTTTAATTTACGCATTAGTTACGTCCAAATAGAACATATGTATAAATGATCCGCAGAACAAATGCATCCTTATGAAAATGAATTCAGATTTTTAACAATGATTAAAAAAAGTTTGATGGTTTATATAAATGGTAAGGTTTTTTTTCAAATTTATTAGATAATATGATTTAACCATTCAGGGTTAAATCCATTTATTGAAGGGCCAATATGCTTATTTCAATATTCAAATGGGTCTTGCCTTGAATGTAGTATTATCAGTGTTCTCAGGCTCTTTTGGCCTTTCGGATATTAGTAACCTCAACCAAATCTGTGACGTCATACACAAGTTCATCAGTCTTTTCGAAAAAAATTCACAAGGTAAGCTGTCTTTTAATTTCGCTTCACAAATCTGTATTTCGGCCCGTAATTTGTCAAGATACTAATGTTCAAGAAATTTGTGGTGAAAAATATGATTGTTGAAGCGGTAATTAGGTAAACAAAATGATCCGATGACCGAATATTCTTGTCGATTTGTGGGAATGGTATAAGCTTCATCCGCGTGCAGACAGCAGCATGTCCATCGGTCTACACGTAATTTCTGGCGTATTAATGCATTTTACTATTTCTTAACCGGATATATTTTTGTTTTGTATTTACATTCCGAGCAATTCGGCACGCCCAAAAGAAAAAATCGAGAGCCGGCCCAGCCAACGACAAGGTCCAAGAGGCAACCCAGGCACCACCATGGGACAGTTGCTGCTAACCCCCAAGCTCAGTCAGCACCCATATCTATTGACCCTGTGGCACCAGCACAGACGACAACATCGTTGCTCTCCAGCGAGCAGTTGCAACAAGTGTCCCAAGCGGTGGCGGATATTCTAGGCCAAAATCGGACGCAGCCAATGCCCATCGAGCCGCTACAGCCAAGCATGGCGGGCCATGATCAATGTACAGGTACAGTGCCTGAAATTATTTCTGACAATTGTTTTGCCCAAACACAGAATTACGACAGTGATTTGGGCAATGTGGTGCCCATTAGATTAAAAATTAAAATCACAAATGGGGAGTATGTCAATTATGGCCTTTTAATTGCTAACTTAGATGGGGGTGACCCCAATGATGACATAAAATTATTTTCCATGAAAGAGGGTAACCTCACCTTGGTACCCAAGTCTAAGGTTAAGACCATTACTGATATACAGGTGTAGACAGACGCATTTATTATTTACGCCTCCATATATACATCAGCATATCCCGAAGCAGCTGTACAATTGTTCAAATACATTCATACAATTAGGTTGGAGGCATGTAGAGTTAAGACATAAGGATGGCGGGATTATGATATACAATTTAGGCTGAAAAAGGAGGCTAACCCCTCCATGTCATTTGCTATTGTTGATCAAGAGCTATGTCTCTTGTACATGTACAGCACACATATAACTGGTACCCAGATACAATCACAGCAGACCCCTCTATTGAAGTGCTATGATTTCAATTATAAGGGGCAACGAAGCAAATACCAGTGCCAATACAAACATGAATGTATTTTGTGTTCACTCAATCACTCTTACGTTAGGCATAAGACACCCTTAGGATCTAGTTTGAATTTTAGGTCTGGTGGTGGGCAGACAGCATGGCGACCTCAGCTCCCAAGGAGGCCCTCAGCCCTAAGTGCAGCCAGTCGTGCCCCTTATTCCCAGTCATTTAGACCTCAGTAACATTGCTGCTAGCCCAGTTTAAAGTTTCAAAATTACGGCAATTTTTAGTTGATTATCCACTCAGTTTAGTGGCCTTAGAATTATTACAGGGTTTTTTGTTTGGCTTTAAGCTTTGCTATGAGGGTCCACGAGTAGCCACTGATTGCAAATTTCTCAAATCCATGTCAGGGTTAGAATATGAAGCAGTTCAATTAGTATCACAGGAAATTACATTGGGCAGAGTAGCAGGCCCATTTGACGACCCCCCTTTGAAAGACCTAAGGTTGTCACCAGAAGGCATGGTACCAAAAAAGGGAGGCTCATATAGATTAATACACCATCTATCCCATCCCCCTGGAGCCAGTGTAAATGATTTCATAGACAAAAAGTATTGTTCAGTTAGGTATTCTTCTTTTGATGAGGCGTTAAACATGCTCTCTAAGCTAGGTCATGAAGCGCTGTTAGCACGTTTAGACATAAAAAATGCTTTTAGATTATTGCCAGTTCACAAATCTGATTTCCAGTTACTGGGGTATGGAATTCAGGGTAAAATATTTGTGGATAAGTGTTCTATAAGCTGCTCAAAATTTGAGAAATTTTCAACATTTTTAGAGTGGGCCCTCAAGCAGCAAGCCAGAAGCAATGATGTTGTTCACTATTTGGATGATTTTTTGGTAGCAGGTAGAAAGGGCACTCAGGATTGTGCTAACCTTATGTCAATCTTTAGTTTTATCTGTTAAGAGTTGGGGGTGCCATTGGCACATGAAAAAACCCTTGGGCCCACAACCAATTTGGTTTACTTAGGTTTAGAAATTGACACCATTAATATGTCAATCAGAATACCTGTGGAGAAATTGCAGCAACTCAAAGCACAGCTTTTGTTCTTATTAGATAAGCGTAAGGTTACATTGAAGGAGCTTCAATCTCTCACAGGTTTGCTTAACTTTTGCATTAGGGCTATCCCAGCTGGTAGGGTTTTTGTTAGAAGGCTTTACGATTCTACCTGCGGGCTATCGAAACCACACCACAAGCGCAGGGTTAGCTTAGAAATGAAGGCAGACATACAGATGTGGCTAGTGTTCTTAGATTGTTTCAATGGAATCACATCATACAAAATTATAGATTGGTCCAATGATTACGAATTTGAGTTGTTTACAGATAGTGCAGGGAATAGAGAGTTAGGTTGTGGGGCAATCCTGCAAAAGCAATGGGCATTTATGCGCTGGCCAGCACAGTGGGAAGGGACAAAAGTCATTAGGGACATTACATTTCTTAAACTAGTACCAATTGCCATGGCATTTAGTATTTGGGGTACAAAGTAGCTGGCAAGGAGTTATTCTTCTTACAGACAACCAAGCCCTGGTACCAATTCTCAATACTCAAACATCCAAGTCTAGAAGAGTCATGCACTTGTTAAGGAAGTTAGTTTTGCAAGGGTTAGTGTACAATATCCAGTTCAATGCAACACATATAATGGGTCTCGATAATACTAAAGCTGATGCTCTTTCTCGACAGCAATGGTCGCGTTTCCAGGCCAGCTTCCCAGACTCAGAGGAAGAGCCATCAGTAATCCCCCAGTCCTTTCTTCAAGTCATCTCCAACTTAGATCTCAAGAGCTCCTGAGATACTCCATGTCTGACAATACAAAGAAATTGTATGACACTGCAATCAATGCTTTCAACTTCTTTCATAGGGCTTATTATCAAGTAGAAGAGTGGCCTCCCAATCTCAATCAGTTGGTAGATTTTGTCGCATACTTGTCTTATACTAGTAAGCAGTTTTCACCTAATACAGTTAAATCATACATATAAGGGAATTCATACTTCTGCAAGATCCGCAGCCTGCCTGACCCAACACAGGCGTTTGTACTTAAGGTGGAAGGCTACATCGTCAACACATGTCTGACTTCCGTTCGAAACGCCATTGTGTTCCGGATTGATAACATTATGTCGTGGTACAAAATAGCTATACACCGTTTAATTGAACTCTTCTAACTAAGGAGGTGAGATAGGAATGAAATCACCAAAACGCTTAGAAAATATGTCAATTTTTTTCCTGTTTAAAGCTTTTAACTAACATTGATTATCAGCTGTTTTGTACGGAAAACGTGGAATCTAAATAATATACCGTTTCCCTGCTCTGCTGCTATTGGCAACACATTTTTGTCATGTCATCTGCAACAGACGATCATACATATGTGGCGGATTATCGATATAGGTAAGCAGATGTCAAATTTTCATTTAAACTATATATGTATGATGAATATAAAACGAAAGTACCGTAGTACGATCTCTTGAATTGATCCGTAAAAGACTTTCACTGAAACTTTGACATTAAACTAATGTATTTTGATTAAAATAGATACAGCTAGGTAGCAGTAGCAGTGGAAGCCCGGATTTGCAAGCCAAATGAGGGAAACAAAGAATTCTGAAAAGGAGCATGTTTTTCATTTCCACACATGCATGTGTATCACTATGGACATATAATGTATGTATTTATATGCTTATGGTTGTTGTTTATAATTGCTATTGTATATAAAAAAGTAAAAGGCAATTTATCATATAATTAACTACTAATATTTTGTTCTGAAGAGTTAAATATATATATAAATGCATTCATCAATAATATGATTTTTCAGCTTCAAACATTATCATAAGCACTACTTATCTTATATCTACATATTTAGCATAAACTTGTTCCTTTATTAATTTTTCTTCGTGATTTTTATTAATTAAAAAATTGATCCCAAGATATTTGAGACCATGTAAAATAAAGAAAGACAACTCTTCAACAGGATCTTTCATACCAAGATTTTTGCAATAATTAAGTATTTCCTTTAATTTTTCAATTTCATTCAATTTCTTTTCTTCATCCCATTCACCAACGAATATTGTTTATATTTTCAGGTTTTTGTGGGATTTTGTTCAGCAGTTTGCCTTAAAAGAATTTTTTTTTATTTTAGTTTCATATTTATGTGGATTCCAATAAAAATCATACAAACTTTATTCATGATTTTTTTGTTTTTCATTTCTAAACTTAATAACATTTCACTTTCATAAGAATTTTAAAACAGGAATGTTTAAAAATTTGATTAATAAGGGGTTATCTGGAACCAGACTGATATTTTTAAAATTCTCTAGAAAATAGTGTATTGTATTTTGAGGTATATTATTGTTGAATACTGTGCCTAGTATTGGTAACAAATGCATGCAACAAAAATCTCCTACAGTTATTTGGTGTAGAGATCCACCTTAAACAAGTCTTGGTTGGGCTTAGTCGTAGGATTGGGCGGGTTGACGACCGAAAACCACTTTCATTCGAAATCCTATCCAGCATCATCCATTTAATGCCTACAATATGTAAATCAACCTATGAATCAACACTGTTCTCAGCCATATTCTCCACAGCATTTTTCGGGTATTTTGGAATAGGGGAGCTGGTACATAACTCGTTGCAAGACCCAGGTCATGCCATTCAATATGGGGATGTAACCTATCTCGCACACAACAATACTGTGCACCTTTTTCTTAGACATTCAAAAACTGACCAGGAAGGAAAAGGTTCAGGTATATCGCTAACCCCCACACTACTGCCAATATTTCCTGTACGCATAGTTCAATCATTCATGCAGGCAAGACCCACCAACCCGGGGGCATTTTTATGCC
Source organism: Magallana gigas (assembly GCF_902806645.1). Lineage (NCBI taxonomy): Eukaryota > Metazoa > Mollusca > Bivalvia > Ostreida > Ostreidae > Magallana > Magallana gigas. Next base: position 53,310,787 of record NC_047563.1, read on the forward strand.
ACCTTTCAGGAAGACCAGTCACTAGGTACCAAGTTGCATCAGTATTTAACTTAGCACTCAAAAAATTCGGGTTAGACAACCAATCATACAAACCTTATTAGTTCCGCATTGGGGCAGCGTCCGCTGCTTGGGTCTCAGGTACCAGCGCACATGATATTGCTAGCAAGGGGAGATGGAAGTCCCATAGCATGAACAGGTACATCAGAAATTAGGTCTAATGTCACCCAACACAATTGGTATTTTAAATTTTGTTTAATAACCATTTTTTAGGTCCTAGAACGATATGGATCCTTGGTTCTTCCATTGTCAAGCATGCATTTTGCTACGCAAGAAAATCCCAGTTTGGTGCCAACCTAGAGCTAGATCGCCATAATGTTACCATATTTTGGCAAGGCAACGGGGGAATGAGGGTGGAAGAGATTTATTCAAAAGTTAGAACACTGCTTAAGGTACAAAATGCACCCCGTATGTTAGTCATCCATTGTGGTGGTTACAACATCCCCGCTTCCAAAAGGGGCCAAAATAGGTGATAGGCACGCTAAATCAGCCGACCTGCGTGACAAACTAAAAACCGTGATAGAAAAACTTAATCAATTACTACCTTCCACCATAATTATATGGTCCCAAATTCTCCAACGCCTTCATTGGAAGGGGGGGGGTATTAATCAGCCGGCCATGGAGAGAACTAGAATGCGGGTTAATAGTTATGTGGCTTCTCTTTTAATCAGGTTGGGGGGAAAGTACATCAGGTACCATGAATTACATAAAGCCAACACAGGCATGTTTTGCAAAGATAAGGTCCACCTTTCTGGAATGGGAAATAACATGTTTTTGTACAGATTGCAACAGGTATTGCAAGCATTTTTGAATGATTCAAGTGTCAAAGTGTCAACTAGAGTTGGGCAAAATGGGCCATGGCTGCGCTATGACTAATTGTTTGGTCATAGATTATTTGTTCATAGACTATTGAAGGTCTATGGTATTGTAATTTCACACCTAGTATCATTTTGTGGTATTGTCTTAGTCATGTGATAAGATCAAGTATTTGAATTTGCCTTTATTACAATTTTTTGTGGCAAGCTATTTCATTTTCTTGTGGCATGAGTGCCATTTTGATTTTTGACAACCTTTTTTGTTTATAATACAGTGGGGCCTCAGATATCCGGATGCCAGATAACCGGACGCTTCAGTTTACGGACGATTTTATTTGGGAACAGATTTTTTATACGTTCTTTTGTCTCATTTATCCGGAATTTCGTGTTCCGGATCCGGACGGTCTGTTTTTACCACAAAGCACTGATTGCTTCATTTAACCGGACGGTAAAATTTGATGATACCCTACTCAGTACAAAAGATTACCCCTGTCAATGAAGTTTCACACCTTTTTTACGTGCTATACCCTCATGAGTAGCTTGTATAAATACACTGACTTCCCAAATCACTTTCAAAAATTGTGTAACAACTGTGTATCACACACATATCACACTTGGACACAAAGAATTTAACTAGATTCGGTTATCATTATTGTCCGCTTAATATTTCATGACAAAATGATAAAATAAAGCAGAATTCTTTATCTCTTAAAAACGTTCATGAATATCAACAGGCAACTCTAGCATGTGTTGCTATATGGTATGAAAGGCAAAAAAACCTAGTATCAACACTGGGAGCCATTGTATACAAATTCATTATCATTCATGACAACAAGACACATTTCAGATATCTGGACGCTTCACCTATCCGGACGATTGAACTTGGGAACGAAAGCGTCCGGATAACTGAGGCTCCACTGTATACAAAATTTACTCAAATTGACTTTATCCTTTATTGGGTCCAAGCTTAACGGTCGGGGGATTGCCCTACTGGTGGCACAGCCTATGCCTTGGCATAGTCTCATGGCGTCTATTTGGCTCACCAGTAGTGCTCAACTCTCTCCTATTTGACATTGTATTTGCATTTTAATCTATACTAGGTGATCAAGCAGGTGAGCATCTGTTCCCAGGGCTCACTATTCTTGCTTGTATTGTCTGGGGATGCCCAACAAGGCAATACTTGATGCCTGGCTCCCTTATTGTAAGCAGCCGTGGCCTAAATCGCCAATAAAATCATTATGAGGTAATGTGTGTATTGTATTTTTATTACTCCTATGCATTAGGCATCTTTGATAATAGGATTTAACCATTCAGGATTAAATACATTTATTGAAGGGCCAATATGCTTATTTCAATATTCAAATGGGTCTTGCCTTGAATGTAGTATTATCAGTGTTCTCAGGCTCTTTTGGCCTTTCGGATATTAGTAACCTCAACCAAATCGCCTTTTCTAGAAGGTAATTCTTATTTGTTTCTAATTTGCGCGGTAAGAACAATCGTTTGTCTCTATTTGTAAATGAAAAATTTGTAGAGGAAAGTGTTGGGCCCATATTTATGAATGAGTTCGATAACGATACCGGATACGCGTATATATGCTTTTTTCGTCATTATAACGTTTAATCAGCTGTTGTGTGAATGTCTATTATAACAAGATGGTCCGGTTCTTGCTGCAAATATTGATATGTACGTTCAAGTCAGGACACACCAATGAATCTGGATGCGAAGGGTATGAATGATTTACTAATTAGGTGAATAAGTTATTATCATAATTGATTTTACTGAAATTAATATAAATTTTAAAGTATTTACTTAATTTCTTACGGAAACATTTTACATTAATTAAATTGATTGAAATGATTATCGTTTAACAAACTGAAAAACATACAAGTACATACATTTCATTTCTGTTTGTTCATCGACAGTGTAAAAAAAGGAAATATAAAAGGATAGCTTTTGCAACCTTTTTTAAAACGAGAAATTGATTACATTACAGAATATCACATCTTGACGAGCAAATTAAGAAATTATCGTTTTTAACCTTAAATGTGATTTCCTTATCTAACAGATATTTCAAAACCTGCTGTCCGGGTTCTTCATGGAATTCAGAAACACAACAGTGTGAACGTATGTGACATTTATTTTTAAGGACAATCCAAAGAACCACAGGCGAAACATCAGATCAAACGGGTACCGAATTTGATCTGATAATGCGCACATTACTGTATCCGACTATTTGGATGAAATTCCCTTAAAAAAATCAAATTCCTCTACATTTAAGTTAATAAATAAAGAAGCGGAATTTAATTTGCCTTTCATTTTATGACATAACTTAGCATTTGCCACAGCAATCCTTACATATTAATATCAAAGGGGAATCATCTTGTCATTATTGTTTACTTTTCTGAATACGTACATGTAATATGCTATATGTATCTGATGATCTCTGAATATTTTAATGGTTTTTTTAAAACATAATTTAATACTTATATTAGAGATCCCACAGTACGTGTTCAATAAGTCGTTTGTAATAAGTTTAAATATTGTGAGTGCCTGTCCTGTGTGATTGTCCTGTTAAACTTTAATAATGTATTTAGTGTGAATTTAGTGCTTCGAATCGTCATTAATAAATGCTAATAATCGAAAATATTTTTTTTAAGAAGTCAAAATTTGGAACCCGATGGTCTAAGATGAAACAGAAAAGGCCATTTCTTGGTATTAAAGATTTAATTGGCGAATTAAAAAGACCACTGGATGATTAACACATGTTAAATAACAATTCTTCATTGCTTACCCTTTTGAACTTAACCCGCTTTAAAAAGATTTTTTGTTGCGTACCAGGTTATCGATTTTGGAGAGGGGTGATATAAATTACGAAAACACTGCGTAATGATCATCAAATCACACTCTGAAAAATTAACACAATCAAAAAAGGAAATTTAAAGGATATATAAAACATTTGACATTGCATAATAAGGCGTTAACTAGATTTATGGAACGATAAAATTGTTTTTTTCAATTTATGTGCCATTGAAAACCTGTTGTACTTAATATTAATGAATGAGTTGTAGAGGGAAGTTATATGAGGAAGAAATGAAATCGTTTTAGAAATTAAACAAAAAGCTCTGATAAAACCGGATATATAAGTTTTATGTCAAATTCATTCACTGATATTTAAAACTATAACTCTTGGGCAATTGTTATCTGAAAGTCTTAGAGAACACGATGTCTCAAATTGTGTAGCAAAGGTCCTAATGCATGTTCATAATAAAGTACACAAATGCATTTTCATGTAAAGGGTTATAATAATAACACTGCTATTATCATTTTTTTTTATTAACATAATTTTTAAATATTTACAAATACATGTATTTCCTTGTTTTTTCTACATTGGAACACAAGATCACAAGAGTGTGTGTAAAACAAAACATACCCTGAAGATTGACACAAGAAAAAAAATGACAGCGTTTAAATATAACACTGCAAATGGAGGAGTTTGGTTATGACTCCCCCTTACCTTCTGCACTGATGATTTGATTTGTCATCAACTTTAAAATTAATGACAATACACATTTTTTTATCTGTTAAAATTACATAATCATATTTAGTTTGTAACAAACAAAATTCCTTGATTGAATGTGCTCACTCGAGAGATTAAAAACACATATAACGTCGTAGAAATACTAGTAGTGTAGCTTTACACCAATGTATATTTATATCTTATCACTTCTATGAATTAAAAAAAAGTGAATAACAAAATAAAATAAAAATGAAATGAATAATAAATAAATAAATTGATATTGAAATGCAAACGTTCACCTTCGAAGAAAGGGGGTTTGTATTTGTTAGTCTTCAATTTTTAATAAGCTTTTTAAAATTGTTTCTTTTGTAAACAGCTTTCTTCGTCATTTCAATTACAGAATGTATAAATGTACATGTACATGTAATGTCACATTTGATTCGTCGGTTACATATGTTTCAAAAACCTAAGCACAGAAGAAAACAAGTTTATTTTGAAATCCGATATTAAACTTGTTTTAAATTATAGAATGCATGCCAGGTTACAGTGGAGTGAACTGTTCATCACTGTGTCCTTATCCGTATTACGGATTGCACTGTCAAAGAATGTGCAACTGTAGCAGAGACTTTTGTGATGTGTCTTCAGGGTGTATTAGTATAGTCACAGGTGGGTACAAAAACAAATTCGGGGTTTAAAAGATGTCACTAGACGTTTATGTATATATTTCACGATAATAGTTATATTGAATATTTATTTCGAAGAGCTCAAATCAGATGTTTTAAAGAAATGCATTTGCACAGTGCACATTTTAATGTTTTTTGTTGTGTGTGGGTTTTTTTTTTTTTACATTCAACAAAATGATATATCGTCTGCATATCAGGTTGATCTGTAGCTTGTTATCGATAAGCATAACAGTATACATGGATTAGCAGTCTAAATGACCCTGTTGGTATCTGCATAGGAGAATCAATCGGGAAGATATATGAGTTTTTAGTATATGTAGAATAAAAATGATGTTATTGTTATAGTGAGTGTTGTACTATAACCTCTTTGGTCTCAAAATGTTCTGTGAAATATAAAAGTTTCAGTTTAACAAAAAAACAGAGCAACAAGCGCAACAAACCGCTAAACGATGTGCACCGTCAAAAAAGCGCGAGCGAAACGGTCTGAACACGATAAACAAAATTTGCAAGCAAATGGGGATGTAGGGAGTAAACTTGTTTCTTAGCGTCAATACGCATCATTTTGATCAATGAAATCACGTTTTGTTTTAAATAGATTGTTTACGCTTTCGTAAATGTATCTTTATTTTATATGTTAAGGAATCATAACGTTTAATAAAATAAGTTGAATAATGCTAAAAATTTAAAATTTACTATAGTATACAACTTAAAACACTAATTTCTTTACACAAAACTAATTACTTTGCATTTTATTTCAAATCTTACACTACTGGCTCTAAAAACCCCTGTCCGTATGAAAATCCCCTGTCTTCCCCTGTCACCCCCTGTGTTTTCACTGTCATCCCCTGTACATCCCCTGTGTGCCACTGTACAGAGCCCCTGTATACCCTGTCATCCCCTGTGCGCCCCTGTACACAACCCCTGTGTGCCACTGTAAGCCCCTGTAAGTCACTGTATACCCCTGTGCATGCCCCTGACATCCACTGTACGGTCTTTAACTGCTCGCTAAGTAAATAAATAGCTTTTAATTCATTCGGATTTTTAAAAAATTATATTTAGCATTCATGTTTTAGACGGTGCTTGTTTTTCCTCGCATTTCATAGAGGGCAATATTATTTCAAACGTAAATAATTTTGACTAAACATTGACACAAATCAAGATATACTTGTATACCGATAAACCGCTTATTTTATTACATGCATTTAAACAAATGACCGTGTTCTGTAATTTGTAAAAAAAAAAAAAGAAAGAAAAATAAGTGGAGGAGTGCGTGAAATCTGCAATGTTCTGTGCCATGTAACCTGACTGAGATAAAGCGCATATATAATAACGCAACATGATCAGCATGTGCAGATAACCACACACCGATCGAAATGATGAAATGATCACCTATATTTTGAATGTTTTGACCAGTGTAATGATGCATAGAATTAAACAGCCTTTATGAAGTTAATGTAAATCGCTGATAATTGCTGTCAGTATTGTTTTTTTTTATAAATCATTAGAGAGAGAGAGAGAGAGAGAGAGAGAGAGAGAGAGAGTTGATTTTTTTCGGAAAGGGGGATTAGACCGGTCCATTGACATTTTAACTTCTATCAGCTAGTGTGCATTTTCCAGTTGAGTTATCTATATGCATAACTCTATAGAATTGTCCTCCTGTATATACACTGTAGAGTAATGATACCGTTAATGAATGATTTAATGCATGACTGTATGCAAATGCCGGTAACGGGGCACAATTTAATTATACACACATGCATTATCTTAAACAATTGCCCGGGTTTCGGATCAGAAAAATATCAGGCATTTATTTAAATGTTATTTCATTTGAAAAATGAAAAACATAAAATAGCAACATACAGTTTTAATTCATATCACTGTGCTAAATAATGTTCTGAATTTAAAGCTCTTCAATCTTTTCATGTTTGAAATTCTCAGAACTGAAAAATTGAAATTTTCAATTTCTTGTTTCATTACTTGACAGACTGGGAAAAAAGGTCATAAGGGGTGTTTCAACAACATATTGCATTACTGTGTAGCATTACCGAGCATCCAGACCTGAGGACGTGTGTGTATATATACAAGTACACGTGTGTCTGTCACCTCATTGTTCTTAATCTCGCTACCGTGCACTGCAAATTGTCAAGAAGGGCTGTATACAGTATATAGCTATTATATAATCACCGACCGACCATTCAGATCTGAGGAACTGTGTGTATATATACATGTACACGTGTGTCTATCATCTCTTGCTACCGTGAACTGCAAATTGTCAAGAAGCGCTGTGTACAGTAGCTATTATATAATCACTGACCGAGTGATATAATGTCAACATCCTCTCCTTTGAAAACTGTAGCTTCAGCTAGTTGTTAATCATATGTCTTCAAGTATTTTGATCAATTGATCTGGTCTAGTATAAAACATTGATGTATTAAAAATCAATATGACAACTCTAAGTTAATCTAAATAATTATAGAAAATTGGTTATGAAAATTAATTAGGATTGCATGTTCACTTATTAGGAAATTAATTCCCGGTTAACTATTAGTAACTTTTCATTAAAAATCAATGCAATCTCTCTCTCTCTCTCTCTCTCTCTCTCTCTCTCTCTCTCTCTCTCTCTCTCTCTCTCTCTCTCTCTCTCTCTCTCTCTCTCTCTCTCTCTCTGTGTGTATTAAACTCCTTAGACTACATGTATAGAAAACACTAGTTCTACATTTACATGTATGTTGTGTATGTTCTGACCAGGGCTGCGAAATGATAAAGAATAGGTAATAAAAATTAGGATTGCGTGTTTACTTATTAATAAATCAATTCCAGGGTAAACTATATGATTAATTAATTTAATTCAAAATCAATGCAATCTCTCTCTCTCTCTCTCTCACTCTCTCTCTCTCTCTCTCTCTCTCCTTATCAGTTTTTTTTAAATTTCTCAATATCTATAAAACCCCCTACATGTATAGAAAACACATTTACATTTTTTAACCTTGGCGACAGATTTCTATTCATGAGCAATTAATTAAATTATCTTTGATATCTTCCACTTTGCAGTAAAAAGAGGTATGCCAATTAGATTTTCGAAATTAATGAAATTGATTATGAGATTAAAACATCAGTTTGAATTCAATTAAAGAGTCCAATAAGCCGGTCAGAAACGTATTGAACAAACATAATAAAATAATTTCTTAGGCAAATTTATATAAGCTATTGAAGCTTTATTTTGCTATTGACGGGAAATTAATAAAGGTATAACCAAGAAAGGTGTACTCTATCGTTACATAACTGATGATAAATTCAATATTCTGACTGATTGATTGGTTTTAGTTCGCTCCTATATGTTTAGATATATACAAAATTAAAAACCATGTGCCGCGCTTGATCTTAGTCTCTAGTGTGTTGTTTATTACCAAGAATCATCTGATTTATAGACTTAAGATATTCATAAGTAAAGTGTACATATATCTGTAGACAATTTTAAAAAAATGAATAATTCACTCTTTGTTGTATTTTTATGTCTGTTTTTCAAACATTAGGGAGTATCGATGTTCCTGAGCTCCAAAGGACTACATGCCCTGAGGGCTTGCACACCTAATATAAAAAATAATCCCCGCCTTCACCTGAGGTTTACCACCCGGTGAATCTCAAATCTTTAGTTGTTAGCATGATTATAAAAGTATCAATAAATTATCAACTAAAACATGTGATTTCTAAAATTACGATAACAGTGTGTCTTGTGATTCGGCGCTGTTGAGTGCAAATATAGCTCAAAATATAACACATGTGATTTCAATAGCTGAATTAAGAAAATGGTATTGAAAAAAAAACCCAGTCAAAAGCCGTACTGGGGATGTCAGGGGCATGCACAGGGGTATACAGTGGTTTACAGGGGATGACAGGGGAGTACAGGGGGTGACAGGGGCTTACAGTGGCACACAGGAGGATGTGTACAGGGGCGCACAGGGGATGACAGGGTATACAGGGGCTCTGTAGAGTGGCACACAGGGGATGTACAGGGGATGACAGTGAAAACACAGGGGACGACAGGGGAAGACAGGGGATTTTCATACGGACAGGGGTTTTTAGAGCCAGTAGTGTTAAGTTATAAATAACTGGAAATTTTCACTGTGCATTGTACATACAGGTATATATGTAGTTAGTTTTAATGTTTCTGTGCGAATATAATATCGGATAAAGACTTTAATTTACATGTATTATGTTAAGTTGTGTGTCCATTACCACCGGACATTCCAAGCGCAGAGGTGACGGTCAAGAACAACACGGCTAGATATTTCTGTAATCCAGGGTACTATCAGCTGGAGAATACTGATGAGTTCATTTCCTGTGACGGCAATATATGGCAACCTACGAACTTTGAATGCATACGTAAGAAAATGTAAAATTCAATATTCATATTCCAATTTAAAACAATTCGTCATCTTTTTTTTTAATTAATGAGCTAAAATAACAGCTTGAGAACACAGATGAGTTCATTTCCTGTTGCGACAATATATCGCAACCTACAAACTTCGAATGCATACTTAAGGAAGTGTAAAATTCATAGACCAAATAACCAAACTTTGAATGCATACGTGAGGAAATGTCAAATTCAATTACCAATCATTCGTTATCCCTTTTAAATTAATGACCCAAAATATAGATATTGTTTCTAAAACACCCTAAGTTTTAGATGGCCATAAAACAAAACAAACATACTTTTCACACTTTCAACGTTTTGTTCATTTCTTAAAGTTTTGAAGCTTCTTTTTTTATAGACTATTTTTTTTTTTTTGGGGGGGGGGGGGGTTACAATACAACAATTAACTCTCTTGGTGGGAGGGAAACAACTATTTGTTGTATATTATTTTCTTGGTTAATTGTTCGAAGCATTGTTACTTAGACGGAACCTGTCGGGTGATGTCTCCTTAACTAACATAACGTCAACGTGTCTATACTGAGCACGACACCTTTAGCGTAATAAGTAAATAGACAGACGGATCCAACTATCTACGTTTCCAACAATCTGACTGCGTTTCTAATAAATTTGATTGTGTAACTGTAATTATAGTTGACTACACAGCCACATCGTAAAACATAAATATTTATACATGTGTTCGTTGAGTATAATATTTTAATCCATTTTTTATCATGTGGATGCATACATCTGATAACCACGCTATCTGCTGTGCTTGCCCTCACAGTTGCACCGTTAAACATATTAACAAAAGTAGAGTTCACCTCTTCAAAAAAACTTTTTATGTCAAAATGCACTGTTTTTTACGAATTTGTTTTCAATGTGAATGTATTGTATTGAATCCATATGGTTGAGTATATAGGTTATGATCACCCCCGCCTATCTATTTTCTCCCCGTTAAATATTCATTAAACATGTATACACAATTTTAATTCAATCAATGTTGTAACAATTAAAGTTGTAGAAACATCGTTTATCAATCGTTAAAAATAATGTTTAATAAGTACACAATGTACAATTAACTTCAAGATTCCTTCCAAGTAATGTTCTCGTGTCTACACAAAAAATGAAATAGACTAACACTCTTGTCAAAGTGTTTATCGCCTTTGAAAATTAAAATCGCAAACACTTCATTTTTATTCATTTTTATCAATATTAATAATAAACAGCTCTGTTAAAATTATTAAAAGCTTAAATGATATCGAAATTCAGAACCCTACTGTTTTAATTAACAGAAAATTACTACTATAAACTGGCGATATTTTTAAAATCGTTATTTCAAAAATCAACAGCGGTATCAAACACTATCTTTGAAGCTATCTATGTGAAGTCATACACATGTATATACTTTTTAAATTCTTACAGGGCAAAAGATCTATATTAATCGCATCGGCGCTAGAACTTATGACGTCAAATCAAAAATATGTTAATGAAAAGATTTCCCTTAAGTTTTATTTCAAATTACAGTTCTTGCTGGGTGTTCATATACTTAGTCCCTTTATTTAGAATATTGTCGAAACATTTCGCACAATCCTCGAAATAAGGCACATTTTTACTTTTAACTAAGTTTTCCCAGTATAATTAATATTGATGTTTATTTCACTTTCCAATTTGACGCCAAATATACTAAGATTGTATTGGTATTTCACTTGCACCAAGCTGTTTTAACACTTATCCACTACCGATAATTGCGGTACTGCTTTTCTAGAGGGCAATATGACATAATTTGTTGGAAATCATAGAATGTTTCATGTATGTTAATTTGATTTTTGTTTATATACTTATTAACTAAACGTTTGGTAAAGTATATCAAATTCCCCTGCAAGAGTGCAGTACCACAATTATCGGGGAAGGGTCTATTAACATATAAAATATTTCTATTAGGCAGTTGGGCACATAATAAGGAGAGTCTTCAAACTATTAATTTATGAATTGTCATTTACCTAATACGAAGTTTTAATGCTGATAATTATTTGAAACTCAATTTTGATTATATCGAATTTAGAATCATTTGTATTACCAACATCGTCTTTGTAAAGTAAACAAGCGGTTTTATTAATGTTCCAAAATATATTGTTACGATATAAAACTCCGAGAACTTTTAAAACAAATGCAGATTCCGATGTCAATTAAGAAATACAAAATCATTCAGAGAGATGATGGTGCTACTGTGAAATTGTTTCACGACTGTCGCTACAAACATTAATGGTCATTTGTACGGCCCGGAGAGTGATGACAGTGATACTAGTGACTGCGACTAAGTAATGGTAGAGCCCATGGACTACGCCAGAGTGGTGCAAGATGGGACACACTCCAGGGATGCGTCTATACAACCACCTGGGAATCCTTTTTTGCAAAGCTCGGGGCTAGACACAGCGCAGAACTTAGTGGAAGCGGACAGGACTGTACATGTGTTTAAACATACCTTCACGGAATATAAATAGGTTAATTCTAGAAAAGTTAAATGGTAAAAGTTTTGTTGATCTTATTTGTAAATATGACGTTGTATGTCATTCCGAATGCTAGAGTGATAAAAGTAATAATTATGAAGATCATAAATTGAGTAATGTATTTGACATAAATATATTTCACAGAAGGTATTGCTCAATCTATGAAATAAACTACAGTAAAAACAAGTGTCAGCTTTTTTTTCGCAAAATACTTCACTTCAATCAGCGAAAAAACTATATTTATTATATCTTTACTACTTAGATGATATATGACAAGGGATTCTAATCTTGACTTAATCTTTGAAATAGGTTACCCAATTTCTTTTTATAGTTTCTCTTTACATGAATAATGCTACGTCAAGTTCAATATTGACTGATAGTTCACTGACAGAACAGTATCTTTTAAGTTAAATGAATTATTCATCTACAGCAACAGTTGAAACATAAAGTATTTATTGCATTTTAATTTTCAAAAAAAAGATCAAGGATCAAAGGTATTGTGCTTGCTTACAAACAATAAATATTATTCTAGGCAGAAACAGCACCATGCCTCTGATTAAACGAAGACTGTAAATGCCTTTGAATTTACACATTCTATTAAGCTCCACATAATCTAGTGTGCTGTCAATATTTGTGTTGTCAATATTTATTCTGCTTTCTTGTGTTGGATTTTTTTTCTTCATGTGTGTTCCTATAACGTAAAAAGAAGATAAAATAAATGTCAAACTAATATTTGTTTATGAAATGCACAAATGCTAATATTTGTATGTTTTAACTTGTTTGATGAATTGTATAAGATAGACGAGCAAATGTTAAAACCACAATTCGTCTATATTTTCACTATTTTCACTTACAGAAACATACGTGCTATAATATAAACGCATGACTTGATTTGCTTCTTTTCTGAGTACAACAGCGTTCATTCAGAAATTGTTTTTATTGGGTGGGGGTGATTATTTGATGTAAATGAGTTATTTTTATGAAAATAAATCGGAATATTCGGAAGGGATATCCTCCTGATAACATCTTCATTTACTTTTTTCCATGAACCGTAGATATGAAACATAGGAAAGGGGATCTTAATTACAATACACATATCAATGAAAAGACAAGACTCAGTAAAATAATTATTTATTCGTTTTAATATTGTCATAACTTAAATGAACAGCAATTGTATCGAAATTTATGAACATTAATGTTTAAGTTGCATTGGATAATCATAATCCCATTTGCTTCTTTTCTGAGTACAACAGCGTTCATTCAGAAATTGTTTTTATTGGGTGGGGGTGATTATTTGATGTAAATGAGTTATTTTTATGAAAATAAATCGGAATATTCGGAAGGGATATCCTCCTGATAACATCTTCATTTACTTTTTTCCATGAACCGTAGATATGAAACATAGGAAAGGGGATCTTAATTACAATACACATATCAATGAAAAGACAAGACTCAGTAAAATAATTATTTATTCGTTTTAATATTGTCATAACTTAAATGAACAGCAGTTGTATCGAAATTTATGAACATTAATGTTTAAGTTGCATTGGATAATCATAATCCCATTTTAATATGTAAATGCGATTAAGACAATACTAATGATTTTAACTACCGTTGTCAGTGGTATAAGGGGTTTCAAACATTTTTTTTGTTAAATTCCCTTTAGGATATATGTTTTGTGAATGAAAACTTTTTTATTAACCAATAGGCTTAAAAAAAACGTAGAACAGTCTTTTGTGCGAGTTTTGGATGCAGAAGCCAAATCAAGGGGTCTATTATATAAAAGTGTGTATAATGATGTCCATACAAGAATCGGTGATATTGAATGTAGGCTAGAAAATGAGGTAATTCGGCATTTAGTTCAACTTATTGTTTAATTTTCCTTGTTAAACAAAATCGATAAAACAGGGCAAATCTAATTATATCCCCAATATAAAGAAACTCGTACTTTAAAGGTATGTAATGGTTCTTAATTTGCATAATGCTGCCTATGCACACAGAAAGTAAACTTTGAACGTAATCATAATAGAATGATATATGAGTATAAGAAAGGACGACCGATGTCCAAAAAAGAAGGCAATTATATTTAAGAACAAACAACTGAAGTGCTAAGGTACTAACGTTCTTTTTAAGTAGACATTAATTAAACGTTAACATTCTAAACGTTCTTTCTAAAAAAAACTTGTGTGTCTCTCATACAGCGAAGCTTTCACTAAATCACAAAAAAACATTATATGCACTTGATGTTATTTTTTTTATCTGTTTTTTAAACAACTTAATTATAAAACATTTAAATTGTGTTATTATGAACAACATTTCGCTAGTGTTTGAAATATACTGTAAAATATAAGTTTTGTCTTTCAAAATACAATAAGATTATTTAAAAACATTTGATACTTATGGAAAAATTGTTACATGTAATTACATGCATGCACTCAAGTTCAACTTATTGTTGAAGCGATTTTCTGATTTCTAAATCTAAAGAGTGTATTTAAGTTTAACCAATGTGATAAATACTTTTTAAGATCACAAAATCTTAGGTCAAAATTTAAATCGTATTATTAAAAACAAAATACATGGCATTGCATAATGTGCCACCTACATTTTGTTTTGCTAGTTTATACTCATCCTGGCAGAAAATGTTTTAATTTCGATAAATTGAATCTTGTGACAAGACTACTACAAAAATATCTCTTCGCCGTTTCTTTTTTAGACAGGAAATAAAATTACTTAAATATTCTTTAACAAACACATGAAGAGCTTCTGATCGTTTAGGAGCGGTGCAGATCAGAAACTCTTGGAAAGCGAAGATGTAGGAAATAACGTCACATTTATTCCAAGTCGAGTATAACCATGATACAGTTCAAAATAAAACTTATGAACTGATGTTAAGTCTCAGAACAATAGAGACCTAAATTATGCATAAGAGTAATGTATTACAGTTCCTGTGTCATTACATGCTATTGCCTGTCCCAGTTCCACCACATAAAAGTTCCTTGTTGCGGTAAATTCCTTCGCAATCAGCTATAATAATCAATGCGGCGAATAACCACAAAACTGCCACTCCTACTCCTCCTATGGCTACAGAACTGGGGCGAGGATTATAGGCACATTTGAGACTCCTCTCGTAGGCCGACGTGCTATTTTTGGAGATTTTCAAGTGGCGAACAATTTCTTCGATTGGGGTTGCATTAGGAACCACTGGGATGGATCATCATAAAAATATGATAAAATATATCACGCCTTTCTCTTATTCCCTTGATATTACAGTAAAACACGGTAATAACGAACACGCTTATAATGAATTGACGCTTACAGCGAAGTGAATTTCATTCCTTAAGTCTCTATTGCATGTTGTAAACTTGACGGATATAACGAATTACGCTTATAACGAAGTTAAATTGCCCGTCACTGGGACTTCGTCATAAGCGTGTTTTACTGCATTAAACATACAAGTATTGTATTATTAAATAATGTATTCAAATTTGTCAGGTTTTTCTCGGTCCCTTTATGTTACCAAACTTTTGGAAATCATACTTAAGCAGCATTTCAATTTTCTTGAAGAAATGAACATGTCCTACCTTAAACGTAACAGCTATACTTACATTTAATTATGAGATAAATAAATTAAGAATATTTGCAAAACCAGACCCATCTTGCAACTGCGATTTTTGCTATTTCTTCTGCTCCTCATAAAGTAATGGGGGCTAATAAAAGGAACATTCTCTAATGGCTACAAACTTTACAACTTTTTTAAAAATATAATAAGGAATAGTGCTTAAAAATAACGGTACACACGTCACGGTTTTGACAGAACAATAAACCGATAATTATTTCGTTTGTAAGAATAACTTTAATCAATTAAATACACTTACGTTTACATTCCATAGCCGTACTTGACCACGCCTGGTCATCATAAACAATATAACTGCTGGCGTCGTTGGAATAGTATCCCACTCGGTAGGAGTATAGAGCATAGTTACACTTGACTATTATGTCTGCATTGGTGATATTAGCTGGCACAGGTAGCGGGGACGCCCACACAGTGGAACTCACTGAAACCGTTTTGAAGATTAACATATTCATAATACTAATACTACATCATATTATGTGAGGTACACGTTGACTTTTTTTAGTCAATGTAAATATATTTTTCCTATGGTATTCCTTAAACAATTGCGAGCTTTTATGTGTTTTTTAACAACATTGAGTGCAAAATTAACACCATTGAGAACAAAATATTAATCAACAGTTATCAACCCAACATCTTTAATTCTTTTAAGTTAAAAAAAAAATTCTAAGAATTTCTTTTATAAAAAATGTTTCATTTAACGCAGATTAACTCCAATTTCAACAACACTTGCGCTTTATTGTGAAGCAAAACGCATTCAAGATCGGCAAACGTTACACCAACTTCCGATCGAACTATGGTCAGTATTCTTTTGCCTCAACTTCCGGTTTGAATATCACATGCGCCTCCGGTCTTGACCACGTTGATGGTAATCTGTGCATCGTTCACAGCCATGGAGTAGACGTCTCCCCCCCCCCCCCCCAACATAGATCAAATGAACTGTGTGGGCACTAACCTATAGCTGTCTAAAACAGAACTGCGCTGCTGGTATAACCGTACACCACCTCATCAAAATTCTCCCCAATTGTTCTTTGCAACAGTCGTGTCAAAATACTCTGACGTTGATTTTTTTCATGATTGGGGGAAGGGAGGTGCGGGTTAATACATGTAAATGTGTTTGCAGAGAGGGGATGGGTGAATTGGGTCCGAGATGTATTTTTGGTAAATTTGCTATTAGTATTAATATAAATGAATTTTTCAAAGGGGAAGGAGGGTCTAGACCCCTCTCTTCCACCCATTCTCTAAATCCGTACACACGATGATGTTGGCATCTAGAGGCAAATCTAAAGCCCGAAACCCGCCGAGAGAAGGGGGCATAATATGATTTTGTTTGTAATAATTATATAGACCATACTTTCTATGACATGAAATGTTTAGATCATTGGTTAACTTAAAATTTACATGCAAACAGTACAACCCCAAATTGTACATAAAGGGCGGCTTATGTGTATTATGGAATGGGATCTCATCCTTTATGAATATTATAATTTTTAACAATTACAGATAATTGCATGTGGCCTACACTTATACTTAAACTGGTACAAAACAGTGTTAATTTGGGGCAGACACTTGGTGCGGATAAAACTCTTCAATGAGGGCATGTAGTTTTAATGTGTTAGTTAAGAACGATAGTTTGTCTCTATTTGTAAAGGAAAAATTAAAGAGGGAAGTGTTAGACCCATTTTTATGAATGAGTGCTATACCAATACCGGATACATGTTGTTATGCTATTTTCATTATTAACTTTTAAACATTGTTGTGTAAATGCCCATGATAACAAAATGGTTCCATTAATGCTGCAAATATTGATATATTATACGTCCATGTTAAGGTACCTTATTGCATCTAGATGCGAAGGGTAAGAATGATTAATTAACTAGGTAAATAAGTTATAATCTTAATTGATTTAACTGAAATTTAAATAAATAAATGAGAGTTTTGATTGACCAGTTTATATAAATAATGTCATTTTAAATGATTTTAAGTTAACTTTAGTTGAACGGTTTTACAATTCTTCTTGACAAAACTGAACATATATGTGCATGAATTTGTTTTGTGCATTTGTTCATCGACTTTTTTTTTTAGATTTCAAAATAGAAATTAAAAAGGATAGCGTATGCAATCTTACTTTGACCAGGAATTGATTACAATATAAAATGAAATATCATATTTTGCCGAGCCAATTGAAAAACTATTGTTTTTTAATCTTAAATATGATTTCCTTATCTAACAGATATTTCAAAAACTGCTGTCCGGGTTCGTCATGGAATTCAGAAACACAACAGTGTGAAGGTAGGTATATATATATTAAAGACAGTCTAAAGAACTACTGGTATTGTACCATTTATCGGCTAAGACCAGTTATCGGCTAAACTGAGGGTTCGGGTTTATAGCATGCGACTATCCGAGATTTTTTAAATTCAGTCGTCTGTTTCGAATAAAGAAAAGTAAGTTTGCTTGAAAACTTTCTTGAATATGTTTTAAACATGAGCTTTAACGATCATTGTTTACCGCTGATTTACATCTTTGCACTTTCAGCTATGGGGAAAATGACGTTATAAGTTAAAGATAGAATATGACCTCTTTGTGATACGTTATTTTATCTCTTCTTTGATTTGACATATATCAATACATATAAAATTTCTAAACAAAAGAAACTCACTAAATTCTGAGAGATTAATGGTGCAGTTGAACGCCTGATTGCAAAATTATGTATTGAACAGCATACGTTTGTATGTATTACCGTAAGATAATAAACGGATAATTTTATAAGTTTTGTTTATGTATAGTAACCCCTACGACCTATAGACTGACCCCGCAAGGGACATAATTCAATTTAAACTTTGCAGAATATAAAATCAACATGTAAAGGGATTTTACTGTGTTATTATCACGAAGCCGATAACTGGTACAATACATCGTAAAAACTCGGCAAATTCGGAGCGTGCTTAATAGCACAAAAACAATATGTTAGGGTTCTAAATGATGATATAATCTAACAGATTGATAAATTAGGAGTTCACCATTTAAAATATGTCAAGTTTTATTCAAATATATCAAGAAATAAGGAAACACGAAAAGAAAACGTAAAATTATAGCCGATAACTGGTACAGTGCCAGTAGAGTCGGAACATCTGACCAAACGAGTAGCGAATTTGATTTGATAATCCGTACATTTCTTTATCTAACTACTAGTATTTGGATCAAGTACATGTATCCATACGATTATAGATATATTAAATACCCTTATATTCAAGGTAAGGAAGAAAGTAGCTGAATTAAATTTGCCCTTCATTTATGGCAGAACTTTGTATTTGCCACATCAATCTTTACATACTTATATCAATGGGGAGATAACCTTGTCATTTTTGTCTACTACTCTGTATATTTACTTGTAATATGCTATCTGATGATTGCCGAATATTTTATGGTATTTTTAAAACATTATTTAATATTTATAACAGACACAGTACCTGTTCAATAAGTCGTTTTAATAAGTTGTAGAAGTTTGTGTGCATGTGATCATTCTGTTAAAATGTAATAATGTATTTACTTTGAATTTTTTGCTTAGATTCGTTAAAATCTTACATAAAAAATGATTTATATTTCAGGAAGTAAAAACTTAAATTGCAAACTGATGGTCTAAGATAAAATTGAAATGGATAGTTGTTGGTGTTAAAGATTTTATTTGCAAACTGAAAACACCACCGGATGCATAACACAGGTTAATTAATCAATTCTGCATTGCTTACCGTTTTGAACTAAACCCGCTTTGAAATGATTTGTTTAGAACAACTTTTACATGTACATGTAAATACGTTCAATTATCTGTTGCGTACTAGGTCATCAGAGAGGGGTGATATAGAAACAGAAAACCACTGCATGGTGATCATCGAATCCCACTCTGTAGATTAACACAATCAAACAAAAAGGAAATGCAGTTTACATTGCATAACAAAAGGCGTAAACTAGATTCATGAAAAGATAAAATCAATATTTTCAATTTGTGTGTCATTGAAACCTCTTGTGCTTAATATTAATGAATGAGCTGTACAGGGAAGATATATGAGGAAGAAATAAAACCAGTTTAAAAAATTTAAAAAGGCTCTGATAAAACCGAATATATTAGTACATATGTCAAATTTATTCGCTGACATTAAAAAAAAACTCTTGGGCAGCTGTTATTATGTATTAAGGTTATTATGCACGTTTATAATATAGTACACAGATGCATTTGATGGAAAGGGTAGTAATTATCTATCAATTTCGTTAATAACTAAACATTTTATTACTATTGCTATTATAATTATTTCATTAGCATAATTCAAATACCAACAAATACATGTAATTGCTTCTTTTTGTACGTTGGAACAAACGAATACAACAGTATGGGTGAAAGAAAACATACCCTGGAGATAGGACATCGTATAAATATAACACTGAAAAAGGAGCAGTGTGATTATGACTCTGAACTTTCGCACTGATGATTTAATTGTCCTCAAATTTGAAATTATAATTAAATGATAAAACACTTTTTATTTTATCCGTTTTTTCAAATTCCACAATCATATCAATTGTGTAACAAACAAAATTGCCTGATTGAATGTGCTCGAGAGATTATAAACATATGTAATGTACGTAGAAATACTAAGGTCAACACTTATTTATATTTATTTCCGATCACAACTAGGAATTTCAAAAATAACTGAATAACAAAATTCAATCAAAATGAATTAAATATTCAGTAAATAAATGAAAAAAAAATAACTAAATTGCTATTAAAATGCAAAAGTACGCAGACGAAGCACAGGTGTTTATCTCTTAGTTTTCAATTTTTAAGCTCTCTAAAACTGTTTCTTTTCTAAACAGCATTTTTAAAGTCATTTCAAAAACAGAAATTATGAATGTAAATATAATCTGACATTTGATTATTCGGTTACACGTAATTCAAGAAAACTTAAGTTCAGTAAAAACAAACACATATTCATATAGAATATTGATTTTTCAACTTTTTTTTTAATTTAATAGAATGTATGCCGGGTATTTCTGGAGTGAACTGTTCATCACTGTGTCCTTTTCCGTATTATGGAGTCCAGTGTCAAAGAACATGCAACTGTAACAGAGACTTGTGTAATGTTTCTAGAGGGTGTATTATAATAGTCACAGGTGAGTACAAAAAACAAATTCAGGGTTTAAAAGTATCATTAGACGTTTATGTTTGTATTTCACGATAATAGTTTTCAATTTTTAAGCTCTCTAAAACTGTTTCCTTTCTAAACAGCATTTTTTAAAGTAATTTCAAAAATAGAAATTATAAATGTAAATATAATCTGACATTTGTTTCGTCGGTTACACGTGATTCAAAAAACATTAAGCTCAGTAAAAACAAAAACATATTCATATAGAATATTCATTATTAAACTTTTTTAAAATTTAATAGACTGTATGCCAGGCTATACTGGAATGAACTGTTCATCACTGTGTCCTTATCCGTATTATGGAGTCCAGTGTCAAAGAACATGCAACTGTAGCAGAGACTTGTGTAATGTTTCTACAGGGTGTATTAGAATAGTCACAGGTGAGTACAAAAAACGAATTCAGGGTTTAAAAGTATCATTAGACTTTCATGTATGTATTTCACGATAATAGTAATATTGAATATTTATTTCGAAGAGCTCAAATCAGATGTTTTAAGGACGCTCCTGGCGAAAATGAATTTGCACATTGCACAGTTTTATGTTTTTTTATTGTTGTTTTTTTTTTTTAAATCTAACAAAACAATATGTCGTTTGCATATCAGTTTGATCGGTAGCCTGTTATTGATGAACATAACAGTATACATGGATTAGCTGTCTAAATGATCTAGTTGGTAGCTTCATAGGAGAATACATTGGGAAGATCTCTGAGCTGTTAGTAAAATAAAAATAAAGGTATTGTTATTAAGAGTCTCAAACTGTTCTGTGAAATATAAAAGTTTTAGCTTTTTGAAGAAAAAAACAACTGAGCAAACGCGCAAATAAAAACGCTCAACCATGTGCACCGTCCGTATGCACCTTGGTCAAATTAAGCGAGCGAAACGATCTGAACAGGTTGAACAAAATTTGCAAGAAAATAGGAATGTGCCAAGTAAACTTTTTTAGTCATTTGTTAGCGCCAATACGGGTCATGTTGGTCAATGAAATGACGGGTTTTTTTTCAACAAATTGTTCACGCTTTCGTAAATTTATCTTTATGTTATATATTAAAAAACATTATTAATAGTTATTATTTACTGGAAATTTTCAATGTGCATTGTACATACAAGTACATGTAATATATGTAGTTAGTTTCAATGTTTCTGTGCGAATATAATATCTGAAAAAGACTTTAATTTACATGTATTATGTTAAGTTGTGTGTCCATTACCACCTGACATTCCAAACGCAGAAGTGACGGTTGAGAACAACACGGCTAGATATTTCTGTAATCCAGGGTACTATCAGCTGGAGAATACTGATGAGTTCATTTCCTGTGACGGCAATATATGGCAACCTACGAACTTTGAATGCATACGTAAGAAAATGTAAAATTCAATATTCATATTCCAATTCCAAACCATTCGTCATCTTTTGTTTTAAATTTAATGAGCTAAAATAACAGCTTGAGAACACAGACGAGTTCATTTCCTATTGCGACAATATATCGCAACCTACAAACTTTGAATGCATCCTTAAGGAAGTGTAAAATTCATAGTCCAAATAACTAAACTTTGAATGCATACGTGAGGAAATATCAAATTCCATTACCAATCATTCGTTATCCCTTTTAAATTAATGAGCCAAAATATAGATATTGTTTCTAAAACACCCTAACTTTTAGATCGCCATAAAACAAACATACCTTTCACACTTACAACGTTTTGTTCATTTCTTAAAGTTTTAAAGCTTCTTTTTTATAGACAATTTTGGTGGGTTTTTTTTAAAATACAACAATTAACTCTTTAGGTGGGAGGGAAACAACTATTTGTTGTGTATTGTTTTCTAGATTAATTGTTCGAAGCATTGTTACTTATACGGAACCTGTCGGGTGATGTCTCCTTAACTAACATAACGTCAACGTGTCTATACTGAGCACGACACCTTTAGCGTAATAAGTAAATAGACAGACAACAATCTGACTGCGTTTCTAATAATTTTGATTGTGTAACTGTAATTATAGGTGAGTACAGAGCCACATCGTAAAACATAAATATTTATACATGTGTTCGTTGAGTATAATATTTTAATCCTTTTTTTCACGTGGATGCATCCATCTGGTAACCACGCTATTTGCTGTGCTTGCCCCAACGGTTGCATCGTAAAACATATTAACAAAAGTAGAGTTTACCTCTTCAAAAAACTGTTTTAGGTCAATATGCACTGTCTTTTACGAACAGGTTTTCAATGTACAGGTTCTGTTTTGATTCCATATGGTTGTGTATATAGGTTAACATCACCCCGCCTATCTATTTTACCCCCGTTAAATATTCAGTAAACATGTATACACAATTTTAAGTCAATCAATGTTTTAACAATTAAAGTTGTAAAAACATCGTTTATCAATCGTTAAAAATAAATTTTAATAAGTACACAATGTACAACTAACACTCTTGTCAAGGTGTTTATCGCCTTTGAAAATTCAAATCGCAAATACTTCATTTTTATTAATTTTAATCAATATTAATAAACAGCTTTGTTAAAATTATTAAAAGCTTAAATGATATCGAAAATCAAAATCCTACTGTTTTAATTAACAGACAATTACTATAAACGGGCGATATTTTTAAAATCGTTATTTTTCAAAAATCAACAGCAGCATCAAACACTATCTTTGAAGCAATTTTTTTGAAGTCATATATACTTTTTAAATTTGGTACTGGCGTATTCTTACAGGGCAAAAGATCTATACTAATCGCAAAGGCGCTAAACATTTATGACGTCAAATCAAAAACATGTTAATGAAAAGTTTTTCCTAAGTTTTATTTCAAATTACAGTTCTTGCTGGGTGTTCATATACTGAGTCCCTTTATTTAGAATATTGTCGAAACATTTCGCACAATCCTCGAAATAAGGCACATTTTTACTTTTAATTTTAAAGCCTGATCGATGGACATGGATCGATAGGTAAGTTTTCCCGGTATCATTACGGGCCGCCGGAAGGCGGTCCGTTATTTGATACACATTTAAATATTGTTACTGCGTTTCTGCGGGATAGTTCTTTTTTTAACAGAATTAATACTATGCTTATTTTTATGAATTTAAAGTAAATTTGCATGTATAAATATGTTTTATGCCTTTTAGAAAATATCACATATTTTTTGTTTTACTCGTAAATGAATAGTAGGTCATACTTAGTAGATTATGGTATTTGGTGCGTTTTTATCGAGACTATAATCTATTCGGAAAACTTCGGAATTCTTCATTCTTTATCAAAAATTTTCGGAGTTCTTCATTCTTTTCAAAACAATGCATCAGGATCGGTATACGGGACATACTAAAGACCTGAAATACTAAACACCTGAATGTCATTTAATTTTATATCAATGATATATTTGAATTTCTATGTGCCGTGTCAAATAAAATGACTTTGCGTGTGTATTTATTATATTTCCATGTAAAATGTGGTAGAAAATATCATGAAATGACATTATATGAATTATTTACGCAAGAATATGACAGAAATTAAAATTTGAATTGACTGGAAAATTTGAACTAATCAATTTTAATTTTATTATGAGGTCCCTTGAAATCATATATTAAACTAATGCATTTGTTTTCATTCAATAAAATGCAACAAAAAAAACCCAAAATGGTTTGAAATACATAATTTTCAAGAGAAAAATGATGAGTTGAACTTTGTATTAGAGTAATGTACAAATCAATGTGTTCTCTATTACTTCATACTATGGCAATGATCATACAATTTCCGTTAGAAATGCTTACAGTAACGAAAGATTCTTTATGATAATAGTAAAATGTTAAACTTCAAAACAAGTTGCTGAAAGTATATTAAAATTTACCATAAAGATTAGTACAACCAACTCTAATTTTCTTCTTTGTGGTGTGTTTTTATGTAAACAACCAATGATTCATACAACAATTATATTTTTTGCGGCCCATTTGACGCTTGCGTCAATATGATTTCTTGTTAATATTGAAGTTTATTACACTTTCCAATTTCACGCCAAATATACTAAGATTGTATTGGTGTTTCAATTGCACCAATCTGATAATTGCGGTACTGCTCTTCTACAGGGCAATATCACATAATTTGTTGGAAATCGTTGAATGTTTCATGTATGTTATTTACTTATTAACTAAATGTTCGGTAAAGTATATCAAATTCGCCTGCAAGAGAGCAGTGCCGCAATTATCGGGGAAGGGTCTATTAAAATATAAAATATTTCAATTAGTTAGTTACAAAAAATGTACACACATAATAAGGAGAGTCTCCAAACCATTAATTTATGAATTGTCATTTGCCTTGTATGAAGTTTTAAAGCTGCTAGTTATTTGAAACTCAATTTTGATGATATTGAATTTAGTATCATTTGTTATACCAACATCGTCTTTGTAAAGCAAACAAGCGGTTTTATTAATGTTCCAAAATATACTGTTATGATATAAAACTCCGATAGCTTTTAAAACAAATACAGAGTCAATTAAGAAATAAGAAATCATTCAGAGAGATTAAGGTGCTACTGTGAAATTGCTACAAACATAAATGGTCATCTATACGGCCCGGAGAGTGGTGACAGTGATACTAGTGACTTCGACTAAGTAATGGTATAGCCCATGGACTACGCTTGAGTGGTGCAGGATGGGACACACTTCATGGATGCATCTATCCACACCACCAAGGATTCCTTTGTTGCAAAGCTCGGGGCTATACACAGTGCGGAACTAAGTGGAAGCGGACAGGACTGTACATGTGTTTAAAGGTACCTTCATGGAATATTAATAGGTTAATTCTAGAAAAGTTTAATGGTACAAGTTTTGTTGATTTTATTTGTAAATATGACGTTGTATTTCATTCCTAATGCTAGAGTGATAAAAGTAATAATTATGAAGATCATAAATTGAGTAACGTATTTGACATAAATATATTTCACAGAGGGTATTTCTAAATCGATGATATAAACTACGGTAAAAACAAGTGTCAGGTTTTTTTTCGCAAAAATACTTCATTTCAATCAGCGAAGAAACAAGTAATTAATATTTCTTTTTTACTTATTACGTGACAAGAGATTTTAATTTTGACTAAGTCTCTGTTATAGGTTAACCAATTTCTTTTTATAGTCTCATTTTACATGAATTATGCTAGGTCAAATTCAATATTTACTGATACAAAATGGTTCACAGACAAAACAGTACCTTTTAAGTTATTCATCTTCGGCAACAGTTGAAACATAAAGTATTTATTTTATTTTAATTTTCAAATAAAGATCAAAATCTTGTGCTTGCTTACAAACAATGAATATCATTCTAGGGATAAAAAGCACTTTGCCTCTGATAAGACAACGACAGTAAATGCCTTTGAATTTACACATTCTATTTAACTCCACATAATCTCGTGTGCTATCAATATTTGTGTTGTCAATATTTACTTTGCTTTCTTGTGTTGGGTTTTTTTTTCTTCAGGTGTGTTCCTATAACGTAAACAAGAAGATAAAATAAATGCAAAAACTAATATTTGTTTAGGAAATGCACAAATGCTAATATTTGTATGTTTTAACTTGTTTGATGAATTGTGTAAGATAGACGAGCAAATTATTAAACCGCAATTCGTCTATATTTTCATTATTTTTACTTACAGGAACATATGTGCTTTAATTGAAACGCATGACTTGATTTGCTTCTTTTTTTTGTACAACAGCGTTCATTCAGAAATTGTTTTTCATGGGAGGGGGGTTATTATTTGATGTAAATGGGGTTTTTTGTGAAAATAAATCGGAATATTCGGGAGGGATATCCTCCTGATAACCTCTTCATTAACTTTTTTCTATGAACCGTAGATATGAAAAATAGGAAAGGGGATCTTAAAACCAATACATGTATCAATGAAAAGACAAGACTCAGTAAAATAAGTATTTACTCGTTTTGATATTGTCATAACTTAAATGAACAGCAGTTGTATCGAAATTTATTAACATTGATGTTAAAGTTGCATTGGATAATCATAATGACTTTTTTAATAATATTGTAATTTAAGTCATCAAGTTCATATAATTTCCCATTTACTGTTCAGTCTTCTCTACAGTGGATTGATTTTACCTGTATAAAACGAGGAGGCAGAAGGACAGCCTCCAAATGACTAGAAGACATGTGTATCCCCATTTTACATGCATACGGACGTGCGCTACAATAATCCCATTTTAATATGTATATGCGATTTAGACAATACTAATGATTTAAACTACCGTTGTCAGTGATATAAGGGGTTTCAAACATTTTTTGTTATATTCCCTTTATGATATATGTTTTGTGAATGAAAAACTTTTTTATTATCCAATAGGCTTCAAAAATGCATAGAACAGTCTTATGTTCGAGTTTTGGATGCAGAAGCCAAATCAAGGGGTGTATTATTTAAAAATGTGTATAATGATTTCCATACAAGAATTGGCGATATTGAATGTAGGCTAGAAATGGGATCATTCGGCATTTAGTTCAACTTATTGTTTAATGTTCAATGTTAACCAAAATCGATAAAACATGGCAAATATAATTATATCCCCAATATAAAGAAACTCGTACTTTAAGGTATGTAATGGTTCTTAATTTGCCTAATGATTGCTATGCACACAGAAAGAAAACTTTGAACGTAATTATAATAGAATGATATATGAGTGTAAGAAAGGACGACCGATGTCCCAAAAAGAAGGCAATTATATTTAAGAACAAACAACTGAAGTGCTAAGGTACTAATGTTCTGTTTTAAGTAGACTTAGATTAAACGTTAACTTTCTTAACGTTCTTTCTAAACAACTTTTGTGTCTCCGATAAAGCGAATCTTTCACTAAATCACAAAAGAACATTATGTGCACTTGATGTTATTTTTGTGATCTGTTTTTTTAACAACTTAATTATAAAACATTTGAATTGTGTTATTATGAACAACATTTCGCTAGTGTTTGAAATATACTGTAAAAATTAAGTTTTGCTTTTCTTAAATACAATCAGATTTTTTAAAAACATTTGATAGTTATGGCAAAAAATGGTACATGTAATTACATACATGCACTCAAGCTCAACTTATTGTTGAAGCGATTTTCTGATATCAAAATCTAAAAAGTGTATTTAAGTTTAACAAATGTGATAAATACTCTTATAAGATCACAAAATATTATGTCAAAATTAAAATCGTATGATTAAAAACAAAATACATGACATTGCATACCCTGCCACATACATTTTGTTTTGCTAGTTTATACTCATACTGGCAGAAAATGTTTTGATTTCGATAAATTGAGTCTTGCGACAAGACTATAGCAACAAAACTCTTTTCGTCGTTTCTTTTTTAGACATGAATTAAAATTACTTCATAATTTCTTAAACAAACACATGGAGAGTTTCTGATCGTTTAGGAGCTGTGCAGATCAGAAACTCTTGGCAAGCGAAGATGTAGCAAATAACGTCGTATGTTTTTCCAAGTCGAGGATAACCATGATACAATTCATAATATAACTTCTGAACTGATGTGAAGTCCCCAAACAATGGAGACTTAAATTATGCATAAGAGTAATATATTACAGTTTCCTTGTCATTACATGCTATCGTCTGTCTCAGTTTCACCACATAGAAGTTTTTTTGTTGCGGAAAATTGCTTCGCAATCGGCTATCATAATCAATGCGGCGAATAAGCAACACTGCCACCCCTACTCCTCCAATGGATAGAAAACTGGGACGATCATCATAGGCACAATTGAGAATCCTCTCGTAAGCTGACGTGTTTTTTGGGGTTTTTTTGTTTTGTTTTTTTTTGTTTGGTTTTTTTTTTTTTTTTTTTTTTTTGTTTTTTTTTTAGATTTTCAAGTTGCAAACAACTTCTTTCATTTGGTTGCATTAGCTGGATTAGGAACCACTGGGATGGATCATCATAAAAAGAATAATAAAATATATCACGCCTTTCTCATATTCCCTTCATATTATTAAACATTAAAATTGGTCACGATTTTCTTTGTCCCTTTATGTTATTAAACTTTTGGAAATCATATTTAAGCAGTTTTTCAATTTTTTTAAGAATTGAACTTGTCCAACCTTACAGTTTTTGCAAACGTAATATTTGTTGTATATTTGAAATAAAAAATCTTAAACGTATCAGCTATACTAACATTTAATTACATGTGTAAAAGATAAAGAAATTAAGAATATTTGCAAAACCAGAACCATTTTGCAAACGCTATTTCTGCTAATAAAAGGAATATTCTCTAAAAGCTACAAACTTTCCAACTCTTTTTTTAAATGTAATAAGGAATAGTGCTAAAAAATAACGGTACACTGGTCACTGTTCTGACAGAACAATAGACCGATCAATATTTCGTTTGGAAGAGTATAGAGCATAGTTACACTCGACTCTTATGTCTGCATTGGTGACATTAGCCGGCGCAGGTAGCGGGGACGCCTACACAGTGGAGCTCGCTGAAACCGTTTTGAACATTCACATATTCATAATACAAATACTACATCATGTTATGTGAATTTCAGGTACACGTTAATTTTGTCAATCAATGTAAATATATATTTTCCTACGGTATTTTTGTAAACAATTGTGTTGGCTTTATTTACAACATTGAGTACATAATTAACACTATTGAGGACAAAATATTAATCTCTTTTGTAAAAACAAATGTATCATTTGCTCAGATTAACTTCAATTTGAACAACATTTGCGCTTTATTGTGAAACAAAATGCATTCAAACTCGGCAAACGTTACACCTACATTCGATTGAAATATGGTCAGTATTCTTTTGCCTAAACTTCCGGTTTGAATATAACCTGCGCCTCCAGTCTTGACCACTTTGATGGTAATCTGTGCATCGTTCACAGCCATGGAGTCGACCCTCTTCCCCATACCACCCCCCCCCCCCAACACACACACACACACACGCACACACATAGATCAAATGAACCGTGTGGGCACTAGGTGTCCAAAACAGAACTTCGCCGCTGGTTTGACCGTACTCCACCTCAGAAAATGTTTACCCTAATCGTCCTTTGAAAGAGTCGTGTCAAAATACTCCTATATTTATTTACTCGTGATGGGGGGGGGGGGGGGGGGGGGGGTCAGAGACATACATGTAAATGTGTTTGCAGAAAGAGGGTGGGGGAATGGGGTCTGATGTATATATTTAGTAAATTCGCTACTAGTATTAATATGAATGATTTTTTCAAAGAAGGAGGAGGGTCTGGACCCCACTCCCCCACCATTCTCTGAATTCGCACACACGATGATGTTGACACCTGGAAGCAAATCTAAAGTCTGGAACCTGCAGAGGGGAAGGAGGCATAATATATACTTTTGTTTATAATAATTAAATAGACAATACTTTCTATTACATAAAATGTTAAGGTTATTGGTTAACTTAAAATTTACATGCAAACAGTACAACCCCAAATTGTACATAAAGGGCGGCTCATGTGTATTTTTGATCTCATCGTTTATGAAAATTATGATTTTTAAAAATTACAGGAAATTGCATGTGGCCTTCATTTATACTTTATCTGGTACAAACCAGTGTTAATTTAGGGCAAACAATTGGTGCGGGTATAACTGTCTAATGACAGCATGTAGTTTTAAATTGTTTTTATTTGTTCGTTAAGAGCGAAAGTCTGTCTCTCTTTGTAGATGAAAGATTAGAGAGGGAAGTGTTAGACCCATTTTATTAATGAGTGTTATACCAATACCGGATACATGTAGATATGCTATTTTCATTATTAACTCTTAAACAATTGTTGTGTGAATATCAAAATGGTTCCCTTATTGCTGAAAATATTGATATGTCCGTACATGTTTAGGTACCTTTATGCATCTGAATGCGAAGGGTAAGAATGATTAACTAATTATCTAAATAAGTAATAAACATTATCAATTTTACTGAAATTTCAATGAATAAATTAAAGATTTGATTGAATAATTTATATAACTTGTGTAATTTAAAATGATTTTAAGTTAACTTTAGTTGAACGGTTTTACAAATTGTCCTTTAAAAATGTATGTAGATTTGTTTTGTGTCTGTGTATTAAATTCTTTTTTTCAGTTTAGAAAATAGAAATTTAAAACAAAGCGTATGCAACGTTAGTTTGACCAGGAATTGATTACGATATAAAATGAAATATTCTATTTTGACGATCCAATTGAAAATATATTGTTTTTTAATCTTAAATATGATTTCCTTATCTAACAGATATTTCAAAAACTGCTGTCCAGGTTCGTCATGGAATTCAGAAACACAACAGTGTGAAGGTAATTAGAAATTTATTACGCAGCACTGTTAAGGCTGACTATGAAAATATCACCGGATTTAAACATTCGTAAAACGATGGATCCATTATTACAAAATATTTATGTAAAGTTGTATTACATGATATAAATGAGATATTAAATGAAACAGTATAGTAAATGCTAATTTGTGCGACACTTAGTGTGGTCCCCTGAATTCATAGTCACGTGACATGTATTGATAATTCTCCCGAATGGAGGTTTTCAATAAAATTCAATATTACAAGGGCATACTCTTATTTGAATTAAACATTTAAATAATGATTAGGTTCTACTCTAACCTCTAGTAGATTCTGAAGAGTGCTGCTGATTGTATAGAGATCATCATTAGTTCATTAGAAAAAATATCGAAGAAATGAGCTCTGGTTAGAAATTATATTAAAAAGTGCTGCTGCTTTGAGGACAATTTAGAATGAATTGATAAATACGTAAAATATTGAGCGATGGTAATATAATTACCATCGCTCAATATTTTACGTATTTATTAATTCATTCTAAAATGTCCTCAAAGCAGCAGCACTTTTTAATAAATTTAACATTTTCTTAATTTATATACAAAAGATCGTAATGATCTGTTAAGTATATGCCCATGTAAAAACACATCGAACTTGTACATTAAACACACTAGAATAGAAATAATTCACGCTCTAAAAAATAAGCACATGTCGAATTAAAGCAAGCATAATAGATAGGATTTAATACTATAATAATTTTTAAGATCATGCTCTGTTCATTTATAAAATGCATTTTTCCATGTAAAAAAATTGACTGATCCGCCTCTCTCTACATGAAATATGCGTCAAAATTTACAATATGACATCAAATCGACAAGTGCACCAGTCCCTTGTTTATATTTATCGTTGTTGGACTTATTTGACTACAAAGTTGCACACATAGGTAATTTCTAATGTAGTTGGATGTTTTCGTACCCATAAAAATCGAAAATTGCTTTATTTATTAGCATTTTTGACGACTTGTTGTTTTGTATGATGTCATAGTAAGCATTTCCCGTACTTTCTGGTCAGCGCGACCACAAAGTAAACCGTAACAGTGCCGCGTAAAGACAGACTAAAGAACTAGAGGCGATCATCCGATCAAACGAGTAGTGAGTTTGATCTGATACTCCGCACATTACTGTATCAGACAATTTGGATCAAATTACCATCATTAATCTATCAAATATCCTGACACTGAAGGTAACGAATTAAGTGGAGGAATTTAACTTGCCTTTCATGTATGGCAGAACATGGTATTTGCCACATCAATCTTTACATACTTTTATCAAGGGGGAGATCACCCTGTTATCTCTGTTTACTTTTTTGTATATGCTATCTGATACCCATCAAATATTTATGTTATTTTTAAACATTATTTAATACTTACAATAGAGATATCCCACCGTACCTGTTCAATAAGTCGTTTTAATAAGTTTTAGTTGGGTGTGTGCCTGTGCTTATCCTGTTAAAATGTAATAATGAATTTAGTTTGAATTTAGTGCTTAGATTCGTTATTATTGAATAAAAAAATCGTTAATAAAAATTGATTTATTTTTCAAGAAGTAAAAGTTAGCAAACTAATGGTCTAAGTTAAAACTGAAATGGATTCGTGTTGGTGTAAAATATTTTATTTGCGAACTAAAAGCACTACCGGATGCATAACCAAAGTTAATTAATCAATTCTGCATTGCTTACCGTTTTGAACTAAACCCACTTTGAAAAGGTGTTTTCTTTAAAGCGTTACATGTACATGTAAATACGTTCACTTATCTGTTGCGTACTAGGTCATCAGAGATGAATGATATAGATACAGAAAACCACTGCGTGGTGATCGTCGAATCAAACTCTGTAGAATTAACACAATCAAACAAAACGGAAATGCAGTTTACATTGCGTAATAATAGGCGTAAACCAGATTCATGAAAAGATAAAATCAATATTTTCAATCTGTATGCCATGGAAAACCTCTTGTGGTTAATATTAATGAATGAGCTGTATAGGGAAGTCATATGAGGAAGAAATTAAACCATTTTAAAAATAAAAAAATAAAAAGCTCTGATCAAACCGTAAATATTAGAACATATGTCAAATTTATTCACTGACATTAAAAACGTTAACTCTTGGGCTGTTGTTGTATGAATGTCTTACAGAACACGATGTCCTAAATTGTGCAGCAAAGGTGATTATGCACATTCATAATAAAGTACACAGATGCATTTGATGCAAAGGGTAGGAATGATCTATAAGGATTTTTTAAATAACTAAACATTTTATTCGTATTGCTATTATAATTATTTCATCTACATAATTTTAAATACCAACAAATACATGTATTTGTTTCTTTTTCTACGTTGGAACAAAAGAATACAACAGTGTGGGTGACAGAAAACATATCCTGGATATAGGACAACGTATAAATATAACCCTGAAAATGGTGGAATCTGATTATGACTCTGAACTTCCGCACTGATGATTTAATTGTCATCAAATTTGAAATTATAATAAATGATAAAACACTTTTTATTTTATCTTTTTTTTCAAATACCACAATCATATCAATTGTGTAACAAACAAAATTGCTCGATTGAATGTGCTTACTTGAGAATTTATAAACATATGTAATGTACGTAGAAATACTAAGGTCTACACTTATGTATATTTATATCCGATCACAAATAGGAATTTCAAAAATAACTGAATAACAAAATTAAATAAAAATGAATTAAATATTTAGTAAATAAATTTAAAAAAAATAACTTAATTGCTATTAAAATGCAAAAGTACACAGACGAAGTAAAGGTGTTTATCTCTTATTTTTCAATTTTTAAGCTTTCTAAAACTGTTTCTTTTCTACAGAGCATTTTTTAAATTCATTTTAAAAACAGAAATTATAAATGTAAATGTAATCTGACATTGGATTCGTCGGTTACACGTAATTAAAAAAAATTAAGCTCAGAAAAAACAAAAACATATTCATATAGAAAATTCATTAATCATTTTTTTTCTCAATTTTATAGAATGCATGTCAGGCTTTACTGGAGTGAACTGTTCATCACTGTGTCCTTATCCGTATTACGGAGAGGACTGTCAAAGAACATGCAACTGTAGCAGAGACTTGTGTAATGTTTCTACAGGGTGTATTAGAATAGTCACAGGTGAGTACAAAAAAGAAATTCAGGGTTTAAAAGTATCAATAGACGTTCATGTATGTATTTCACGATAATAGTAATATTGAATATTTTTTTCGAAGAGCTCAAATCAGATGTTTTAAGGACCCTCCAGTTTTATGTTTTTGTATTTTTTTTAAAATCTAACAAAACAATATGTCGTCTGCATATCAGTTTGATCGGTAGCCTGTTATTGATGAACATAACAGTATACATGGATTAGCTGTTTAAGGTGGCTCTATACACCACTTTTTGATGGGGCAATACGCAAAAAGTAAATCTGGAAGCATGCAATTTCGGTACTGGCTGATTTAAACTGAGGCAAATTGTATGGGGACCGCACTTTTGAAAAATTTGTTAAATGAATAGATTTAATTTGATAATTGGAAAATTCATTACTTACAAGTAATGTGGTATGTGACACCTGCACGTTGTGTGGTATTATTTATCGAAATAAACAATAAAATCAAGTATAATATTTTAAATAGTTTCTTTCCCAATGTCGATATGTTACACCGTAGCGCAGTGGGTTAGTGGGTTCACTACAAACCTGTAGGTCAAGAGTTCGATTTCCGTTGAGAACAATAAATTTTTAACTTTCAAAAAATTTTTAAAACGTATTTTTGGTTGAATACTGTGAAAGAAAATTCTAAACCAATTAAAATATTTCAATCATAATATACTTTAAACCACATTAATATCGACACCTTAAGGGGATGGGAGGGTTGCTTTGAATTTTTCTCAGGTTGGGATACATAAATCCTATTGGCTTAGTCAATTTTCCACTCTATATATTTGACTTAGTTTTGCATTAAGGCGAATATATTCACTTATACAGGCCTATAATGAAATGTGTATGTATTTGTCATTCCAACATTATATTTAGGAATTTTTTTTCAACTCAGAAATGAAAAGTCCCCAAGGTGTTTGGTCCTTGGGATTTAGGAACGATAACCCTTACCTGAGGAATTTTCATACCAAATAGAATTTAAAATATCCTTTGTAATTTTTTGCAATGATTTTCATTCAGTTTTTTTGTCAACAGAGTAAGAAAATATGAAAAATTATGTTTTGGGGAAATACTTAAAAAAACTCGCAATAATAACATTTATGAATGATAAGAAGTGTTGTATTTTTTTATGTGTCTGAAGGAAATATTCGTCATATGACAAAAATAATTCTCTCAATTTGTTAATTGCTGTCTTTTTAAAAAATATTTTCCAAAAAAACCGAAAAAACATTAAAAAATTCTTTTAAAATACCAAGAGTATCACTATCATCGTTTAAATATTTAATAAGTATATGTTTTGTGGTCTTCTATTGAAAATTGGAATAAACTGTGGGTGTATAGCGCCACTTTAAATGATCTAGTTAGTCGTACATAGGATAAACCATCGGGAAGATATCTGAGCTGTTAGTAGAATAAAAATAAAGTTATTGTTATTATGAGTGTTGTAGTATAACCTATTTGATCTCGAATTGTTCTGTGAAATATAAAAGTTTCAGCTTTTTGAAAAAACTAAAACAACTGAGCAACACGCGCAAAGAAAAACGCTCAACCATGTGCACCGTCCGTATGCACCTTGGTCAAATAACGCGAGCGAAACGGTCTGAACAAGTTGCACAAAATTTGCAAGCAAACGCGAATGTACCAAGTAATTTAGTCATTTGTTAGCGGTAATACGGGTCATTTTGATCAATGAAATGACGGGTTTTTTTAACAAATTGTTCACGCTTTCGTAAATTTATCTTTATTTTATATGTTAAAGAAACATTACGATTAATAAAATAAGATGAATAATGCTAAAAATTCAAAATTTACTATTGTATACAACTTAAAACACTAATGTTTACACAAAACTAATTGCTGTGCATTTTATTTCAATTCTTAAGTTATAAATAACTCGAAATTGGCAATGTGTATTGTACATACAAGTCATATATGAAGTTAGTTAGTGGGAATAGAATATCTGATAAAGACTTTAATTTACATGTATTATGTTAAGTTGTGTGTCCATTACCACCGGACATTCCAAACGCAGATGTGACGGTCAAGAACAACACGGCTAGATATTTCTGCAATCCAGGGTACTATCAGCTGGAGAATGCAGACGACTTCATTTCCTGTGACGGCAATATATGGCAACCTACGAACTTTGAATGCATACGTAAGAAAATGTAAAATTCAATATTCATATTCCAATTCTAAACCATTCGTCATCTTTTTGTTTTTTAAATTAATGAGCTAAAATAACAGCTTGAGAACACAGATGAGTTCATTTCCTGTTGCGACAATATATCGCAACCTACAAACTTTGAATGCATACTTAAGGAAGTGTAAAATGCATAGTCCAAATAACCAAACTTTGAATGCATACGTGAGGAAATGTCAAATTCCATTACCAATCTATTAAATTTATGAGCCAAAATATAGATATTGTTTCTAAAACACCGTAAGTTTTAGATCGCCATAAAACAAACATACTTTTCACACTTACAACGTTTTGTTTATTTCTTAAAGTTTTAAAGCTTCTTTTTATAGACAATTTTTTTTTGGGGGGGGGGGGGTTACATCGCAACAATTAACTCTTTTGGTGGGAGGGAAACAACTATTTGTTGTATATTATTTTCTTGGTTAATTGTTCGAAGCATTGTTACTTAGACGGAACATGTCGGGTGATGTCTCCTTAACTAACATCACGTCAACGTGTCTCTACTGAACACGACACCTTAAGTGTAATAAGTAAATAGACAGACGGACCCAACTATCTACGTTTCCAACAATCTGACTGCGTTTCTAATAAATTTGATTGTGTAACTGTAATTATAATTGAGTACACAGCCACATCGTAAAACATGAATATTTATACATGTGTTTGTTGGGTATAATATTTTAATCCATTTCTTATCACGTGGATGCATCCATCTGGTAACAATGCTATTTGCTGTGCTTGCCCCAACGGTTGCATCGTAAAACACATTAACAAAAGAAGAGTTTACCTCTTCAAAAAAACATTTTTAGGTCAATATACACTGTATTTTACGAATAGGTTTTCAATGCGCAGGTTTTTTTTTAATTTCATATGGTTGTGTATATAGGTTAACATCACCCCGTCTATCTATTTAACCCCCGTTAAATTTTCATTAAACATGTATACACAATTTTAAATCAATCAATGTTGTAACAATTAAAGTTGTAGAAACATCGTTTATCAATCGTTAAAAATAAATGTTAAATAAGTACACAATGTACAATTAACTTCAAGATTCCTTCCAAGTAATGTTCTTATGTCTACATAAAAAATGAAATAGACTAACACTCTTGTCAAGGTGTTTATTGCCTTTGAAAATTCAAATCGCAAACACTTCATTTCTATTCATTTTTATCAATATTAATAAACAGCTTTGTTAACATTATTAAAAGCTTAAATGATATCGAAATTCAAAACCCTACTGTTTTAATTAAGAGACAATTTCTATAAACGGGCGATATTTTTAAAATCGTTATTTCAAAAATCAACAGCGGCATCAAAAACTATCTTCGAAGCAATCTATGTGAAGTCATATATACTTCTTAAATTCGTGACTGGCGTATTCTTACAGGGCAAAAGATCTATATTAATCGCATCGGCGATAGACATGTAAGACGTCAAATCAAAAATATGTTAATAAAAAGTTTTTCCTTATGTTTTTTTTTCAAATTACAGTTTTTGCTGGGTGTTCATATACTTAGTCCCTTTATTTAGAATATGGTCGAAACATTTCGCACAATCCTCGAAATAAGGCACATTTTTACTTTTAATTTCAAAGCGCGATCGATGGACATAGATCAATTGGTAAGTTTTCCCAGTATCATTTATATTGATGTTTATTTCACTTTCCAATTTCACGCCAAATATAATAAGATAGTATTGGTATTTCACTTGCACCAAGCTGTTTTAACACTTATTTACTCCCGATAATTGCGGTACTGCTCTTCTACAGGGCAATATGGCATAATTTGTTGGAAATCGTTGAATGTTTCATGTATGTTATTTATTTACTTATCAACTAAATGTTCGGTAAAGTATATCAAATTCCCCTGCAAGAGTGCATTACCGCAATTATCGGAGAAGGGTCTATTAAAATATGAAATATTTCTATTAGTTAGTTAGACACATAATAAGGAGAGTC
Source organism: Magallana gigas (assembly GCF_902806645.1). Taxonomy (NCBI): domain Eukaryota; kingdom Metazoa; phylum Mollusca; class Bivalvia; order Ostreida; family Ostreidae; genus Magallana; species Magallana gigas. The sequence goes on from NC_047563.1 coordinate 53,349,264, forward strand.
TCCAAACCATTAGTTTATGAATTGTCATTTACCTTATATAATGCTTTATTATTATGTAAAGCTGCTAATTATTTGAAACTCAATTTTTATGATATTGAATTTAGTATCATTTGTATTACATGTACCAACATCGTCTTTGTAAAGTAAACAAGCGGTTTTATTAATGTTCCAAAATATACTGTTACGATTTAAAACTCCGAGAACTTTTAAATACAGATTCCGAAGTCAATTAAGAAATAAATCATTCAGAGAGATGAAGGTGCTACTGTAAAATTGTTTCACAACCGTCGCTACAAACATTAATGGTCATCTATACGGTCCGGAGAGTGGTGACAGTGATACTAGTGACTACAACTAAGTAATGGTAGGGCCCATGGACTACGCCGGAGTGGTGCAAGATGGGACACACTCCAGGGATGCGTCTATCCAACCACCTGGGAATCCTTTGTCGCAAAGCTCGGGGCTAGACACAGCGCGGAACTAAGTGGAAGCGGACAGGACTGTACATGTGTTTAAACATACTTTTATGGAATGTTAATAGGTCAATTGTAGAAAAGTTTAATGATAAAAGTTTTGGTGATCTTATATGTAAATATGACGTTGTATTTCATTCCGAATGTTAGAGTGATAAAAGTAATAATTATGAAGATCATAAATTGAGTAACGTATTTGACATAAATATATTTCACAGAAGGTATTTCTAAATCGAGGAAATAAACTGCAGTAAAAACAAGTGTCAGCTTTTTTTTCGCAAAATACCTCATTTCAATCAGCGAAGAAACAAGTAATTTATATCTCTTTATTACTTAGTTAGTACGTGACAAGAGATTTTAATCTTGATCAAGTCTCTGTAATAGGTTAACCAATTACTTTTTATAGTCTCTCTTTACATGAATTATGCTAAGTCAAATTCAATAGTGACTGATAAAATATGGTTCACAGACAAAACAGTACCTTTTAAGTTATTCATCTTCAGCAATAGTTGAAATATAAAGTATTTATTTTATTTTAATTTTCAAATAAAAGGTCAAAGTCTTGTACTTCCTTACCAACAATGAATATTATACTAGGCATAAAAAGCACTATGCCTCTGATAAGACAACGACAGTAAATGGCTTTGAATTTACACATACTATTAAGGTCTATATAATCTAGTGTGCTGTCAATATTTGTTTTGTCAATATGTATTTTGCTTTCTTGTGTTGGGTTTATTCAGGTGTGTTCCTATAATGTAAAAAAGAAGATAAAATAAATGTAAAACTAATATTTGTTTAGGAAATGCACAAATGCTAATATTTGTATGTTTTAACTTGTTTGATGATTTTTATAAGATAGACGAACAAATAATAAAACCGCTAATCGTCTATTTTTTTAAATTACAGAAACATGCGTGCTTTAATTTTAACGCATGACTTGATTTGCTTCTTTTTTTAGCACAGCAGCGTTCATTTAGATATTGTTTTTCATGGGGGTGGTTTTTTTTATGTAGATGAGGTTCTTTTTCATGAAAAAAAAATCGGATTTTTCGGAGGAGGGGGCATATCCTCCTGATAGCCACTTTATTTATTTGTTTTGATGAACTGTAGATGTGAAACATAAGAAAGGGGAACCTGAATACATGTATCAATGACTCGAAAAAGACAAGACTCAATTAAACATTTATTCGTTTTAATATTGTCATAACTTAACATAAATGAACAGCAGTTGTATCGACGTTTACTAATATTAATTTTTAAGCTGCGTTGGATGTTGTATCGCTTGCGATTATTTATGTAATGATCATAATGACTTTCATAATAATATTTTTATTTAAGTCATCAAGTTCCCATGCATTGTTAAGTCATTTCTAAAGAGAATTGAGTTTACCTGTATAAAAAGAGAAATCAACAGGACAGCCTCCAAAAGACTATTAAAGACCTGTGTATCCCTATTTTACATGCATACAGATGTGCGCTTCAATAGTCCCATTCTGATAAGTAAATGCGATTAAGACAAAAATAATGATTTAAGATAACGTTGTCAGTGGTACATGTACATGTATAAGGGGTTTTTTTTTCAAAAAAAAAACCTGTTAAATTTCCTTTATGATATATGTTTTGTGCATGGACAACTTTTTATTAAACAAATGCGCTGCAAAAATAGGTAAACGAGTTTTATGTGTGAGTTGTGGATGCAGGAGCCAAATCGAAGGGTGTATTATTTAAAAGTGTGTATAAAAAAATCCCATACAATAATCGGCGATATTGAATATAGGCTAAAAAATACGGTAATTTGGCACTTAGTTCACCTTACTGTCTAATTTTTCTTACGAACCAAAATCGATCAAACACGGCAAATCTAATTATATCCTCATTATTGAGAAACTCGTATTCTAAAGGTATGTAATTGTTCTTAATTTGCTTAATGCTGGTTATGCACACAGAAAATAACTTTAAACGTCATCATAATAGAATGATATATGAGTGTAAGAAAGGACGACCGATGTCCAAAAAAGAAGGCAATTATTTTCAAAAACAAACAAGTGAAGTGCTAAGGTACTAATGTTCTTTTTTAAGTAAACTTAAATTAAACGTTAACTTTCTAAACATTCTTTCTAAACAACTTTTGTGTTTCCGATAAAGCGAATCTTTCACTAAATCACAAAAAAACATTATATGCACTTGATGTTATTTTTGTGATCTGTTTTTTTTAACAACTTAACTATAAACATTAAAATTGTGTTTTATTAACAACAGTTCGCTAGTGTTTGAAATATACTGTAAAAAATAAGTTTTGTTTTTCTGAATTACAATAATTATTAGATTTTAAAAAACATTTGATACCTATGGCAAAAAATGGTACATGTTATTACATGCATGCACTCAAGTTCAACTTATTGTTGAAGCGATTTTCTGATATCAAAATGTAAACAGTGTATTTAAGTTTAACAAATGTGATAAATACTCTTATAAGATCACAAAATCTAATGTCCAAATTTAAATCGTATGATTAAAAACAAAATACATGGCATTGCATAATGTGCCACCTACATTTTGTTTTGCTAGTTTATGCTCATCCTAACAGAAAATGTTTTGATTTCAATAAATTGAATCTTGTGACAAGACTATTACAAAAAAATCTCTTCGCAATCTCTTTTTTAAACAGGAAATAAAATTACTTCAATATTTCTTAAACAAACACATGAAGAGTCTCTGATCGTTTAGGAGCGGTGCAGATCAGAAACTCTTGGCAAGCGAAGATGTAGCAAATAACGTCATATTCTTTCCAAGTCGAGTATAACCATGGCACAGTTCATAATAAAACTTATGAACTGATGTGAAGTCTCAAAACAATAGAGACTTAAATTATGCATAAGAGTGATATATTACAGTTCCCTTGTCATTACATGATATCGTATGTCTCAGTTCCACCATATACAAGTTCCTTGTTGCGGAAAATTGCTTAGCAATCGGCTATGATAATCAATGCGGCGACTAAGCACAAAACGGCCACCCTACTCTTCCTATGGCCAGAGAACTGGGGCGCAGATCATAGGCACAATTGAGGCTCTCGTAGGCCGACGTGCTATTTTTGGAGATTTTCAAGTGGCGAACAATTTCTTTGATTGGGGTTGCGTTAGGAACCTCTGGGATGGATAATCATAAAAAATGATAAAATATATCACGCCTTTCTCTTATTCCCTTGATATCATTAAACATATTAAAATTTGTCAGGTTTTTCTCGGTCCCTTAATGTTACCAAACTTTTGGAAATCATACTAAAGCAGCATTTCAATTTTCTTGAAGAAATAAACATGTCCTACCTTATACGTAACAGCTATACTAACATTTAATTATGAGATAAATAAATTAAGAATATTTGCAAAACCAGACCCATCTTGCAAACGAAATTTTTGCTATTCCTTCTGCTCCTCATAAAGTATTGGGGGGCTAATAAAAGGAACATTCTCTAATGGCTACAAACTTTACAACTTTTTTTAAATATAATAATGAATAGTGCTTCAAAATAACGGTACACACGTCACGGTTTTGACAGAACAATAAACCGATCAATATTTCGTTTGTAAGAATAACTTTAAACAATCAAATACACTTACGTTTACATGCCATAGCCGTACTTGACCACGCCTGGCCATCATAAACAATATAACTGCTGCGCCGTTGGAATAGTATCACTCTCGGCAGGAGTATAGAGCATAGTTACACTTGACTATTATGTCTGCATTGGTGATATTAGCTGGCGCAGGTAGCGGGGACGCCCACACAGTGGACCTCACTGTAACCGTTTTGAAAATTAACATATTCATAATACAAATACTACATCATATTATGTGAACTTAAGGTACACGTTGATTTTTTCATTTATTGTGAATATATATTTTCTTATGGTATTCCTTAAACAAATGTGAACATTTATGTGTTGGCTTTTTTAACAACATTGAGTGAAAAATTAACACCATTGAGAAAAAAATATTAATCAACAGTTATCAACCCAACATCTTTAATACTTTTAAGTTAAAAAAAAGTTATAAGAATTTCTTTTTTAAAAAAATGTATCATTTGCGCAGATTAACTTCAATTTCAACAACACTTGCGCTTTATGGTGAAGCAAAACGCATTCAAGATCGGCAAACGTTACACTAACTTCCGATCGAAATATGGCCAGTATTCTTTTGCCTCAACTTCCGGTTTGACCACTTTGATGGTAATCTTTGCATCGTTCACAGCCAGTCGACGCCTCCCCCCCCCCCCCCCAACATAGATCAAATGAACTGTGTGGGCACTAGCTTATAGGTGTCCAAAACAGAACTGGTATAACCGTACTCCACCTCACCAAAGTTCTCTCCGATCGTTCTTTGCAACAGTCGTGTCAAAATACTCTGACGTTGGTTTTTTTTTCATGATTGGGGGGAGGTGCAGGTTAATTCATGTAAATGTGTTTGCAGAAAGGGGGTGGGTGAATTGGTTCCGAGATGTATTTTTGTGTAAATTTGCTACTAGTATTAATATAAATGAATTTTTCAAAGGGGAATGAGGGTCTAGACCCCTCTCTTCCAACCATTCTCTAAATCTGTACACACGATGATGTTGGCACTTGGAGGCAAATCTAAAGCCTAAAACCCGCCGTAATAATTATATAGACCATACTTTCTATGACAATGTTAAGATCATTGGTTAACTTAAAATTTACATGCAAACAGTTCAACCCCAAATTGTACATAAAGGACGGCTTATGTGTGTTATGGAATGGGATCTCATACTTTATGAAAATTATAATTTTTAACAATTACAGGAAATTGCATGTGGCCTACATTTATACTTAAAGTGATACAAAAAAGTGTTAATTTGGGGCAGGCACTTGGTGCGGATAAAACTGTTCAATGAGGGCATGTAGTTTTAATTTGTTCGTTAAGAACGATAGTTTGTCTCTATTTGTAAATGAACGATTAAAGAGGGAAGTGTTAGACCCATTTTGATAAATGAGTGCTATACCAATACCGGATACATGTTGTTATGCTATTTTCATTATTAGCTCTTAAAAATTGTAGCGTGAATGCTTATGATAACAAAATGGTTCCATTATTGCTGCAAATATTGATATATACGTCCATGTTAAGGAACTTTAATGCATTTGAATGCGAAGGGTAAGAATGATTAACTAATTAGGTAAATAAGTTATAATCATAATTGATATTACTGAAATTTAAATAAATAAATCAGAGTTTTGATTGAACAGTTTATGTAAATAATGTCATTTAAAAAGATTGAAGTTAACTTTAGTTGAACTGTTTTACAATTCTTCTTGACAAAACAGAACAACATATATGGGCATAAATTTGTTTTGTGCATTTCTTTATCAAATTCTTCTTAAGGATAGCGTATGCAACCTTACTTTGACTAGGAATTGATAACAATATAAAATAAAATATCATATTTTGCCGAGCCAATTGAAAAATTATTGTTTTTCAATCTTTGATATGATTTCCTTATCCAACAGATATTTCAAAAACTGCTGTCCGGGTTGGTCATGGAATTCAGAAACACAACAGTGTGAAGGTAGGTATACATATATTAAAGACATTCTAAAGAACTGGAGTCGGAACATCTGACCAAACGAGTAGCGAATTTGATCTGATAGTCCGTAAATTACTCTATCCGACTATTTGGATCAAGTACCCATAAGATTATAGATCTATTAAATACCTTTATATTCAAGGTAAGGTTGAAAGTATTGGAATTAAATTTGCCCTTCAGTTATGGCGAAACTTTGTATTTGCTACATCAGTCTTTACATACTTATATCAATGGGGAGATCATCTTGTAATTTTTGTCTACTACTCTGTATATTTACATGTAATATGTTATCTGATGATCGCCGGATATTTTATGGTATTTTTAAAACATGACTTAATATTTATAACAGAGATCCAACAGTACCTGTTCAATAAGTCGTTTTAATAAGTTGTAGAGGTTTGTGTGCATGTGATCATTCTGTTAAAATGTAATAATGTATTTACTTTAAATTTTGAGCTTAGAATCTCTTACAATCTTAAATAAAAAATAGCTTATGTTTCAGGAAGTAAAACTTAAATTGCAAACTGATGGTCTAAGATGAATTTGAAATGGATAGTTGTTGGTGTGAACGATTTTATTTGCACAACACAAGTTAATAAATCAATTCTACATTGCTTACCATTTTGAACTAAACCCGCTTTGAAAAGATTTTTTTTAAAACGCTTTACTTGTACATGTAAATATGTTCACTTATTTGTTGCGTACTAGGTCATCAGAGAGGGATGATATAGATACAGAAAACCACTCTGTAGAATTAACACAATCAAACAAAAAGGAAATACAGTATACATTGCATAACAAAAGGCGTAAACCAGATTCATAATCAATATTTTCAATTTGTATGCCATTGAAAACCTCGTGTACTTAATATTAATGAATGAGTTGTATAGGAAAGTTATATGAGGAAGAAAATGAACCATTTTAAAAATTAAAAAAAAAGTTCTGATGAAGCCGGATATATGTGTAATATGTAACTATGTTAAATTTATTCAATGCCATTTAAAACTTAAACTCTTGGGCAGTTGTTGTCTGAATGTCTTACAGAACACGATGTCTCAAATTGTGCAGCAAAGGTCATTATGCACGTTCATAATAAAATACACAGATGCATTTTGATGCAAATGGTAGGAATGATCAATGAGTTATATTATTAACTAAACATTTTATAACTATTGCTATTATAATTATTTTATTAACATGATTTTTAATTCCAACAAATACATGTATTGCTTGTTTTTCTACCTTGGAACGCAAGAATACAACAGTGTACGTGAACGAAAAGAAACCCTGGAGATGAACACAAGAAAAAAATGACAACATTTAAATATCACACTGCAACTGGAGGAGTGTGATTATGACCCATACTTAGCTTCCGCACTGATTTGATTTTTTTTTTCTAAATTTGTTTCTTTTGTAAACAACATTTTTTTAGTCATTTCAACAACATGTATTACAAATGTACATGCAGTCTGACATTTGATTCGCCCGTTACATATGATCAAAAAAATTTAGTTCCGTAAAAAAAAAGCGGATTCATTTAGAAATTCTGATATTCAATGTTTTACCCTATAATTTTATAGAATGCATGCCAGGTTACGGGGGAGTGAACTGTTCATCACTGTGTCCTTATCCGTATTACGGATTCAACTGTCAAAGAACATGCAACTGTAGCAGAAACTTGTGTGATGTTTCTACAGGATGTATTAGAATAGTCACAGGTGAGTACAAAAAACAAATTCAGAGTTTTAAAGATGTCATTACAGGTTTGGGGAGCATTCTATCAAAACCATTTTTTTCAGTTCGTGGAGATTGTGATCCAGGATACTTTGGTAAAAACTGTAGAGCCAAATGCTCCTATCCTTACTACGGTGAGGAATGTCAAGGTCAATGTGACTGTGATGAAGACAGCTGTGACGTTTCAATTGGATGTACAAATGTCACTAAAGGTATTGTATCACATAAATACAGTGAATCTTGTTTTCAGTTATTTCAAGCAATCATTATTAAACTTAAAACATAGAACTATTTTAATTTGATTGATAATTGTTTTATTAGCATTACAATACAATCTGCTAAAACACATGTTACCCTGGACAAATTTCCTTTAATGTTATTATGTCAACTTAAATAAGTATTTTTAACACGGTGATTGTTAAAACTTAAAAGTAAATTTACTGTTTAAATTGCTAATTTTTCGCTGCGCGGTCGTATATGTTCAAGTAACATCCTTTGTTCTTCATTTCAGTCAATGCATGTACTTACTGTGCGATCGCTACTGAAAAATAATAAAAAGTCATAACAGGTGAATATTGGAATGCACCATGTTTCACACTTCAGTGCGGGTAAACACAATGCTGGTCTAAAGCTTACCCCTGACCAGAACCAATGAATATCTTTTTAATCAGACCCGAGGTCAGCTTTTTGAGTCTGTTCTAGTAGAAGGTCGTGTATGGGCGGTACTGTAGAGTGTGTTCAGTTGGTGTCTTGATATAATAATGATATGTTTATTTTATGAGCATGAAATTTCAGCGAAAAAATAATCAGTGTTAAATACCATTACTTATGTTATGCATAAATGTGAGAGAGAGAGAGAGAGAGAGAGAGAGAGAGAGAGAGAGAGAGAGAGAGAGAGAGAGAGAGAGAGAGAGAGAGAGAGAGAGAGAGAGAGAGAGAGAGAGAGAGACAGAGAGAGACAGAGAGGGAGAGAGAGAGAGAGAGAGAGAGAGAGAGAGAGAGAGAGATCCACCGTTACCTTAACAAAAAGTTAAGATTCATGGTATAGCCAAAGATAAAAAAAAATTAAATGGTACTGGTATGATTTGTACTGACAATGTAAGAATTGTATCAATGATAAACGGTACATGTAATTTGCCGATGGGGAGGAAAAGAGTAACTCTAGTAGCTGCAACATTCACATTTGAATGTTGATTTAATTCAGCATTAACTCTATTTACGTATAGAATTGCACATGTACTACGGAATTCTGAACATAAAAGGGATTTTGAAGATATGTCTGTGATAACAAAGTAAATTATATTGTTGAAAGAGTCATTTTTTATATATCAGCTTATATATCAAAACGCTCATATTGAAAATGTGAGTGGATTGAATGTAGATGATTAATAATAACTGGAATATTTTTCAATTGAAAAGAATTTTATCTCACTCATAAATCTAACCTGATTTTAAAAAAATGAACAGATAGCAAAATACAAATGCACAATTGAAATTGATATTGAGTAAAACTGAGACTTTGGTTAACGCAATATGAAATTATAAGCTCTAGATACCCATTAAGCAAACACGTTTTACACTAATAAAATTTTGTTCATTTCTTAAAGTTTCAAGGTACCTTTCTTTTTGGACAAATTTCAGCTTCTTTGCAGACTCAGTGATGGTGGATTAAATGGTATTCCCACAATATGAACAATATATTTTTGCTATGACAGTTGAAACTTTGCGAAATACAACAATAATAGTATTCATGTAGCTTAAGTAAGATTCCAGATCATCAAGTTTTTTAACATTTTGCCGTGATGAGTTTTAATCACAAAAAACCTTGCACTCTCTTTTTTTATTTGCGGAAATATATCAATAAACATGTGGTTTGAAAAGAACTTTTGAAAAATTGTTAAGAAATAGTTTACTTTTTTATCATATTTTACAATATTAAATGCTTTACATGCACCATTTTTTACAAATCTTGAATGAATTCTTTTTTAATTTACGACCAAATAGTGTTTCAACTCATACATTAATTCAAACAATTTTGGGAGGAAAACAAATTTTAAGATATTTTATTTTCTACATAGGGTAAAGAAAATAGGTACGTATACGATAAAGATCAGCACTTTTCGATTTTTCCCTGCAAATAATTTAAAGGGCCTTAGACACGATTTGTGCTATTTTTTGTTTTAAAAAAATATATTAGGTCTATATGGTTGTCAAAATTTGAAAGTCAGATATTGAGTAACAAGCGAGGTATATATATAATGTTGCATTTTGTTGTTGATAAATTATTTATGAACACATAAAATTAGTCTATCTTATTGGCCACAAGTTATTTCGTCAAAGAAATGATAATTTCCTTTACTTTAAATTGTTTGAAAACAAATATGAGACTCGATCTTTATTAATCAAGTTCAGACCCCAAGGAAAAATAAAACACATAGCTAATTGGATAAACATATACCCTGGACTATTTCAATATTCAAACTACAAATTAATTACCATTAACCTAGCTACACAGGGCGAAAAACCATCTTTAAGCAAGTCCTTAAAGGTGGCTTAAAGGTGACTTAAAGGAGCTTAAAGGCTATACAACCTTTAAGCCGCCTTTAAGTCACCTTTAAGCAAGTGCTTATAGGTCCTTAATGTCCAAACTTCTTTAAGCTACCTTTAAGCTACCTTTAAGCCACCTTTAAGCCACCTTTAAGCATATTTAAGTGGCATTTACGCTCTCTTTACACTGCCTTTACACTGTCTTTAAGTGGCCTTTAAGTCAATATTGATCAAGCTGAACAATAAAAACATATATTAAATGCAAAAGCTCTTTTATAGAGATGGGAGGGGGTCATCCGAGTGATAATATAATTTCCAAGGAAGGGGGGGGGGGTTCCAGGCGGTTTTAATCGTCGCTCCATTAAACACAGATCGCTATTATCAGCACCGCTCCGATGGACACAGATTGCCGTTATAAAATTCTTTATAATTTTTTGGGGGTTTCAAAATTATTGTAGGGATGAGCGCAGTCTCTGTATCTTAATATGTGCATAAAACTAATTAAAGTATGTTTGTTTCCTATTATAAATTAATCGGTGAAAAAAATCTCTCTCTCTCTCTCTCTCTCTCTCTCTCTCTCTCTCAGTTCATCTGGTTATTAAACAAAATAAAGATAATGAACCAAAAATGCATGATTTAATTTGTTAATCGGTTTAAGGTTTGTATTTTTTTTTTCAATTTTCATTATTTCTAACTCTAGATCTGCTAGATACATGTTAAAGATGAAAAGACTCTCAACTGCCTTTGTTATATCGGGCAGGATATTACTGCTTTGTTTGTCTAGACATAGTTTTGTTCGTTTGTGTATATCTAATTAGAGTCTATTGTTTGTCCAACTTAAGAAAACCCCTGGAACTAACACAGAATATACAAGATATACACAACAGGTGTGTCGTGTGCCCAGGTGCACGTCAGGGTTTCTAAAGGCGTTGAATCTTAGTATGTACGAGTATACGATAAGTCTAGTGAATAAAAGTTAATTTACATTTGTAATTCATTTTCAAAGTATTATTTCCTAGCTCTGGGTTTTAAATATGTTACGTCTACAAATTAACGATACATGTATGTAAGAGTAAAATCTTGAGACTAATTAATTAATGTACCGGTGATCATAAATAGGGGTTGATTATTTAAATATATGTATAAGGGTAAATATGTCAAATATACCCGGCCTGGCACATCATACAATTGTATGTACAAGTCATTTGCAATTGCCACATGCAGTAAATACGTCACCGGTAATTGGTAATTTTGTTTGTTATAGAATTGATAGTTTAAAAATCATGTACATACAATTACATGTAAATATTTAAACATATTGGAACGGCGCCGCGATCATGAAAACCGGGGAATTGCGGGAAATTGAACAAATACCCTAATAGTATCAATGCATTTAATAAAAGAAATGATTTCATTTTCTTTCTTACATTTTATAGCTATAAATTAGATGAATTACGTATATCTACTCGGTTTAAATTTATTAACTAAGAAAGCCTACTATAGTGAACCTAACGGTTTCCATTTAGGTATAATATATTTTTGTTCACTGAAGACCAAGTTCCGTATTTCATTCTAAATACATGCCTGCATGTAATTTATAAATTAGATATAATTGATTGTTACAAACTGAATGGTTTGTCAAAATCTTTTCAAGTAAACACATTCAATACAGTGATTCAATATCCACTGATATATAGGATATAAAACCGCTTAAAAATATGTAAGTTGCCGTGGCGCAGAGGATGTGTGGTGATGCTAGTAAACTAAGAGTCCCGGGTTCAATTCTCACCGCGGCCGGTTTTTTTTGGTGGTTTTTTTTTTCATTTTTCTTTCTAGAACAAAAACCGTTTTAATACCTTTTCTTTCATAAAGTTAATACATTTTGTTGGAAATTAAGCACAATATTGAATTAAAATTTTTTTAATGGCTTAAAGGTGGCTTAAAGGTAGCTTAAAGGTGGCTTAAAGGTGGCTTAAAGAAGTTTGGACATTAAGGACCTATAAGTTGTCCTTAAAGGTGGCTTAAAGGTGGCTTAAAGATAGTCTTTAAGCTGCCTTTAAGCCATCTTTACGCTTTTTTTAAGCCACCTTTAAGCAATACATGTAGCTTAAAGGTAGCTTAAAGGTGGCTTAAAGATCGTCTTTAAGCTACCTTTAAACACCTTTAAGCTATCTTTAAGGAGGACTTAAAGATGGTCATTCATCCTGTGCTAAACATACAGTGAAAAAAGCATATATTCTATGCAACAAAATTAATAACGTACAAAAATATAACTGGAGGGATAAACATATGCCCTTCAGTACCCCAACAATATTGTCGACAGAGACTAGACTGGGTAATTGCATCTAATTACACGAATTAACCGGTCTGGTGTACGATTTGTTTGAATTTTTAAAGAAATGGCGGAACAGAATCAGTATTCGAAGTGTTACCCATGCGGCGTCCTGAAAGAAAGTGAATTACTTCGTCTTAAACAAAGAGAGTTGCTAAAAATCCCGCGTTTAACTTCATTGGTCAAATGATGGCACCAACATTACGTGGCCAAAGAGAGCACCCTCTACTTTTTGCTAGTACACATTAAAGAGTGCGATAACTCGTAAGGCGAAAAATTGTAAAATCAATATATTTAAAGCATTCTTAGTAAACTTAAAATTCCTTCTTTCTCTGTATCTCGCAATGTATAAAAATTGACTTCTCACATTAATATCGTTAACAAGTAAACGATTTTATGAAAGAAATAAAAAATAAACCTTTCATCTCTAATCGTGTCTAGGTCCTTTTAATAGCGAGTGCAGCTCACTGGTGTGTTGTGCTAACAGCACTACAGGTTCTAATGATTTAATTTTGACGTCGTCGTGTCAATAACTGTCGTCAGTTGAGCAGACAAATTATCATAACGCGCTAAAATAAATCATTTAATGCTTAGTATATTTCAATCGTCCACCAATGTCATGATCTTGCAAGAACAGGTTTAGTGCATTTTAAGTAATCGTCTTGAAATTTTCATTTAATAATTAATGAAACGTTCTGATGATACTAAAAAAATGGGTTGCAAATATTAGTATTATATTATTTTCTTGGTAAATTGTTCGGAGCACTGTTACTGTGACGGAACCTGTCTGGTGTTGTCTTCTCTTTTAACATGACGTCACAATGTCTAGTAAACTAAGCACGTGACCTTTAGCGTAATGAATAATTAAATAGACGGATCCAATTATATTTACATGCAGTGTATATTCCTCTTATGTTTGCATTAGAAATCTGCGACGTTCAATTTTCTGTGAATACACTTTGCTAATTCATGCGCCATGATCACCGATACAAACGTGTTTTGGGTATATTTATTATTGTACGATTAAATAAAACTTCCAATCTAACATAACCAATTTGATATGTACTTTTGAAAAACAATCAGTAATATTTATCTACTTAATAAAAAAACTTTCTTCATAAAGTTTCTGGCACTATATTTTTTGTCGCTGAAGCTAACTAAACAACATGTTAATATGGCTGTTCCATGTATGTTTCATATCCTTGAGTGAGAGCGTATATAATGGCTTTACAGCGACGATACACAAATATTTCATACAAAAAAAACATCAGTATGAATCTGATTATAAGCATTGAATGCTTATTTTTGGATGTCGTAGGTCCTATGACACACCAATGCGGTGCAGACAAATTATCAATCCCCGCTAACGCGCGGTATTCAATTTGAATGCACCGCATTGCTGTGTCATAGGACCGACGACATGACATTCAAAAATAAGCAATCAATGCTTTAGTGTACGTTTCCAACAATCCAATTGCGTTCCTGGTGAATCTGATTGTGTAACTGTGACCGTGTTGACTTGGTTTTCCAAATGACCATATCGTAAAATAATCGTTTTTACATATATTCAGAGTGTATGATATTTTTATTTTTCAAGTGGATGCATTCATCTGGTAAACCACGATATATGCTGTGCTTGCCCTCATGGTCGCACCGTAAACATGGCAACAAAAAGTAGAGTTTACCTCTTAAAAAAAGGTTTTCTATGTCAATAATTGAATCGCGATCGATGGACTTAGAATTCTGTCAATAGAAAGGTTTTTCCAATATCATTCATATTGATATTTATTTCACCCAAAATAAACTAAGATTGCATCGGTCTTTCACTTGCGCCAAGCTATCTCAAACACTTATATACCTCGATAATTCCGACGTCAATTAAGAAATAAGAAATCATTCAGAGAGAAGAATGTGCTACTATAAGATTGGTTCGCGAGCGTCGTTACGAACATCAATGGTAACCTCTACGACCCGAAGAGTTTTGACAGTGATACCAGTGACTGCGACCAAGTAAGGGTAGAACCTATAGCTAGCTTTGGACTACGCCGGAGCGGTGCGGGATGAGACACTTCGGGGATGCGTCTATTCACACCACCTTGGGATCCTCGGTCGCAAAGCTCGAGGCGAGACAGCGCGGAACTGAATGGAAGGGGTCAAGACTGTACAGGCCGTTTAAACGTACTTTCATGGAATGTTTATAGGTCAATTGTAGAAAGTCCAATGATAAAAATTGTGTTAATCTTATTTGTAAATATGACGCTACATTTAATTCCAAATGCTTGAATGATAAAAGTGATAATTATAATAATCATGTATTGAGTAATGTATTTGACAAATATTTTTCACAGAAGGTATTGATAAAAACGAGGAAATAAACTGCACTTAAAACGAGTGTCAGTTAATTTTTTTTCACGAAAATACCTCACTTCAGTCAGCAAAGAAACTATATCTAATATTTCTTTATTACTTAGATAATAAGTGACAAGAGATTTTAATCTTGACTTAATCTTTGAAATAGATTACCCAATTTCTTTTTAAAGTCTCTCTTTACATGAATATAGCTATGTCGAGTTGAATATTGACTGATAAAAAATTGTTCACAGACAGAATAGTACCTTTTAAGTCAAATGAATTATTCATCTCTACAGCAACAGTTGAACATAAAGTATTTGTTTTATTTTAATTTTCAAATAAAAGTTCCAAACCTTGTGCTTGCTTACAAACAGTAAATATTTTTCTACGCAGAAAAAGCACCATGCTTCTGCTTAGACGACGACGGTAAATGTCTTTGAATTGACACATTCTATTAAGCTCCAAATCATCTAGTGTGCTGTCAATATTTGTGTTGTCAATATTAATTTTGCTTTTTGTTGGGTTTTTTTTTATTCAAGTGTGTTTCACTTACGTACAAAAAAAGAAAATAGAATAGAATAATATTTGTTAAGCAAATGCACAGTTGCTTATATTTGTATGTTTTAACTTTTTTGATGATCTGTATAAGATAGACGAGCAAATGAGAAAACCGCAATTCGTCTGTATTTTAACTTACAGAAACATAGTTACGTGCTTTAAACACATGACTTGATTTGCTTTTTTCTAAAAAAAAAAGTGGCATTCATTCACAAATTGTTTTTCATTGGGAGGGATTATCAGATGTAAATAAGGTTCTTTTTCATGAAAATAAATCGGATTCTTCGGGGGGATCTCCCTGATAACCTTTTCATTTACTTGTTTCGATGAACCGTAGATGTGAAACATAGGAAAGGGGATTTTGACTACAATACACGTTTCAATGACAAGAAAAAGACAAGACTTAGTAAAACATTTATTCTTTTTAATATTGTCATAACTTAACTTAAACGAACAGCAGTTGTATCGACGTTTATTAACATTAATTTTAAGCTGTGTTGGATGTTGTATCGCTTGCGATTATTTATGTAACTATCATAATGAGTTTTATAATAATATTGTTATTTAAGTCATCAAGTTCTTAAAATTTCCCATGTACTGTTAAGTCTTTTCTTAAGAGGATTTATAAAAAAGAGGAATCAACAGGACAGCCTCCAAATGAATATTGAAGACCTGTGTATCCCTATTTTACATGCATACAGATGTGCGCTACAATAATCCCATTCTGATAAGTTAATGCGATTAAGACAAAATAATGATTTAAAATAACGTTGTCAGTGGTACATGTATATGGGTTATTTCAATCAATTCCCGTTAAATTTCCTTTATGAAATATGTTTTGTGTATGGACAACTTTTTTATAAGTAAATGGGCTGCAAAAATAAGGTAGGAATTTTATGTGCGAGTTGGGGATGCATGAGCCAAATCGAAGGGTGTATTATTTAAAAGTGTCTATAAAAAATTTCATACAAGAATCGGCGATATTGTATATAGGCTAAAAAAAATACGGTGATTTGGCACTTAGTTCAACTTACTGTCTATTTTTTCTTACTAACCAAAATCGATAAAACACGGCAAATCTAATTATATCCCCAATTTAAGAAACTCGTATTTTAAAGGTACGTAATTGTTCTTAATTTGCTTAATGCTGGCTATGCATATAGAAAGTAAATTTGAACGCAATCATAATAGAATGATATACGAGTGTAAGAAAGGACGACCGATATCCAAAAAAGAAGGCAATTAAATTTAAGAACAAACAACTGAAGTGCTAAGGTACTAACGTACTTATTTAAGTAGACTTAAATTAAACGTTAACTTTCTAAACGTTCTTTCTTAACAACTTTTGTGTCTCCGATAAAGCGAATCTTTCACTAAAACGCAAAATCATTATATGCACTTGATGTTATTTTTGTGATCTGTTTTTTTAACAACTTAATTATAAAACATTTACATTGTGTTACTATGAACAACAATTTGCTAGTGTTTGAAATATACTGTGAAAAATAATAAGTTTTGGGTTTTTTTTAAATCTATAACATTTGTTAAGACAATTTTGATACTTAAGGCAAAAAAGGTACATGTAATTACATATATGCACTCAAGTTCAACATATTGTTGGCGCAATTTTCTTATGTCAAAATCTAAAGACTGTAAAGAGTCTAGAGAGTTTAACAAATGTGATAAATACTCGTGTAAGATCACAAAATCTTATGTCAAAATTTTAATCATTTGATTACAAATAAATACTTAACATTGCATAATGTGCCAACTACATTGTATTTTGCTAAACTGAGTTTATACTCATCCAAACAAGAAACGTTTTGACTTCGATAAATTGAATCTTGTGACAAGACTATCAAAAAAAATCTCTTTGTCGTTTCTTTTTTAGACATGAATTAAAATAACTTCAACATTTCCTAAACAAACACATTTTTGCGAGCCAAGAGTTTCTGATTGTTTAGGAACGATGCAGATCAGAAATCCTTGGCCAGCGAAGATAAAGTAACAACGTCATGTTCTTTTTCCAAAGTCGAGTATAATCATGATACAATTCATAATACAACTTTTAAACTGATCTGAAGTCGCCAAACAACAAAAGAGACCTAAATAATGCATAAGAGTAATATATTATAGTTCCCTTGTCATCACATGCTATCGTCTGGCTCAGTTCCACCACATAAAAGTTCCTTGTTGCGGTATATTCCTTCGCAATCGGCTATAATAATCAAAGCGGCGAATAAGCACAAAACTGCCACCCCTACTCCTCCTATGGCCGTAGAACTCGGACGAGGATCATAGGCACATTTGAGACTCCTCTCGTACGCTGACGTATTAGTTTTGGAGATTTTCAAGTGGCGAACAATCTCTTCGATTGGGGTTGCATTAGCTGGATTTGGAACCGCTGAGATGAATCATTATAAAACGAATGATAAAATATATAACATTATATATTCTATTATATATATTCTATATTATATTTTCTCTTATTTCCTTGATTTGTTTTTACATATTAAAATTTGTCACGTTTTGTTTTTTTCGATCCCCTTATATTATTAAACTATTGGAAATCATACTTAATCAGCATTTCAATTTTCTTAAAGCAATGAACTTAAGGTTTTTTTTTAATGTATAACACATGCAACCTTACAATTTTTGCAAACGTACTATGTTTGTTTCTTTAAACAAAAAAATATGAAACGTAACAGCTAAACTAACATTTAATTAGATGATAAAGACATTAAGCATATTTGCAAAGTCCTAATCATCATGCAAACACAATTTTTGCTATTCCCTCTACTCCTCATAAAGTATTGAGAGCTAACAAAAGGAGCAACCTTTGATGGTTACAAAATTGATTTCCAACTATTTTTTTAAAACGATTTTGACAGAATGATAAACCGATCAATAGTTTGTAAGAATAACTTTAAACAGTTACACTTACGTCTACATTCCATAGCCGTGCTTGACCACGCCTGACCATCATAAACAATATAACTGCTGGCACCGTTCGAATAGTATCCCTCTCGGCAGGAGTATAGGGCATAGTTACACTCGACTATAACGTCTGCATTGGTAATATTAGCTGGCGCAGGTAGCGGGGACGACCATACAGTGGAGCTTGCTGAAAAAAAGTTAAACATATTCAAATACAAATATTACATCAAGTAATGTGAATTTAAGCTAGACGTTCATTTTGTCAGTTAATGTAAATATATATTTCTCATGGTATTCCTTTACCAAATTTGAACTTTTGTGTGTTGACTTTTTTAACATTTTTGAGTACAAAATATTTATCTACAGTTATCAACCCAAAGTCTGAGATTTTTTAAAGTTAAAAAAGTTCTAAAATTATATATTGTAAAAATGTATCATTTTGCATCATTTTTAATTTGCAGATTTACTTCAATTTTAACAACACCTGCGGTTTACTGTGAGCAAAACTAATTCAATTACTCCAACTTTCGATTAAAATATGATAAGTATTCATTTGTTTCAACATCCGGTTTGAATATTACCTACGCCTCCGGTCTTGATCACTTTGATGGTAATCTGCGCATCGTTCACAGCCATGGAGTCGACGCCTCCTCCCCACACTCCCCCTACATAGATCAAGTGACCAGTGGGGGCACTAGGTGTCCATAACAGAACTTCGCTGTTGGTATAACTGTATACAACCCCACCAAAATTCTCCCCTGATCGTCCCACAGTTACCGAACCTGACGCGTGGAACATCCGCCCATTTGAAACAGTCGTGTCCCTTACCTTTAGAAATACAATTTTTTTTATATAAATCAAACAAATCACGCGATTTTACGGGGCTGACGATTGATTTTACTAGAATGTCAAAAACATGTGAAGTAAGACACGTGCATTAAAATGTATAAAGATGTTTAGTATATAGACACATAATATGGTAGGGTGAAAGGAGAATAAACGAATCGGACCCTTGCCTAGTTGTGATGGCTCAGTTCATACGTACATGTACATACATGTACCCCCTTGTATTTTCCGCGTCCCTTTAAGTTCTTTTAAATTTTCGTTTAAATCGTTTATTAAATATCTGCTATACATGTACATGTAAACATGTAATAAACGTAGAATACATGCAACTTGCATAGTATTTATGAGTCAATAAGGGGGATAAATAAATTAATCTGTGATTTACTCTGCATTGCGTAAACTTGAATCCATGCAGATAACTCTGCCGAGTTGAAAACGAGTTGATCACGTTCGTGTTCTGTATATGCTTGACGTAGCTGAAAGAATTGATCATGACACGACTGAAAAACCTAAGAAAATTTCATTTAATTGTATTTGTTCTTGGGCTTAATTCGTTATTTTGAATTTAAAATTGTTTTCCGAGGACTTCATTTCCTTGTCTAAAATATGGCATAATATAAACTGATGTAACCAAATGATTTAGGTTTTATTGTCATTCATAAATGTAAGTATCAAAACTGTATCCATATAAATTGAATTCATTCAATTGCTTTACCTTCTTTATCTAAAATTATTGTACTAAATCTATGTTTCTCAATTTTTGCGAAAAAGTTGTCACGTCACACTAGGATATTACAGTAGTTTTAAATAGAAACTGTTCTTGATTTTTTATCGGCTCAGACCTGTTTTTACGTCATTGTGTATGAATTACTGGTAGTTAAAATCCCAATATTAAATATTGTTTTAATTAATTTCTAATAATTTATTGAACACGTGAATCGTACCATTAACAAATCATTTTAGTTAAATTCTAATGATTTTATCGAGAGAGAAAAAATATGATATTTTACTAAACCTTGCCTGCACAGATACTAGATAGTTATCCAGGTCAATTGGAAGTATTGATGACATTCGACCCGTCGTTGCGTCACCCGATTTCAAAGTGAACGAATAGTCAGTGTGAAGATCAAATGGAGACAGGATCCATTGTTTAACTATGACATCAGCGGATGAATACTTTAAAGATTCTGCTCCCCAGCCATCAGAAAAACATGTCACATAGTCATCTGAAACAACATCAAATTTTTATCATTTAATTGTATGAGAAGTGTAAATTAATCCCTTTTAAAAAAGTAGGAACCCTTTGTAATCATTTTAGGAATGGGATTCAAAATACTCATTATATTCAATATCGCAAATTATATACAATGTAAGCAAGTTGAGGTACAACTTTATCAATCTGTCTTCAACCGGAATTTCTTCCTTTTAACTCTATTTGAGCTACAGAAAATAAATGCTAATCGCAAAGACCATAAATCGCCATTAGTGATTAAATGTTGTGTAAAATGCTATCTGTAAAGTCCATGGATAATCTAGGGCTTCTATGGAAAGACTGGAGATCTAGAGTACAGGCCTGCGAACTGGAGGGAGAGGCAGCAAGAAGTGGTGCAGCAAAAGCAATCCAATTTCACCATGCTAAAGTAGGATATTTCGAAAAAAGATTGAGACAGTCGACTTATTGAACTTCCTTCCTACCCAGAGAATTAGTCTATTAATGATTTCAATGATCTCACAGCGTGCTGTTTTACATGTACGTGGATGTTAAAGATTATCAAAGGTAAAGTCAAAGAATGCAAATGTGTTGCTTAAATAATTATTTTCTTGACATTTAAGAACATTCTGTCTGAATAGATATTTTCCTTAAAGAAAATAGCAGTCATTTGGAGGGGGGGGTTAAATTTTGTTTTTGTTTTGTTTGTTTTTGGGGGTTTTTTTAACTAAACTGTTATTGGGCTCTGATATATATCTAATTATTTTTATTTTTTTTAATTTATACTTTAAAATTACTGGTTTTTAGGCATATTTAATGATATTTCCCTACAGAAGTTTTCATTTGATCTTTATGAATAAATGTGAAAATTAAGAATGGTTGTAGAAGGATAGGATATCTTAACTTAAGATGTTCCTTAGTAATTGTCGAGCTACATCTTAAGATGTGTCATAAGTTGATCTTAGGGTGTTCCTAACTTTTTTACCTATGTCATATGTTAGGAAAACACTTAGGTTATATCTTATGAAAGTTTCGTGAACATGCCTGCTGGTCCCTAAGGTCGCTCAGTTTTAAAATTTTGATGACAACAGAGTTTTCTATACTAGGCCTGTCTGGCTAAGCTAGTCTGAAATAAATACCAAGGAAACATTGCGATCAGTGTCTTATTTGAGTCGCATAGAAACCCAACAATTATAGCCCGTTTACTACTCATTCCAAAGTTTTTGCAGGATCTCATATGATATCATCATGTTGCATCCAATAGACCCAGGGGAAGTACATTATGTATCCTTAATTTACCTAATATAATTACTTTGTTTGGCCGTAAGGGAATGTATTCGGATGAATGGAACAAGGCATTCTCATACTTAAGTACATTATTATAACTTCTCATTTATTTGTATAACACCACACTGGTTCTGAATAACTTCACAATATCATATTGAACGGACAGCTGATTCACATTGTACAGTTCAGCTTGTATCGCTATAATGTGCCCTTTCCAGGCACCACATTATTATGATTGTCTATATCGCCGAGATTGTATTTACCGTTGTCCTACCCTCTGCATGATTATAAACACCAAAAGAATTAAAGTCAATAATGCCATTGCAAAGTCCATTGTCTTTTAGGTTAGCAATTTTCACATCAACAATGATCCGAACATAAAAAATTAATATATATTTGTTTTTGTTATTTAAATGAATATATTAAAACCTGTGTATGAATAAACATCGTTCATGCCTGTTTTAGCTTCAAATTAGGGATATTTAACACTCTTCAAAACGATATAAAAGTCAGAAATTCGAAGATAAGTGTTTTCACTTTTTTAACGCAAATACATGTACATATTTATGTTTTTCTGTAAAGATGTGTGAAATGTTTTCGCAATCAATTTTATATATAAACAATGGGATGCATTATTTCAATATTCAAGTCTGTTAAATATTTTTAAACTTACTGTTCTTATTCGGAGACCAAATTGTAATGGAGGTCTGAGTGATGGCGTACACAACTCCGCAGATGTGTTCTGTGTGGGTTAAGGATGCTGGTAATCCACCATCGTTCACGGTGAGGGGTACCACGCCTAAAAAAGCAACCCAGAGGGAACATAACTTACGTCATCGGTCATCATTTCCAAGAAATCTTTTCAAGTGGTTATTAGAACAAAAAGAAAAGCATGAAATCAGCTAATAGATTACAGGACAAAAGGCATCAACTTCATTGTGAATGACAGGTGCATGACATCGTGACGCTACTTTTCGCCATTCACTGTGGAATTATTAAATTTCGTGGGGGCCAAATTTCGTGGATTGCTTAAATTTTACATCTTTGTTGGGACATAATTTTGTGTAAATTTTTTTTTACCTACAAAAGGAAATATGACTCTTTTACCTTAGTTTATTAATTCATGGAGGATGTTAATTCATCGATGAGAGGTACCCACGAATTCCACGAAAATTCAGCCACCACGAAATCTAATAATTCCTTATTGCGTCATTTTCAATAGTACATTCACTGTATTACTATCCATTAGTAAAAAAAATAGGTGTATGGTGTGTTTGATGTTTCTTTAACATTGAATATCATAAAAATAAGGATGTTATAACTGCATTACTAAAACATTGTATATCGACTAGAAAACTGTGTTTTGTCAACACCCAGCTCAATCATGGTTCTTCAGATTTTGGAATCTTTACAAAAAAGCTCTTCTCTCAAATTATGTACTGCCAATTAGTTTCAAGCTCTGCCCATCTATTGTTCATTAGCAAAAAAAAGAATTTAAATGACAATTTAGAAGAAATGTCAACTTTACTCTGAGAGACTAGTCGATTAATTGGGGACTTTAGTCGAGAATATTCGATGATAAATTTGAAACTGACTATCTCTAAACAGTATTGTTATTGTCACATACATCGTGTATCCATATTAAAAACATATAAACACGTATACAAATTGAGTAACCCGCGTTATGAAATTTATATGCACAAACTGCTGGAGTTATGAGACTAAATCTATACTACTATATTTAAATAATAGACTCGAATTTTTGGTCTTTAATACCGAGAAATCGGACGAATACTGTCTTTTGTTTTATATATTTCAAATATCATTGGTACTTAAAGATTACCGATTTGTTTTTATTTCATTTTTTCAGTTAAGCTTCGCTAATTAATAATCACCTGAATTTTTTGGATTTTACAATCTTGCGCTTGCGTGATACATTAACGCTAACGGGATCTTTAGTTTATGTTTTCACAATATCACATCTGCATGAATAAACTCAGAAATAATAATACAAATACGGGTAAATATTCATTGGACTTTTACTATATATTCTGTTCATATAAATTAATGATTTCTTAAGAGAGAAAGTATAAAATAACAAATATACATTTTAACGAAGTACTTACTTATGTCTTCGTAATGACAAATAATATTTGATTAAATGCAAAAAAGTAACATTATATTTGTTCGGAGAGTGAAGATAGAATATGTTTTATTGTAAAAAATAAATAATAATGTGTTACGGACCCAGTTTTACAAAGAAAATACGTGTACGTTGGTGAAAAGGTATAGAATTCTTCCATTCTTTGGATTAAAATTTTTAGTTGAAAGGTATTTGCAATCTCAAAAAGGTTTGTTGTGATGAATTTGACTGTTATTATCAAGGCAACTTCATTTACTTTCTCTAAAATCGTTCCGGAGCAATTCTGCAATTTTCTTCTACATTACGGGTATAAGGGAGGCATTCTAACTGTGGTGAAGGCCTATCCCAAGACACAGTTAGATTATTCAAACTATGGAAAGTGTAGTGAAAAAAATAGCAATATTGTAGGCGTATCGCTTTGTTATGTAAATGTCAATAATAAGGTGTGTCGATGTACCTATTTCGTAAATGTCCGATATGCAATGTTAACCCGGGCACGCACGAGTCAAAGTCTAGCCTTTTTAAAAATAATGATCCAATGCTTAACTATTATATCAGTTGCATAGATAATACATGTACAAATATCCCATTGCGTATATAAACACAGGGTTGTATGATTCTGATATTCAGGTTTTACGTAATCTTTCAAACTAAGTGTTTTCATTCGGAGACGAAAATGTAACGGAAGTTTGCAAGAATAATGTCTACACAGATATAACAGAAACGGGTAAAAACATTCGTTTTGGAACATAATTAAATTCCCTGCCAAAATGTATTGTTTGAATATAAACATGTGAGGCTTTGAAATAAATACGTGCTTTTTCAAGTTTAGCCTTATCTGTGCATCTTTACAAGATTAAAGTTAATCCATGTTCACATAACGACAGCAAATTCCCCGTGTCATTTATAGATTTCTTTTTTAAAAACTGTCATCATTTAAAATACAGCATCTAGGTACCTATGTGTGGATTAATGTTTACAGTGACATAGACTTTTAAATGGAACGTGTTGGCAGCAGGAAATACGGACATAAAACATTATTTACAACTCATTACAGCGACTTCTTTTTTATAGAGACGTGGTGTATATAACAATGACTTTTTTGTATTTTTAAGATATTTAATTAGTTTTCTCCACACAGTTAAAATTCTTAAGCAGATTCATGCTTCCATGAGTTGATTCCCTTGAGACATAGGGAAAACTAACAAAACAAGAAGGATCAATATAATGGAAGAATATTTTTAAAGCGCACAGCGCGAGTTGTAACTAATGGTACAACCTATAGAACATATCTTCAAGACAAGCTCGATTTTTACTCATTTTATTCGATGCATTTACATTAGCACCATCCAATCCGCTCACCGAGTGCTAGTATTTAGGCATACGTGGACAGTATTGAAAGCATCACCGAGGAATGTACCTGAAATGTGATGGTAGAATTATGGTTGATTTCATTTGTATCCATATGCTAGGTTTGACCAGTTGCTCATATGGTTATACATCAGAGTTTTTTTTTATTTAATCAAATACGAACAAAGTATGTACATACACACATAAACATAATACATGCACATGTATTAATAAATGCCTGAACTGAGAGGGAAAAACACTTTGAGGACTGACGAGACAACATGATATGCTTGTCTTCGACCTTTTGGGATGCGAGAGGGGGCAGAGTGAATGTAACTACGTTGCAGTCCAGGCGTAATAATAATCTAGTAGTATGAACAAAATACATGAACTAACAGGGAGAAAAAAAATTGATGATAGAGAGGATAAGAAAATGTGCTGGTCAACGATTTCAAGGTTTTTAGAGGGGGCATAATTATTGTAATTATGTTACCTGTTGCTTCCGTCACGTAACCACCACCCACATATACCTGGGCGGTGACGAAATCGGGATAGGTATAGGTCCCCAGGCAGTGAGGAACAGTTTGGTGTGGTGCACCTTAACATTGGAAGAAAAAGTCCAATTTCAGCCTCATATAAAAACTAATTCTATAGAACAATTTATTTTTTCTTACTCTAATTTTAAATATGTTTCTAAAGACATGAATAGTATGTTTTTGCAAATGGAAAGCAATTTGAAAAAAATACAGTGTTTATTACATTATTGATTTTAAACAAAGACAATGAAAAAGCTTACATAAAATCTCAACGAGTAGGCACTAATAATAATCAACAAGTCTGACGTACTGTTGGATATGGTGATCTTGGTCTCGTGATTTGGAGTCGGCCAGTCTGATGACCGCCAGGCTCTGATCCGGACACTCCCGGTCACGAAAGTGCCGTGGAATGGACCAGAATATGACCCGGGACCTAACATAAAACAAATTTAAGGTTTATTTCAAAACTTCACATCTCTTTAAAGCATACGAGGATATTTGTTTGTAAAAATATTTATTTATGTACTGAAAAAATGCTTTAAAAAAGATCACATTCAATTTTGGATGGATTGCTTATTGCTGATTACAGATTAGAATAAATATGTAGAATTTTTTAAAATATAAACTTATGAACCGTCTGTGTATTTTTTTTAATCCCAAAATGATATACATGTACTGAATAAAACATAAAAGATAAATATGTTTGGGCAAGAGTGTCTACAAATTTACCAGTCGTTACGATGCGGCCAATTCCAGCACTGTCATCCTTTTCGATAGGAATAAAAATTTTGACGTGGACATCATTATATAGATAAGCTACGCCTCCGTACTCAGCCAAGATGTCGTCATCACTTTGACCTGACCCAATTCCTGGGAATATGTACTCCTGTCCTGCTTCAACCACCTTGACCTGGACGTCCACCTTCCCCGGTATCTCACCCAGGGGGTGGGGGATGTACACCGGGCTGGTTCCATTGACCGTTAATGTATACCAGAGACTGATGAACGGTGGGTTTATTCCAATGTCTAGAATAGTAAGCGAAGTTCATAATCAGGGTAAAGAAGATAATTGAATACCAATAAAAACCATTTTTTTTGGCACGATGATCATTTCGAAAGACTTGTTGGTGCAAAATGTAATTCGCAAATTATCAATATTTTTTAAATATATATGTCGGTCACAAAATATTTTTTGAATTTTAAATTGCTAGGAAAAGTAGGGGATTTCAGCATCATGTAGCGCGAATGCAAATTGCTTGAATACAATTGGGTATTAAAATTTAAAATAGCATTTGCAATGCCAAAACAGCTTGATCCTTAACTACGTTTGATGTCATAAGCAATTGCACGTAACATATATAGGCCTATTGTTTACAGATACACTCTGATGAAATCAGCTCAATGGCAAACAATTAAGGAACAAACCCAAATCGATTCTTTTTGTATGCAATCACATTATATATGATGCACATAAGTTGCTCTTTTAATCTTTTATATAAAAAGAAATTTGATTTACACATGATACACATACTGTATACAGTAAAACTCGGTTATAGCGAAGTGCAAGGGACCAATAGAATTACTTCGTTATATCCGTAATTCGTTATATGCGTATAACAAATTCGTAATAATATCTATAGCGAATTCACTATATACATGTTTTCTTTCACCAGACTATAATTTTTGCTAATTGAGGCTTAAAATAATAATTCATTACTTTGACACGTTTAATAATTGGATTGTGAATTTAAAAAAAATTATATGAAAATAAATTCATTCAAATTTTTTGTTAAATGATGGTCATTTTTTTAAACTCTAAAGAAATTCGTTATGAAGGAGTTATATTTCGTTATAATTCGCCTCTTACATTCGCCAAGACTCGCTTGTGTACTAAAGAAATAGCTTGGAACATTGGAATTCTCACTGTCTTAAATTTGCCCGCTGACAACAAGAGAAAAAGGAGTGAAAATAAAACGGAGGCGAACATTTCTCTGTATATAGTATATATGAATCTTATGTGGCAATTATAAATTATTACTATCATTGGATTTTAAACATTGATTATGTTCAATCATACAAAGCATGTCTATGTAACATCCTTTTTGGGAAAGTTCCTTCAATTTTCGAGGTTTATACATGGATACAGGTTGTCCCTCCCCCTTCCATTTCCATGCTCACTTGCTTACGCAGCACTCTTAAGGTCTACTTTGTGATCGCGCCGACAAATTTAAGCTATAACGTCATTTAAAACGAGTCGTCGAAAATGTTCAAAAATAAAGTAATTTCCGATTGTTTTTGGTACGAACATATTAATTCCTATCCATTATGCTTGTTTTGATTCAGCGTGTAATTCTTGTTTAGAGTGCATGTGTATTATTTCTTTTCTAGAGTGTTTAATGTACAGGATCGATGTGTTTGACAATAGGAAGCCTATCTAAATCTGCTTTTTACAAGGGCATACTCTTAACAGCTTATTACGATCATTTGTATATGAATTTTCAGAATTTCAATTGATTGAAAAGTACTGCTGCTTCGATGAAATCTATAGAAAGAATTAATAAGTACGTAAAATATCAGATGAAGGTCATATAAATTCCAATCTGATCTCATTTTTTAACATTTTGTCTATTAAAAGAGCTGTATAGAAAGCAGCAAAACTTTTCAGAATCTACCAGGAAAGTAGAATTTATTTATTTAGAATTCTAATTCAAATAAGGGTATGCCCTTGCGATATAATGAAATTTGTTTATGACTTCCATTCGGGAGAATTATCAACGTATATCACGTAACTGTCAATTCGGGGGACCACATAAGTGTCACACAAAGTAGCATTTACTTTACTTTTTTATTTAATATCGCATTATGATAAAACGAATTTACATAGATATTTTGTGATAAAAGATGTGTCATGTTGTAAATTTTGAATTTACAACCCAGTTGTCATGTTGTAAATTTTGTATTTACTGCCATACGGTAAATTCAAAATTTACAAAATGACAGATGCATTGTTATTTCCATAGTAAGCCTTAACAGTGCTGCGAATTATCTGGGTAAAAATGTTAGTACACGTATAAGCATTTATCTAACAATCCGGTCTGTATACGAATACAACATTGTAACGATTGAATTATAGACATCACTAGAATTCATATTGATATTAATCTTAACTTAATTTGGTATGAGCCATAAAATCATTAATTATCAGTAAGTTTTTCTTTATCATGTGCAAGACTTTCTAAAATAGGGAAGACAATATTCTTTTCAACGATACCTACATGTAACTACATTACCAAAAAAAGGGGTTTGTTTGTCATGTTGTAAATTTTGAATTAACTGTACATGTCACCCGGTAAATTCAAAATTTACAACATGACAGATTTATGATGAACCTTTTTACTTGTTAGAAACATTTTCAAATCGTTTCTTGTTTTAAAGTATCAGTGTACTGTTAAGATAATATGCATAATTTATGAGAGAGAAAAAACGCGGGGGTGTTAAGGAAGCATATGGATTCTGAGTTACATGTAATTTTGTGAAATCACAAATCTTAGTTATTATGTACATATTCAATTATCTAAGCAACGAAACGTAGACCAAAGGCAAATAAAAATACTGAAGTCAATTTTTTTTCAGAAATTAGTTTGTATTACGTAGATTTACACATTGATGACGTCATGACTAAAAGTTGAATGTCATGTGAATTTGATCGGAAAGCATTGTAAACATATTCAAAATATAACTAATCTAAGAACTCTAATAAAATATTGTGGTGTGATTTATTGAGAATGGAACATAAGAATACTGGGAGAGATGATAGTTTTATCAATCATTCGCTAAAAGGTATGTAAATTTGCTTTTATTTCTCGGCCAGGCTTTCCTCTGTCGTTGTTTACGATATAAAAATCCGACTAGAACAACACTACCCCGCATATATTGAACTTGGAATTTTATATGTATCGTTAGTTTGATCAATGCTTAAATTGAAAAGTGCTGCTAGAATCCCATGTTGTGTGTTGTTTTGATGCAACTTGCCGTTTTCCGTACAAACTTCATAAAAGTTGGGAAGGTTTTACGAGAACCGGGTGAATAACTATTGAATTAAGAAAAACATAGGATTCTAGCAGCAGTTTTGATTAAACTGAGATGTTTTGCCTCCACTTAGTATGTTTATTTTATTTTGGAAACCACGGGGTAGTGTTGTTCTATCTCATTTTATGTTAAGGAATATACGTAAGCTATTTATAGTTGTCACGTGATAATGCACCAATGTGGCAGTAATGTACTACCCGATTTTATTGCACTGACATCTATTTCAAAGGATAATACTAAGTTTTTGATCGTATTCAAAATAGTTATTTGATTTCACGATTTTGAATATAACAGTCAAAATAAGACGCTAAATTGCCCATATGCTTCCTTAACACCCCCGCGAATAATCACGAAATCTAAACTTGGATTTTCTTTAAACGAGAGACGACTTTTTAAATCATTAAAACATTACGTAACGATGATTGATATTCATGATTAATTATAAAAAGGACAAACTTCTTACTATGAGATGGAAGATAAATCCAAAATATGAAAAACACAAAGTATAGCTTTTTCTGAATTCTTCTGACGTTTGTGTGACTGCAGTCCATTATGCGATCTCTTGCTAAAACTGAAATTGAGTCTTACATTATGAACATTTAACTCTAGGGTCGATCGATTGATCATAACAATAGACGTTCTATTTCATTTTTTTTTTACATCGTCAAGTATTTGGAGAAACTAGGTCTGTTTATGATTTCGGAGTCAATACAATTAGTGTTTACATAGTCAATGAAATTTAATACTCAATTCTATAAACAATTTTTTTTTAAAATGCTTTATTTGTAAATATTTACTTTATCGTTCCTTTGTTAATCAGTATTATAACTCGTCTGTTTTAAGTCATGATTTTTTTTATGTTTTATATTGCACCCTATGTATTAATGAAGCTCTAAATTGCACGATATCCACTTTTTCAGGTCCTATTATTTAACACACCCTCCTTATCCTTAGAATAAGTCGAAATTCTAAGTTTTTTACACAAAGAAATTTGTTACACCTAATATCTAAATAAGAATATTGAAACAGTATATCAAGGTAAAAGTATTTGTTGAATTGTTAATTGCTCTTTACTTGATTTTAACAGCGGTTTTATCAAGATAAATACCTCCTACTTTCTACAAATATTTGAATAAAATCTAATATTATCAATATTATCCTTCCTTTCTGAAAATAATGATGTAACACAATGTATAAATACTTTAAACTGATATTACCTTTTGATTAAACCGAAAAAAGTTTGCAGGTTCTATTTTAGGTGTGGTATATTATCAGATGGCAAAAAGTTGACAATTAAAATACATTGCATGTCAAAGTATATTGATATTAGTTTATCTTATGAAATTTTTCAGTTGCAAAAAAGTTGAAAAAAAATGCACTATGAGAATACGAAAATGATTTTGTGTCTGCACACTGCATATTCATTCAGTTTAATCAACACCTAGAATTCTAATAATAGTCATTTATAAAGTATTTGAGTATCTTTTTCAGAAGTTTTTTTTTTAATTTAAAAATAAATACATCTATAGTTATCAAATGGTTTTGTTGAACAAATGCACTGCATTATATACGTTGAATAGATAAATTGATGATCAACAACTTTGAAAATTGATTCTCACAACAAATGGAAAATTAAATTGCAATAAATTCGGTTTTATTTTCTGTTAAAATGAAAAATTTGTATATATGTTTAACTCTATCTTATGCTTTTGCATTGACTGAATTTGACTCAGGGCAAACTCATCAAAGTGGTGTGCTATTATAACTGAAAATTTGAAACTGAAAGCCATAGATATTAGTATATTATTCGTGAAGCAAAACAAAAAAATCTAATGTTGTCATAATGGTAAGAACACAACGGTAACATTGTACATTGCATTTATTTTTAATCACTTGTATGTTTGCGACCGTGAATGGTATTTTGTTTGGTTCTAGAAAAATATTATTGCTTTTGTATACTTTAATTAGTACACCCTCAATTATACTTTTTTGCATGATTTGATCATTTAATTAATGTAATAATTCTAGTCATATATCGATGAGATGTATTTAAAGATCACATGAAACGAAGGTTAAAGTGAGCTTTTATGATTGCCGTCGTCTGTCCAATTGTCCGTCCATCTATCTGTTAACTTTTCAAATTTTTTACTTAAGATTTTAAACTGTCAAAATTCATTCTTGAACATTTTTCAAAAGGGAGAAAATTGCAAAAGTGAAAAAAGGTAGTGTCTTTAGAAATCTTCCTCTCAAGAACCACTGAAGCAGAAATGCAAATATATACACCAAATTTTGCATATAGATATAGTGAAAATTCAAAATTGTTAAAACAGTGAACCTTGGAATAAAAATATAACCTCAAGAAAGTTTAGAAATTTATGGGAAATTTTTAATATTTGCTTCTAGAATGCTACAATTGGTGAGATTATTATGCAAGCATCCTCAAATAATGTAGAATATAAATTGTAGTAATTGTGACAACCAGACTATTACAGGGGCCCCAAGAGGGTTTCAAAGTTTACCTTTAAAATGATGAGGAAACTATTTTTGAAAAATGCGATAAAATGATGCAAGGAACTGTTGTTAAGAATCTACTTTTTGGAAGTGATAAACTAACATTTAAGTTAGGTAAAAATGTACACATTGTATAAAAAAATGTATCAAGATAGGTAACACGGACTTTCCTTAAACTCCCTTCTTTTCATTTTTTTATTGCCTATTTCTCATATTATACCTTGACTACAGGAGAGAACATAAATAAGCATTATGCCTGCTGTTCAATACATTTCAATCTATCTATATGCTTGAATAAAATACTTCTTATATTAAATTAAATGTTGTTTAGGTGATGTGTGATTTAGTTGATTGTGGCCCATGGGTCTTTAGTTTTCTTAGTTTCAATGGACTTATAACATTTGTAAACATTAATTAATGTAATAATTCGGTACACACATTGTAAGAAATCTATTTTACGATGTTGAATTGGAATGTTTGTTGCATGAATATTTGTAAAATGAAGAGAACTAAACCAATTTATTACTATTTGACTTAAGAATACATTACAACAAAAGACTTTATGCTCTTCGTGCAAGAAAATGGTTAGGAAATCAAAAGGAAAACGTCATACATGTACTGTTGCACAAAGTTAGAAACAAAATCTACTCGTAAATGCACTTTATCAAGGAAGACATCAAAGGTAAGAATTCTCTTAAGCTTTGTATATTTATGTAATTCGCCAGTATACTATGTACAGAGTTGATCAAACAAGTGCAATTATAATTACAAATTTTAATAAGATTTTTTGGGCCCCAGCTACAAAGTGAAATACAAAGTGAAATACAAATATTTATCCAATTCACTTTATCATGCAATATACACATCTGTATTTATTCTATTTTGCAAGTAATAGTGGCTGTCTATTTTTTTTATCCATCAATACCTAACTGACACCTAACAACGTTGTCATCAATTATTTTTTAAAGAAGCATTAAGTTTTACAGAACGTTATAACTGTAATTACATTCATCAAATCTACTTTTTGTATTTATCAGCGCATGCTAAGGGTCAAGTTTAATTGCTTCAACAGTATAAAAAAGGAATTAAATTTTAACTTTTAGAATTAAGATTTAACTAATCAAATGATATGCATGTAATATTGAGATCTTGAAAAATTAGTCTTGATATTTGTATTATCTATTTCTCTAGAAAATATAAGTTCCTTTATTGAATATTGTGTTATGTTTTGCTGAATAGATTGCGTTTATTCAACCACAAGTTAACGTAAAAAAATTTAGGTACTAATATCGAAATGTCATTAATTTTCCTTAATTCACAAATTTGAATTATATACTTAAACATTATTTCAGTTGAATCATAAATCATGAATCAATTCTTACACTATATATCTCCTAGTACATGTACTCATAAGTTTGACACTGTTAGATATCCTTATTTTAAAAAAGTTGGGTTTTAAAAATGATTTTGGTATCTAAACTGTCATGCTGAGAATTAAAAGTTAGGAGCTATTTTAGGTGAGGGTGGGGCTTAATTTCTCGAGTTTAGAAAGTATCAATGTTCTTGAAGTATACTCAAGGCTCGTTCTGATCACAGTTTATTTAGATTTGGTATTCCTAAATGCATAGGAAAACTGATATAAAAGACAATTAAAGTGAACTCATTCTATCAAAACTCTATCGCAATACATAGTGTTAAGCATTTCTTTTTTTCTTTTTTTTTGTAAATTAAAACAGATATTCAAAAATTAAAACCAGGGAATCTGTCAGAATGTGAAATGTACATGTATAGGCAGTCTTGTTACGACCGATAACGTCTTTCTTCTCCTTTGATTCCAGTTCCTACTGTACTTTTATTAATTTAATTAATTCATTTTTTAATTAATTCATATCTATATAGAAGGTGACAATGTTTATATCTACAGGATCCAGTTCTACTCTGTTTATCGATTGATTTAAAACCCCTACTTCTATAATAAGCCAAGTGACCTTGATGATCTTATTCG
Organism: Magallana gigas; assembly: GCF_902806645.1. Lineage (NCBI taxonomy): Eukaryota > Metazoa > Mollusca > Bivalvia > Ostreida > Ostreidae > Magallana > Magallana gigas. The sequence goes on from NC_047563.1 coordinate 53,383,775, forward strand.
TGGTGAAATGAAATGAAAAAGATCCGGGCCTTTTTCTCGGAGACAAATACTTCCAGCAGTGACAGGGTTTTTTTTTTAATTCCAGGAATTTTCAATTTATTTTCCATAGAAGACTTAATTTGTTGATAAAAATTGAAATAAACTTCTGAATTTTATATGAATAGTTTTCATTTCAATGATTAACAGCTTTTAGTGATTTGATAGGTTCGAAACTGTACTTCGGCAAAACCAACCGCTGTTTTGACTAAAGAGTTTGTGAGGTCTTAAGCCACGTAGTCGTACGGTTGTCATTAAAATAAAGATAAGCCACACATACCTGAGCAAAAGTCAGCAATAGGTCATTTATCTATGGAGGAAAAGCCATTGAAAGGTGGATTAAGTCTCTAAAAAGTATTTTAAATGTGCATGATAAACCACTGGAATATGGAAACTAAATCAATGCATGTACAAACTGAAAGGACCCTTAAACAGTGATGAAGAATACAAGAAATTCCTGATATTAGAATGTATTGTCACTGGTGAATAAAAAAAAACAATTAATCTATGTTTTCTCCAACTTTCTTGTAAAACAGGGATATAAAACTTTGTTAGATATTTATTAAATTTTTTGGGCAATGTCAAACAATCTTACATCTGATCAAAACAATCAATGAGTTTTAACATGACGATAATTTTTATGCGAAAAAAAAAACATAGAAATAAAATATATTCTTTGAAATGAGTCAATTTATTTCTATCAATTTCATCCCTGTATAATGTTGATATGTTCCACTAGATATGACCTCATATTAAAAAAAAATACAAACTGTTGCGCAATATATAAAAGTTATCGAGTTTTTAAAAGTAACTCTTGCACTGATGTTATAGTCAAACTTCCCTTCAGTCTTTATTTTCTTTGGAAAAAGATATTTTAAGTTTCCTTAAGATCAATAGCAATGTTAACATCAAAAAGATATTTAAGTATTTGATGAATTTTTAAAATTAAATGTTTATTTCATTGTTTTAATGTAATTGATTCTGATTATTATTGTTATTGATTCTGATTATTATTGTTATCATCATTTTTATTTATGTTATTTTTTTTATTACATGATGTTTCATGTTATTTATGATCAGTGCGTCACTTGCTCAACTAATTGCAGTCGAAGGTTGTGCGGCGTTTAATTTTCCCCAAACTTCTTATCAAGATGCCCTACTTTCGAAAAAATAAGATATAAATGGCATTTAATGCATATTGTGTTACTTTACAAATATATTATCATTCGGTATGTTTTAGATATGTCTAATTGAATGTCATTTGATAAATATTGGTGATGGAAAAAACATTAAAAATTACATAAATGATAATTAGCTCTACGTGGAGGCTTTTCGTGTTAAAAAACTTCATTAGGATTCAAAAGGAAAATGTATATCATAAACAAATACAGAGAGGTCCTCTATCTATTAATACAATCCATCGATATGCTTATTCAGTTTACAGAGTCGATTAGACAATTGTGACAATTATATATTTAAATAAGGGCAAAGATTCGAGGGCTCAAATTACAAAGTTAAATATTTAATCAAGTAACAGTTTTTAGAGAGTGCATTGCTGAGAAACATCAATCTCATAAATTTCACAGGTGACAATAAGTAGCTACAATTCGATCTCCACAAGTTATTGATCTGCAGACATTTCAAAACGGTTCCGAGTTTTTTTCTCTAAATAATCAAATTCTTTCTTGGTCTCTTAAACTCTGATCTATTGAAGTAAAACCTGGTCCTATGAGATTCGAGCTACGTGTACTTTATAAACACAGTAGGTTCTGTAATAATTTCCCCATAAAACGATAAGATAACTACAATACTGTAAAACAGTTCCTATTCAGTCAAAAACGTTCCATACTAAATGAAATACCATCGATAATTTATAAAAAGAAAACAGCGTTTATAATTTTTCCTTGTTGTAGTTTGTTTATTTGCCAATTATCAGGTTCTTTATTGATCACTCTGTGTATTATAATTGCATTTTCTGCCTTTTCAGCTGGGCTTGTTTACTTAAGTTCATTCCTGTTAAGTTAGGCATTCAAATTTACTTAGGTTCGTCCGGCGCGCTGACCAGCTTCTTCGATCTATAGTAAGCCAAACGATATTTGACAATGCTAACTGATCTGACATCATAATGATTGTCTTTGGAATCTTAACGAGGCAATGTATCCAGTAATTAACTTAAGGATTTCTTACAGTGCGTGAATTTTAAATTAGAAATGGTTATAACGCTCAAAACCGTGAATTTAGATTTAAATGCAACTTTTATGTTTCTTTGATTAAGTGTTAAATTAACAGGTCCATTATATGTAAATGAAAAGTCGCTGAAATTAAGTTTTGAATTCAATAATTTGTATTAAATAAACAATTAATGTTTGTTTTCTTGCTCACTTAAATAAAGTGTTTTTTATTAGTTATATACTTTTTGGCAATATTGATTATTGTAAAAAATGATCAATATCTTAATTCATTTTTAATAAAATGATTTACGCTGAGATGATACTGAATAAAAATGAAATATTAATTGAAAAACTACATCAATGATAATTAGTTCAAGGGGGAGGCTTTCTTACGTAACATACTTCATTACGAATCAAAAGGAAAATGAAGACCATTAACAAATGCAAAGAGTTTTCTCTTTGAGTCTTTGTATTTGTATTATTTGCAAATATACTTATCCTGTACAGATCAAACAATTGCAAAAATAATATATTAATTGAAAGTAAAGATGCATAAGCTCAAATTACAAAGTTAAATATTTATTCAAGTTACAATTACATAATCACAAAACATTACACAGGATGAATCTGTGCCATTCAGTTAACTGAAATGTGACTGATCGATAACTAAAAGGTGACTCAATGGCATAGATATGCCATTCAGTCACCTTTCGAGACCATTCAGTTAAAATTCAGTTGACTGAATGGCAGAGGTTTATCCTGTGTTATGCATGGTAATTAATAAAAAGAGGCAAGAAACATTGCTGTCGCTTGTTTAATTCATCAATACCTAATTGACACCTGTACATCATTAATCTTAATGTTTTAAGAATGTTTAATGAAACATCTATTTAACAACGCACATTGTTGAAAAAAGCTAACATTACAAATTCTGCAGACATTATTCAGTTGTTTAGGTTTGATCCCAACAAGTTTTTGATCTTCCGAATTTTAAAACCGGCCCTGATTTTTTTGTAAATAACCAAAACAAAGTAACATCTCGAAATCTTATTTCTTGTCAAATTTATAATTGTTTACTGTAGAATTAAGTGAAGATTTCACCAATAGCATGATAAAAAAAACACAAAACCAACCTTTTTTTAATTATAATCGTTTTTTTGGCAAGTAAAAGGTTCATTATTGATCTTAACGTATCATGAGTGCATTTTTTGCCTTTTAACTGCGCTTATTTACCTAAGTCCATTCCAGGCTAGTTAATTATTTAAATCTAATTAGTTTACGCCTGTCACACTAACTAACCTTTATGTCATAAAATAGGCCTAACGATCTTTGACAATTCTCATAGGTTGGGCCATAAAAAAATATTGTTTTGGGACAACACTTTCGGTAATCCAGGTTATTTTTACATTTGCGTGAGTTTTTAAATACTTATTTAATGGTAACCGAACAGTTCTTGAAATTAATTGAAAACCACTGTCATTCATCAAATTTGAATTACTTTTTGGTCACTGAAAACCGTTTTTAAAAATATTTGATAGGTCTTTACTCTTCCTGTATGTGATGCAAGCAGGAATATAAGTGACTTAAGGCTTTGAATGTCACCAATGTATCTATTGGATTGGTTTGCTTACTTTTTTTCTCTGAATTCCTTTAATGTTATGATGGTTTACTCGGAGATGATTTTAATCAATTCTTCAATGCAGTTACTCTGGCAAACCGGAAGTAAAACAGTGTTTTGACCTTAGCACAAATCAACACTGTTGACAATACTTAGTACTAAAATATTATATAAATTCTTTGCGATGTATTCGATGCTATGTATTCCAAGACATTAATTGTTTTTCAAGAAAACTTTTATGTAAATACCTTTAAAAACGTAACATTTTGAATGGTGCGAACAATTTAGTGATTTTTTATTGTCGTGTGTATTCCTATGCCAGAGTTCAATACTGCTTGGATAAAATTATTTAGACGTATTTTGATTACTAAAACAAATGCATATCGTAGATTTTGATGGCGTAAACTCTATCTTTGAAAATTTTACAGCTTGATTCATCTGGAGTGTTTTGTTTTCCCGTCCATACATGTATCTCTCCTTGGAATAGCCTCAAAATTCACATTTAAAAAAATAGTGCAATATTATTCTTATACAGATAAGGAATTCCTGCCAAGTGTAATAAAATATCGTTGATTTTAGCATAAAAAATTAATCAATTAAATCAACTCCCGTCAATATTTTACTACTTTGAGTTTTATCTTAGCTTGCCATCTGGAACCTATATTCTTTTGGTACATCGTGCGTAATTTCATTACATTGAGGATACTATCCTTAATATGTATTCAATTTGAGTTTGTTGTTTATTTACTTTTATTTGTCATTTGTTAATATAACTATGTAAATTGATAGGAAAAACATTTTACGACTATAAGTACATGTATTCACTTTTATAATATTTATATCTATTGGTAAGTGAATAGTTGCACATTAACATGTTAATAAGAATGAAAACTCTTTATGGCCAAACTGAACTCGGGGTCTTCATTCTAACAACAACATTACATTATTATAGCATTGAATCATGATTTTTTGAAGTATACAATCTGATAACTGCAGCGGTGTGTGCATACAAATTGAGTAACGCGCGTTAGCGCGTTATGAAAATTTGTATGCATACACCGCTGCAGTTATAAGAGTGTATACTTCAAAAAATCATGATTTAATGCTTATATTTACATTTTTTAACTTCGTGCCTTGTCTGCAAATGTGATTCATACCTTAAAATTCCTATCTCATCCTAAGGGTAAGTTACTATTAATAGAAGAGCCACAGTAACAGCCACAAGCGTGAACTTTGATTTTTTCTTGTGACGTTGCAGTTTACAGCGTTCAACGTTTGTGACGTCATAATATAACTCGTCAATTTGACCTTTGACTACTTGTTGCATTTAGAGACATTTGTAGATCACAGAATTTAATGGAAAAACACAGTAGAATGTAAATATTTGCAATTAGTTGTAATGACAGGTACCGAAGAAAAATGATTACTTGTGCGGTGGTTTGAAATGTTCAGTAGAAAACTGAGCGCAATAGGCTGGGGTCAACGCAAATCGTTCTGGCATGTGTATACAAAGTGACCTTATACTTTACCTGTTATGTAGTCGAACATGTGGGAAACATTTGCTATAGAAAATAATGCCGCCACAGGATCTAATTATTTCAAAACAAAGGTATTTGGATTAAAAATTTAAAAAAACGAGAAAACTGCCGTGTATGCAAAGTTAGTTACAAGTCACAATTACAATAAACACGTAAAAAAAAGTCTGAATTTTTGTGAGTGTTTAACAAACTTTCTTCATTTTTAAGTCTGAGATTTTCAAAAGGTTCAATAAAGCAGAAAATTTGACGCTATAAAACCTTTAAACATCATATCCTCTTGATGAGAGCTATATTTAGGTGCTATTTAAGGCAAGTCAACAAGAAGCACTACGTAATGTTTTCGTACTTAAATACATCCCGATTGGTACGTTTCGATTTTATTTGATCCCATGTTTTCTGTAAGGTTTTTTTACTTAAGTCTACTGAAAGCATCCCATTTTTAACACTTCCTCATTATACATTTGAATTGGATGTTGAACTGTTTCAATTACTTATCCAAATTTCCTGAATGTAAAAGAAGCTCTTTTTAGATTTTTGATCAAATCTTTTATATAAAGATACAATCAATATTCCTTTACAAAAGATTTTTTTAAAAAGGTCGGTTAATAATTGAACAAAACTATCACGTTGTTGTGCATTAATTTAACAAACAAGATATTACATCATAGTGCGTGTTTAGTAAACATTATTTTTAAGAAACTTATGTTGTAATTTTATGTTCACTAAATTGGAAAGATAATTTGAATATATAGATTTGGCTTTAAATATCACAAATACATTTGTTTGTGTTTTAATGTACGATTTCATCCCGATACGATGCGTTTCGAAAAGCTCTAAATGCATTTTTTGTACCCCATCTATTAAAACAGGTAAACGTGGTGAAAATTCCTACTTTAGCAAATCAATGAACTTAATGCTATTTGATATATGGACCGCTCTCTGGAAAAAGGGGTCTTAATGAAATTTTTATCAAAAATTGGTTTTTAATTGGAAAATTAAGGAATGGGTCTACAGAATAATATTTCCAAATTTGAAACTTGTACTCCATCTAGTTTTCTTGTTACAAGCTTTTGAAAACCGTTGTTTTTATATCCTTCATAACTGGGACGTCATTACGTCACTTAAATTACCTTGACGTCGCGCACTTTTTTTTTCATTCAGATATGTGCTAAGTTAATTTTTTTTAAGTTGTATAATTTAGATAACTAGATAATATCTTTTTAAAAGCTTTAGTTAATTATCCGGTAGTTAATCATATTGGACCATTTTTTTTTCTCCAAGTAGGAATAAAAAAATATACACAAACAATCATAGCATAAAATAGGAAATTGATTTTAATTATCCTTCACTTTAAATCATTTTTCAAATTCATATTTGTTAACTTATATATTCAAATCATATTCAATGGTGTAATGAATATATGAATTCTATTATGAAAATTAGATTTATACAATAAAAAGTCCACCATCTCCTGAAAAAAATGCTTACATCAAAATGTGTCAAAGTAAAGTTTCAGTTCAGTAAGTTTACTACTGGACTGGAGAGGGGCACGTCTCCTCCTGGAAAGCAGGTCTCACAAATGGTCTCACATGCGAGTAGAGATAACGCACCCTAGATTCAGACAGTCCACCAGCGGCAAGTACATCCGGTCTCCTTATTTCTCTGAACTGAAATCCCTGATCTTTTAAAATCTCAATCTTCTCCTCGGTACTGTCACAAGTCTTCTTCGCTGTTACAATGCCTGGCTCGTTAGAATCGACCGAAAAGTGTTGGTACTGGCGGATGCCCTTCATTGGTTTGAAAAACTGCCCCAGATACTCTTTCCAGGATCTCCGTTGCCCCGCTGGATATCGCACAGCAGTGTTAGTAGTAGATGATCTGTTAACAACATTTTCAAGTTGGACAATGCTATCACAATCACACCGCCAATACAACTTCTTGAGAAGAGCAAATCCTCCATCAAAGAGGCACCGTGCGTGTCCGGGGATCTGCATCTTGAACTCTATTATGTTGTGTTGCTTTGTCATTACTCGCCACATGAAATATCCAATGACATACTGGTTCTTATTCTGGCCACAGCAGTTATCAGCGTGTATTGTGCATGACGTTTCGCCCGAATTGTGGTTTTGTAAGGCCCAGTCCAACATAGAGATCACAGAATCTGGACCATGCACTTTGGTTCCATCTGGTCCGATAGTTTCATTTTCGTTTATAAGAAAGTTCAGTTGTTTTGGTTCTCCATCGGAGCGGACACCAAATATATGGACTTTTCGAAGTGTCTGAAAGTACAGGGGGCCCATTTGCCGCGAATTACATTCTGACTGAAGTCAAACGTGTAATGGACGAATCTGTCTTGTGAATGGTGTGTGTCTCGGGACCTTTTCACACAATCGTTGTACACTTCCTTTCAGCCTGTGCATGCGTGATGTGTTCCTGCATCTTTCTTGCTGCCTCCAACTTTTCCTCCTCTGAAACTGCACTTTTTCGAAGTTTTTCACAAGTGGCACATATATACATCGTCCCTTGGTTTGGCTATTCTGATATGCGGAAGACACTGGTTCCGGATGTTGCAAAATGTGGAATACCGCACATGTCGGTCGTTCGGACAGCTTTCAACATATTTATCGTGGACGTCCTTCTTCGTTGTATCGGATGGAATGTATATGGGAGGAGTGTCATCTCTTCCTCTTGGTGCAGCTGGTTGTTGTAACCCAAAGTCATCTGCATAACTAGAGATGAACTGTACAACTAACTTAATGTCATCATATTGTAGCGAATGACTAGGTGCCCATGCTTGCGTGGTGTTACTCCATGTGTATTCTTATGGGTGATGATATTATGAAGAAAATGCTTCCCTATATCATAGAAAAGCAGAAACGTATTTCTGCAAACCTTTTCCCCGGAAAACATGAAAGTCTGCCTTGAACGTATTCTTTTCTTTCCCCGTTTTGTCTTTTCTTTGCAGCTGTCCACAAGCGATCCCATGATGTACATGTCTTTTTCTTCCTTTGACATTTTTCTCATGTTTAGGATGTGCGAGTACAAAGTATCAACGCTGAAGATAGAAACGCACTTGTGTTGACAGCCGCAGCCACGAATCTTTACCTTTTGAACAGATCAGGATCATCATGGGGTAGAGTACATTCTCAATGGACGCTGAGCTTCTCTGGTATTCATTTTCGTCATCGTCCCCATCTCAATCATCTGAATTTGGATCCGACAAGACAGCATCATCAAGAAACTGCATAACCCGTCGATCTAGATCAATAGTCTCATCAGCCGGTCCATCGTCGTCCGCGTCATCTGATGAATCTTCATGATCAGTGACCAGGGAAGCTGCAGGAGTGTTGTTTTGAGTCCATCCAAAGTGCTGAGAAAAGAAATTCTCTAGCTCCTGAAAATAAGATAAAAAATAAATATTTTACACCAATAAGAAAACAATAATTCCACTGTAACATTTAATGAAAAACGCAAATCCTAGAATGTTGGTTTTTTTTTGGTGTATGTCAATACTCAATAATTGTGGGTTGTCGTGATAAAATTGACTAACTAAACAATTATAATTAATACTCAGAGAGAAGAAAACTGCGAACATTAAGTACATATAATAAACTGGTTTGTGTCCTTATTACATTAAGAATATATACATATTAAATCCGTTATTTATGATTTCTTTTTCCAAAGCTTGTTAAATTATTGTTGTTTTTTTTTATTTTGACATAAAAATTAATGTGCAAAAAGATTCACAATTTATTTTCCTGACTAAAATAAATGTTATTGTTTAACCAAATTTATTAAAGGAAAAAATAAATTCAAAATGCTACTGAAGAAAAAAATGCGATGTCACGGTGATTTTAACACCCGATAGCAAAATGTAAAATTTACCAGTAAAACGCCCTAACCTACTGCGCCACGGACACTACCATTTCTGAAGGGAACTAATAGTGTCATATTAAGAAGTTTGTCTTCTTACTTTAAAACACATGTTTTATCTACTCAGTTTACCTTAAAATACTCTAAAAGTAATATTCTTAAGGATACTAATGCTTGTACACTATCCAAATACACAATGTATAATTGCATCGATGAACAAAACTTTGCAATTTTCATGCAGAAAGTTCGTTTAGTTCAAACATTATCAAAATACCGGCTTCGGCTGATTTTATGAATTTAGTATTACTGATTCACAATACTTTACTTATATAACATATATGAGCGAAGGAACAGCTAAAAGAACATTATGTCAACATAACAGAGACGGCAATCTTAAAAATGGCTCTCCGTTAGTCAATGACCTTTATCATAATAATCAACGCCTATCGTCAATAAAACATACATCTTGTTTGGTGAAAAATATTTGCTTACCTCAATTTCGAAATCCATCCCTGCACAAAATGTTCAACAACGACACTGCACTCTTTAAAACCGTACTAAATATTGATTATACTGACATGTGCTGAGAACATGAAACAGCAAAATGACGTTAACTTTTCAAGTGCGATTTTCTACGCCATAATAACGATGTCAATAAGCCCGGTTTTGTCAGAGAGCGGTCCATATATTTACGGGGATTACAAGGGAAGTTCAATAGATTATGTCAATAATCATATTACATATAATGCAGGGTTCAATTGACCTTTGAATTTTTTTTCATGCTTGATTTGGTTCATATTCTATTTATAGTTGTTTATCTGACAACGTTTCATCATCGAAAACTCTTTTGAAAAGCTGATAAATAACATACTCAAAACTGTATGAAAATATGACTTATCATCATCACAATCCAAAAAGGCTAAAAATAGAGTAGACTCCAACTTCTCAATCTTTTAAACGTACATTACGGAACAATTATGTTTCCTGCGAAAAAAGTGTGTGGGGGGAGGCTGAACACTCTATTCTGCTATGTCCCTAATGGTTATGTCTAACTTAGCCCCCCCCCCCCCCTGTTCCGACGCCCATGTCACGATAACCAACTGCTTGCAATATTGTTGTACTATTTTTGGTTACATCATCTTAATCGCAGCGGTTTTCTAGTTCATCACAAAAGAGAAAGTATGGAGCATTGTTATTGTCAAAATTTGCAACAAATGTAAATATAAGAAATATTTGAAAAAACAATATCAAATACAATATCGATGTACTTGTAAATATGTCAAAAATACAAATGTTTAGAATTATATAATTGTGAAGTTTGCAGATATGCTGTAATTGTTTTAATACATGTAATATTACTCTATGACTAACTATCTTTGCCCGAGATAGTTGAATTTTGTTAATGGGCTGATTTGTACTGTGAAATAAATAAATTTAAAAAAAAAGCCCTTCGGGTTTTATGGAATTGGATCATGTGACCAACCCGTATTTATATCCCGATATACATAAAGAATGATACCTTATTTCTTAAATGAACTTTAGTATACAGGTTTATCATAATAATTGCTAGTTCAAGGTTGATTTTGGGTATGATCTAGCAATTTTCGACAGAGTTATGCTCCCTTGACTAAGAAAAATTCCAATTATTTTAAGTTGCCATTCATACATATTGAAATGTACTTTAGTATACAGATTTATCATAATACTATCTAGTACAAGTTTGATTTTGAGTATGGTCAAGCAATGTTCGACATAATTATGCCCCTTTGACGTAGAAAGTTTTAAATTATTTGCAGTTTCCGTTCATTTACTTTGCAGAGGATGAACATATTGAAATGAAATTTAATATACAGGTTTATCATAATAATATCTAAGTCTAGTTTGATTTTGGGTACGATCGGGCAAATTTCGACAGAGTTTTTTTTTCCTTGGATGTTGTACAATTCCAATTATTTGTAGTTTCCGTTCTTTGCAGATGTTACCAAGGAGGGGGGCATAAGTGTTTTACAAACATCTTTTGTTTTAGTTTCAGTTTATCTAATTACATTCTTTGTTGTATCATGTGTACGTTTCCACATGTATGTCTACAATTATGTGTGAATTTTAAACTACGGCACTAGAATTTTAACGACTCTCAATCAGCATTTGTGGCTTACTAAGTTAATATAACTATTGTAGATTATAGTTGAAAAGCTACCGTAGTCGCCTTCCCAATGTTACATAACAATATTAGATTGTCAAAACATTGTTAAAAAGAATTGTAGAATGTATGTAAAAAGGTTGCAACGTAAGCTTAGAATCCAACTAATATATTTTCATGTATGCCTGTAAAAGATTTTCATCTTTCAATGCATTGATTACACTATGAAAATAATGGCAAATAAATGCGAAAAAATATACTTGTTGGGCATTATCTTCTATCTTGTGCCTTACTAAGTTTACACATGTATCATGTTCTGAAATATTGATAAATGATTGAGACAACACAGGTAAATAAATACGTTGCTATTATTTTTGAATCTGTAGTTATCGAATTGGGTCGCGTCTATTGATGCCATTTTTGTAGATAAGACGTCTTTGATAATATTGATCAGGAAGTTAAATAGAACAAATGATATCGTACATGTTTGTGAGCTGGAAAAGATCGGACAAATGAATTTTCAAACATTCTTGATAGTAACTGAAGTAATGGTTTTGCAGTTGCAATGTAAGTAACATTTTGATAGACTATTGAAATACTTCGTCAATATAGCCCCGTTTAACACAGCATTGTAATGTTGCAGATTGTAAACCTTCCGCAACAGGGTTAGCTTGGAAGACAGCTAATGAACAATGTAGATTACAGAACGACTCCATCGTTAATATAAAAGATGTTCGGAATAAGCTGTCATTTTTAACGGGATTAAAACCAATCTGGTCACCAGTAAAAGGACAATTTACTCCTTGGATTGCATACAGAGGCTGCTTCGGTGAATCTTCTAGTACATGTATCTGTGTATCATTGACAGGTGCAAAGTTTACGAATAAAAAATGTCATACAATCTTAAACAACACAGTTGGAAATTGCTATTTTGAATGCAGATCCAAAAGTAAATCGGATGGGGGTTGTGAAACCACATTAAAGTTTTACTTCGGTCTTCAGGAATCTATATGTTTATGCCTGTGTGATAACAGCAGCATACAACATATCTCTGAAAGTAAAAAATGCAACATTCTGTGCAAGACATCTATAAATAATGGTGAATGTGGTGGAAAAGGATTCTTCAGCGTGTACGAATCGAAAAATGTTGTGATACCTGATACAGGTTTTGGAGGATTTTGTCTGAGTTGTCGGTCACAAAATGGTTCTGGTAAGGCTTTATTGTACAGCATAGACTGTAATGAAAATGCTGCTGGTCTTTGCGTTGAGAGTAATGAGGGGAGTTCTTCATTACCGCCAACCATGTCAACATTCGATTCATACTGGAGATACTGTAGGAATCACAGCAAGTACATTGTTGGAGACACCAGTCAGACTTTTTGTCAAAGAGACGCAAGTATCTGGACTGGATTGCGAAAATACAAAATTGATAATTTTAATACTGATACTGACAGCTGCTACATCTTCGAAATACAAAATGGGACAGTTAATTATAAAGAAAGAAGTTGTACGGAACACCATTTCTTTCTTTGTAAAAAGGAATTCAATCAGAAGTACATTTCAAGTACAAAATATGTCAAGAGTACAACATACACATCCCAACCGCCATTTACTAGTGAAACAGCGTTATCTAATAAAAGTTGGCTAACCAGGGGCAATGCAACAAGTAAATTCATTGCCAGTACAAATTCACCATCTTCAAAATCGAAAGCAAGTACCAGTAATAAAGGATTATTCACATGGACAGCCAACACTTCTCCCTCCAAAAAGTCCTTTACATTTTCTGTAACATCATTAAAAACATCTTTTAGTAATACTACAAGTCGCATCATCACAACATCTCTGGCAGCGTCTTCCAAAGAAGAAAATAAGGCAACAATAGTCGGATCTAGTATTGCAGGAGTAGTTGTTCTGATATCAGTCGTTTTTATCGTTATTTGTTTGTTTAAGAGGCGTAATTTACTTTGTATACAATCAAAACAACAACAAGCAAAAAGTGGCAAAGTGTTTAACAACACTACATACGACGACCTTGTTGTAACAAATCAAAAGCCCGACGTCAACTATGCAAACACCACTTTGGAATACGCTAACCAAGGAAGTATTTGTAAGATAGATGATAATGATATATATGTGGAAAAAGAGGACGAATATGATCATCTTCACACAAGTCGACAAAAACATGTCGCAAAACAGGTAGATGACGACAGATATGGAAGTGCTTCTTATTTTGATGAGGACTCTTACTCGACTCTCAGACAAAACAAAAATATCGAGCCTTGTTTTGATAATGAATACAGTGGGAACATTACGCCTTATTCGGGAAACCAATTGCGTACCATGAAAAGTCCAGATTATGATTTCTGTTATCAATCTAATCAAAGGAAAGATTGGTAATATGAAGGTCATGATACAAATTATCTATTGTCCTATATCATGTTTACTCTAATCAATATTAATGTAAAAAGAGTTTCAAGATTTTCCTGAGGAGAATGATTGTCAAAACACTTTTACATCATTAAATTAGTCTTTTTATTTGTTAAATATTTATGTTTGTCCGAAGTCTTTACAAAAACATTGAGAATGCGGTAAAATTTTCTTCCCTTTTTGTTTAAATCAAATTATCATTTAGCAAGGTGTTTTCATTTATTCATGATGTTGCATCTGCTAAAAACATTGCTTACTATGCTATTTCATATAGATTTACTCTTGCAGTTTGTCAGTACATATTTTTTTTGTCAATATATCAATTTATATGCTGTGGTGAGTGGAGAAAAAAAAGTTTGATTCATATGTCTGATTTCTTTATCATATTTGTTCTGAGAGATATTTAATTCATGAGAACCTTGTTGATAATTACTAAATTACTTTGACAAGATGCAAAAGTATTGCTAAGATTGCTGAAAACGTGTTCATCGATTTTTTTAACTTCTGTTTATTATTCTTACTTTGAAATCAACGTTTTAATTTCTATATCTAAATTCAAGTATATATATGTATATATATTAGAAAAACAAGGGCTAATAAAATGTACTTTATTATTATTTTCTTTTTTCTATACAGAAAAACTAACATTGTTCATGTTTTGTATATGAAAAATAGTGAGTGTTGCTAATGCTATAGTTTTTTATTAAAGTGAATATCTAAATTTTAAAACATTTTAAAATTTAAATCATTTGAAAATTCTTTCATTTGATTAACAGCTAATTAAATAATCACGTTTATATTAAACATAAGGACGGTGCATATGTTTAATCTACACGTACATTAGATTTAATGATATAATCTGATTTTGGCATTGAATTATTAATTTGTAGTATCTCCAGAAAATATCAACAAAATCAAGAACTAAAGACACATTTCATATTACATCAAAAAAGAAAGAAATCCTTTTTAACTCTATTATTAAAGTCAGCACAAATTGAAAACTACATTTCCTAAATACAACCTTTCATTGCATGATTGTCAAGATAAGATGTTTGCATTCAGTTCAACGAGGAAGTTTCTTAAAGCAATCAAAAAAAGAAATGTGAACGGAAGTAAGAGAAATAGGTAGTAAAAGTGAATCTGTTTATACAGTTATAATTGGTTTAGGCCTAATACTTCTGTTGACTCAATGTAAGTACCGGTTTGTGTTATATTTTGGTTCAAAAGGCACTGAGTAATACACATTTAACCTTTGTAATCTTGTAGGTTGTAAGCCTTTTGCGTCAGGAGTAGATTGAAAGACAGTTGATAAACATTGTAGATCACAGAAAGACTCACTCGTTTTTATACAATTGGTACAAAATAATTTATTACATCTCAAATGTGTTTCACCAATCTGGCCCTAAGAAAAGGATAATTCATTCCTTATTTTGCGTACAGAGAATGTTTCCATGAAAATATACAATATGTACTAGTACGCTGATCATTAACTGGGACACACTTATTAAGATAGAATTTTCATTATCTTGTTAATAATTCAGCAGGAAATAGATATTTCCAATGCAAATCTAAGAATCTTGAATTATCTTCTTTATATGATTATTTATTTTTTTCAATTTATCTTATACATATTGTAACTGATTCACATGCTTAGTCCATGTATAAAATATGCAGTTGATTTACTTCTCAAGACATATACTTGCCATGCATTCTTCTGTATTTTCCAAACTCTATATCAAATTGGATTACATTGCACAATACAATCGTCAACGAAGGAATGAGCAGTAATGTGAGATGACTATTATTATTAACGCACTTTGTTATCGAAAAAAGTTCTTTTTCGTCTCTTTGCATGCTGCAATAACATACGACTGCCGAATTTAATCACGATAGAAGATACAAAAATGGGAAAAATAGGAATAAAACTATTACTGACTATAATTGCTTTTTAGCGGTCACCATACCATTGTAGTATTTCATCATCTTTTTGTATTCGAGGTAATAAAAAATTATAGATTATTTTAATCTTCAAATTAAAAGAAAGTGAGAGAGACTGTGAAAATATAGAATGTATTAAATGTGTTTGTTCCATACGTTGTATTGTTCTTGCAATAATGAATGTTTTTTAATGTACTGGCTGAATCGTAAAAACAAAAAATGTTATGCTTACCCAGGATATTCATAGAGATAACACTACCAAAAATATTGTGTGATACCGGTACTCAGTAACTGGAATTCCTTTGCTTTTTTGCGCCTCATTTGCTCAGCCTTTTGACATGATTTGTCACATAGCTCTGAGGAGAGTTTAGTGATAAAATATGCAAACTAGGCTATACTGTTGTTTTAGAAAATTTGACTCTTCTTTACTGATTCACTCTTTTTTACGTTTCTTTTTCCATTTTTTTAGTTTACTGCAAAAAATTACAATAATTAGGTATCATGTGCATTTGTTCAGCTTTATGTCAGAAAAATTGCTTGATATAATACCAGTCATCACAAAACAATTTGAGAAACGATAATAATCAATTCACTTCAACTTCAATTCGTTATACAAATAAAGTTTCAAATGCGATTGCTTTTAAATTGTTCTTATCCTAGCATGTTCCTTTCTTTCCTAATAACTACAAGTATATGACTTTTGATTCCGAATTGCACTGCATATAAAATGCGATAATGATGCTGACATAAAACTGTTCCTTAAAAATGGTATCACTGATAGCTATTTTATCAAACTTTGCAGTAGTCTTTCTTTGTGTCTCTATTGTATAACAAGCTTTGTCCGATAAAACATTACCCCATCCTAGATAATTCAGCATACAGCTTAGAAAAAACATTTATACTAATATATATATATATATATATATATATATATATATATATATATATATATATATATATATATATATATATATATATATATTAAAGTACCTATTTTCTTATATTTTTATACAGCTATTTTTAGTGAAGTTACGAAATTAATAATTTTGTTTAATATTGATTCCGATCGATGAAAAAAAAATTGGTAAGAGGTTGACACTCTCTATGTGTGCAAAAATATTAATACAGACTTCACATATTTCCATTTATAGTCGCTTAACAATAGGTTAAAGATATCACTGTTAATCTACTGGATTTAATTGTTAAGGTAAATGATTATTAGATAAAGCATTGCCAAAATTCACTATCAGTGGTTTTACCTATCTTTTTAACAGCTTATTTATGTATGTTCAGGTATTATTAACGATGAGCAGTTATCCTATTTTGATATCTGTCTTTCTGACAAATAGCATAATGTTCCAGTTTTGAATCAAGTTCGACAGCGAAATTGTAAATACATGCTTAACTATAATGAAAATTAAGAGACTGGATGTTCGTTACCATTTTAAGGCTATATTCACCTCCTGAATCGAAGAGTTCTCTTACAGTATTCAAAAATAGATGAATGTTCAAAATGTACCTAGATAGCGTTTGGCCAAAAAACCATGTTTAAATGGATAATATGTTGACCATTCAATTTCCTTAATCGTCGTGCAGGATGATACGTTTGGCTCAAGTCTCTGTGGCCTACACATAGATTCCAGAGAAGTAAATATATAACTCTGTATTACCAACAGATATTGAATTATTCATATATCCATATGATGAAAAATACATAGACAGTCCAAATAATATTGTCATATACCGGCTATATTTATTCATGAAAATTAATAAGAAATATTACGGTTAGAGATTTATAGGAGATTCAATCAATAACATTTTTGGAAGAAATAATAGTTTTGCGAATGTCTAAACATTAACAAACATGCAGGTTGAAATTGACAGTCAAAGTTATTCATGTTTCATTGCTTGTAACCTCGCCAAGGTGACTGAGCTTTTTTTTTTTTGTTAGCTTGTTTTTTGTTTATTTTTTTGTTACTTTTTTGTTTAAAGTATAACAGAACACTTGTATAAAAATAAATAATGTCATTTATTTGCTAAATGAGAAAAAGATATATACAAAAACAGGGGGTAATTCATACACATGATATTATAGAAATAATACGTGTGGTGCTGAATGCAATCATAACCTCTAATATACACACATATGAAAAGAAATATCTACACACATCACAAATAGGGGACCAAATGACTAAAACAATTATGCAATACATGTACAAAAATACATGAAAGACCTCATACTTTGAAAACATATGTAAACATAAGCATCAAAAACCTGCCTGCCAACAAAAAGGTGTAGCCACCAAAAAACTAGAATTAGGCCAAGTATTCAAGTATAAACTACTCTCTTTCGAGGAAAAGGGTGTGCACAGTGGGTACAAAAGGGTACAGATAAGCATAGGCCACAAGATGATTACATAAACTAAGTAAGAATGGGGTTAAAGCGAGGTAAACAAATAAATAAACACATAACATGTCACATTAAATTTATTATGTACAATACTCACTTATTATTGAGGCAGATATTCATGACATATAACACTTCTTCAAACTGTGTCATTGAATTACATAATATTAAGACCAACATATCCTTAGTTACACAAATTTCTCATATAAAATCCTACCATAGTTGTCTAGATACGGCGCTTTCAATCTGTTTGACCAGGAAGTTGAGTAAAACGAATCAAATCACAAATGTGTATGGAACTATAGAGAGTCCTTTGACAGATCAAAGATACGGCGCTTTCAATCCGTTTGACCAGGAAATTGAGTATAAAAAAATCAAATCATAAATGTGTATGGAAATATAGATAATCCTTTGGTAGACCAAAGATATGAATTGTTCAGCATTTTCGATTGTCATTGGCCTAATACTTTTGTTGCTTCAAAGTAAGTACTATTATATTAGTATATGTTCTTATATGTGTAAATGTATTATCAAAGCACAGTTATTATAAAAGCCATTATTTAAACAATAAAATGCTATGTATTTTTTCTGCAATGTCGCTACCTTAATATCCCGAAT
The DNA here is from genome assembly GCF_902806645.1 of Magallana gigas. Classification (NCBI taxonomy): domain Eukaryota; kingdom Metazoa; phylum Mollusca; class Bivalvia; order Ostreida; family Ostreidae; genus Magallana; species Magallana gigas. Next base: position 53,402,541 of record NC_047563.1, read on the forward strand.
GAACCATCAAAGAAAGCATTTTATTGTTTATATTCAAATCTATCTGTTTGCTAATTGATAAATTGATTATGAAAAGTAAGTAAAATTCACTTAATTACTGTCAATGTTCGTAAGTACGTTAGCTAAAAGAAACAGCCAAATTGTCTCCTGTGAGACTTTGAGTCTGACATCGTCATGATTATTTCGTGCAGTCCGTGATTTTTTATAGGTCGCTGTAGGTTTGGACCAATCGATAAACAGGGCGTGTATATATCTGTCCTATCAGTTTCTTATCAGTTTCAGCAGCTGTAGATTTCGACCAATCGATAAACAGGGCGTGTAGATTTCAGTCTGGCTGTTTCTATAGAGCTATTAATTAACTATAGGTTTTCGTAAGAAATAGAAGAAATAATACTTTGTAGATGTAAATATAATAATATAATATTGCAGATTGTCAATCTGTCATGGCAGGGGTAGATTGGGAGACAGCTTATAAACGTTGCAGTTTACAGAACGACTCTCTCGTTGATATACAAGATGTTCAGAATCACTTTTCCTTTCTGAAAGGATTGTTACCGATCTGGTCCTCAGTTAAAGGACACTTTACTCCTTGGATAGCGTACAGAGGCTGTTTTAGAAAATCGGTGTGCACTGAATCAACAAGGTCACAATTAAAACAGCAATCGAGTCACTACATCGATAACAATACCGCTGGGAACTGCTATTTTGAATGTATATCAAAGAATAATACGAATGGGGATTGTGCAAACAAAGCAAATTTTTTCTTTGCTCTCTCCAAATCTTTATGCTTATGTTTGTGTGGTAACGCCCCCTTGCAAAATATTTCGAACAGTTCTAAATGCGAATTATCGTGTGGGTCATCTATCGATAATGGAGAATGTGGTGGAATTGGACACTTTAGTTTGTACGAACCCATGCATATTAAATTACCGGAAACATATTTTGGGGGATTCTGTCTGACTTGTCGGGCGCGAAGTGATCTCATTAATACACAGTTGTACAGCGGGGATTGCAATGGAAATATAGCCGGGTATTGCATTACGAATAACGGGAGAATGTCATTACCGCCATTGGTGTCAACATTTGCTTCTTACTGGAATCATTGTAAAAACCAAAGTATGTACATTGTTGGGGACACCAGTCATACACTTTGTCAAAAAGAGGATAATGTTTGGACAGGGTTACGAAAATACAAAATAGACATTTCCAATATTGATAATGAATTGTGCTACATAATTGATATGCACCAAGACACAATAAACTACAAAAATGGAAATTGTACAGAAAATCGTTTATTTCTTTGTAAAAGAGATATCAGTCCTAGCAATAAATATAGCAAAAGTACAGAAAAAATAGCACCACCTCCATTTTCTAGTGAAACATCGTGGAAAACCAAAACAACTTCTTCTTATAAAAGCCTGTCTTCCAGAGGCATTACAAGTCATTTCAATATCACTACTTATACACCGCCTCCATCGATTGGAAATTTAGCCACAATAGTTGGTGCTAGTACTGCAGGAATAATAGCTTTGACATTCGTCGTTTTTTTTATTTTATGTTTGTTAAAAAGACGAAAGTTTCAATGTTTGCAAGTAGAACAACAAGCAAACCATCATCATGGGTCCAACGACAGTACTTACAGTGACCTTGTTGCTACAAGTAAGAGACAGGTCGACAGCCACATATATACCACTCTTCCATACAACAAGCAAGTAATATTGTGATGGGCAGATATGCGACGGATTAAAAGAAAACAAGTCTAAAATTGAACTTGATACAAGAAACAAATATATTTGAGAAGTCTTTAAACATGGTGCCCTCAAAAGATCATTTCAAAATCTTGTAAAGTCTTCTAGCTCTAGATGATTGATTATGATATATTAACCACGATTTAATAAACATAACTCTTCGATATCCTTTGCATCATGCATTATCACATTATCATGATGCGACAAAAATCAAAATATGCATAAAATCTTGCGATTTTCTGTCTTAAAAGGTTTTATGAAAATTATATGTGGTAATATGCATCAAAGTATTGATAATGATGCAATAAATTCATGAAGACTTGACGTTAAGAGATAAAAATGTGCACTTTAAAACATCTACGCATATAGATTCAGATTTTGAATTTTCAATGCAACAGAGTCATTGCTATTGAAATATAAAATAACATGTAAATAGAACCTGAGGTAAAGACAGTCACTGCAAACCTGCACCGTCTTTCATGGTGTTTTTCATATGTCATGGGGGGATTTTTTTTTAAATTTAGCATTTTGTTTTAAATCCATATTACGGTTCTTTACAATGAATTGGCTAAATGCTTTATTCTAACTTCATTGTAGGTTTTTTGTTTGTTTTGTTTTTTTATTGAAAAAATTATTTTTCATATCGTAATCTATTTGAGTTTTTTTTTTACTCTCCTTTGTTAAATTGGAGGCACTACAAAAAGTTTTAAACGTTGCAATAAAATATTAGTGATGACATAAATCGATAAGTCAAGGTTCCATTAGTTTGATAAACTAATTGTAATACCTGTAAGTGATTTGTTATATTTAAAAAAAATTAAAATGTCCATAGTATCGTATCAAATCACTTCTAAGATAACCATGTTCAATATTTCGCTCTCATATTGTTTTTTGACATCAGTAAAAAAAAAGTTCATGTTCAATCGATTTGAATTTATCTGACATTTAAATTTTTTTCAAAGTTGTTTACTGTTTATTTTACTCCAAACATGAATGTACAACTAGACGGCGGCATCATACATATAAAAAGTTTCGATAATTTTTAAATTGTTAGCAGCTTTGGATAATGTTTTTGTATTATTTTCAATATCACAACAGCCATGAGAAGTGCAACATTGTTTGATATTACTACTGGATCTATCCTTTTCGCCAAGCATCAAAATACTGAAAGCCGTGTCCTAATCATTCTTTAAAAGTTCAGATAAAATATCTTTGTGGTAATATTTACAGCTGCAAACATCTATGAATGTTTGACGACGGTTGTTCTGTGTTACGTTGTTTACGGTTTGCTGTTATTATTTGTAGATTGTCTTTATTCTTCCTATTTTAGACCATCTTTTTTAAATAGTGTCCTGTGTATATATTGTAAACAAGTCTTTGATATATATCCGGATTTTCATAAATGTTCTGTCATAACTATCCTGCTTCAATTTGGATTCCCCGGAAATCCTCACTTTGATTTACATATGCACAACGATTCATTATTCCGTGAAGATGCTATGTGTCTTTTTTTTATTTCAAATATTTAGCAATTCGTTAATTTCTCATTGATTAATAACTTAGACTTGCTATGCTTTGTGTTGTTCCGTGAATTTGAACAAAAATGTTTAATGGCTTCTAAGCAATAATAATGCATTGTAGTATTATATCATCCTAACTGTTTATATATTTTTGTTATTTTAAAATTTAGAGAAAGATGGATCAAAAAACGATGAGATGTATGTTAAAAGTGATTGTTCCATATATTCTTTGTGGTGCATTGAGGTACACTTTTCTTCTTTCACATATAGTTTTTTTAAAATGAAATACAATAACTAGTGAGTAGTGGAGGGAGAAAATGTACATTTAAGCTTTCATGTTTTTTAATCGCTTTATAGAGTGATGGGGGGCTAAAATAAAGGGAACTGGAAGTTAACCGTGAACACCAACTGAACATTTAGTTATTTATATTGCATTTGATCTTATTTTTGGTAAAAATGGTATTCCATGAAGGTAAATATGTCGAAGATTAAGAACAGAAAAACTCGTTTAGTACGAACAGGGATATAGCGAATTCTCGGATATAGCGAAGTTTTTTTGAGTCTCTGTTAAAATTCTTAACAAAACTTTGCAAAATTTTACGGTTATAACAAATTCGGATATAACGAATTTACGGATATAACGAACTGATATTGAGTACCGTAGCGGTGAAAAATTAACGAAATTTAACAATTTTATAACGAATTTCTTTACAATTTCAAAAGGTTGCACTACCATTTAACATAATAGTTTGAATGATTTCATTTTCATATAAATTTTTCAATTCATACACGATTATTAAAGGTATCAACGGAATGTATTTTTAGTTTAAGCCTCAATTAGCAATGTATAAAGTGAATTCGGTATTGTTATTACTACGAATTCGTTATACGAATTACGGATATAACAAAGTAAATCCATTGGTCCCTACTAATTCGCTATAACCGAGTTTTGCTGTATGTGCAAAAATAAGTGTAAAATTCGGATATTCATTTTTGGTTAATATACTGAGGGGCTACATGGCACAATATCCTTTGATATAGAGCCAGTGTTGCTCAGGTGAGCGATGTGGCCCATTGGGCCTCTTGTCTTTGGTTGTTTAAGATCTGAACGCAACAAAGATTGATTAATATATTATTTTAATAGTCTATTATAATACACAAAATGAAACATTATTTGTTGCAAACTTATTGACCAGTACTAGTTACTTTGAGTGCTGTTTATCAAACATTGGTACCCCCATTATGTGATTCACATATCAATATCGGGTGTGGCCTCCATTAGCTCGGATAAATGCGATATGTCTCTCTTGTCGCCTAGTATTTACACGGCGCTTTGGAACTCTAGCTCGGTCCCTCACACTTCCGGTTTGTACAAATTTCAAGTACAACCTTGCAATTGACGTGTGATGCCTATTAAACACTGTGGTTACCTAGATATGGCATTGTTTCTAGTAGATAAGCATGTTGCATCATGTTTTAGCCAATATCAACGGTAATTTAACATGCTTCTAACCTTTCTAAAGGAGTGCCCTGCAGAGACCCTAACAACTGCCCTGCCACGCTCTTTTGTGGTCAAACGCGCCATACCCCGTCTGGTTTTTTGTGATGTTTTAGTAATGCATGCATCAATAACAAGAACATAAAAAAGAAAGTAAAGATTTATTTTCCCCCAAAATAGTATGAGCACGATTTGAGCATTTCTAAAGAACAGTTACGCTTCGGCTAACATTGCATCAATTTATCCGTTTCGGCATTTAAATGTCTAACGTTTAATTAGGGTCACTTATTTAAACATTAGATACATCTTAAAAACTTTTTAGGATATAAATATTATTTTATTTTAAATGGTGCGTTAGAAATTTTGTCTAGTGTATATACCCTAGTGGCACTAGAGGAGCGATCAAACCAATATGACGACTAAAAGCTTTTATGAATTCATGTCAGCTTTAACATTGTTGTGGTTTGATATTAAATTAAATGATATTTTCGAGGCAGATATTCATGAAATGTTACAATTTATCATGTCAATGAATTTTAAAAATATTTAAATCAACACTCCCTACGAAACACCCTTTTTCTATAATGTAAATAATGTTTGAGACATCACAGATAAATGCATGGGTTACCAATGTTTTTAAATCCATTTATATTTACGTTGATAGGTCTTATCTTATCTTTCCATATTTGTCCAGATAAGGCTCTTTCGATCCGTCCGACCGGGAAGTGAAGTAAAAACAAATCAAATCAATATTAAATGTGTATGGATATACACCAAAGATATGAATTATTCAACTGCCTCTAATGTTATAGGCCTTATTCTTTTGTTGTCAAAAGGTAGGTATTAGTATATTACTTTGTATTTGTAAAGAAAGTATAGTAATGTCATATTATAAAGCGCTGTGTGATACACCATTACAATCTTGCAGGTTCTAAACCTGTTGCTAAGGGGAAAGATTGGAAGACAGCAAATGAATATTGCAGATCACAAAACGACTCCCTTCCTGATATACGAGATGTACAGAATAACTTATCATATATCAAAGAACAAGGAACAACGATCTGGTCCTCAGTAAAAGGACAATTTACTCCTTGGATTGCATATAGAGGATGTTTTTATGAAAATCTACATTCAGTCTGTTCATTAACGGGAACAAACTTTACTAATTCAACATGTCATCATCTTGAAAACAATTCAGCTGGAAATTGTTATTTAGAATGTAAATCTAATATTTACACAAATGGTGGTTGTGCAAATACAGCAAATTTTTTCTTTGGTCTTCAAAAATTGTTTTGTTTATGTTTGTGTGATGACACCATCATACAAAATATTTCGGAAAGTAGTAAATGCAACTTATCATGCGGAACATCTATTAATGATGGTGAATGTGGCGGAATCGGCTATATCAGTATGTACGAAACCATAAATATTACCATACCGGAAACCCATTTTGGAGGATTCTGTCTGACTTGTCGCCAAAAAAGTGATCCTAGTGATACACAGTTGTACAGCAGGGATTGCAATGAAAATATAGCCGGGTATTGCGTTAAACAAAACGGTAGAATTTCATTACCACTAATGTTGTCTACATTCGCTTCTTACTGGAATCATTGTAAAGAACAGAGAATGTACATTGTCGGGGACACCAGTCATACATTTTGTCAAAAAGACAACAATGTTTGGACTGGATTAAGGAAATACAAAATAAGCAATACTAATATTGATAAAGACAGCTGCTATATCATTGAAATACACCAAGAGACTGTCAATTACAAAAAAAGAAATTGTAGAGAAAATATTTTCTTTCTTTGCAAAAAAGATATTGATAATTATTTCGTTACAAGTATAGAAAACGCCAAGAGCACAAAAAACACAAAAACGCCGCCATTTACTCGTGAAATATCAAGAACAACAGCAACTATTTCACCTACATCAATGACAACGTCTATCAGTGGTGCCCTGAACCCTACAATTGCCACTTCTATTTCACCATCTCCTGAATCAGAAAAAAATACGGCAGCAGTAGTCGGTGCTAGTATTGCAGGAGTAGTTTCTTTGATATTTATTGCTTTTCTTGTATTATGTTTGTTGAAAAGACGTCATACTCAATGTAAGCAGTCAAGCCAACAAGTAAAAAGTGCGAAAGTGTTTCACAACACCACGTACGACGACCTTGTTGTAACAAATCAAAAGCAAGATGTCAACTATGCGAATGTTAATCTGGAAAATGATAACCAATTTGAAAGAACTGTTTGTAATATAGACGACGTTTATGTTGAAAAAGAGGAAGAATATGATCATCTTCACACAAGTCGACAAAAGATTGAGGCGACAATGCCGGCAGATGACGAAAGGTATGGAACTGCTTCTTATTTTGAAGACAACTCTTACTCCACACTTGGACAAGACAAGAATGTCAATCATGATCTCGATAACGAATACAGTGTAAATAGTATAACTTATTCAGAAAACCAATCAAGTTCAGTGAATAGTGCAGAGTATGATTACTGCTATCAAGCAAATCAAAGAAAAGATTGGTAACTGATCACATTATGATAATTGTGTAGTGATGCATTTTGCTTACTTGTTTGCAAAATAAATAGCTGTTTGCTTTGAACGCAAAACTACGTAGCAAAAGCAAAAACTGTTCAAACTCTTTACTTGAAGCGTTTTACACTAAATATGATTTTGTGCATTTGTTTAACTTTTACCTTCGTTTGATTGATCTGCACCCTTTTTGTAATTGCTTGAATGTCTATATGACCTATTTCTTTCTTAACCCCTCCAGCAAAACAAACACAAGATGTACAAAAAATAAGTCAACGTTAGGCAAGAGGTCTTTCCCTTCTTTTTCATTGTTATTTACATCAATGACGGATCTTCTTTGTCATTTCGATCTTGTTTCTCATAATTTCAAGTCTCCCATCCTCAATGTATATGCAATCATAATACAGGACACGGAATAAGTGCACTAGACCAGGCTGACAGGCAATATTTTCTTAAAAAAACACAAAAAAAACTTAATAAATCTTCAGTGCGTATTTTTATAGATGTAAGCAATGGTAAGGACCTCAATTCAAAAAAATTCATTAGACCCTCATATACGTAAAACTAACTGATAATGAACGCTTGAAAATTCTTTAGAGGTCTTCTAAATAGGTCTAAACCTTTTTTTAATTTACTTTGATATTATGTAAAATGTACAGAATATTTTTGCTCTAATTTTGAATTTTTTACTTTTGCCAGCGTTAAAAAAATGAATGTTCTATTTATGTAATTAAAAACATTATACAGTTGTATCAAATATTCTCATTTCAGAATGATCATCATTATATTTTCAAAAATCGTTCTCGAATAATTTTAGGTATCGTTATGAAAAATCTATACTATGTAGGTCCCTTAGAAAGATTAATAATGGAGCTGAACAATGCTTATTAGCCCCTTAGCCCAATTCTAGTGACGTTGGTTGGTAAACAGATATTACAAATTGGTACAGAGACTCTTGAGCACTAATATGATGCCAAATGCTCGTATAATTTTCCAGTTCACTATCTAAGTATCGATATCTAATTCGTTAAAAAGCAATTAAAAAGAATATTGATGAATGTAAAGCCTTTTATTTACTAACGCCTCGTCTAACTAACAATTACATGTATTTTTAAAAAATACGATTTACTAAATAGTCAATAAACAACTTAAGAATAGTCTTGGTACTTATACGTGTAACAACTGTGAATAGAGGGTAACAGAAAAGGGCGTGAGTGTGATAATTACAAATTCCAAAACCATTGCATCGTTTGAAGTACACACTAAATGTTAAGAGTATCGTAATCAGCATCTTTCATGAAGTCCATCCATTGTCCATTGATTTTTTTCCCTAGAGCAGTGTTAACATTGTTGTTGCGTCCCCAGTTGTTAATGCATTGATGTTTATGCATCAAACATATGTATTGTTTGTTAAAAGATTTGTTTGTCACATTTTTTGAAATATGTATTTATGTAGCTCTTTTTCGCATGTTACATATTATATTAAGCTTCTTTTTTGTACATGTACTTTTGTTACCTTTTACATGTTAATTATATAATTATAATTATTTACAGTGATCGAAGATAAAAACAATTTAGAGAATCAAGTGTTCTATGTTTATAAATTTTAGTTTCAAAAGATACGAATAGTATTTTGTTTTGTTTCTTTTTAAACATTGATTACTGGAGTATAAGTACACTAACAATACAGGGAAAGTGTAATAGTGTACTGTATTAATATTGTAATAGTGGTGTCAACTTTTAATTACTATTAGTCATGCCCCTCTAGTAAGGTAATTAGCTTACTAATGAACTGAGGGTTGTGGTTTTTTTTGAAAATGAGCGTTTTGTGCATTTCTTTTTTAGTTAATAATGCAATGTCCTCAACTTACATTATTCATGAGTGCCTTAAAAATTCTAGGGCTTCTTTTTTCAAAGACAAGATTGAATAGTCCTGTTCATTTCTATGCTTCTTAAGGAAGGATCTTCTCTTTATCAAACATATTTCTCATAATAAGAAATTCATGAAATTTTGACACAGTCAAACGGATCATATTACCAAATGAATCTATCAATTTTATCAAATTTGACCTTTTCGTTTTTGCATAAAGGTCAGGTCAAGGTCACTACCTTTTTCCTCAACTTAAAGGATGATAAAAATAAGTGTGGATCTTTGTAGTTCTGTAGACATTTGTTTAAGATTTGAATATTCTATTCTTCAATGAAATGATAGAATATCAGAATGTCTATTAGCTTATACTACTAAATCAGAATAAATATTTATACTAAAATTGATATTGCTTAGCCCGCATTTCCTCTAATTTTCTAAAATTTTGAAGAACTTTTTATTATTTTTTTATGCTTCAGATAATAAAATATTTATGATTTTTATGTAAAATGAAGACTTTATAAAAAGATATAAATTGACAGAAAAGCTAATATATTGACCGTTTTATAAGAGAGAAAAACTGATTTTAGTGATTTTTTCACAAACATCAGTGTATAGAATGGGCGCTTTAAAAAGCCTATAAAAATGTAGTTTGATAGGCAAATCATATTTTAAAAACATATTCTGAAACCCAAGTATCATATCATTAGTTTACATTAGTGAAAAAAAATCCAACATTAATGTTATTGTTTTTAAAATGCTAAATCAGACTCATTAATTTGCAGCAATTCTGAATTGCGCAACATGTGATATTTTCCTACGCCAATATTACGCCAAAAATATAGTCTCTGTTAGATTGTAAAATTTGATTACTTTTTCTATGCCAAGTTCTATGATGATAAAAAAGAAAGAAAATTATTCTATTTTAATTTCCTTTCATCTTGATTTAATGAACAATTAATCAATTTTACGTTTGACAAGTCGAAAACCAGAAAAGACTCCTTTCTTAATTATCCACACTTTGATCATCAAAATAGCATCGTCCTAATTAAAATACAAATGAATATAAAAATAATCGAAATATTGACATGGAACACCAGACATGGACCATAGCCTTATTCTTCAAGAGGTTCGTGATAAACTGATGAATATATACACTGGATGGTTTAATTGCAACAGCTTCTTAACTCCCACTACACTTTTTCCGGAGGGCTCGTGGCAAAACAAAGTATAAACTTCTGTCACTCAGAAAGCTGAATGTTCAGTGAAAGTTGTTGAAATTTGTTTGAATAGTACATGTACAGTTAAACCATTGTTACAACTACTAAATGATACGATTCACTTTCAGAATACATAATAAATGAGAATGGCAGTAATGAAAATAATCTTTTCATTATATCATTTCTGCATATGTACATATTAATAGTCAAAATTCCGATTCACTTTCAGAATGCAGAATAAATGAGAATGGCAGTAATGAAAATAATCTTTTCATTATATCATTTCTGCATATGTACATATTAATAGTCAAAATTCACCTAACGGATCCTGATCCTGCCTATTATCAGATCCATTTTGTTTTAAATCAAAGATCAATTCTAGTTAATTTACGTTGAAAATTGTCTACATGTAAATCAAGCAAAAACATCTTCCAGAATTAAACTATGGTAAATCCTTCTTCTTCAATAATCAATCCGTTTAGGCCTTTTCCATTTCCAAGACGATAACACTAACTGATCTAAACCTGCACCTTCTTCAATACCATGTATCCCATTACATGTACTACCTTTGCTTGGCACTAGTGCAGTACTCCTTCATTCCCAAACCATAAAAGTAAATATTTGTAAAATAAAGTTTTATGTGATACGCTATTTGCAAATTGTAAACCTGTAACTACCGGAAGAAAACTAGGAAACAGCTAATGAATATTATAAACCATAGAATGGCTCCCTAGTTAACATTCTAGATGTACAGAATCACGAATTATTTCTCCATTTATTAGAGCCAATCTGTTCCTTGGTGCGAAATATTATCACAAAAACTTCTTTCATATATACACTGTCATATTCTTTTTAAAAAAAAACAGTACGGCTGGAAAATGCAATTTTTTATGCAAATCTAAGAATTTTACAAATGGCGGCTGTGCAAAAACATTATTTTTTTCTTTGGTCTCCAGAACTCATGATGTTTTTGTGATAAAATTTTAATACTTTTTGTCTCTGAAAGTAATAAATATAACTACATTGTACCTGTCTGGAGCATCTAAAGATAACGGTGCATCTGGTGGAATCGGCTACAAATCGTTGACTGTTAGTTTACCTGATACACATTTTGGTGGATTTTGTCTGACTTGTCGATTTCAATAAGACTCTATTGTGCAACATTGACTGTTATGAAGATGCTGCTGGTCTTTGCGTTGAGAGTGATGGTAGAGCTTCGTCATTACCGCCAATTATGTCAACATGTTCATACTGAGAGTACTGTAGGAATCACAGCAAGTACATTGTTGGGGATACCAAGGAAACATTGTTATCTGGACTGGATTGAGAAAATACAACGTAGACAATTCTAACATTGATATTGGCAATAACTTCATTTTTGGAATACAAAATGGGACAGTAAATTATAACAGGAGAAATTGTAAAGAGTGCATTTTTTTCTCTGTAAGCAAGACTTCGTCCATTGTTAATTACAAGTATAACATATATTAACAGTACGGAAACAACCACCTTTATCAAGAGAAATTTCATGGAAAACCGAGACATATTCTTCTTTTTATAATCCGTCTTTCAAAGTCAATACTAAAAGTCATTTTATTATTACTTCTAATGTACCGACTTTGAACTTGAGAGGGGTGTTTCCGCAACTGCTAGTGCTAGTATTTACAGGGATATTATTCTCAACATTTGTAGATTTTCTTGTTGTGTTTATGTAAAAAGACGAAGGTTTCAATGTTTGCAAACAGAACAACATGCAAACCGTCAGTATGTACTATATATAATCTTTTAATATCGAACTGGGCCACATATATGTGTTTTAAACTTTTCTAGATAAGCCGTTTGTAATCAGTTCGACCAGGAAGTTTAATAAATTTAATCATATCAAGAAAGGTGTGGATATGAACCAGAGAAATGAAACTTTCAACATTTACGATATTTATTGGCCAAATTCTTTTTAAGTTTCAAAGTAAGTACCATATACAAGTTTATGTTAATATTTCTAAATAAAGCGTTGTGTAATTTTCCGTTATAACATTGCAGATTGTGAAACTGACATTGTAGAAGTAGATTGGGAGACAGCTAATATACATTGCAGATCACAAAACGACTCTCTCGTTGATATACATGATGTACAAAATAATTTATCCTATCCAAGAGGATTACGACCAATCTGGTCCTCAGAAAAAGGACAGTTTACTCCTTGGATTTCATACAGAGGATGTTTTAGAGAATATATGTGCCAGTCATCAACAGGGTCACACTTGATAAAAAAGACTTGTCATATTATTCAAAACAATACAGTTGGAAACTGCTATTTTGAATGCAAATCGAAGAATAATTCTTATGGAGGTTGTGCAAACAATGTTAATTTTTTCTTTGGTCTTCAGAAATCAATGTGTTTATGTCTGTGTGAAAACACAATGATACGAAATATCTCGCAAAGTGCTAAATGCAACATTTCATGTGGAGCATCGATTACTAATGGTGAATGTGGCGGAATCGGCTACTTTAGCATGTACGAATCTATGAATGTTTCGTTACCTGATTCTCATTTTAGAGGATTCTGTCTGACTTGTCGGCAACAAAGTGATACCAGTAACGTTCTCTTATACAGCATAGACTGCAATGAAAACGCAATGGGGTATTGCGTTATGAGAAACGGGAGTGTTTCCTTAACATTTATGATGTCATTTGCTTCATATTGGATGCAATGTAGAAACCATAACTTGTACATTATTGGAGACACCAGATGGACATTTTGTCAGAAGGAACACAATGCATGGACTGGATTACAAAAATACAAAATAACCAATTCAGTATTTGATAATGACAGCTGTTATATAATTGAAACACACCAAAATACAGTTAATTACAAAAAAAGAAATTGTACGCAAAAACTTTTCTTTCTTTGTAAAAAGAGCGTTCCTAATTCAGAATATATCAGAAGTACAAAAAGTACAGCAGCAACCGCCCCTACCCGTGAATCATTACGAACAACATATAAATTTATATTCAACAGACCCGATTATTTTCCTGCAACATCTTTCATTACGTCAACAAATGATGATACAAATCTTATCATCGGCACTTCTGTAGCACCGTCTCCGTCACGCTTTTTCAGATCAGAAGGAAATACGGGGACAATAGTCGGTGTTAGTATTGCAGGGGTAGCTGTTCTAATATTTGTCGTTTTTCTCACAATATGTTTGCTAAAGAGAAACAAGCTTCAATGTATGCAGTCCAACCAACAACAAGCAAAACGAGCCAAAGTGTTTCACAACACAACCTACGATGATCTCGTTGTAACAAACAATAGGCCTGAAGTCAACTATGCAAATATCATTCTGGAAAACGATGACCGAGGAAACATTTGTAAGATAGAGGATATTTATGTGGAAAAAGAGGAAGAATATGATCATCTTAACAAGAGTCGACAAAAACACGTGACAACCCAGGTAGATGACGATAGATATGGAACTGCGTCGTACTTGGAAGAGGGCTCTTACTCTACGCTAAGCCAGAACAAGAATACCGAGTCCGATCTTGAATACCGATACAATGTAAATAATATGCCTTATTTAAAACACCAATTGGGTTTAGAGAATAGCTCTGAGTATAATTAATCTTCTCAATCAAATAAAAAAAAGGATGGTAAAGCAATTCTCAAAGAAGTGACGATGCTTTTGTCCAACTATTATAAAATTACATTAAGATGTATCTATTCCATTAGGTGCTTCTTAGTAAGATTAGAGAGGTTCAGATTTAAAATGTGTACGGGTATGTGTATAATAACTACACGTACACGATTTTATAATTTATCAGTTGAGATTTTATAACTTATAGGATATAAACGTGTACGTAAATCAGTTTTGTAATATGAATTTATTTGATTTTTGTATTATGTATACTTCTTATCAGTTTGCATGCAAATGAAGTTTAAATTCTATACAATGTATCATATTAACATATGCACTCATCAGTTAGATTTTTTAGTTGTATAAGCTACAAGTTTGTACTTACGTGTTGACGACACAAGTTTAGTAGTTGACGTTTAGAAACTCTCTCGTCACAAAAACTGATGACGTAATACGCTGAGAATTTTGGTGATTCCCCAAGTACGTTTGAAATATCAACCTCTCTATTATTGCTTATTCATAATCAGCCTTACCTCTCCGGTTTTTCTCTTAGGTCAACTTTGGGACAGTACTAGTAAGTATCGAATTCGAAGTAAATGTTAAATTATTCCTAGAAAAGTAAATACAACTTATGATACTACTGATAAACTGAAAGAGGTAGAAGCCCACTACCAGTCCTCCATACGCTTACTAGGCGTCGACCAGCACAATTTTCACGCTTCCTAAAGAAGCCATTGCTCTATTCCGACTAGCTTCTTTAGACTTTGTAATTGCAATCTCAGCAGTTAATGGAATGCTCATTAAATCAATGTTTATTTCTTTAGTATTCAATGAAAAATATTAAGGTTGAAAAAATTGATAATAGAACACAAAATTGCCTCTAAGTATGAAGACTGATACATGTAGTGTTAGTTCGTGTTCAGTGAAAGCAAGCACAATTGTTCTGGCTTAAAAAATCCTACCGGTATCAGATGAGATAGGGTTTTTATTGTACACCTAATACCTCGAATAGTATTGATTAAATCCGTTATTTAAAGTTTGTTCAAACTCTTGAACACAAGATTTATTTAAATGAAATGTACATCTAGTTATTCACCTGAAATGCAGAACTCGATGATTAAATCATTACCAAAAATGTGATAAAGAAGGATTTCGATATACTTAAAAATATTTTAAAAATTGCTTAACAACAGGTAGCAGCTTGTGTATTGATAAATACATTGTAATTATTATAGTAAGTTTATATCATACTAGACTTTGACCCGTGCGTGCACGAGTTGGCATACAACCTACCGGTTTGATATCGGACATTTACGAAATACACTCTGCTTAGTTAGAAAAATCTAACTGAAAAATCTCGGGACGGGCCTTCACCACAGTTCAAACGACTCCGGTATGTATGTACACCCGTACATTATTAATGCAGAACAAAATTGAAGAATCGCTCCGAAACGATTTTGAAGAAAGTTAATGAATGTACATTGTAGATAACATTCAAATTATTCACAAAAAACCATTTTGAGCTGTAAATATTTTTCATCTAAAAATCTAATTCATACTAATGAAGAGTTCAACACTTTTCACCAACTTTTCTCCTCGCTTTGAATTTACACACCATGTTGACATTCAGAACTCTCGAAATCTTTCATATTAGATGCACCGAGTTAGAGTTATCTCCCGTATTTCGTTTGATGAATATATGACAAATGTTCAATGAAAATTAACACGTAGTTGTAATATCGTTTCTGAGCTTATGATATCCATACAAATGTGATATTTTGGAAACATAAACTAAAGAGCCTCCCCTGATTTAGCGTGAATGTAATGCGCATGCGTAAGATTGTAAAATCCAAAAAATTCAGATGATTTCCGGATTTTTTAAATCAATTTTTTTTACCAATTACCAACATAATACCAATATATATTACAAAAATCGAAAGAACATGCATATGTTTCACACAAGGTATTAAACTGTTTGTGATTTTGTCTGTATTTCCACATTCTTACTGTTAATTACCAATAGTTTAAGATAATAAAATATGATTAAAGCTAATTTTAATATTATTATGATGACTTTAAAAATATTTCCCCTGGCAAATTTACATGTATTCAGAACAGGTACGTGAAGTAAGTTGCATTCAAATTTCAAGTATAATACCTTTTAAGATTTGATAATTTTCCTTCTCAACTGTCTTTTTGGAGACACATTAGAAAATGCAACAATCGTTTCATTCAAAAGTTTGAAAAAAAGATGGGATGTGGGGGTTTAATTCTTTAACCCAAGATACGGAAATGATTTGTCAATTATCGATCAATGTCAATACCGTAATGACAAATGATTATGGTTACAATAGCATTAAAATAACATATTTACATGTGTATATTTTATTTATTAAATGTTTATTTTTTTCAATTAACATATAATACTTAAGTCTGTCTCAAGATATTTATGCAGCACATTTGGACAATTTTTACTAAAAATACACATACCTGTAAAAGAAGTGCAATTGAAATAGTTGAAAGGGATAATTTCCAAGATAATTTCATTGACACATTATCATCTTTCACGTGGAAAAATTCACAGGAACAAAACCAGATTCCTTACGGAGAATATAATGGGGATTGTTTACATCTTTTCTCCATTCGTAATACACGTGGGATACACCGCGCAATTTTTCAACGTTATCATCCAGGCTTGCTGCAATACAAAATCCCAGTAGATATCACATTTTTTAGCAATGTTTTGAAACCTGATAAGCTAACAGGAACGTTTCAACTTAGAAATCTTTAAAAAAAATTAATACTTTTGAATGAACATATTTTGAACCCTGAGGTATTTACAAATATCAAGCAATTAAGCAAAATCTGCTGAAATCAGGATATCTTGGGACAGACGATAGTTTTTTGTTTTGTCAATTTGAGCTTTTCAATAGATAATTTACAACTTAAATGTTCTGATTAGTACAAAAGCCGAGAAGGATCATTCGAGATTCGAGATTCAAAATACGAGATTCGAAATACGAGATTCGAGATTCGAAATTCGAGATTCAATATCTAAATTAACCAATCAAATCATGGATCTGAAACCTGTATCCTAGCAACATCAAACTGTTCTAAATAAAGATCATTCGTACATGCTCTTTCCTACAAATAAATGCTATGTTCACTTCTCCCTACCTAACTAAATAATTATTTGTATTTACTTTTACACAGAATATCTAAGTAGACTAGTAATAATGCAGTGTGCTTCGCGGATCTAAGTGATTTTGTTTGCCCTGGTGCATTTCCACCTGATGCGTTTGAACCCTGGGGTATTTCACCACCAGTAATAGTTTAAAACCCGGGTTTATTCACCCCTTTTGTGTAAAAATGCGGTTATGGTAGAGAACTTCATAAGCGTAGCTAATTTTTTCTGTAGGGGGTCCTAGGCCAATTTAAAAAAAAATTTACTATGTTAATTTAATAAGCTCCAATTTTCTCGAGGAGGGGGTCCAGATCCCCTGACCCCCTCCTTTCTAGATCCCCGCATGAAGATTAGAACATGTATCTAAATAATCTAAATATAAATAATCTGTCCTGTTTCACTAATAAATATAAGCATTACTTATCGTTTTTATGTATGCATACAGTGATACACTATTACTATGATTATAAACAAATCATTGAGATATTATCACATCATACGGAATTATTAATAAATACATTTTTTTTTCCTTTTCCTCAGTAAACAACTTATTATGAGTCTTACTTTTGGAATTGTTTTCAATATAGAAGGATACCTACTCTCTACAATTAAAGGTAGGGATGATAGGGTGCCAATTTGTTCACATTGCCGATTTCTTGTGCAGAAAACAGTAAAACTTTTTAAAAATTTGATTGTGCATGAATATTTCAAAATTAATTGTTGTACTTGTATTTTGTTATAATTCATTTATTGATATATCAACAAGAAAGAATAAAAGCATATGTTTCACAGCCAAGTTAAGTTTCTCTGTAGTTTCCTACCCCCCCCCCCCCCCCCCCCCGCACCAAAATTGACAATAATTACATATAAGTCATACAAATGTTTACTTTTTTTGTAAGTAAATCTCTAAAGATGTAAATAAGCACTGCAAACAAAGATGTGTGTATTTAATATACTACTACATTACACTTAGCCAGATAAAATGTAATCAGGATGAAGCTACAAGGGGTGAGTGGTGCAAATTTACCAATTTGTCGCCATTCACACATAACACCAAGTAAAGAAACTGTGAGTGGTGTGTGGAATGCATAAAAGATGGCGGCAAATTATCTCAAATAGTCAGTGCAAAAACCCACAAATAGGCTGTTATTTGTTACCTATCCTGCAAAAACATTGATAAAAATTTTTATCGTCCCATAACATAGCCGATTAAGTTAATGTGTACATATGGTCAACGTACATGTAATTCTAATATACAAGAAGGCGGACGTATCAGGCGGGGATCCAGAAAATCAAATTTCAAAAATGATCGGTTGAATTACATTAAATGCTTTGAAAATTGTTTAAAACTATCGCACGGGTCAAAATGCATGATAGAAGCTATGTACAGTGTAATTGGAAACTTTCATTTTATATCAATATGTAGTATTACCTATTATAACAAATGAGAGTATAGCACAACTGCCACAAGCAATACATGTCCTTTACAGGCACCACCTCCCTCCCCATAAAAAAATGAAACAATTGTCGTTTTATTTGCGAAAATGTGTGTGGTTCAAGATTTTTCTAAAGGACATACCCGATTAGAATTGAAAAAGAGTCGTACGTTTAAAACTAATTATGTCAAAATTTTTAGATTCATTTGGTTATATTTTGGTCCATTTGGGTAAATAGATGCACCAGCGCAGCTTTAATTTATATATAATCAGGCCATAAATTCAAAATATTTTCACAAATTAATAGCTTTAAATCCAGTGGATGAAAAAAAGGAAAGCAAGTCGAACTCGCTGAGTGCTAATACCTGTGTTGAATGAATGGTGCAGTAGGATATGCGCAAAAAAGTCCCGTCTACTCTTCCTACCCTATATTTAT
This sequence comes from Magallana gigas, assembly GCF_902806645.1. NCBI lineage: Eukaryota > Metazoa > Mollusca > Bivalvia > Ostreida > Ostreidae > Magallana > Magallana gigas. The sequence goes on from NC_047563.1 coordinate 53,421,632, forward strand.
TTGAATATTAAATCCGATTATAAGAGTCAAATTAAAAATCAAGTACGGATATGTACCTGTTTATCAAAAGTAAAACTACTCATAATTTATCTACAGTGTATCGTTATGGAGCTACGCAGAAAGTTTTATATTAATTTGCCGAGCCAAATAAAATAAACCTGGAAAACGAAGAGAAAACAAAGTGGGGACAGAATACCTGGCAAACTAATTAGGACTATAAAGCCCCCCCCCCCCCCTCTTGAAATGTATATACTGAAAACAGATTATTGGAGTACAACATCCGCACACGATTTAAAGAACATTTCATGTTTTTTTTATCATTTTCGCTAGCTACATGTAATGTAAGACATCACAAATACCCCAAACCCCCTCACGGAAAAGGAAATGCTAGGTGATGAGAGAGAGAGAGAGAGAGAGAGAGAGAGAGAGTCGATGTAAAATTAAAGCTTGCTAGTTGGTCTGCCCTACCCTAGCTACCTCCTCTCTTTTCTCCTTTTAGAGGCTTAATTATTGTCTATATCTGCTTGTAACAAATCAAATTAATTTCAAATTCTAAATCAAAACTGAATTTGACACTACAAAACTCTCTGTCTGTCTGTCTGTCTGTCTCTCTCTCTCTCTGTCTGTCTCTCTCTCTCTCTCTCTCTCTCTCTCTCTCTCTCTCTCTCTCTTTCTCTCTCTCATCACCTAGCATTTCCTTTTCCGTGAGTGGGTTTTGGGTATTTGTGATGTCTTACATTAGCTAGAGAAAATGATAAAAAAAACATGAAATATTCCTATTCCTATCTTGATTGTTGTCGTTGAGGTTGTAAATCATTATATCTTCTATGGTTTAAAACTTTATGATAACCTATATTTTGACATGTCGATTATTTCATTGAATTTCGTTTCATAGCTAAAACCACACTCAGTTTTTATTATTTAGATTAAACAGATCTTTCTTCGCGAGCCGATTTTTACACAGTTGGGGCGAATACACAACGGGTTAAAATGGTTCGGGGGGGGGGGGGGGGGATACATACAGGACAAACAAAATCACATAGATTTGCAAAGCCCACAGTGTTATCACTAATTTAATTGTTTATCCTGTGTGGGGTCAATTTATCAATGTTAATTTAACCATTTTATAACCACAATATAAGAGCTTTTAAGACATTTATTTGTAGGAAAGAGCATGTACGAATGATCTTTATTTAGAACAGTTTGATGTTGCTAGGATACAGGTTTCAGATCCATGATTTGATTGGTTAATTTTGATATTGAATCTCGAATTTCGAATCTCGAATCTCGTATTTCGAATCTCGTATTTTGAATCTCGAATCTCGAATGATCCTTCTCGGCTTTCGTAGATTAGCACATCATGTGATTTATTAACAAATTTGAAATCAAAACTTTAAATCAAAATATTGTAGATTACCACTGCATCATTTTTATTATGAGGATTTAAGAAAACAATTCTAAAATAAAATTGCTTTTCGGTGATTTGTACTAAATATGTTATATTTTAGCATTTTGACACCATTTTATTGCTGTGAATCAATCCTGACAGCAGAATGTATGTTGAACAAAGGAAATTTTATTAAAAAGAAACTCTTACATATTCCGCATATTGTGATATTTAAACCTATTTATATAGTTCGGTTTTTTTAATTAATGGAATTCAACATTTGATTCATACTGGGGATATTGTAGAAACTACAACCTGTATATTGTTTCGGACATATATAAGTCAAATATGTCACCTTAGAGAAATGCGTATTTCGACTGGGTTACAAAATACAAAATAGACAATTCTAATATTGATTATGATAGTTGTTACATCATTGAAATAAAAAATTGGACAGCCAATTATAACAAACGAAATTGCACAGAGCACCATTTCTTTCCTTTTGAAAAAGAAATTGGTCAAAAGAACTTTTCAAGTATTCAATATATCAAAAGCACGAAAATTACCCTACAACTATCAGTAGCTAGTGAAACCTCATGGTCAAGCAAGACAATTTTCTTGTATAAAAGTTTTTTCTACACAAAAAAAAACACGATTAGTGATTCCATTGCAGCCACTGATGCACATTCTTTAAAATCGAGGAGGAAGAAAGCCACAGTTCTGGTGCAAGTATTGCAGGAATATTTGCTTTAAAAATTGTCGTTCTCCTTGTTGTGTGTCTCTTAAAAAGACGAAGGTTTCAACGTTTGCAAGCAGAACAACAGACAAACCCATATCATGTAACCAACAACACCACCTACGATGACCTTGTTGTTACAAGTCAGAGGCAGGAAGGCAGTCACACGTAAACTACTATATCATACGACTAATAAACGAACTAGTTATAAGCACTTGAATGTACATAAAAGGCAGAATTTATGCTTTCAGAAAACTGTTGATACAAAAGGAATACTAATACTTTGTTTGATCATTATCTCATAATTTACATAATAAACATATTGTCATGGTTACCTAAAGCAGACTATTTTATACAAGTGAATGGAGTAAGCGATTGTTTTACCTCGGTAATATTTTTTTTCAATATTATATGCTTTGCTAATTATTCCCAAATAACTAGATAAAAGACGTGAAATTTACTATTGGTTCATTAATTTAACACTTTTAAGAATGATTTGACTTGATTTAAAATATCAAAACATTTCTTTTTAATTACATGAAAATATTGTGTAAAGTGATAATTACCGATATTCGTGAAACCGCTTTATTGTCTAATGGAAAACTAAATTGTATTATTCTTGCAGTAAAATATGATTTTATTACTCAGCAGCTTATATTTTTCAAGTACATTTCTTTGTTTTAAGTTCAGTTTTATATTGAACTGAGAATTGGACTGTATTTTCAATTCATTAAATCATTTTTTTAGTTGTTTTCACTCAAAACGTTCGAGCGATTCCAATCAACCTTTTTTTTTCAATTTTCAACAATGCTTAATAAAAGTAAAAACCAAATCGAGATGCGAAAATAAGGGTAGTGTGCACAATACAATGGCATAGAATCGTGTTTAAGATTTTTTAATGAAAAATCTCTTTCTGTCAATAGTAAAAATATTTAATAATTGTTTAGAACTAGTAGATCTAGTTTGCGGTAAGATGGAAAATGGTTACACGAATAAAAAGTCAATTTGTATAAAAGATGCCACACTGTCTCCTTCGTCGTCTACGAGGACCCTTGAAACTAACATACAGGACCCAGACAACACAAACGTCTGGGTGACTGGGACAAAGTGTGGGTATTGGCCACCTATGTATATATGTTATATCCTTGAATTAAGCAGATGGAAACAACTAAAAATCATAACGTGAATCATAAGTGTCTGCCTCTTCACTTATGATTAAGATAAAAATGATCATGGACGTGCTCATGGGTTTTAAAATTAATCAAAATCTGTTTAAGTTAATGATTTTTTAAAGAGAAATACATGCATGTTTAAACAATTTGGTCGAACTTCGGTATAATACGATCTTTTGAGTGATAAAACGTAACGAGGTCAAAATTAACAAACTAGGAAATAAAAGTGCGATCCTTTTCTGACAGCACTGAAATATTGAAAGACTTCGCGCAAAGAAAGGTTGATATAGGTATTCTAAATTTGGACCATGCATTGTATTTACATGTATGTGCTAAATTTGTTTGTCAGCAAAAATCATACTTATGACACTCAAAAAATAATTATAATCTTTTCTAAATACGAAAACAATCCAATATAATCTGTGACTGTTTTAGGGAATGATTGGATGATAAAATCACAAATTATGTTTAGTTTCAAAGGTTAAACCATTTCTTTTTTATCTGTTACGCAAATGTCATAGTTGGTATTTGGTGTTGAATTGAAATATCAGATTCTTAAAAATTGTTTCAACAAATGTATTTTAAATCTGATTGAAATGTCCTAGATCTAAGAAAATATTCTCGGTAAAAATAATCAATGTTAAGTACCTACTGTGAATCTCAGTAAATATCAGTTAATATAAAAAAAAAAACACAGTAAAAACATCTGTATATATCATAAAATATCATTACCAACAGTAATTATCGTTCACAGCACTAAAATTTTACAGAACATATCAGTATTTCTCACTGACAGTACGTTGCAGTAAACATCAGAAAATATCTATATCATGATTTCAAATCAATATATGTTATCAATATATGTTATATTCTAGCTTTGGGTCACCATTATGTATGTACATGCATGTATATTTAACATTGGAGACAACACAGGTAAAGATATGCCTTACCACTATTGGTAAATCTGTTGATATCGAACCAGTTAGGTCACAAGTGTTCATATCATTATTTTTTTAGATAAGGAGGTTTCAATCCTATCAACCAGGAAGTCAGGTACGGTTACATCAAATAGGAACTAGACCAGAAAATGAATCATTTAACGGTTTTGATATTTAGAGGACTAATTCTTTTGATGTTTCACAGTAAGTACCGTAACATCAGTTTAATAAGTAACATGTACTTCTTGTAAATAAAGCACCGTTTGGTGCAACATTACGACTTTGCAGATTGTAAACATGTTCCGACTGTAATCAGCCCAATAGTATTGTTGTATTCGAGGTTATACTATTACATTGGTTTTTGTTAATGTATGTAGGATTATCATTGGCTACGGTGAAAATACCTTAGCAATTGTAGATTGAAAATAATTTAATATTTGCAAATAAAGCACTGTGTGATACTGGATAACAATCTTGCAGGTTGTATGTCTGTTGCGACAGGAGTAAATTGGACGACAGCTAATGAACATTGCGCAACACAGAGCGACTCCCTCGTTGATATACTAGATGTACAAAACGACTTTTCCCATTTCAAGGGATTAAAACCGATCTGGTCCTCTGTAAAAGGACAGTTTACTCCATGGATTGCATACAGAGGCTGTTTTTATGATGAAAATATATGTCCGTCTTCAACAAAGACACACTTTACAACAACGACTTTTTGTCATGTTTCTAACGGCAATTCAGCTGGTAATTGCTATTTTAAATGCAAAACGAGGAAAAATACAAATGGGGGCTGTGCAAACAATGTACATTTTTTCTTTGGTCTCAAGGGTACAATCTGCTTATGTATGTGCAATTACAATCTCATGCAAACTTTATCGGAAAGTTCTAAATGCAACTCTGTGTGTAGGGAATCTATTAGTAATGGCGTATGCGGTGGATCGGACCACTTTAGCGTGTATGAGTCTACAACTGTTGGGCTACCCGACGCCCATTTTGGAGGATTTTGTCTGACTTGTCAGCTAAAAAGTCATTCCAATAATACAGTGTTGTTCAGTCGGGACTGCAATGCAAGTGCAGCTGGGTATTGCATTATGAGAAATGGATCTCTGTCATTGCCACCCTTGAATTTATCATTTGATTTATACTGGAAAACTTGTAGAAACCACAGCAAGTATATTGTTGGGGACACAAGTCAAATATGTCACCACAGAGAAAATAGTATATGGACTGGTTTACGAAAATACAAAATAGACGATTCTACCACAGATAATACCTGTTACATCATTGAAATTCAAAATGGGACAGCAAATTATAACAAAGGAAATTGTACAGAACACCATTTCTTCTTCTGTAAACGAGAAGTTGGCCAAAGGAACTTTTCAAGTATAGAATACATGAAAAGTACAAAAAACACAGTAACACCGCCGCTTACTCGTAAAATGCCGTTAACAACGAGAACTACATCATCTGATATACCTTTCAGGTCTGTTACTCTTTCTGTAACATCTTTGAATATGTCTACAATTTATTATGAAGGTCCTATCATATCCACTTCTACCTCTCCGCCACCGTCTCACTCATCGAAATCAGGAGAAAGTACGGAAACATTACTCGGGGCTAGCATTGCAGGAGTTGTTGTTTTGATAATGTTATCTGTCGTTTTTTTCATAATATGTTTGTTAAAGAGGCGTAAGTTACAAAGCAAAAAGTCAAAAAAGCACAAAGCAAAAAGTGACAAAGTGTTTGACAACACCGCTTACGGCGACCTCGTTGAAACAAATCAAAAGGAAAATGTCAGCTATGCAAATACCACTGCGGAAAACGATAAACCAGGAAGCATTTCTAAGGTGGATGATATATATGTGGAAAAAGAGGAAGAATATGATCATCTGCATACAAGTAGACAAAAGAAGATGACAATTCAAATAGATGACGATAGATATGGAAGTGCTACTGTTTTGGAAGACGACTCTTACTCTACACTTGGACAGAACAAGATTGTCGATTCTGATTTTGATAATGAATACAGTGTAAATAGTATGCCTTATTCAAAAAACCAGAGTTCAGTGAATAGTCCAGAGTATGATTATTGTTATCAAACACATTAAAGGAAAGATTGGTAACTTGACACAGAATGATGATTATTCGTGGTATATAAAGCAATGACAATGACAATGAACTTTATTCTCAATAAACTGTGTTTACAGTGTAGAGAAAATATATACAAATTACATTCTGAAGAAGGATTAGCACATGTACATTAACCAAGAGAGCTAACTCTCTTAATAATTGTATTTAGGAATTAACAAGACACTGTTGTTAAAAGTCTCTACTTAAAGCACTTATGTTTTCATTGGATAAAAGGGTACTTATTTGTAGCTGGCAGGTGTTTTCTTTACAAAATCTACAAATCGATATTCAATTCGTTAAAAAGCAATTAAGAAGAATATTGATGTATTTAAAACCTTAATTTCATAACGCCTGTACTTTACTAGCATTTATTTAAATAAATATATTTACAAAGTAGTTAATCAGCAGCTTAAGAATAAGATTGGTTCTTGTAACAACTGTTGAAGGGAGGGTCAAACACAGCTAGAGTGTTTAATAATTGCAAACTCCAAAACCAGTGCATCGTTTGAGTACATCCTTAATGCTAAGAGTATCGTAATAATTAATCAGCATCTCTCACGAAATCCATCAATTGATTTTGGGTCCCTAAAGTAGTGTTAACATTCTTGTAGCGTCCCCAGTTGGTAATGAATTGATATTTATGCGTCAAACATATTGGCTGTTTGTTTCAAGATTATTGCTGTCATATTTTTAAATGAAAATTTATATTGCTTATTTTGTCATCTCATATAATATATTATAGTAAGGTAATTAGCTTACTAAAGAATTCGGGTATGGTATTGATGGAAAGATGTATTTTTGGCTAAAAAGCTACTTAGCAAATCGGACACAGTTATGTACAAAAATGTATTTTCTACTAAGGCACCAATTCATGCCGGTGTACCTCAAGGCTCCGTACTTGGACCACTACTATTTCTGATTTATGTGAATGATGTAGCACACAACGTGTCTAGTTTTTGCAGATTGTTTGCTAACGATATCTGTTTGCAGTATTCATCAAAATGTGTCAAATCTATTGAAAATGGTCTTGATCGTGATCTGAATGCCTTTGAAAATTGGTCGAAGAAATAGTTACTAAAGTTCAATCCTTCAAAAACTAAAGTTAATTATATTTTTTAATACAAGAAAAACCTTAAATCACCGAAACTTATTCTTCAAAATAGTCGGTTATAATATGTTCAAACTCATAAGCATCTGGGTGTTACTTTTTCATCAAACCTTAGTTGGTCGTCTCACATAGAAATTTTACTGTGTAATGCTTATAAGAAAATTGGTTTGTTAAAAAAACTAAAGTTTAAAGCTAATCGTTCGCTTATGTATACTTCGTTTATTCGACCACAGTTGGAATATGCGTCAGAAGTATGGGGAGGGTGTCGCTTTTGATTCTGAAAAGCTAGAGAAACTACAACTGCACGCAGTCCGAATTGTTACTGGTCTAACTATTTTTGCTTCTAGCGAATCTGTGTATTTTGAAACGGGCTGGGAACTCGTTCCTTAGTTTGGGGAGACGACTCACTCAGCGTGGATGAAAATAAATACCGTTCTTCAATTGTTCAAATTTATATTCAAGGTACTGGCAGATTTGAATAATCACAAATCTGAGTATTTTTGTTGATAACATTATGCGTATTTTATTTATTTATCTCGTTCACCCTTGCGTACATGTTACATTAATAGTAGATAACATTAACTTTCTAACTACATTTAACAAATATCTACGTACTGATTTAATTTATTACTGTATAAGTACAAATTGAGATGTATCTGCAATGATATTGTATTTGTTGTTTAACATGTAGGGAGAGGGCGAATTAAGTTTTTATAACTTGTGCCCAATCCCGTTGCAATATATAATGCAATAAAATATGTTCAAATCAATCAATGAACTCTTCTCTTTTTTTAATAAAAATGATCGTTTTGTGCATTTCTTTTTATTCAACTATGCCCTCAACTTAAATTATTCATGAGAGCATTTAAAATTCGAGCGTTTTTTTTTTCAAAAACTTAATTGAATAGCCCCTTTCATTTCTAGACTATTTAATTGTCAACTCTTCGATCGTCAAAATAACATCGTCCTAATTGAAAATACAAAAGAATGTAAAAATGTTAAACACCAGACATGGACCATAACCTTATTCTTCAAGAATTTAATAACAAACTGCTAAATACATACACAGGGTGGTTTAATTGCAACTGTTTTTTAGCCCCGACTACACATTTTCCTGAGGACTCTGCAACTCAGTCATCTGAATGTTCACAAAAAGGTGTGAATATTTGGCTGATAGTACGTGTGCAGTTACACCATTGCTACAACCATTATTGAAATACAGCAACTATTGAAATATTTTTTTTCAATTAGGGTTAGGGTTTGGAATGCGTTTCATTATAAAAAGCACTTTGCAAAAGTAGTTAAAAAGTGTCTTATTTAATGAAATACATCCCTTACTACTGTTGAAATGATTTGTTTCGATAGTGGTTGTATGTCAGTAGTAAATGTTGCAACAGCCGTTCAGCTGTTCAGTCAGTATTCAAATTTAAAAAAAAAAAAAAGTACATTGTCACACACTCTTTCAAGCTCAAAAGACTCCAAGTTTAAATGAAACGAGACATTTTCAGGATATATAAAAATGAGAATGTTTTAAACTAGCAGTAGTTCTGTGATCCCAGAAAAATCATTCATCCTCGGAGACCCATAAGTCGTTGCCCCATAAAGAGTGTACTATATAAGGTGCTTGGTTAAACTTGTTAAACTAAATAATAATAACATACTTATAAGGGACATATTTTTTCTTCCTATGACTTCATATAAAATACGTTAATATTTTCAATCAACCTCGGACTAAAATTCGATCGATAGGTACGTAAGGAAAAAAGGAACACGACTCTAGGACCGTAAAGAAACTTAGGCCTCTGGCGATAATTTAAGGTCATAGCAACTTAATGTTTTTCACGTTTTTCCTACTCAAAGGTTTATAATATGTGATGTTTCAGATTGATTAAAGGTGGATAACTCTTGTATATATTATACCCAATGTTAGTAATTATAAACATTGTCTCTTATTGACTGGAATGTAAAGTTCCAAATGTCGAATTCTTTAATGACTTTAAGTCCATGACCAAAGATATCAACTTCAAAGGTACTGAATCATCCAAAGCAGAACAAACTGAAAACAGACATATACATGTATTAAAAAGACTGGGAGATTAAGAGAGCTGGATGGGATTTAGCCATTTTTAGGCTATGTTTATCTCCTTCAGACGAAGATCAAGAGTTCTGTATAAAGAGTATCAACAGTAAAAATGCTAAAATTTAAACCCAACACATTTTGATTTTTTTTCTTACCTAAACATCAGTTCATTGTCAAGTATCTATCTATCTATATATTGATTTTGATTTTTTTTCTTACCTAAATATCAGTTCATTGGCAAGTATATATATATATATATATAAAATTTGTTGACTACCTAGCTTTTAAATTACAAATTTCCTTGAAATGAAAGTTCGATTTGTTAAGCTATAACAATATTTTGTGAACGAAATATCATATATCTAACATAGCATTTACCCAATATTTTTATACAAAGCTCTTTTTTTTTCTTCTTGTGTTTTTAAAGAAGATCAATACAGTCTCAATACGGTCATGGTCATCATCTTGATCAAGCCCTCTTAAAATATAAAAAGTGTCATTTATTTAATAAATATAAATTAAAGTCGTTGAAAACACATTTTATTGAAATCTCGATTTCTCACATTTCGAGTGTACAGTAGTCCTTTTTCTTCGTTCCAAAGAAAAAAAAGAATGATAAAAAAATGCACTCAACTAATTAAAATAATGATTAAATTGGACGGTCTGACTAAAATGCAATATCTGTTTAATGAGTAGATACAACCAATGTAAACTGGGAAATGGAATACACGTGTATATATGGCAACAATTCATAACAATGTAAATGGAATGAAGTTTAAGAATCTGAGCAGCTGTAAGTCTGAACAATATAAAATCAATAGTCAAAAATAAAAATGATTTGTAAAAATAATACATGGTATGTACATGTTTAAATGCACTGGATTTCTACATCCTTTTTGTAAACAAATCAACAGTTTATAGGTTATATATATATTTCAGATCTGAGGATTTTAAATTCTTTAACAAGAAACATTACAAACATGTTATTTGCAAATAAATAACAGAAATAAACCTAACCAACCTCTAAATGTCTCATAACTTGAAGAAATAAATTCTTCTAATACAGTGATTCATTTTCAAGTACACTGTACTATTTAATAGACTTCAACTTTCCCGTATTTTTCATTTTGATATTGTTTCAATTAACAAGTCTGAACTACAGCTCTTATAAAAATGTTTCAAGTACACTGTACGTGTTAATACATGTTCATTTTCCATCAAAGTTAAAATATTTCAAGCTAATTTCCTGAATTTTTCATTTTGATATTGTTTTCTTTTAACTACTATTAATTAGAGCACTTATATAAAAATTGCTACACAAACGGCCTAAGAAAAGTCTAATATAAACTACGAATTTTAGCTCACACACAAAATATCAATCCACAGTTAGATGCAAGTTTAATAAGTTTGTAAAACTATACTCTTATTAACAAATACTAAGAAAGATGTGTTTGTACATGTTACACCAGAGTTAACGTTATAAACTTTCTTAAGTCTACATTAGGCAAAAAAATATGTAAAATTCACAATGGTAGCAAGTGGAGTAAGTCTAGATAGGAGCTATTTTCAACAACAAAATAAACACAATCATGTAAAAAAAAAAAAAAATAAACCCTGGTGAAATTTTACATGAGCACCCATCAAAAAAACTTGAGTATTAACATTACTCAGTGTTTTAGATGACAACATTCTCAGAATGCAAAGCATCCATTGAAGAATGAAATATGTTCTCTGCAATTTTTTATCGCTAAAATCACAAACAAAATATTTTTGTAGCTAGCTGGTACAAGACATATGGATAATAAAATGGCAAACCATGCATTTTTGTTGTACAAATGTATTGAAAATAATATACAATGTAATACATGTACAAAGACAGAGAATACTTTTCCATTATAAGATAAGAATGTGTAACTTGTGCAACAATAACAACAGCTGAATAAATACAAATTATACCCAGCAAAAAGAATTCTTCACAACCTTTTCATATACATTTGAACAATCACGAATATATGGGGAAAAATAACAGTAACCCCAGAAAACCGATAAACTCTAAATACAATTCAATTAAATACTGTGAGCAAAACAAGTGCTTAATAAACAAGGTGAACGCATTTCTTTGACCCATATTTCTCCAAAAACATGCACAACCTGATTCAAAATGGATGCAGCAACAGTCAATGCTATATATGAACAGGATATTTCTCTCTCTGTGTGTCAAAAAAATGGGTAAGCCCATGATACACTTTGTACAGGTACACCAACGAGCTTTCATCTCTCAGCGGGCATGCCCATGATACACTGTTTACATACCTCTCTCAGTGAACAAGCCCATGATTTAATGTGTATATACATAACTCTGTGGGCAAGCCCCATGATACACTGTGTATATATGTACACCCATCTCTCAGTGGACGTGCCCATTGTGCTCACTGGCCACCTGGGCATGGGACTTGTACTTGGACTTGAAGTAGAGGTACTTGTTGCCCACATCGTGTGGCTCTCCGGGCACCAGGCGCTTGTGCTCGAACACTTCGACAGGTCGGTGGTGGATCAAGTAATTCTCCAGGGTGTCCCACCCCCCACCCACCCGTACCATCAGGTGACGATTCTTCAAGAACTGTAAGAGTCAAACATAATAAGATTCATGAATTTTACATTCTCATTTCTATTAATCATAAACATGTAACTATTGAAGAAGATGTGAGCACTGAGCACAGTCACAATGAAAGTATAAGAGAAGTGAGCATGAAATGTAAAATCATAAGGTTAACCTACATGTATATATCAATTCAATACAGAATGTTGTTACAGTGGCCTTTGTGGCATTTTTTTATACATGCTTTAAAAAGTTTTTGTTAATAAAAGGAGCAAAAATGAAAACATCATCAGAACTTCTATAACAACTGTGGCAAAAGCAAATAGAAGGTTTGCACACTCAGGTATAAAATAATTTTCCTGTGTTTTAAAATCAGATCAGTGAACACTTACTCTAATTTGAACCACTTTTCCAAAGATGAGGTATTTGCCGTCGCCAAGCTTCTTCACATGATCATGACATTTACACAGAAAGGCTATCCTCCGCACCTGCATATTACAAACTGATATAAAACTCAAATATTCACCAAATTTTTGCAGCTGACATATGTAATTGATTAAGATAATTTCTTTATCAAAATTTAATGATTGTTTATTAAGATTTTGTAAAATTTACCTGGATTCTCATTATTAATCAGACATTTTCATTCAAACTGTTTTTAATTTATTAAAGAGTTCAGCATTAGTTCCTGTTTACACATTTGTTAACTCTTAATTCACTCTTTTGATCTAGCTCTTGTTAGCCAAGCAATACAGGCATCATGATGTAAATTGATGAAATATGCTAAATCTTTGAAACTGTTATACTTTGATTGTGTTTAACAATAGTAAAAAACAAGTTCTTCATTCAGAAGATTGGTTCATTATCAATTTTACGATTACAATGTTAAAATAGGCAGTTTTTACCTTGATATTTATAAATAATTTTACTGTTAGTTGCTCTCAAAAATTTCAATAATTTAAAAAGGCCTTAGATTTTCTAAAAATTAATAATTATTAGACATAATTATTAGTTGTAAGTGCAGCTCTGTAAACTTTACTCTGTATTAATGAGAAATCTTTTATTGTCACCATACAAAAGATTATTTGTTATGTTCCTCAAAAACATTTTTACCAAAATAATTTATCAGCTAATTATTCTGAGACATCATTTTGAACGTATCATTAATATCCAGTTAAACAATTAATTTATTTGCATGCAGTACTGTATGTTTACCATATGGCTTTGTGAGTTGTCCTGCATGGTTTAAATTATAATGTTCTTTATATTACATAAACATATGATTATATAGACTGGAATAATCTTTTCATTATATCATCTTTGCATATCTACATATTAATAATCAAAATTCACCTACCGGATCCTGAACCTGCTAATTATCAGATCCATTTTTTTTTTTAAATCAAAGACCAATTCTAGTTAATTTTCGTTGAAAATTGTCTACATTTAAATCAAGTAAAAAAACATTTTCTAGAAATAAACTTACATGAATATTTATCCTTCAATATTGTCTACAGTCAGGTAAATCAAGAAAATAAGCATCTTCTAAAAAATAAACTTACATAAATCCTTATCCTCTAATAATTGATCTATTTAGGCTTTATCCATTAGAAGACAATAACACCAATTGGTCTAAAGCTGCACCTAATTCTATATCATGTATCCCATTACCTTTGCTCGATACTAGTACAGTAGCACTATAAAGTCTACTCCTTCCTTCCCAGACCATATATAACATACACTACTAGCACTACATCTGGCAATATTCTGCAGGCAACTTAACCCTCACCAACCCTCACCTCAGCGTCAAGGTCAAATATATTTTCGGCGGTTGCTATGGGGATTACCTCAGCATCGAGACCAGAAGGTTTGGCCGGTTTGACCTCTACGACCTCCTCCTCCTTCTCAATTTCTTTCTCCATCCGGATCAGGTTGGGAGGATCCAGACCAAACTTGTAGCCGATTCTGGCCAGCTCCAATATGGTCATCAAGACTGATTTCTCCCCTGTGTGAGATACTGTGAAAACAAATTATAAAAGCGCTTCAAAATGAAATCACTTTTTTACATAAAGTTTTGTCTAGTATGCTCATTTTAAAAGGCATAAAATAGACATTTTTACATTGTCAAGTCCTAAAGTAAAGAATTTACAAACTTATAGACAGTTTATTCCTACAAGTAGCAACCTCCTAAACAAGCTGCTGTTTGCGTAGTAAAAATTGATATACATGTAATATATTCATATGGTTGAGAGTTTCAGGGATGAAAATTAATTTTCCAACATTTTTCAGAATAAGCTTGGACTTGACATGTTTAAAAACTTATGCCTTGATTTCTAACCTAGATACTCTGTTTCAAACATCTGGTCGTCTGCCATCCCAAAGGCCTTGCACCACTTTAAGAAGTTGGCGGTGTTATCTCTGGCAAACCAGGAGCCTGAGGTGGCGTTATTGCGGTACTTCAGGGATACCTTAGGTAGAGGCTATTACAGAAATACATGTAAGTACTTACTTATTAGGATTAGATAAATGCAGGTAAAATCAACAAAAATATTGGTTCCAGATCATATTTATAATCCGGTTTTTAACTGATTTTTTTCTTTTTTCATATAGACCTGTGGCGTACAAGATTTTTTCTTCAAACAAAAGAATTGGATGTTTTGCTTTGTCAAAAACTGAAAACATGTAAACTGTTTGTAAAATTTGAGATTTATAGAAATTTCTATAAAGCTAACTTAAAGCTTTAAATTATGTATGACATGCAAGTATAAAGCCAAAAGGAGAAAAGACATTATGCCAGGCAAAGACAGAAAAATCAATTGAATCATATAAAAAGATTAAAATAGTAAAAAATAGGAGTATTCAAAATTAAAAACATTAAAAAAGAAAAAAAATGGAATCTTTAGGACGAAAGAAAGAAAGGGCAGCCACCTGGAGACAGCTATATACCCAACATGCATCTGCTTGTCCTTTCTGAGGAGAATTCAGACTTGACCAAGACTGTAATAATTAAAACTTCTGTCTAGGCAATTTTAATGCCACAGCCTTTAAGGATGAATTAATTATAAATAAGTATATATGGGGGATTATGGCCAAATTTGAATTACACAACAAACTGTAAAAATTATCATTGCCAAAAAACAAGAAGTGCCCTTGTACGAATCAGATAAATATCAAAACTAAATTTATATTGCTCACATATTCTATAATGAATATCTAAGTAATTTAGAATTGACTAATAAATAAAAATGCATACAGAAATCCTACAATATATCACTAGATGTACTGTGTATACAGATTGAGTATATTTTTTTTCATGCTAAACCATCTATTGTATTACTAGTCACGTGTGGCATATATGTGATAAAGATCATGTGTACCTGGTAAGTCCTGGTTTGAAGTTTTTTTTGCATTGACATGCACATGCATGATTTCGGAGAAAAATAATGCAGAAAACAGTCAAACTTCCCCAAGCCACCAAAAAAGCCCATCACCTTAAAGGGTGATACCAACAAAAAACTTGGTTATTATTTTAGGCACATCAACCTCTGCTTATAATATAGCTGCAGCAAAACTCTACCTTGTCAATTCAAATATAACCAAATTTCGAATGGATTGCCAGACAGAATCAGGCTTGTGAATCATGTGAGAATATTTTTAAAGTTGGAAAGATAAAAAACAAAATATTAATTTCAGCAAATATACAAAATTTTTAATTTTTAACAGTAGTACAATTTTCTTTAACATTAAATTAATATTTTTCAAAAAAGTTTATTTATCTTTAAAGACATATTTTTTTTCAATTTCAGATGTATGATTTAGATAACTAATGCATTTCCAAGAAAAGGAGGGGGAGAAAACTAGACAGTATTATTGGCTAATAATACATGTGTAATAGGTTGTCCTGAATCTGCATGTATTAGTTAATAACAATCATTTAATTTACATATTACTTCTACTGACACCAAGCATTCAAAATACCATACTTAAATTAACTATTAATTGGTTAACTATTAATTAGTTAAAATCCACACTTACTGCTAACCTTCAGTGTTACTGCGGCCTTTTAATCTTAATCGCTCTAAGGATAAAATCACTGTTTTAATTCAATTGCATGCACACACTCAGATTCTGGCAGAACCCAAAAGCTGCTCAAAATAATTCATAACAAAAGTCCAAAGCAAAATGATCAGATGATAATTTTGGTACCTGTACTTAAGAATAACACAAAATATGGCAATTAAAACCTGTATCACATCCCATATTAACCAGAGACTTTAAAAATTGACCAGAGTGCCAAAGGCAGGAGGGAAGATATTGGTCAGGGTTGATGATGGGTGCTATACAAATTTTGACATGTATTGTTGTTTTTAATATATATTTGAATAGATTACTCATTTTAATGTTCAAAATTTTATCTTGCATTATCCTAGTTTTCCCACATATATCTCAAGCCAGAGATTTTTTTTTTTTGACGTTCAACTATATTGTGAAGTCATCTTTAGTTATTGAAATGTTCATGTCATGGTGTCATAGTTGCGACTGCAATTCTCGATATGCATTTGAAAAGATAAAAAGATCTGAGGTACTTTAAATAAAAGGTACAAAGGTGATCCAGAAAGGTTTGATAATGGGTAAAACAAAGGGTGAGGATGTACACTACAGGGAATGTGACAAAGGTGTATATATATGCCTTTGTTCATATAAGGGGTGTAAAAACCTTGTATTTCATACCAAGTATATAATAACAATAAATTAACAACAAACAGAAATATTCATGTTTGCAGTAAAATTTTTCAAAGACTAAAACATTCAGAGTATCAATTGTTGAACTTTTCTCAGTAAATTGGCATGCACTTAATTTTGCCTGTCAATGTAAATATCTTTTTTTTTTTTTTGATTTAAGGATTTGAGATATATGTATATTTATGTTTATATATTATATATACAAAATTCTCTTTAAAGAACAATTTATTCTCCAAGCCAAAGTCAGTTAACAAATTTTTACATGCTTTTTTTAATCAGCAAAAGCCACATAACACCACTTTATCAGTGATGATGAGTGCATGTGTCTCCTTGGTAAGTCATTTTAATTAGCAATCATTAACTGCTATTAATTACTTGTTCCTACCTCAGTGTAGGATCCATCCATGACACATTCCTCTGCCTTCCCTTGGATTATCTTGGCCAGATTACATAAATGGACGCCATTGTCCAGAATCTCCAGAAAATTATCTGTTGTAATTTCTATGCCTAAAAAGTCAGAAAAGAATAGCTCTAAATTATTGTACTATAATAATTGTAGCAAACCAAGCAAGTTTTGTATTTTGTTGCTGTTAATAAAGTTTTAGATGAAATTTCAATCAGTGAAATGGCTTAATGAAAGACTATCGAAATGCACAACATGAACTCTATCAATTGGCAACTATATTGCACATAACAGAATCAATAAGTCAAGTTCAATAAATGTGACAATTTTCTGCTTTCATTAATATCCCTATATATTGATAGTTGACAGCGTCCACATATTTTAAACTAAATTCAAAGACCTCTGATGCAAACAATGTTCTTTTTCATATGAAAGTTCTAAATATTAGGTATTACAGTACATCCATACATTCATCTAAAGAATGGTGCATCTGAGACTGAGAGAGAACTACATTACAAAGCCAATCCTCTTTACCAATGTTTGAAATATTGAGGTTGAACTGTATCTAACAATCACCGTCCATTGCACATATCCAAGGCATTGATGAAATCAATGTTTATTGAGGTTGAACTGTATGTAACAAAGCCCCACCCAGATTACCCAGTGTCCTGGCGATCCACTCGGCCAGGTCCTCTTTGATTGGCTTCAGACTCTCCTCCTGTAGCACCGCCAGCTTCTGTGACACATGGCACTCCTCCTCCTCTTTGGGAGCCTTGGGAGCCCCATTAGCTGTCAATCTCGGATCAAGCCCCGCCTCTGGGCGAGACAATCCCGCCTCTCTCATTGTTGTCATAGTATTTCTTATTTTTTTGCCATCTACAATAAAAAGATTCAAAGATATAACAGTCATATAATTATGTATTTATCACAATATTTTTGTTCACATGATGCAGACAGTATCGTCTTTTACTTTTATAAATCTGACAACTATCAGGAAAAGCGAAGATTTTTAAGCAGCCCTTTCCAATCAAAAACTTTAATGTCTTACATTTGTCAAAAAAACATTCTGACCTGGATTAACAACTTTATGATAATGTATGCACAAAAACTTCCAAAAATGACCAAATAATAATAATCTATAAATCAAAGCAAATGAAACCAATGGAAATATTCAATGGTGTCACTACTCTAACACTGTTTACATCAGTACCTAGTTTAACACCCTGATAACTTACTTTCGCATACCTGTAAAAACAATTTGTTCTGATAATTCATGTAAGTGAACGGAATCTAACAATCAACCATGGTAAAGGTTATCTCAATCAAGCGTTCCACGCCTGTGATAAGTTTATTTTCTATTCAAAAAGGTAAAAAACATTGCCTCATTGAATAAATCTTGAGGGTGTATTCACATGCTTGCAAGAACTTAAAACACATATTAATTCAAATGATATGTCAAATATCTGTTTTGTGCACTTGAATTTTCGAACTCTTATCATATTTCTAAATAAATGTCTCTTCAACTTAATGGCTCAAACTTTTCATGCATTATATGGCTTGTGTACCAGTGAAGAATTTCAAAGTGATGCCAATAAACTCTGCGAGCATAGAGTGGATAATGGGTTTTGATTGTCATGTTTGTTTTAATAAAAAAAATAACACTTAAACATGCTGCAGGTCCCATTTAATTCACTTTTGTTTGAGCCTTTCAAATATTGTTCTTGAATATTCAAGATAAGCCATTAATTGTGGATAAGAGTCAAATATATGCCATGCCTATCAGCTCTGGCTAGTGGTTAGAACACTTTACTTCAATTGGTGGGGAGAGCTGGATTTGTAAGAGAATCCAGGTTCAAACCTCAGTGGAGGCTGAATTTTCATACATTCAACTACAAGAATCAACATTACAAATGGTATATTCTACAATTTATATAAAAAGGGTGCTCTTCGGAGTGGACAATAAATAAATGAATTAGAAATTGATACCAGTACTGATGCACATATCTTAGTCAAAGCTCTTGTTGCAGAACTTTCCTTTTTTATCTTGCATACTTGACGTGTTAAGTACATTGGTTATCATTGCTACATGTTGATTTTTATCTAAAGTAAAATTAAATCATTTCGGTATCAAAAACATTTCATGATAAGATAAGCTATTGAAATTACTAGTTGCATAATTACCATTTTATTCTAAAACAGCCTTACTTACAGGTAAGTTGAAGAATATATATATCAGGAGATATTAACATCCACTGCTTATATATTATTATGGTCATGAATGAAACTTCCATGCATATTTACAAGTTTATTGAAATGAATCTTGAGGTTGGAGGTAATTCAATATAAAAATATGATACATTAAGCAAAAATTTTCAGCTTCGTTTTCACAATCTTCATAAACAAAATCCTTGAGGGGTTATAAAATACTAAAGAGTTCCATGGAAGGACAATGTGATGTCCTTGGGGATTATTTTACATACAACATAAAATATATTTTAAAAAGACAGATATGAACTTGACATCCTCTACTACTTTATCTATGGAGGTCCTTTTGTATTTGACCAGTCACCCTAACTAAGCACTCTTTGTACTGGATACATTGCTAACTCAGTCCTGCAGTCTGGGGTTGAGGCATCTTTTTAATCTACAGCTGTATTCATGATATTGTTTCTGTTGTGTGTACGTATGTCAAACTGAATGTGAGGACTGGGTGTAATGCATCTTCCAAATCTACACCTTAATATATGCATATATAGATATACCAATTAATTCTGTTCTGTAGTGTTTGAGTGCATTGACTACTGTGCAGTCTATCTGGCTAGACGGGAACACATCCTATTGACCCTAACAAATGTTAAACTTATAATGTAATGTTGGTACCGTATGGGAGAACTTGATGCAAAGTACACAATGTGAACAGTTAAATTTTTTTCATTTTAATTTCATCCCTCTTCTGTAGCCACTGGGGTAGACTTATTGTTAAAACATGTATGCACTATCTGCAAGATAAGAAAGCTTAGGGAGTCAAATAAATTACAGTGTATCAAATTAAGCTTTTTTTAAGGAATTAGGACTTTCCCAAAGGGCTTTATGATAGATTTGATCATGCCCAACCATATTTGATCATCTCATGACAAAAACATTCCAAGAGTGATATTTAATCATTGATCAACTGTATTAAACAATACATTACAAAATTGATTCATAGTGTTATGAAAGACAAGGACACTGGAAAACGTAAATATACATGTATATACATGTACATATAAAGTATTAATTTGCCTGTAGTTCTTACCCATAATCATCTTGACAATGAAAATCCAGTAAACTTATAACTCCTGAGCAATTTGTGAAAATGTTCTTCCCTGTGAATGACAGAATCTAACTGGTCTCCAATTACCCCACTGCACATAGAGTTTTCCACATTTAAATCTCATTTGACCCGTGTTTCTTGATTGTTGAAACGAATTTATTGGGACAAAAATAAACATTATTCTGTAATCATCTTAACACAATGGCAGCACCTGTAATGTTTACTCACAAAACAAAAATTGGCAACTTATCTGGCCGACCGAAAGCCACAAAGTCTCAATGACGTTACTGCTATAGTTCACCAGATTTCACACTTGGACGTCATTCTTTGTGTGTTCGATAACCCGAGAAAATAGAGTAATTCACAGAAAACTGCCGTCATTTTGTTTCTACCTAAATGTATATCATTATCGAAGATTAAAAGGGCTCGTGTAACACCTGGGGGGATATATATAGGTCTGTACATTACATGTATATCGGACTGGATTAATTTGTTATCAATTCAAAACATTGCAGCAATTTTGTATAAACATGATAAAAGGGGGAGTTCATTTTCTCATTTATACTTGAGTATCAAACTGTTTTAAACAGAGAGGTCTAAGTTTAAAAATTAATGTGGAACCACTCAAGTATTTTTTAAACCAGATAGTACGCAGGGTTGTCTCTAAAACCTGGGAGGCGGGGAATTCCCCCACCTATAATGCCTTAATTGCCCGACTAGTTTTGCATTTCAAACACAATGTGGCTATAAGCAAGACCCCCTTTCTACTTTTACATTTACTCCTTCTACTTCAATTTTTAGAGACAACCCTGAGTACGTACATCATAAGTTTTTGGAATTACGAAAATTTCATATAATCAACTTGCATTTTGTGAGAGTTTACACTAGTCTAGTGAATTTCGAACCCTGATACCCATATGATATCATTAGAAAATCATATAAAGGTGTTCTGAGACCCTTCCCAATGTCAATAAAGATTTTCCAATTACAAATCTCCGTAAGAAATCTGTTTTTATTCCTGTGAAAATATCCTAGTAAAAAAGATATGACCTGCATGAGAAAATCTTTTTAAATCTATTTAAATCTATTTAAGAAATATTTTTCTTTACATTGATTTTGATTGTCATCTTCTTTGATAGGTATGTGTCTTTTGTTTTAAATAAATGGCCAATTTTTTAAGGTGACAGAAACAGTAAATTAATTGTGACAGACTTTACATTTCATAACTTATTTTCAAACACAAAATAAAGTTTTGAAGTCTTGTCTTGTTTACATATCTTTACAAATGCAATCTCTAAAACTGCCTTTATAATTTAATATATATAAAATCTTTATACTATTCACAGCTATGTGCTTGTATTACTGTAGTAAAATTAGGTATTGTACTGTTTGTATTCATGAGCAAAGACTCTATAGTCTGTCCCAAGATATTTATGCAACACATTTGGATGATTTTTAATAAAGATAAACATACTTGTGAAAGAAGTTCAATTGAAATCGATGAAAGGAAAAATATCCAAGATATCCTCATTGACAGATTATCATTTTTCACCTGTTAAAATTCACAGGTTCTTGCAGAGATTTAACATCGGAAGTGTTGACATCCTTCTGAAGTCACTCAGAATACCTCGCACAATTTTTCAGGATATTCTTTTGAGCAGTCTGGGCGGACTCCAAAAAGGAGTAAACTCCAAAAACGGAGTATTTGGCACCGTCATGCATTGCGATTTTCTCAACTTCCGTTTTGTAGCTAATGTAAATAATGGAGAGTTGCCCCCCTTTCCCGTAAAAACGTGATTGAAAAAAAAGATTAAAATCCTTCAATAGCGTGAAAAAAAATGGAAACGACTCAGAAATGATTAATCTTAAAATTATACCTCAAAATTAAGAAATGTGGAAATGTTTCGGTAAACAACAGGAAAAATACATACAAATATTAAAACTCACACGTGGTCGACCAGGACTTAAAAGATAAGAAAATCAGACTTCAAATTAAAACTTGGAAGTATGGAGATTGAACTTTAAATGTTGCACTCATGTAAGCATTCAAGCCTTTAATATAGATGATGGGTTTTTTTTTTTTAATACGACTAATTACAATGTATACAAGGTTTAAGAAGTGCCGACTTGGCGAGTCAGCGCATGATCAAAAGAACGATGTAATGACTACAAACGGGATAAAAAAAACTCACAGTAATAGTGTATTTCACACCCTAGCACATTTATCTTTAATAATAGTGAAATCATGGAAAAAACATTAATTTATTCACTTTATTGGCTTCATCATTGGAAACAGAATTGACCAACTTTGACAACAAATAAAATTTGATTTGCCCAACGAATGTATATTTTTGCCAAATACATTTTGTTGAAACATGTCTTATAAAGCATTTCAACGTATTTTCAGACCTGCATATGAATAATCGCTTTGCACGATCAATTTTCCTGAGTGCCCTGTTTTCACGTACGTAAAAATGTGATATTTTGATTAACTGCGCATGCGCCGAACTCCTTTTTCGGAGTATTTTTACTTTTGAGAAATCACTTCCGTTTACTCTGTTTTCGGAGTCCGCCCAGGCTGTTTGAGTATTTCCATTTCTATTGCAATGCAAAATCCCTTAGAATTAGAGCTTTTTACTTTTAACCATGTAAAGAAACCTGACAAGTTGGATGGGGCAATTTTCAAAGAGAAACTCTTGAATTTTTTTATACTATTCAAAGAACATCGTTTGAAACCTGAAGAGATTATAAATATCGAATAATTCAAGAAAATGTGCTGCATAAATATCTTGGGACAGACTAAATCAGCTGTGATATTGTTTGGAATTTGACGACATACTCTCTTACAAAATACATCTAATTGAGTTAATTGACACAAAACAATCTAACGAGATTTAATCTTTTTTCTTCAATTCTTTTTTTCCTGCCCCATGATTTTAGTATATCATTCATATCATCAACATAATATGACTGAGGAAATTCGAGCGAAATAAGCATAGCTCTATTTAGTATACTTTAAATATACTTAGAGTGTAAAAAATGTAAGACTAGTGGATTGATTAGGAAATCTGAGGCACCCCGCCTCTTCTTTCCTGATCAACCATACAAAATCACAACACAACCACCTACTGGTTACACACGACGCGACATAGCCAATCTGAATTTTCATCAATGCAAGACAGAAGAATTTACTTTCCAAAGAGCAAAGATTACATGATAAACAGAAAAAAATGGATGAATTCTAATAGGAATATATTACAGAAAATAAAATTACCTTTATAGAAACTCGACAAATAACACACCTCTACTTTAACTACTTTTGGGTTTCTTCTTCCAGACGACCATGGTAAACAAATCCACCTCACATCCGTAAACGCTATTAATCAATTTGATTGGCTCAATTTTTTTCTCTAAACCAATCACAACATGCGTTTTATGGTAACAGCTCTCTTTCTCTCTCTCTCTCTTTCTCTCTCTCTCTCTCTCTCTCTCTCTCTCTCTCTCTCTCTCTCTCTCTCTCTCTCTCTCTCTCTCTCTCTCGCAAATTTGTTTTACAGCTAAATAAAAATTGCATTGGCGGATCCAGAAGGAAAGGGGGGTCCGGGGTCGGGGCCGGGGTCTCCTTTCCCATTTATAATTTTGATACTACAATTTTTTCAAAATGAATTGTTTAAAATCGTTTATTTAACGAATTTCGTACAACAGCTAGACCGTCATTCATATTCTATGAAAAAAAACTATCGATATTTTATCGAAGTTATAAGTACTAGTTACCTTTAATTTCAGCATCCGGTGTTATTTAATTTCACTGTGGAAAATAAAACAATTACAAAAACCTAAGCAGTGTTGCTATTCAATTCAATTCTTTATTCACCGGCTCAAGACCAGTTCACTGGTATTTGAGGTTCAAAATCAGTATATACAAATGTACACGAATATACGATGGCCGATATGGGCCGGACAAAAAGAAACCATGAGATGTGTTTGATTTGCCGGTAATTCCTGAAATGCCGGCAAAAAGTAACCACGAGTTGTGTTTGATTTGCCGGCAATTCTTAGATGCCGGCAAATCTTAAATGTGGGCAAATCTTATATTTAATGTTTAATTAAAATACCAGAAGATTGAGGTCACAAAAGTCAAGTTATCTTAATTGGTCGTAAGGGTTGAAAAGAAGCAAAGTATGAGGAGAAGTAAGGGGGGAATTGCGCGCCGGCAATGTTGAGGGCCTTTCGAAACTTATTTATCACGGCAAATATAGAGATGACGGCTTTATTCTATTTAATGGAAGCCCGGATGAATTTAAAGAATTTTTTGACATAGGGAACTCTTGTCATAAATATCTGAGATTTACTTATGAATTATCTCACACCAGTCAATTTCTTAGACACGACCATATACAAGAAAACAAGATTCTCAGATAGCCAGCGATTAGACATTCGCTCATATATCAAACCTACTAACAGCTTCCAATACCTGCACAGACAAAGTGCTCATAGCTCATCAGTTTTCAAGGGCCTAATTAAAGGACCAGACATCTGAGAAATACTAGTGATCAAGCTGTATTACAAAGTATTTTTAAAGACTTTAAAACTCATCTAAAAAAAAGAGATTAAAAACAATCAGAAATTGAACCTATTATGCAAGAAACTATTTCAGCAAATAGAATTAATCTTCTAAAAAAATAAAAGAAGAACACAATGAAAAGGCTGTATCTAATGTTTTGGTGACCAAATTTGTATAAAAGTATTAAGGAAACGACTTATGAAATACCTGGATAACATACAACATGACGAAGTATGCAAAAATTATTCACAACACCTCCTATGGTTGCATACAGTAAACACAAAAATATAGGTGATCTTATCATTAGATCCAAATTAAAACCAAATGAATTTCAGAGAGATTAATTGATTTATGTATAAGGTGAGCTCCTGACGAGGTGGGCCTTATTACAAATTTGAAATGTCACATGTGCTATTAATACCGCCAAAACGCTCTTAATTAGTTATGATATATAAGCAATTGACCAAATGCTTCATTAAGAGTGTCGGGTTCCAATGAGTTTAAGACATGTCTGGATGTTATGATGCCGTCTTTTTTTTAAATTTGCTCTTGTGTTCTGTTTGATGTCATTAATAATGCACGTTGCAAGTAAAACTGCCATGTTTTTTGTCAAACCCTTTTGTCAATTAAGATAACGAGACTTTTTGACCTCTATATCCTCTGGTATTTTAATTGAACAATAAGTAAGATTTGACCACGTTTGAGATTTGCCGGCATCTAAGAATTACCGGCAAATCAAATATAACTCGTGGTTACTTTTTGCCGGCATTTCAGGAATTGCCGGCAAATCAAACACAACTCGTGGTTACTTTTTGTCCGGCCCATATCGGCCATCGTACGAATACAGTCAAGGATCACATGTACAGTAGAAGTAATAATGACAAAAAAGGTTAAAATCACAATACAATAGGTTGTTAAAGTTGGTTTCTGGAAGAACAGACTTTGAAAATTTTCTTAATAAATATTGACAAGTTTTTTAGTTTTTCTACATTAAAAGTATTCATGAGCTCGTTAAATTTTATAATATTTGGGTTTTCATAATATCTCTTGGGTAAGAACATTTTTCTGTCGTTTACAAAATGTGTACATTCTAAAACATAATGAAATTCATCCCCAATACTATTAGAATCACACATTGTACATTTTCTCAAATGTTTTTCAATATTATGCCATCTACCTGTTTCAATGGGGAATCGATGATTACATGTTCGTAATTTTGTAAACGTGATCCGTAGATCTGTAGGTAAAATCAACAAGTACTTTTCTAAATTGAGATTTGTTTTAAAAATTCTATAATTAATACATTTTGGTGAGTTATCTACTATACTTCTCCAATCTTGTACAAATTGATTTTGTAATATTTCCTTAACTATTGACTTAAGCCTGTTATAACTACATATTGTTTGATTTTCCCATATATAAGACAACCCGCACGAGTTGAGTATATCATGTATACATTTTGTCCATGGATGTATAAAAGATCCATTTTTGTAACATCTATAAAAATAACAATAGATTACATTAGTGAGTTTACAATCGTGGGCTGCACTTTGAAATCGCATACATTTGTTTTGATTGAAAAGCTGGGTAATATTTATACGAAAACTTTAAAATTTATTACTTATGATACGCAAATTCTGTTCATAGAAAAGAAAACAAAATGTAGAATTTTTATACATGTACGCTACAGTCTGTGAGAATAAGGATACAGACTCCCAATCTCTTGATGTAAAACAAGTTCAACGACAATTAAAGCAGTTAACTCAAAGGTGGAATCGTGAAAATCTAACTTAAAATGCTCGGATTTATTGGGTGGGTGTGGCCAACTAGGGGGACCGGAACCCCCCCCCCCCCCGGAAAATTCATGTATTCAATTCAAAGTTAAATTACCGATACAAGTCTTTCTGACCCCACCCCTCTCCCCCAATTAAAAGATTACTCTGACAAAAATATATCGGCGTTTTCACGGAACTTTTTTATTCCACACATTACACAGACTTGCTTCTGCGATGAAGTTTGCTCCATCCGTAACCTCGTATTATATGGGGGGGGGGGGGGGGGGTTATTACAAAAACAATTTAGTGCTTATATGAATTTTATATTGATTTTATACACGTAAAATTACACAACTTCTTCACACATTTTAAAACCATGCAGTTTTAATTTCCTGTGAATTGTCAACAGTTTCCGATTAATATGCTGCACACAAAATTAATCAGGGAGGAAAATCATCGGATGTCAACTTTAATTTGAGCAGCTTTTTTTTTCCATATGTACATGCACCTTTATAGATCGATATACTGGGATATATGACAGTGTATACCTGCCGTTTTAAATTTGTTTCTCTTGCTCGACCCGCGTGTCTGAAAATCGAATTGCTATCGACCTATGTGTACATAATCTTCCCGATCTTTTATCTCCTCATCATTGTCAATGTATTCATTTGCTCATACACTTCTTGCTTCTGCATGTATACTACATTGTAGTTCACAAAAACTTCTTTGTTCTATCGGAAGTGCAAATATAAAGAAAGACGATGGTCATATTTTTATGCATTGTTACAGCATGGGATTTTTAAAATACAAGATATTGATGGAGTTTCAAGGATTAACTTTATCAGTGCTATTTAGTGGCAGATCGTCATGGTAAGGCACCCCTCTCTCTCTCTCTTTCTCTCTCTCTCTCTCTCTCTCTCTCTCTCTGTAGTAGTAGCAGTAGTAGTCAGTCACGTATGTAGCATCGTTTTTGAAAGGGGGGGTGGGGGGGGGGGGGGGCTCATACAAAAAATCAAGGAGTCAAGGAGTATTAATTCCTTATTTTCAATTCAATATTTCAGATGGTCCCAAAAAGAAGTGAGGCGGGAAAACTCCATGTTTGTATGTAAATTTAAGAAAAATCTCTGCTGCGCAAAAAAGTGGTTGTGGGGGGGGGGGGGGGGGAAATGACCACAGGTGCTTGAAGACAGGAGCCACCCACCCATGCATCCCCCCACCCCCACCCGGTTTAAGCCCCCGGCGTAGTTGACTTTTTTGATAGAAGTTCCTTCAAAGTCATGTGCTCAACATATGTTTCAATTTAAGGAAGGAGTCTTTTCTGGTTTTCGACTTGTCAAACGTAAATTTGATTAATTGTTCATTAAATCAAGATGAAAGGAAATTAAAATAGTATATTTTTCTTTCTTTTTTACTATCATACAACTTGGCATAGAAAAATGTAATCAATGTTTAGAATGGAACAAGGACTATATTTTTGGCGTAACATTGGCGTAGGAAAATATCACATGTTGCGCAATTCAGAATTGCTGCAGATTATATATATATAATGAGTCTGTTTTAGCATTTTAAAAACAATAACAATAATGTTGGATTTTTTTTTTACTAATGTAAATTAATAATATGATATTTGGGTATCAGAATATGTTTTTAAAATATGATTTGCCTATCAAATAACATTTTTATAAGCTTTTCAAAGCGCCCATTCTATACATTGATTTTTGTGAAAAAATCACTAAAATCAGTTTTTCATTAAAAAAAAACGATTTATTTAAAACAAGTCCAGCCTGCATAAAACTTTACAACTTTTTAGAGGATATGCGAGGGTGGTATAGGTGTTTTACACTAATTGTTTATTTTCCGTTAATTTTTATATATACTTAAGGATGGAGTCTTTTCAGGGGTTTAAATCGGAAGGGGAGGATGGGTGGCTCCTATTTGTATGTGTTACATTAAAGTTTTAAAATTCAGAGAATTTAAAACTATCTATAACAGTCTAAATGGATAGGTTTTGTTTATAATAAGAAATAATTAAAGCCCAGTGTACGAAAATCTTTAGATATGCGATTTCTAAAACATTGATAATCATACATGTACATGTAATACATGTATTTAGATTAATAATGGATAAAAATTCTTTAAATATAAGCACTATAAGTTTTAAAAAATCATATGTTCCAGAGCAAGGGGGGTTTCCGCCTATGATAAAGCTTTGTATATATTCAGAATTCAGATAATTAATGGTCATGAATCCACGTACAATGTATGCTATATCAATCTACTGGTTTTCGGTGAAATCTATGTTTTAATTTTTCAGTCGTTTCACTAATTGACTGTCGCCATGAAAATAACATAAATTCCATTTTGATATCCCTATTTCTAATATCTCTTTACATAAAGAATGCGCGGAACTATAGTACATAAATGTACTTTTTTTTGGGGGGGGGGGGGGGGTTCAACGGTTATTTAAGTTTGCCGGGGGGAGTCCGAGGCATATTTTCGGGAATTCTATAATATAATTTTAAAGAAATATGAATTTTGAATGGGGATCTGGACCCCTGACCCCCCTCAAGTCCCGCGCCTGTAAAGGAATTATTTAGCGAAAATTTGACAAGTGCATTTTGTGGAAGTGTCCCGTTTTAAAGACCGGGATCGATATTCTTAAAAGTTCGATGTGACAAAGGAGCGCGAAATACGAGGTCGTCTGCGCTAGAAAATTATAAAATATTATAGATACAATAGGCCTATTTATGACATTTTTTGACTGTCAAAACATAAGGATTGTTGAACTGTTTTGGATAGGGAAAATGAAGAAAAATTCTTGAGAATGTAGTGCATAAGCAAAACGTCAGTCAGGTTTGTTTAAAAAATTGTGTCCATATGCACAATTTATAATCTGAACTTTTCTGCCCGTATTGTGTACATAGACACATCATGCACATATCGACCTGATAAATGTGTATAAATAGCAATAACTTTATACTTATAAAAGAGATTTTAAAAAATGTATGGGACTCAATTGAAGTTGTTAAGAAAATTCCACTTTAAAAACGTTATACCCAACTACAATTTTAACACTGACTAACGTTATAGACCAATCCACACTTTGCAAAAGTTGTTTCTCTGTGCATAGTCAATCCAAAGGTCAAAAGGGAAAAAATGCTAACAACCCATTCTTTATGCTACCAAATTATTTGGGCTTCCTGTGTTGCATACAATTAACTTTGGAATTAAACTATGACTTTAATGTATGGGCAGCCCCATTTATAGCCTTTGGGGCAAACAAAATACAGACGGAAACCAATTTTCTTTGAAATTTGCATGTTTGTTAATTATTCTACTTGTCTATTTTTTTTTTTTTAATGTTTGTTCTTATTTTTGCTACTCTAGAATGGACACCGATGAGGAATTGTTTTCCTCGGATGAGTCGGGCATTTCAGAACAGGATCTGATAGAGCATGTGGACATCTTGTTCCGCACTAGTGATCTAGAAGGCAGTGGCTATGTCCCTGTGTCACGCATCATCCAGTACCTTAGGGTGCAGACCAGTTTTGGTGAAGTAAGTATAATTTGTCCAATGTAGTTTTTTTTCACAAAAAAACATGTGTACATTAAAACTTGTTTAGTACGTACACGGATATAGCGAATTCTCGTATATAGCGAAGTTTTTTTGAGTCCCCTGTAAAATTGTTAACAAATGTTTGCAAAATTTTACGATTACGACAAATTCGGATATAACGAATTTATGGATATAGCGAACTGACTTTAAGTCCTGTAGAGGTGAATAATAACCAAATTTTACACTTTTATAAAGAATTTCTTTGCAGTTTTTTATTACACAATCCGATTATTTAAGGTATCAAAGTAATGTATTTTTATTTTAAGCCTCAATTAGTAAAAATTGTAGTCTTGTAAAAGAATACATCTATACCATGAATTTGCCATAGTTATTATAATGAATTTTTTATACGGATATAAGGAATTAGGAATATAACAGAAAATCAACTGGTCCCTAGGACTTCGCTATAACCGAGTTTTACTGTATTCATTTTGTTAAACAATAAGTGGGGAAAAAGATAAATTGTTCTAGATAGCTGCAGGTCTGTAGCTTCCAGTCTGGAAAAAATTCAGGTGGATGACCAGGGAGCTACAGTTTTTTACGTGTTAAAAAGTTGCGATTTATGGCGCACAAAAAATTGCAGTACTTTTGGACTGATTAATCTTATTTCCGCATAAATTCTGTGGAAAAAGTTAGTTCCATGAAATTCTTTAGGCAATTTACTACTGATGTTGTTACTTTACTTGCCTCAGACTTTCTCTTAAACATGTAAATGAAACTATGATTAATCCTTTTAAATGATGTTTCATGAGCAAAATCTGATCGTGTTATAAAATTAACATTCTGTTTTCTAAGAGTGAAGAAGATTTGTCATTCCTGATGCGACTGGCTGACCCTAGTGGCAGTGACCCCAGCTTGACCCTCGAGCAGTACCGGGAGATCATGTGGAAGTGGATCAAGCACCTGCAGCAGGGCGGGGCCAGAAATGTCAGGTACATGTATAGAAGAGCGGGCCAAAAATGTCAGGTACTTGTTTAGGAGAGGGGGCCAGAAATGTCAGGTACATTTTTAGGAGAGGGGGCCAAAAATATCTGGTACATGTATAGGAGAGGGGGGCAAAAATGTCAGGTATAAGTATAGGAGAGGGGGCCAAAAATGTCAGGTACATGTATATGAGAGGGGGCCAAAAATGTCAGGTACATGTATAGAAGAGGGGGCCAAAAATGTCAGGTACATGTATAGGAGAGGGGGCCAGAAATGTCAGGTACATGTATAGAAGAGGGGGCCAGAAATGTCAGGTACATGTATAGAGGAGGGGGCCAGAAATGTCGGGTACATGTATAGAAAAGGGGGCCAAAAATGTCAGGTACATGTATAGAAGAGGGGGCCAAAAATGTCGGGTACATGTATAGGAGAGGGGGCCAGAAATGTCAGGTACATATATAGAAGAGGGGGCCAGAAATGTCAGGTACATGTATAGAAGAGGGGGCCAAAAATAAAATGTCAGGTACATGTATAGAAGAGGGGGCCAAAAATGTCAGTTACATGTATAGAAGAGGGGGCCAAAAATGTCAGCTACATGTATAGAAGAGGGGGCCAAAAATGTCAGGTACATGTATAGAAGAGGGGGCCAAAAATGTCAGGTACATGTATAGAAGAG
This sequence comes from Magallana gigas, assembly GCF_902806645.1. Lineage (NCBI taxonomy): Eukaryota > Metazoa > Mollusca > Bivalvia > Ostreida > Ostreidae > Magallana > Magallana gigas. Next base: position 53,453,802 of record NC_047563.1, read on the forward strand.
GGGGCCAAAAATGTTGGGTACATGTATTGGAGACCTCTCAAGGTCATACACTAACTAAAATCAACTTTCATTTGTTGGAGTTAAATTTTGCATGGTTTATGAAAACTGGGTTGAGGATCATGAAGTTTCTTCCATCTATGTCCATCTGTTGTATCTACATTTTGCACTAGCATTATAAAGAATACTATACAGTTAACGTTATGTTGCATTAGGTTGTCATTTGCGTTTGAAGGATTATTTTGATAATTCATTGATTGCCAGTTGAGTTTTCTGATGTAGGTTCTATTTGACTTCTCTGTATCTTATTGTAAGTTGTATTTAAGTGGGGTTCAGTGTCAATGGCAAAGGAATATTCATAATTCAATAGGTGATAGCTGTGTGGATTGAATGATAAATGATATTAATCTTTGATGGCAAATGATGAAAGCTAGGTTACTATCAATGCATTCATTGATTTTCTCTAAACAAATTTAATAATTTAAGCCTTGTTTGAAGAGCCTATGTATACATTAGCTGGATAATGCTAAATATTAGTTGTACCTAAATATTGGGCATAAACTCATAAATACTACTACTGGGCTTCATTATTGATCATATTTGTGCAAATTCAACAAATACATAATTATGTATGATTTTACATATGTATAAAATGAGGAACTAAATTACTGTATCGTGTACATTATAACATATGAGGTTATTTTCACACTGTGGAATTTTTGCCCTTCTAAACCTTCAAGCAGTTTTGCTCCGTCTTGAATTTGCCCAGACACAGTTGTTTTTACAGAGGGATAATGTGAGATACATGTCAAGGACCAACCTAGGGGGCGACTTGGGCGAAAAAGTCGCCTTGGGGCTTGAAACTTCGCCTTAAAATATCATCAAAGAGAAGTTCAAGTCGCCCTGATTTTTTCAAATCTATACTACTTTCAATGTTGTCATTAAAAATTCTAACATCTGGATTAATCTTCCGTATTAATTGCTCATTGTTCGCAAAAACCGTTAAGTTAATAACTTGTATCACAGCATGCCCCCAACATGTGTTTTTCCACACTATCGTACATCCATCGGAACTCCTCTAAATTTTACCTTGTTTCATAAGAAGAAGTACGTAGTATCCAATGTAAACTGTGTATACCTGAGCGACTAACGATCGCGTGTTAAGATCGGAAAGAGGGTGTTAAATCAATTGCAATATAACTTTTTGACAATCCAGTGATGGTTCACCCCTGTGATCATAAATGCCATACGCTACAAGTTTATCAGTCTCCGAAGTTTGTTTATTAAGTCTCGATATACATTTACTACAGCTGTCACGATCGGCAGTCTGCGCTGATCACTATACGTTACGACAATAAATTGATTTTGTTTATTAATTTGTTTAATGTCTTAAAGACAATAAATCTATTTGGCATATGATGTTTTTATTGATATGGTTAACTGTATTTAAGTAAAAAAAATCGGATGTAATAGAACACAAAAGTTACCAGACAACGACACAAATGATTCTCCTAGAAAGATTCCTTTGATTGGTACCAAAAGAATTCAGAAAATAAATGGCACTGTACATTGAAGAAAAGAAGCGAAAGTTATTTGCATTGTGAATATTAACTGTGATTAATATGAGTAACTGTACATAGTGGTAAATAATCTCCATGAGAACAATTTTCATGCATTAAATTGCATTCTTGATCATACGTATATATATGTATATAAACACAGTATTAAACAATTGCAATTAATTTTAAATTAGTTTCATTGTTTAGTTTAATAATTGAATAAGAGTAAATTGATATTGGTTAACAAAAAGATTTGTGAAGGTTAACGCAACACGCGTTTTGAGAAGTCTCCCTAAAATCTGAAACTTCTCCCTAAATTTCACAGAGGGAGAAGTGAAGTCTCCCTGAAATTTGGGTCTAGGTTGGTCCCTGCATGTATTAGAATTTGCCCAGTCTTAAATTCAACAAAGGCGAAAGGGGCAAGAATAAAATCGGGTAAAGTACCAGTAATTTCCCTTTACAGTAAACAGTATCATCCTCAAAAATCTGGGGTCTTGGAAGGACGAGGAGGAGTCTTTATAAAAATCATTTTTTATTATAATTTTGAAACAATGACGGAATATTTATTGACCTCCATTTTTTATATCATTTATTTATTAAACATTCATTAAAATTATGGTATTACATGTTTATTAAAGTTAATAATTAATCTCATAGGGTTTTAGGGTTTTAGGGTTGTGAATTCGTTAACCAATACAATGTAATGCTAATGCAAGATTGAAAAATAGATCATACAGGTAAAGTTATTTGATGCTGCCAATAGATTCAAATTAACACTAGATGTCTAGACCAAATGCAGTAATGCAGTATTCAATTATTATATTGCAAAGACACTTCCATGATTATTTCCAGTGGCACATACTAAATGAAAATGACATGGAACTAGTTGATTATCATTGAGCACCTGAACTTCACCGGGTAGAGGCTATACATACATACATACATACATACATGCATGTACATGTGTCACCCATTAGCACCTCATTGTTTTTCATACTACTACAGAGAGAAATTATGTGATGTCCTATTCAGAGAACAAGATGATGTTTCACGTATATTTTGATTACCATATATGAAATTTCTATTTTGTTCTTGGACTGTAAGAATAAACAATTATAGAACTAGACTGTAAGAGATCCCTCCGAGTAATTGGTTCCCAGACGTACGCTGGCTGGTGATTGGAAGTTATTTGTGTTAATTGAAGGACTCTGTGATATAAACATGTATAATTAACTTGGAGAACTGTATGTATCTTAGGTATTTAATTTGACATCTTGAGTGAAGTTTGAGATGTCGTTGTATTGGTTTATTTGATCATGATGAATTCTTGCCAAAGGTTTGAAATATATGACATTATTTGTGTGGTGAGATACTAGGATATAGGCAAAAGGTGTGGACAAAAATCTAAGGAAACTATCATTCTAGTTTTCCGGAGAAAGTCTCTTTTCAATATGGATGCACATCAACGAAGACAAAAGTTCCGTCGGTTCTCGCTTCAGAGTCGGAAGATGAATCATTTTCTTTCGGACTCGTTTAAGATTCAGAACCCGTCTGTGATGAGCAGCACTAGTACTGTTAGTACCGCTAGTACAACTAGTATGACCAACACCTCCAGTAGGTCAAGCAAGTCAGTCAGGTGATAAACTGGTGGTATCTGTGTGGAGTTCAAGCCGATGTTTCCTAACAAATGTTTTGATCTTGATTTTTTAGCTCTCTAATTAAGCTAAATGCTCAAAATAGCATTTCTGTTGTTGTTTGTTTGTTTTGCATTAGCCACGCCAAGAATCAGATCTTTTTTGCTAGGGTTAAGAGTTCCGCCAGGGTTAAAAGAGTTCCAAGACCTATTTTTGGTAACTTTATTAAATATGATAATCATTATGAATTTCTTAAAGGGGGGGGGGGAGCAAAACTCACAAAAATTAACTTTCACAAAGATATAAAGATAACGTAGGGTAATTGCATGTAACATGTGAAATACTTGTTTATTGTATGTCCTTAACATTTCTAATAAATTACAATGTGTATAAATATCTACAAAATAATATATAATGATGTAATGACAATAATAAACAACATGCATCTTGCTCTACTGAGGGGAGGATTTATAAAACAAGTTCAAAAATGATATGTTTGTTTATATTTAAGGAACTTTTTTTTTGTGCGTAAAGTTGTTGACATTATGTACATAGTAAATGTGTTGTGTGGCTAACAATTATAATTTTACAGAAAAAGACATGGTAAACGTGTGAGTTAATTGGAATTTTAAAGATGATCTTCTTGTTGATTAGATATTATTCAAACGAGGTGAATATAATCTGAACTATTTTGCACTTAATCTTCTGTGACCTAGCATATGTATATGAATTTAATAAATTTGTTATAAAAGAATTTCATGTTTCTGTGAGTCTTACTTGTACTGGTCAGTATTATCTGACTTGATCAAATCAAACTTCATACAAATCGGTATGAATGACCACGGTCTATTTGATCTGAATACATGAAATTCATTTCTAGATTCTCTGTATTTGTAGTGATGGGGGTTCTGAATATGAAGATATTCTTTCTGATCCAGCAAACCGAGTGTCATCTAAAGGTGAGAATCCTCAATATCCATATCACGAGAGTGAGTCTCCTCATAGCCCATCTCATATGTTTTCATAGCCAATCTCATGTAAGAGAGTGTCTTCTAAGATCGTCTCATTTAATTGAGTGTCCTCGTAGCTCATCTCAAGTAATTTAGTGTCCTCATAGCCAATCTCTTTTAGAAGTGAGTATCTCATAGCTCATCTCATTTTAACAGATAAGTGTCCTTTTAGCCCATCTTAACTTACAAATAAGTTTCCTCATAGCCAGTCTCATGTAAGTGAGTGTCCTTGTAGGACGTCTCATGTAAGTGAGTGTCCTTGTAGGACGTCTCATGTAAGTGAGTGTCCCTGTAGGGCGTCTCATGTAAGTGAGTGTCCTTTTAGGGCGTCTCATGTGAGTGTCCCTGTAGGACGTCTCATGTAAGTGAGTGTCCTTGTAGGGCGTCTCATGTAAGTGAGTGTCCCTGTAGGACGTCTCATGTAAGTGAGTGTCCTTGTAGGATGTCTCATGTAAGTGAGTGTCCTTGTAGGACGTCTCAAATAAGTGAGTGTCCTTGTAGGACGTCTCATGAATGTAAGTGAGTGTCCTTGTCGGACGTCTCATGTAAGTGAATGTCCGTGTAGGGCGTCTCATGTAAGTGAGTGTCCTTGTAGGACGTCTCATGTAACTGAGTGTCCTTGTAGGACGTCTCTTGTAAGTGAGTGTCCCTGTAGGACGTCTCATAAAAATAAGTGTCCTAGATATCCATTTCATTTAAGTGTCCTAGATATCCATATTATGAAAATGAGTGTCCAAGATATCCATCTCATGTAATGTGAGTGCCCTCTCAGTCTGCTGAGTTGCAGTTTATCTCATGGTGAAAAACTCACAGTCCAGCATCTCTGTCCTCCTAAAGTTTCATGTGAAGGCAAGTGTACTCACATTCTGTCTAATTAATGTGAAGGTTAGTGGACTTGCAGTCTGTCTCATGTAAATATAAGTGTTCTCACAGTTTATCTGATATAGATGGAGTGTACTTACATTCTGTCTCATATAAAGAGGAATGTACTCACAGTTTGTCCCAGGTAAATGTAAAACTACTCACAGTTTATTTCATGTAAATTGAGTCTACTAGCTCAGTCTGTCTCATGAAAATGTATATGTGCTCACAGTCTCTCTCATGTAAATTGAGTCTACTAGCTCAGTCTGTCTAATGAAAATGTAAATGCACTTACAATTTATCTCATGTAAATTGAGTCTACTAGCTCAGTCTGTCTCATGAAAATGTAAATGCGCTCACAGTCTATCTCATGTAAATGTTTCTGAGTGAATGATAAGTATACACATAGTGTAGCTTTTTGAATAAAATAACTTTCTCTTTTTGTTTCAAAATTTTGTGTGCATTGAATTATAATTACTTTTTGCTGGTTTACTCATTTGATAATTTTTTGTGATAGATCGAGGAGGGAGCTCAAATACAGGATTTGACAAACAAGATGACAAATTGTAAGTCTATATTTCAATATAATCATACACTATTTATAACTTAATGCCAGAAGGTGTTAAAACCAAATGAAATATATGTTTTGAAGTTATTCACAAAAACCTTGTGTTGTGCTTGGTATTTTCTCCATCTCTAAATTGGTTTCATCAATTTTCATTGAATACTAATTTTTGTGGATTTTGGTGTTGAGTTGATCTACAGAATTAGATACTCATTTAAGTGCAATTTCTAATAACATATTAAACAGAAGACCGTCTCTAGTGATCAGCCTGTCATCCATCTGATATCAATTGTCAGGAGCATATTTTCTCTCCCCTTGGCCCAGTCTGACTCATACTTCACAGAGTGCCTCAGAGTAAAGGATGTGCAGTGCTTCTAGGTTCAAGGTCATAGCAAAGTTAGATGAAAAATCCTTGTCCAGATCATATAATCTCTCACCTTGGTCAGATCTGGCTCATACTTCACCCACAGAGTGCCTTTGGTCAAAGGGTGTGTAATAACCTTATATAGAGTTTCTTGGGAAAGGGTCAAGGTCATACCAGGCAACACAAAAATATTTCTAATAGCATACATATGTTCCCCTTAGCCCCATCTGCCTCATGATTTACAGAAACATAGCTTTTGGGTAAAAGGTGTGCAGTGACCTTGAACAACATTTTTAAGTCAAATATGAAGGTCATGGCAGATTTCTTTGAAATTCAGTTAATATTATCCAAAAAGTTTGTCCCATTGGTGTAACATTGCTCAGATTAATCCAAAAGGTTGAGGTTAAAGGCGAGCAATGAGCTTAAATACAGTTCTCTACCAGCAGGAAAATTTCCTAATCATAGGTCAAGGTCAAAGCAAAACTCTCTGAATGCTTTTCATCTAAGCTATTGTTAATACTTAGTGAGGGCCTTTTGAGATGGTCACCATCTCAATGATTTTTAGTTTGCCACACATGAGTTAACGTGTCTTTGAAGCTGATTTTTAATAATTCCACAAAAATTGATTTCCACAAATATTATAGAAACCACAGTATAATTTTACTTTGAGGGGTTTCATTCATTTTCTGTTCACTGTATATACATTGTTGTAGGGGTGTTGGGTTTGGAGTGTCAGCTGATGAGGTACAGCAGTACATGGACAGGATCCAGGAACTTGTGTTCCAGAACAGCAGACTGACGGAGGAGAACTCAACACTACAGCAGCAGATCTACAGCCAGGAGGAGGCCCTGGCCCAAAGCAACACCAGCAACCAAGGGCTGGGAAAGAAGATCAAAGGGTGAGTATCCAGAGCAATGCCAGCAACCAGGGGCTGGGGAAGAAGATCAAAGGGCGAGTACCCAGAGCAATGCCAGCAACCAAAGAGTGGGAAAGAAAGGTTGAGTTTTACCATGTTCCTAAGTAGAGAAATTGAAGGAAAAGATTGAGGTATAGTTCAGTTTGGTTTTATCCTGACCCAGACAAAGTTTTAAATGAGGGGCTTGGGAAACAGGTCAAGGAGTGAGTTGTAACACTCTGTCCAAGAGGTTTTTCAATCTAGAAGGGGATATGAAAAGAATAAAGTTGTTGTAAAAAAAAGGTTATCCAGAATTCGTAAAACTAAAGGACAGAATTCCAATTGATCTCAACCTACTTTTCCCGATTTTCAGTCTGCAGGAAGCCATACAGTTGAGACAGCAGCATGAGAGTGAAAATGAAGACCTCATTCTGAAACTACAGGACCAAAAACAGGAGATGCAACAGAAGGTGGGGACTAGCAAAGTCTTTGTTTTGTTATGATCTACATGTGTGTTAATACCATACCATAATACCATACCTTAAGACAAGTACTGATTGACAGATTAGGTATTTATTGATAATACACAATTAATTATATCATTTATTGAAACTGACAGCATTCTAGCCTGCAATGCTAAGGGTATCAAATATTTTTGTCCACAGATATGAAAGGTCATTTCGGTATCTCACATTAGATTTTGGCTCAGATTTACTGTACAATGTTGAAAGAAATATCAGAAATTCATACTTTGCACAAAATTTGCTCATGACATAAGGATGTGCCAGTTCGACCTAAGGTTATTTGACCAAGGTCACAATCACATCATCAACCTGGCATTTTGTGTCGGGTTCATACGATTTTAAAAATTCTTACATAGAGTTCACAATGGATGCTCATGACATTAAGGTGTGTCATGACCCCGAACCAAGGTCATTTTACTAAGGTCAATCACATCATCAACATGACATTTTTCCAATAAGAGGCTTGTAGAGCTGGAAGTATTAGTTCATTTTGGACAACTTGCATACATTTTAATAGCACCGAGAACAACCTCTGCATCTTTGTCATCTTTACACAAAAATTTGATTGTTCTTTATAGCTCAATGATTTTGAACTGTAGGAAGATTTGGTTGATTTGTCATATATAACTGTTGTAGAATTTCTCATTGTTATACTGTTAATATTGTTTTTAAAACTTCAACATATGACAGATTGAACGTGGTGCATTGTTAGTATTCCTACTGTATTAGCTGTACCTGGAGACCTCAGACATCCTAATGGTCTATAATTGATATTGCTCTGTAGTGTATAAACCTTGGATCAAAGTCAGATCAAAATCACAGAATCTATCATCTACCTCAATAGAACCCTTACAGAGAATTAATGGATATTAACTATCGGCCCTTGCTTCTAAATGATTAGCTTGCAAGACATCTTCATTATAGCCGTAGATTAACTTTGTTTGTTGAACTCGGATTAATGGTTGGAGATGCAGGTAAATAAAAGGTGATGTACTGTAGTTGATCTAACGATGCTGTCATTAATTTTTCAACAGATAGGCAATCTAACAAGTGATTTGGAACATCTGAGAGCAAGCAACAAAGAACTGGAGGCCAGTAATGTTGAATATCAGGTACATGTTAATATATGCTGAATTATGAAATTTCACTAACTTACCAAGATAGTTGAAATTTTATTTAAATATCCCCCTAGTTAAAATTGAACATAATTTCTACATTTTATTTTTCAGGTTAATACATGTAGTAGAAATTTTATTTGAATTATGTGAAAGTAGTAAGGATACATATATACTTATTTCATCATAATTTCATCTGTCAATTCATATAGCACCAACTTGAGCAGTTGTCAGAAATAAGAAGATATCAAGAAACCCAGCTTTCAGAGGTAAAAGAAGTTCAACACACCAATATATTATTTGATGGATCTATAAGATATTTGTTTAAAACATGATTACGCAACTGAAAGACTTAAAGGCCGAACATTTTTACCGGGTGGTAAATCTCAGGTGAGGGCGGGGCTTAATTTCTAGAGGTGTGAAAGCCTCCGGGGCTTGCAGTCTACCTGCGGTCGTGAACGCTGCTAATCACTATACACAGGAAGCAAATTAATACACAGGAAATAAATAATTCGTTAGAATTGGTCTTGGTTTGAATATGTTATTGTTCTAATGACCATACGAAGCGATTTTATACAGAAATGTTTTGCATCGTCCGAATTTTCTCTAAGCACACGTGTTTAAAGTACAATTGAGTCGGTACATTGTGTTCAGCCCTTGGCATTGTATAGGAAGGTAATTCTAATAAATATAATTGTATAAGAAAACCGTATGATCAGTTGGAATGTTGAATGTAGAGGCAGCGATTACACGGTGACAATGGAGTTCATTTTCCATGGAGTGACGTTTTCGTGCAACAAGTTCCAGTCGAGTGTATTACCAGTAAATACAGCTTTAGTAGCTCAGAAGAGTGTTTAAAAAAGAAAATTGTATGTGCTTTGGAGCTGCTCATGCATCTTCATAGAATTTATTAGATCACATGCATTCAACACGATTCAAATATAAATTGCGTATTTTCATATTACTGAATAATTATTTTTCATAAACAATGTTAATACTGGTAATGTTAAAAATTCAATTTTTAATCCCCCTTTTAATACGTGACGGAAGCTATCAAAGATAACTTGTTAATTGCTAGTAAACAGAAATCCGCGGACCTGGCCAGATCACGCTCGGACGATCACGTCAATCAAACTGGGTTCTATTGTTTCAAACGTGATTGACAAGCGGCATCTTTTTGAAGTTTGTACAGGTAAAAAAGGGGGCGTTTGTAAAATGTTCGGCCTTTAATACTTATTTATTAAACATGAATTTTCTTGGTATTTTTTCCGAGAAACTAGCTGGAACATTATTGTGATTGCAATCAATACATGTTATGTATGGTTTCGATATATGTAATTGATACAGCTGTACTATAATATCATAAAATGATAGATGATGGGATATCACAAACGGCCAGCAATCTTTTAAATTTTTAAAATATTGGTATATATAAAAAAGAAAAACAATGGTCCAGGATTGATTTTTGTATGATGTGTAGGATCACATTTTTTTGACAATCAATCAAAATACTTATATAGATATTTACAATAGTATGTGTCCAGACTCAGAAAACAAAATATGTACTGTGATGAAAAAGTCTTTGCATATTTTCTCTCTCTTAAAATTAATAAAAATTGCAATTTGCAAATTTGAAAAAAAATGTAATTTCATGATTTAACGTTACGGTTAACCATCCATTCACTTTTTTTACTGCATTGAAAAATAATAAAGATTGAGTAATATTTTTGTCTGTAATATTTGTACAGAGATTTGAGGAGCTGAAGAATCAACAGAATCAAATTCTCAGTTTATCAGGCACTGTACAGGTAGATTTTAGATTTAAAACCATTGAAGATAAATATCACCACAACTCAGAAACACAAACCCATTGTTCTGTTGATATATATGGTGAAAGACAGGATTTGAAATTTTTATTCTATAATTGTAGAAATTCTTTTAAAGTGTTCCATTGTGTAACTGCAATGTTAGATTGAAAAGATGAAAATACTCAATCTCTAGATAATAAGTTTATTTTATAAGATTTATAGATAATGATAACAAATATTTGACATTTCAAAGGAGCTGAAAATTGAGAAGGAAAACCTTCAGGCCAAACTCTGCCAGTCTAATGAAGCTATAGAGAGGTATATATACATCATTAACTCAGTGATCATTTGGCAAAATATATATGAGTCTTGCTCATTAAGAGAGGAAATTGGATTTTATAGACCACGTATAGGAATTGATTTCAAGAATATTTTTTAAATGACCATAATTGTAGGGCAGATCTCTTTTTTTCTCTTCCTGATTGTGAAGTTGTGGGAAAATCTTATTCATTTTATTTATCAGTTTGAAACAGACAGTTGAATGCAAAGATAAGGGAGATAACTTGATGCGGTTTCCATGCAGTACCCCAATCAAGAGGAACAACTCTATCTGCATGGAACTGCGAGGGATGGTGAGTAAGGTTTGCCTGCATCTAACATAGAAAGTTTTATGCAGAATTTGCTTTTATATAGAAGAATAAAATCATATTGATCAATTTTGAATAATTGTGGTGCTTTGAACAAGATGTGAAATGTTAAAGTATGTATATGATTTAAGGAATAAGGAATCATTCTCTGAGTATTATGAGGGGATAATTTTGGTCAGGGCGTGGTCAAATCCAATAAAGCCTGAAGGGCTTTATTATAGATATGACCATGCTTCAACCAAAATTTGATTACTCAAATAATACTCAAAGAATGATTCCTTATTACTTACACTGATATTATTTCAAATTACACTTTAACACAATGTTTTAAACCACCATTTTTTCACGAGGCACAAGCTATGTATTACTACGCAGCACAGCCAATACCTTTTGTCGATTACCGGGATATTAAAAGACACCTATTTTGTGTTGCTCATCTTTTTTGAATTATTGAGCTATTGGCTCCAAAATTGATTCATAATGTTATCACAGAAGTTGAAAATGTAAATATAATGTAATTGAGGTTTGTTGGATAATGATGCTTTATGAAGTAATACATTGCTTACTTAAAATTAGTTGGAGGATGGAGACCACATGCCTTCACCACTGTGTGAAAAAGAGATAGACCAGGTGTTCCCTCTATTTTCCTCAGATGATGAGGACGTGGACGAGAGCGATCCTAATGTCAGCATCTACTCCGTCTCCCTCAAGGACGACCTCACACTGGACATGTCCAAGTTTGTAAGAATTTGGTTTGAAATACTACTGGTTGCAAGAAATAGAAAAGTTATTTGGTGATTCAATGAGAATTTTAAACTTTAATTTTCTGTTTCTGTTTCATTGAGGAGTGAACTTGTTGGTAAGGCCAATAAAATACTGATTTGTTTCTAGGCATTGTTGTATTAAGTGATGCAGTGATTAATTTCAATACCGTATTACAAAAAGGATTAACAATAATGATAGATTGACGTATTCCCTGCCTCCCCCCCCCCCAAAAAAAAAAGAAAAGAAAACCTTTAAATTTAGTTTTCTTGTCCTATATTTTTATTTTACAGATGGAGAAATATCAGAACAAGCAAGAGAATTTGTTGGAAGAGATTCGTCATTTCCTAGAGCCTGGAAAATCTAACTATGTCAAAGATGAAAAGTTTTCTGAATTTGTTAAAAAAGTAGAGGAACAGATGTCAAAACTCACGCAGAAAGTGTCTGTGTTGGCTCAAGCAAAAACTGATGTTGATCACAGGTGGGGATAATGTTCAAACATTTATTACAGTTATGATTTATTTGAAGCAGACCTTATGGAAATAGTTTGAGAAGTTTTGAATAAGAAAATTGTCTTTAAGACCAAACAGTTTTCAAAAGTTTTGTAGGCTCAAATGAAAACTGTAATAAATGATATCATTTTTTGAATGGTATAAATACATGCTGAGGAATGACTTCTTTTTTGTTAGCAACAACCACAAATGGTTAATAAAATTGAAGTGCATCATAATGCATTTCTTCAAGTTTTTCATTTTAAAGACATTCAATTTTTTGTTTTTAATGGAAAGTTCTCCTTCTATTTGGATTGGGAATATCATTGTTTTTGTAAAATGGTATGACAAAACTTAAATAATGAACAACTTCCTGTATATAATTTACCGGGTAACAGGTTGGGTAAACAGAAGAAAAAATTCAGGAAACTAAGAGGTAAGAAATTTGTTTCATCACAAAAAAAAATAATTTTGATTGTATTTTGTTCGTAATATTTAGACACATAGTAATTTTGTTGCAAGTAAGCTAAATAGATTAAAATGCATAAAAAAAAACATGCACTGGTCATTGATTTTCTTTTACAAGTATATGTACTTGCATTCATTTTTGGGCATTAAAATCATGATTTTTTTTTTTCATAGAATCATCAAAATATTTAAATATTAAAGAATTAGTCCTGACATACATTCATGTTTTTATTGGTAACTGTACTTTTCTGACCTGAATGGCCGTTATTCATATGCCTCCTTTTATCACACATTTTCAATTGAAAGGATATTTGACATTTAAATAAAATATTGAAGTGAATCTAATTTCTAATCTATTTTTATGATTTTTTGGAAATTAATCCCTAATAAGTGCGGCTTAATACCACTTCATTGATTAACTCGTAAAAAATTGATGTTCACCTGGAAAGCATACCTAATTAAAAATTGAAAATTGTGACAAAATTGGACCTATGTGGTCATATTTCATGAATATGGTTTATGTCTGATGTACTTAAAAAGTAAAAAAAAAAACACAAATTTTTACATGAGGTGGTACGTACTTCATTTTACAAATTCAAATATAAATATTTTGAAATGCAGATCTATACATTAGGTCCAATTTGAAATCTCTGCAGACAAGGTCAATTTACAAATTAAAATGCTATAATTAATGCTGTTTCATTAACACAATGTCTTTAATTAATCTGTTTTTTACGAATCTTAATCATGATATTTTCAATATGATGTACATGTATGGTATAGTGATGACTTTGCAGTACAAACCTTGGATACCATTATACAAATACTGTAACAGTACATGTAAAGAGAAACAACTGATCTCAGTATTGAAAAATTTCATTTGTGTTTGTTATGATAAAAAGCTTACAATGATAAACATATTGACTTGTTTTATACAAAGCCAAATTCAATTTTGATCATTGGTAAAACTATTAAGGTTTCATTTATTTATTGATAAAAAGAATTGTAAACTGTCCGTCAGCATCATCATTACCCAGGCTTGATTTGACTTTAAATCTGATCATTTTGTCTATGTTTTGTACATCACAGAGGAGAACGCTGTGTTGAAGGAGGCGGCTGACGATGTGATTGAGAACAAGATCTCGTGGGACAGTGTGACGGACAAGCGACTACTGATCCTGAAGGACCAGATCGACCAGGAGCGTGCCAACATCAAGTTCCTGGAGAGGAAGGTCATATATAACTAATACCGTTTACACTATGTCTCTCTCTCTCTCTCCCTCTCTCTCTCTCTCTCTTTTTTCTCTGTATCTCACTCTCTTATTGAATCTGCTGTTGTAAACTTACTTTTAGTATCCTTCTTCCAGCAATAAAATGCATCTTACTCAAACACCAATGATTTTGACTCTCAACAGAGTTTATCTTTTCCCCATATCAGTATACTTTATTACCGACACCTGTCAAACTTATAACAATATTTCACATAAAAAGCTTTTATGAGCTTATTTCCATTGAAAATTAAATTTGTTTATTATATCAGGAACTTTTCTTGTATATTTTTCCTAGCTTCATGTTCAACTTTTACCTGATTTATTGATATGTATGAAACAGTATATCGACACTATGTATTATATATGATATACTCATCACCTTGCGCAAAACCAGACTTATCTTCTATATAATCCCTAATGCTTCCCAAAATAGCAGGTGTATATAAAGTATGTTATAAAACACTAATATCTCTTGGAGTTACTGTACCAAAGAAAGTTTTCAATATTGAATTACCAGAAATAGAAAATTGTAGAGATATATAGAAGGAAAGTTAATTCAATATTCCACTTTCGTAATAAGTCTTTATTTGGGAATTAAAGTAGGTGACTGTAGATTTGAAATCTTTATTAAATTGAGGTACATCTGGTTCTATATATAACATTTAAAAGTCAGACATAATGATCATATAGACGTTTTTATATTTCTCTGTTGACAGCTGAAAGACAAAGAGTCCACCTTTGTACACGTGGACAAAAATAAGAGGTTTGGAGCAGAGAGAGTGTTGAAGATGGAGATTCAAAAGCTGCAGAGGTAAGGAAGCGAGACTAACAAAGCATTGATACAGTAAAACATGCCTGTAACAAAGTGCCAGGGATGGGCAATTTTGCTATGTTATAAGCTTAATTCATTATATCCGTAAATTTTACAACGTCAAAGTCAGGGGGAATGAAAATCACTTCGCTGTTAGCATGAATTTATTATGAGCAAGTTTGCTATAACCATGTTTTACTGTATTTCTGTAGTCTATGTAAAAGTCTTGCATCCTTCAGAGTTTATCAGGAGAACTGCTGTTGACAAGAATTAATGAGCAATAATCTTGGTTTAGAATAGAATAAATTTCAGATTTTAAATTGCAGTAGTCTTTGTACCATCAATTATAGAAGGACTTTTGATGAAAAGTGATAATTGATATCCCTGGAATCCCAAAATCAGACCCACAGTTCTTCATGTATTGTAGTGTAAATTGTTTTAAGTCTGACCTTCAAACTCTTATATTTATTTATCAAGTTGCTCTAGACATTACTTGTGGGACTCCCACGCCCTCTTAACCAGATATCTCCCCCCCCCCCAAAAAAAAAAAAATGAATTACCGGTCTCAGGCTTTAAATAGAAATGTAAAACCTTGTTTGACCTTCCAAAGTTAAAAAAAAAAACCCAAAATATTATTTTTATGACTCAAAGGCCTGCTTTAAAAACAACAATATGCAATAGATTTATATTAAAAGATGGAGATATTTATCTTTTTTTGTAACAAACAAGGAAGCTTTTTCTCTTTCAACATTTATGGAATTTACTGCAAAAGTTTTGTCTGACAAGTGATTTGTTCTGTCGACTTTATTCAGAAATTGATGTCATTGGATTTCTTAGTTATCCCATATCCAGACTATTGATGGATGTAAAGACACAATTTGTTTAACATCCCTGCAACTGTGAGATGCTAACCGCATCCCGTCTGAGTGGACAAAAGACAAAATGGATTAATTCTTGTCAGATATTGACTTAATTTTGCCTCGTTTGGCAGCCAGGACCCTCTCATTTCAGTTATAATATCGTTGAATGGCATCAAATTTTTGGCGTCATTCGATTTGGTGTCTTTTTTTTTCCTTGCACATCATGGCTCTTGATTAAGCTGTTGCGAGCTGTTCCTCATTTGGCAGTAGATAAACAGAGGGGGGACTAAGATCATCGCGATACACGACAGTCGGTCCATCTTTAACAAGTTCATTCCAATCAATATCAACTATTTCCAAATGCTCTCCATGCTGCCTGTTCTGTGGGGAGAAGAAAAGCGGGAATGGAAATTTATGACTTTGGAATTTCCTTAATTCTGGTGAGAGAGAGACTTGTTGAGCATTTAAAAGGGATTATAACAATAAAAACAGATCCAGTGTCTTGTGTTTGGGGAAGAAAACAATCTATATTTTGCTGAAGACGATCAAGATTAATAGAACTGAAGGTCCAACATTTCTGATGTCAGGAAAAGTGATTAAAGTTTGGTGAATTTTTACTGAGTGGTTTTAGATTAGTGATACAAGTTAATTATAATAAATCATGATGAGTTTCTGAACTAAAACTTTTGTCAGTTTTGGCATTCATTCTCTACTTATAAAAGGAGTACTTAACATGTTTGTGAGGGAATTTCTTTGGTTGGAGTATTTCTGACTTCTTTGGTAACTTCGCTCAGTGACTATGAACAATGTCTGGGCCACAGGAAGAGGACCGATTGGTTAAGCCACTCATTGTGCTAGAGTCGGACACACTTTATATTGTGTTCTATGACATGTAAGCTTCAGGAGTGGTCTAAAAAATTTAGATATTTTACTATTGATGAATTATATCATGATCATGATTTATTTATGCAGCTTTGAATATTGAACACATACTCATAAAGGATGAAATTCTTTAATTGAATCATTTATCATATTTAATGCTTTTTTTCTCAAAGCTCTTATCTTTTGTTAATTAAGATGCATTTAAGTACAATTATGTGAATGTTAAAACCTAAGGTAGATATTTTTCAAGTATGATATTCAATATATATGTGAAAGTTCATTACATTACAACCTTTTATTTCCAAATTCTGCTTTTGTAATGAAATAATTGTAACGACAATTGTTAGCTAGGATCTGGATATGTTTTAGAATGTTTTTAAAAATTTTACCTTGAATAAAATTAATTGGACTTGATTAGAGAGAAGGAAAACTTATCATTATCACAATAGATACATGTATGTGTATATCTTTTTTTTTTGAATACCTGTACAATTCATCAATTAAGGACTGGAGCTGACACTTATAGTATAATTTGCAAGACTGTTTGTCATAAATAGAACTAATGATGCTTGCTATATTGGTTGATGAAATCAGATAAAGCTAAGATTGTAGAAAATTAACTTCGGTCCTATTTACCAACAGGTTGTTCATAATTGTCATCTTATAAGTGTACACCATGACTCAGGAGATGGGCTATTAAATTAGGTTCAACAGAGGAAAAGCATTTTGACTTCATACTAATTTCAGTACTTAAGGATTGTATTTTTTTCGATCTCCATTGTAATAAAATAAAGATAGGAGAGATACTGTGTGTAACAGATTAATTGTGGATATTAGGCAAAAGTTTGCATGCATTCCCGATGGAGGACAAAACGTTAACGAGAATTTGACTTTGTATTTGTTCCAATCCACTTTCAATAATGTTGATTGAAATATTGGGTCGCTGGTGATTTCTTTGATCAATAATATTTCTATTGGGCGAGTAGAGTATTTTTTGTACACTTTAATGCATTTCAAGTGTATCTGTTATTTTCCATTCGATTTTTTTTTTTTCAGCTTGAATAAAGACTTAACTGAAAGAAATAAGAAATTGGAAGGTGAGATGATTGTTTAAAATTGCATTGAATTTTTCAAATGTAGAGTTTTTATTAACCAGCTTTCTTGTCAGATACAATATTGCAATGAAAAAAATATTTATTGAATACTAATTCAGGGTTGTATTACTGTGGAATCATTTAATTTCATGGGGGCCAATTTTCGTGGGTTGTTGGTTTTTTGCTTGTTCGTGGAGATCTAATTTCGTGGATGAGTCAGTTTTCAGTTTCAGTAGGTAAAGCAAACTTTTTATAATTAGTTTTCATTGAGGATGCAAATTCGTGGGCGAGGGTACCCACGAATACCACGAAAATTGAGCCACCATGAATTTTAATGATTCCACAGTATTTTACCTGAAAAATATTTTTGCATTATAATAGCTATGACATATGTCTATAAACAACTTGATTTTCATTGTAATAGCAAAGTTCACTTAATCTTTGATGATTAACAAATGTTTTTACTTTGATTTGTAGGAAAAGTTAATGGCTTGGTAGAAGAGGTAACAAAAGCCCACAGAGATGTAGAGACCCAGCAAGCTAAAGTCGTAGAGCTACAAGCCGAGAGGGATGTCCTTGTTCTACAGAAAGAGAGGGCGGAGCACCAGCTCACGGACAGAACCAGGCAACGGATACTGGACCAGAGAGATGTTCTGGAGCTTAGGATACAGAAGGATGACAAACAGCTGACCGAGAGAATGGGACAGGATTCAGATCAACATGTTAGGACACCAGAGAGACAAGTAAAGATTATTGTGCAATAAGTATAAGCACACAGCACGCAGCATATCAGATTAATGTTTTGCATGTGCGTCATATTGTTACGTAGGGAAGTTATATGATGTTCAATCTTCAAAATGAGTCTTGTATTTCAATATATCTTACCGCCTGCTAAATTGTAAGAAAATCATTGGCCTACAGCAGTCATGTGGAGACCATGTATATTTCATACATAGTCAGTAGAAAATATCACCCCTTTGAGCATTATGACGTCATTTTAGAGCACTATGTCGTCATGTTTCGTACTCAAACTGAAACTTGTAATATTATTATATTATCTTGATTTTCATTGTTTCATTAAAACAAAGACAGTCGGTAAGATATAATTGTTACATGGTTTGTAGTTGACCTAATATGGTTTATACATGGTCAGTAAATTCCATATGGGGCGAGAGCGGAACTTTACTGACCATGTATAAACCATATTAGGTCAACTATAAATAATGTAACTAATAATGTCTAGCTCTGATTTTAATTCATGGAATTAAGTATTGCAAAGAAATCTGTAATCATGTTTTTCGAAAAGTAATACTTAATTACAGAAAATGTTTTGACATATACTACACTGTATATATTAGATATGTAGAATATTATTTCACATTTCTTGCTTTTAAAAATTAACTAGTACCTTTGCCTTTTTTTCGAATACAGTAAATTATATTTGTCAGTTAAAATAAAAACCATATGCATTTCCTAACCATAATGTCTTGAGCTGATGCTGATAATTTATCGTGCTAGAGCTTGTAAAATCCCAATGGAGTACATGACAGTTTCAGTAGGTTTAATTAAATAAGCTAAGATTGCAAAACAAAAAGACTATTGATTTCAGATGAGAGGGAATCAGTCACTGCCGCTTCCTTACTCCAGAAAGACAGGGGACAGAGGCAGGGGCACACAGATGAGTGGTAAGTGCCAAGCAAACTTCAGATTAGAAGGAATTTGACATTTACCCCACCCCCACAAACATAGTTTTAGGGGGTGTATTGGGATCATGGATGTCTGCAAGGTTAACTTGAGTTTGTCTGTAATGTTTAAATAATGTTGTACAAGGGTTTGAAAAAAATATGTGTTCATATGCAATTTTCATTAAAGATAAAGATGCATGTGCATTTCATAATTTTGTAGTGATTGGTTTGCCCTGCTGGACAGATGTAGTTTTGTTATATGTATAGAATATAAAAAATGGTCACTTCAATACTTCTCACTTCACATAACCTTTATTTATATGAACTGTAAGAAAGACAATTTTTGTACGTGTGCATGATATATCCTTGTTATTTTTTTTCTTAACTATTGTTATTTTCTATCAAGTAGATGTTTATTATTTGTATTAATTGATTTTGTATGTCTCGCAAACTCTTAAACCTGATGTATGTGTCCGTTGTCACTATTTTAGGGGTACTGCCTTTCGACCTATTGGCCACTGATAGTCTGGAAATCCAGAAGAAGGAATCTTCATCCAAAAAGTCCCCCTCACAAAACGCCATCATATCACACACTGATGGAGACCCCAGGGACGGGACACAAGGATCTCATGAACACTTGTGGCTGGACCGTCGTAAACTCTCTGCAGAGGGGTCAGTCACTGACCAGGGGGAGGGAGAGGGGGATTGTGGGTACAATGGAGGGGGGCGAAGGAGGTACAGCTACCATGCTGCAATAGACAACCACACCTGTCCCCCGGGGGAGCAGCACTACCCCAGGTATCGCAGTGGTAGCTTCCAGGCAGCAATAGAGGGGAGTCTGGAGGAGGGGGAGGTCACTGAGAACACTGACCACGTAACATTCCCCACAGACGTAACATCAGAAGCTGGTGACTCCTGTAAATCTTTCTCATCCTGTTATAATAACTGTTTTCAAATTGCTGACCATCTATCATCTACAAACTTGTCTAGTTGTCTGGGTTCCTCCACAGCATATTGTGTGAATTCTTCTAAAGTTTGTTACTCCGTCTGTGATAGTGCTACTGTGTTGACCTCTGGGTGGGTGGGATGTGGGGGAGACTTCACAGTGAACTCCAGCTATAGGACATGTACTGACTCCTCCCACAACCATAGTGATGTCATAATAAAACACCTGACCAGCAGCCATTGTGATGTCACCACAGGTGGTGGCAGGGGTGATGGTGGTGATTCTGGACAATGTGGAACTAAGTGGAACCACTGTGGCACCGCTGATGGACAGAGAGGCAGCTGTGGGGGACAGTTTGGGACTGAGTGGCGGGGAGTAGCGGACGACAGTGGAAGTACTGTGGACGACTCCAACCTATCTCATAGGTACTTTTGTCTACATTTTATCATGAAAAATTACTTAATACTGTTAATTTTTAAATGAAGGCGTTGATATAAGAATTGTGTTAATATGTAATCATCTGTTGCAGATTTTAGAACCTTGCTTTTATTTTCCAACAGAACTTCATTATCTACTTGAAAGTACATTCAGCGCTTGTGATTTTATACTTTAATTTGTAATTTGATATGAGCAGCAGAATCATTGAAATGAGTACTCGTTTAATATTATAAGGAATTTACAGTTAGTGTTTTTTGATGTGGCCTGGAAAAAGGTTTATCATATATAAATGAACATTTCAAGGGTGAAATGGGGAACCAGAGGCAATATTTTACTATATCTAGCACAGTTCATTTGGAAAGTAAGTTTTCTAGAATGGTATTTCATACACAGCCAGGTGTTTTTGACATTTTAATGAGGTGTAAGTGTAAAAATAAGGAAATTTACTTGGATTTAATGATCTTAGATTTGTGTTATTATCTGATACCTGCAAAAAAATATTTGAAATTGTAGTCATGTGGTTCATTTTATTGGAGTCAAGGATAGATTTCTCAGTACATATGTATAATAAACCCATTATCTTAGCTATTCTCGTTTACATTTTTGCTACATCAGTTTGCCATTAAGAATATATTACTACTACAAGGCACTTGGAAATTGAGAAACTCTGCTATTTCTTTAGCACTTTTGCTTCAGATCATCAGGTTGCCATTTAGATTTTTAGGTCACCTGAGTCATTCAGGTGACCAATGCAATTGGTCTTCGTCCATCGTCATGCATCGTCCATCATGTGATATGCATTGTGCGTCGTTTGTTATAAAAAAAATCCTTAATGCATGGTTATGATGCTCATGAGGCTCTCTACCAAAATTTTGAAATTCATAACCCCTTGGGTCAGATTTTAGACCCTAGGGGGAGGCAAAATGGCTACATACTATAAATGTGTTCGATCTTAAAAAAATCATCTTCTCTACTCCCATATATATTTGCGAAAAATTAAATGCTGGTGCCATATAAAATTAATGTTTAAATTCTCATCCTGATTTGCAAAAAAAAAAAAAAGAAGACATTTGTATCCTTTTGATAAGAAACATGACTTGAATCCACATGTTTAGGCAGCCATTAAAAGGTTTCAGAATTCTTTGTATACTAAGCGCAATTTTTTTTCCCGAAAATTTTTCCACACAATTTTTTTTCTTCAAAATAAAATGAATGGTGGCGGCCCATTTTCAGAGGGGCGGGCGGAGATAAGAATCTAAAAATTAATTTATGGGGCCTTATGATGTACATGAAAGCCTCTACTTAAGCCCTAAGGTGGGGCTAATATAGCCATAAAGTGAAAATGTATTAGTTTTTAAAAAATCCTCTTCTCTACTCCCATACATGTTTGTAATGCATAGTATAATTTGGCCCATAAAGTCAAATAATATTTGGTCTGCATTTATTTGTCCTTCAGTATGCAAACTCAGTCTTGGCCATCTATTCTGAAATAAACATTCATCAACTACGAGGTCAAGGTCATCATAATAGTCAAGGTCAAACATGTTCTTATAAGTTCTATTGTCAGGAGAAATGGATAGATTTATAGGCATAGATTCTCTGATACTCCAAGATGTGCTGGCAATGTAAATAAGACATCTGCAAGTGTCATTCATTATGCCTAAAGTGTTTATAATGCAGCAAGTT
Source organism: Magallana gigas (assembly GCF_902806645.1). NCBI lineage: Eukaryota > Metazoa > Mollusca > Bivalvia > Ostreida > Ostreidae > Magallana > Magallana gigas. Next base: position 53,476,176 of record NC_047563.1, read on the forward strand.
GTATAATGCAGCAAGTTGTATGTTTCTGAGAAAATACTTGAAATTGACTCCATTACTTGGTCTAGACAGCAGCTTGAAAGAAAAATGTGAAAACCCGTGCAATATTTCACACAAGTTCTTGTCCTTTAACATTTTGTTTTGTAGGTCTGAAGACTATACTGATTCTCCAGTAAGTAGACACAAATTTGGAAGTGCCTTGCTTGTCTAAAATTTGCTGTAGAACATTTGTTTCCTTATGATTAAAGAAATGTGTTTGTTTATGAATATTAAAAATATATTGATCTTGTACACATAGCTTGATATCTCTTGATAATAGTATTGATTTATCAATATTTACTAATGTGTATTTCTTTAAAAAGAGACCAGTAGAGAAGAATTACTGCAATCTTGGTTCAATTTTCATATTTTTTTTTTATATAAAAAGACAAGGAAGCATAAACAGTTTTGATGTGGTATTTACTTAATTTTATTTATTAGGAAAAAATTGTTATCGCCATATCATTCACCAAAGACCTTTGATCCATTTAAACAGAGAGCTCAAATGGGTTCAAGGTTCAACTTGACAATAATCTCAAAATCTGTGAAGTTGGAATAATGTATAATCTCAAAATCTGTTAAGGTGGAATAACACACCTGGAAAAAGTCACTCAAATTAACAGTAAATTGTTTGAATATGAAAGCTAATTAAGCTATAACGATAAAGTAAAATGTCCATGTGTCAAATAAAAAAAAAATTGGCAGTTTGGGGATAAAAAAATGAATATCTATAAAATTCAACTGAGTAAGTAACAACAAAAGACCATACAGGATTCGAACTCAGGATGAACGGATCACAAGCCTGACACCTTATCCACTCGGCTATGGAGTAAGTAATGTGTCGATAAAACACAATGTACGTCCCTTTGATCAGAGGTCAGCCATTTTGTGATGGTGTGTTATTCCACCTTAAACATTCTGTCCATGTGTTAAAACTGTTTTATCCTTGACCTTTGCAGCTGACAAGGACAAATTTAGTATACAGTAGCAGTTTGCAATGATTCGATTGTATTATACATTGTAGTAGTGAGATTTTTATGACTTTATTTTTACAGGAAGCACCAGATGTGATTCAGATTACGAAATCAGGGAAGACAAACACAGGTAAAGGATACATTGTGTGTTATAAAGTTTCTCTTTGCCCTTTCTTTTTGTGTAAAGATTTTATAATCATGCACATTATATCGATTGTAAATGATCTTTAACTGTTGATACTGAATAATTCCATGTCTTCAAGCTGCCGCCTATATGATATGTTTGTTTGAACTCTCACAGCTGATGAAAAGGTAGAGCTGTCAGACTCAAGATTTTTTTTTAATAACGATCTGAGCATCTTTCATTTCAGCAATTTGAAGATCTAACTATAAATTAATTATGCCCCTGCCATGAAATGGATGGGGTATAAAGTGCTGTTCTGTCATTCCGTCCTTTTGTCTTTCCATCAGTATTCACTTTCCAATCATTATCTTAACAACCGTTGCACACAACGAGTTGGAATTTTGTTCTGTTTTGATGATTTTGCCTGTTATGCCTGTTGAACTTTGAAAAAAAAAGAGAGAAATTCTCAGCTTTTGAAGGAATTAATGCATATATAAAGCTGATATTTCATATTTAGATTATTTACTTGGAAATACAGGTTGTGTTTGAATTTTGTTCTAGTCCAATGACTTTTTTTTTTGCCCCAGCCATAAAATGGTTATTCACTTTTCAATCATTATCTCAACAACAGTTGCTCACATTCAACTCATATTTGAAACAGTAAAATACAGTTATATCGAACACACTTATAATGAATCGACTTTTACAGTGAAGTGATTTTCATTCCCCGAGACTTTATTACATGTTGTAAACTTGACAGATATATAAACAAATTGTGCTTATAACAAAGTAAAATCACCCGTCCCTGGCACTTTGTTGTAAGTGCGTTTTACTGTATATGGATGTGTCATAGAAATATGCAGGTCGATTTTGAATTTGGTTTCACTTTTTGACAGAGTTAATACCCTTAAACTTACTGGTAATTTTCAGGGATATATAACTTCTGAAATCAAGCAAACGTTTGCATTTTAAATTTCGGCTGCCTGCGGGAGCATTTGTGGCATTTCAACACATTTAGTTTTTGATAAAAGTAATTTTAATTAATTTTTTAAGATAATTTTTTAAGTTAATTTTTTTTTTTCTTGGGCAGCTTTAAAAAAAGATATTAATGCATACCTTAACAACCTAATGTATAAATACAAAGTTGGCAGAGGGCAAATAAAATATTTTGAATGATAGTAATGTATGTTTTAGTCTTTCATTGAGGAAAACTTGAAGAGAAACATGTGAGTGGGAGGGAGTCATTACTTTGTTTTTCATAATTTTTAGAACCTGGCAAACCCTCATCTATGTCTTATAAAGAAAGCCATCCATCTTCATTATCCCCATCAGCTGAGTTAGAATCCTCAGATCACAACACACGCAAAACTCTCACTCCAGCCTCTATAGTGTCAGGAAATGTCAATCCAAAGGAAGGGACTGAGAAAGGGTCAAATGTCACAAGGTCAGGAAATGAGATCAAGAATACAAAGGTCAATGACAAGGAGGAAAGTGAGGTCATGGATATAAGGGAGGAGATGGATGATGTTATAGAGGATGATGAAGCGAAGAATGAATGTGATGATGATGATGATGATGACAATGTCCTGGTGACAAACAACTTGATTCAGCAACTAGAAAGGCTGGTAAGGGTTGACTCTGTTGTGAAATAATCTCTGATTTAAAAATGTACATTTATGTTAATGTTAACAAATAATGTAAAAGCTGTATCTGACCTTAACCTTAAGTTTCTATTTAGCCAGACTGTGGTAAATGATGTAATGCCATTGATAGACTATGTTCACTAAATGTTGGTATGTGTGTTAGTAAATTCTTAAGGAGAATGAATGGTATTGTTATTTTCACCATAACCTACATGTACATGTATTATTCAGTAAAGAATTATCATAATTTTTGAACTTTAAAATATTTTTCTATATCTTTATAAAAAGCTCTTCTTCTAAAGAAGATAAATATTGTCCAAAAATGGCCGTGACCATCCAACCCTCTTAATCATGTAGGCTTACTAATTAGAAATCTCAACGGTTGTTTATTACTTTAGAATCTGAGTGATGGGGGAGTATCTGCTGCCAAAAATTCACCACACCTGAAGAAGATCAGACAGGTGAGATATGAGAGAGAGAGAGAGAGAGAGAGAGAGAGAGAGAGAGAGAGAGAGAGAGAGAGAGAGAGAGCATGCAGTGGGAGACAACTCCTGCAGCACTCACAGGTTTAATAGAGATGCCTATGTAATGGAAAGTGACAAATAACATCATTTGTGAATGGCATCTTTCCAAAACTCTGCCAGCAACTTATCTTTTGACGACTGCAAGATATTTTCCTCTCTGTTTATTTTTACCTTACATAATGTACAAAACCCAATTGCCACATGTCTTCATGATTTTATGTTCCATACCGACAAAATTTGGTCGAATATTTCACCCCCCAAAAAACACATTTGCTGGAATGCATGATAAAATCTTGTGAACATGATAGTCATTTATGAAAATTATTTCTTTTTGACTGGAGATGCTTTTCAGGGCTAACCCTGGTACATTAGTTTTGGAATATTGATAGTTTGAACAGATGATTTATTGGTGGTTTTACTCTGTGTAAGAACATGGCTAGTTCACGTATTGAGGATTGGAGGATCAACCTGGCATAAATCTTTCTGTGCATGCACATACGCCTGGCAAGAGTTTGCAGGTTTCACACACTTAATGGTTGCACCGGCAGGTAAGACATGCATCTCTTATTTCGCAAGGCAAAAAAAATTTAGGTTCTTAGATCCTGAGCAATCAGTTGTTTCTTTTGTTTTTTTTTTATCGGAGATTATTTTCAGTTAATATTACATTTCAAATTTCACGGTAGGTTCATAATTGATAACACTTATTTTAATTTTGAGATGAATTTCTTGCTTTGGGCCTTTTTTTTTGGGGGGGGGGGTGGTGTTGGAAGGTTTGTATATTGTATATTATCTGGTCAGTTCAAAGAAGAGTTTTGCATACCAAAGTAAATATTACGATTTGGACAAACCACAAGATGAAAGATGAAATACCAACTCTTTTTCCTTTCTTCTGTGAATCCCCCCAAAGAGCATGTGTTCATCTTTAAGAACTGTTTGCTATATATCTGCCCCTGTGGTATACAGCTCTCATAACATATGTCAATGTCATCCTCAATCTAAACCTGTACAGGGGGGAATTTAATGCTGCCAGATGTCTGCAGGTACAGGTATAGGGAGGGGGATCTCCTATAGAAAGAGTTTGTTTACTGCAGGGCAGGGCGGAGGTCCAACACAAGGCATCACCCCCCTCAGGGAAGGTCCCGGTACGCTTCCTTTGTGTAGATCAGGTGGAGTTTTTTTCTTGTGAACTGTCAAAAAAAAAATAGGGGGAGATGTTGTGTTTGCAGGAAGGAAGTGTGTGGTTTGTTAGGGTTTTTTTTTTTTACCCTTAAGACTGTTTTATTAAGGAAATATGTCTGTGCTTCTGATAAGATCTTCTTTTATCAGATTTTGACATTTCACAGTGTGCGTTGCAGGTTGGACCTATCTTATACACTCACTCTGTCAAAATCTACTGATTTTATTTCCAGTCTCATTAAGTAAGTATTTATGGAAAGTAGAATTAAGCTATTGGTGTAAGTATTCTTTTAAATTTAGAGTCATAGTTTTTGGACATTATAATTAGTGTAATGTAAGCAATGAGCTTGATTGAAATTCAGTGCTAATGAATTGTAATTATCAGAGGAGAGACAAATGGATGCTGCATTCTTTATAAATTGACTTTAGGAGGAAGCCAAATTTGGTTTTTAAATTAATTAAACGGTTAACCTTTTGTATTATGGAAAAATTAAATATAAAAAAGTTCAATCAAACCGTTCTAAACTCAAAATTTGCCTTATCAAAAAAACATATGTATCTTTGTGTAAAAGCCAAAAATCCTATTTTAATACAATTGTCTTTACATGAAACGTGCATTTCTCGGCATTGTTAAGTGATTTATGGCAGCTTGTTCAACAAATAAACTGACTTTCTCCTTGATTTAGTGCTAATGATCGGCAGAGAGACACAAAGCGATGAGAGAGGGAGTTCTTAAGCAAGCCCTCAAGTAGTTTCTGGAGCTGTAATGTTTTAGCTTTATTTAGGGTGTTGCTTTTTAATTTCATTTAATTTATTTCTTCTCCTGGCTGTTTTTCTTTGATTGATCACAATTCTTTTGTGCTCATTTATTTATTTTGATGCAGAGGGTGTTCCTCCCTCGAACTCAAGATATGTCTTCTATTTGTGTAGTGCATTTAAAGGGAGTTAACTCTGGCTGTACACTCTTTCATGTGATATATAAACATTTTTGACAGGGAAATACTATTTTGTGAAAGGTAAGGTTTAAAGTAAAGAAAATTATTGAAGTTGTTGTGACCTATTTCTTTTTATTTTGTGAACATTGGATTTTTAACACCTGAAAAGAACTTGGAAAAAGCATCATTGTCTTATTATTACTGGCATTAATGTAATGTGGTCGGAGAGGTTTTTAGAGAAAAGAGGTGTTCTGAATGTAATGTGACAAATGAGAGAGAGAGAGAGAGAGAGAGAGAGAGAGAGAGAGAGAGAGAGAGAGAGAGAGAGAGAGAGAGAGAGAGAGAGAGGTGTTGGGCATTGTATTACCATTAAGTTGGGGAGGTCGGCTGTATATTTTCAATTAAAAAGAAAATGAGGCAAGTTGATTGACTTTGGTATATTGGTCATGCAGTTCAACTGGTAACTTTTGTGTTGATTGTTGACTTCCTGAGAGTATCCTGCTGAGCTGGCTGTCAAAGACAGGCCTGTTGTTTCATAAAGAGCCCAGACAGGGGCCCTGGTCATCCAATACAATGACAGAGATGGCTTATCTCTGCACAGAAAATGGATTCAGATGATCCGTATCAAGGTCTTGCCATTTTAAATTGCCAATCACAATGGGGAGGAAGGGAGATTTGGTAATAGCAGTTGAGTTGTTTACTTCAGAGGATCAGGTGATTTCATTGTGATTAGTCGGTATAGACGTAACGGATTAAAAACACAAGACGGAAAAACAATTCTGTACTTAGTAGCTATTTTTACCTATATATACTGGAAAGATATAGTACCAATACCCTGGATCAAGATTTGAGCTAAAGAGGACCAAAGATTAAGGTACATGGACAAAGAATTTGATGTAAAAATGATTGTTGCTTGATTTTATTCTGTACAGCACATTGCCTTTATAAAGTTAAAAAATATATATGTAAATTGGCAGTATACCCTGTTGATTTTTAAATCTTAGCTAACAGCTGGGTATTTTAAGTTTATTCCAACTGTATTCAAACGAAGTGTCAAATTGGATATGCATGTGTCTATACAGTAAAATACAAGCATTTGAAAATGATATTGTGCAAAAATAAACATTTCTACACAGGCCATCAAAAAGATTTTCATAATTATAGGTACGGTAAGTAAAGATCTGAAGAAATGTGCTCGAGTTATTGTTCTTGATTATAGTCTTTACTTAACTGTTTCAAAATTCTGTTATTCATGATGACTTCATGTATATCGGTACTTGCTGTCATATGTCTTCTATCAAGAGGTTCACTTCATCACTTGCTCAGGGATTGGGTGTGTGTTATTAGAGGACGTCTAGCACTTGTATGTGTATACTTTGAGGTGCATGGCTCTTCAGAGCACACACAATCCATAAGATCAATCTGTTAGAAGCTGATGAGTGTATAACTCATCAGCTGTTACATCTATTTGGATAAATATGAGTGATAAATAGTGTGAAACAATTCACTTTAGCAGTTATCAAAGATTGAAAAGGGGTGTCTATGGAGCTGGTTTCCAATATGATTTAATTATATATTTGGGTGGGGGAGGGGAGTAATATACTAGAATATACCAGAACATTTTAAGGTCACCTGAGTCACTCTCAAATTTTCAAAAACCTCTACTCCCAAAAATGTGGGGGGAAAATTAAATGCATGATTATGATGTCCATGAACCCCTTTACCAAAGTTGTGAAAATCATGACTCCTGGGTCGGGTTCAAGCCCTGTAGCAGGGCCATTATGACCATAAAGTAAAAATTATTTATATATTAAATCTTGAAAAATCTACTTCCATACATGTTTGTGAAAAACTTATTGCATCATTATGATGTCCGTGATGTCCTCAACCTAAATTGCGAAATTCATTGCCATGATGTCCATGAATTCCTCTAAATTTGAAACATTCAAATTAATGGAAGAGCCACTAACAGCCACAAGCGTGAACCATCTTAGCATGGGATGTTGCATTTTACAGCGTCAACATTTGTGACATCATGATAAAACTTAGAATTTTAATCTTTGAGTATGGTACCCTGTCTGTGTTATGGTGCCATATCTGCAGTAGCTTTCCAAACACTTTACAGGAATGTAAATATATCCTTGTTAAAGTTACTATCAGTGGCCACGGAAGATTGTTTGCAATTGTTTCATTAACAATTTTCATGGAGTATGTTATTAAATGAAATGTATTTAAACAGATCAGCCACTGCCATTATTTTTGATAAAGTATTAAATTAAAGAATAAGTCCTCCCCCGCTAAGTGTATCTTTTAATGCTGTGTGTTTGGAGGGGGCTCTTCTCTGTTGACTTTTCGGGACATTTTATATTTGTTACTGGGGTGGAGGCTTTCCTCTGTATGTTGACAAAGAAGGAAATGCCCCTGGTAATGTACAGCTTACCGTATTTTACCTGTATCACTGCATTGAAATCAATACGTGTTTAATGGTGTATTGGACTGCATTCTAATTTTCTGATCTTGCACTGCTGATAGAAGACATTTAGGAAATGACAGAATTTGTGTATTGCCTTTTTCACAACTTGAAAAATCTGCCTTGGCAATTATTTTAATGCATACAGGTCAAAAGGTCAAATTTAAGTCTAAGGTCAAATTTGGTACTCACAAGCAGTTATAATAAAATATAGATCTTGCTGTCTTCTTATCAAACATACATTCTTGTGTGTTTAGATATTTGAAATGAATTAATATTATTTGTTATTGTGTGAAAACTTAAGGGATTTTTTTTAATGTCAGTTTCATTCACAAAATTGACAAATCAATCTTCATAGTGTACAACTCTATTAGAATATGTGAATATTTAGTTGTACTTGCAGATATTGGTTTATCATGGAGTCATAATAGCTGTAATCATCTGAGGAGGTGATTTTGTCTTAGATATGAAATAGGGGTATAGATAACAAGGCAGCCAATCCATGGTTTGGCAGGTTTAAACTTTGATATGATGGGACCCTGCTTTAAATTTTGAGGGCTCTTTTCCTGTAAATCAGGACAACTGCCTAACAATTCAAAATCACTGGTTTGTCTTATTGAAATCTATCTGGTAGTTTATGATAGAAAGTGGTAACCAAGATTTGTTTCTAACACTGTCTTGTAAAAGACCACTTTACAAGGATTTATTTAGTTTAAAACTTATTAAACAAATCAGTCAAACATTTTTGCAAGTCACATGTTTCAATTAAAAAATATATACTGTAGATTCCTTATTTTATGCAAGTACTTTATTTCGCGATTCAATGGTTTTCCATTGAATCGCGAGAACAGAAAATCGCGAATGTCAAAATTATATCATGGTCTCATGTAGTTTACATATGTCTGAAAATCTGAAAAGCGCGAATTTAAAATTCTTCAGACGGGCTTCTTGTGATTTTAGGCGGATATTAATTCCTCACCTTTAATTAGGAATTTACAGTATATACCTTATGAGATTGACCAATGACATAAAACTTGTGTATTGATTTTCATAATAACAGAGTTTTTGAATGAAAGGAGGGATCTATATGGGGGAGGGGGAGGTCTTATTGAGCCTTTGTCACAGGTATTAATGGAGTCAGTGACTCGGACAGTCAGTGTAAATCAGAGGAAGAGGGGGAGACTTTGAGTACTGTGAGTGGATGCATTTAAATGTTGCTGACTAGGATTTATAAGAACATGAACAAATCTGTCATCACTTTCAATTCAGTGACTGATCCGAACAATGTGATGTAATAGTGCAAATGTGTATGACAAGATATAGGCAATATCATTGCATGTTGCCAAGCTATAATGCCACCTAAGATTTTGAATTATCGTATTGTTTAATGAATGATATGATTCAACTGTGTTGAATGTGGATCAATTGAGTTAAAACTGAGTATATTATACATATTGACGCCCAGCATTGTAATATTATTATATAATAAAATCAGCAGCCTTGTCATTGGCGATTATATTGAAAATACAATTAACACATAGACAAAAGGTGCTCTTAACTCTGATGTGTTGAAAAACAGTTTAACATTTAAATTCAGCCTTAAAAGCATGAAATATTGAGATAGTGGGGAATTAGGTGGTTTTGGTTAGAGGTTAGAAAAACATGGCTACGAGGAAGCGATACCTATTTCGTTGCTCTGGAAAGTTGAAGTACCTTGAAAATCAGCTGACACAGGTAAATGCTGTTCTATCATTTGATGGTCATAAGATTCATGTGGATTTTTGCAGACTTTGTTTGCTATTTAAACTTCAGGGGCCAATTTTTTTTGTAATTTTTTTTTTTCGGTGTGTGCATATGCATGAGGGTCTTAAGTTATTTGTTCTATATACAGATATGCATTGGATTTTTTGTGTGCATATACAATCCATATAGCTTTGTCTTATATACTGTAGAAACATATATTTTCGTTGGGTCAAATTTTCGTTGTTTTTAAACCAAACAAGATTTCGTTGGCATTTAATTTCGTCATATCGTTAATCTCTTTGTATTCATTAATACTAGGGTTAAAAATTCGTTATGGATTTAATTTCGTTGATTTATATTGCCAACGAAAATAACGAAGTTAAATCCACAATGAATATTTCTGCTTCTACAGTATGCAGATATGTATTGGAGTTAAGAGTTTTTTGGTTGCAGAAGCAGTGTTTGCTCTAAAGATGCCATATTTTAAAACAGCTGACAATCTGAATTCATCATCATATAATGCTGATCTTAGAAATATTGTAAATTTACTTTCATTATTTATTTGCAAGGATGATCGTGTAGAAATATAATGTACAGCATTAAAACCATTGGACAAATAAATTGGTTTTATAATTTTTTTGAAAAACATGTTTTTGTCTACATAGGTTGTATATTTATAGTAAATCTATATACCGGTATATTTGAGTAAATGGTTTCTAGTGTTTGTCTTGCATCTCATTTTGTTTCAAATTTAGTATTTTCTATTTCAACAAAAACATAGTGCTTCAAACAAGCCTTGTTTACACAAAGAGTTGTGAGCTCTGTATCCTGCCAATGAAACTTAACAATTGGCATTCAAAATTGTGGTTGCTATTTCAGTACATTTTTTAAGCATTTTAACCATTGCAAATGTAAAAATTAATCTTAAAACATTGATACATTGTTGAATTTTAATCAATAAAAAATATTTGAAAAAATAAATCCTGGAAATTCCTGGAACAATTCAGGTCCCAGGACTCCTGGGAATTCCAGGGAATTCTTAGCTTATCATTCCTTGGATAAATCTTGGAAAATGAAGACCCATTTTACTAATACAGTCTTAGGAAATCCCAGGAATTCCTGTCCAAAAAAGAAATCCCAGGATATCTGTGGAAAAATCCTGGGATATCCTAGGATCAATTAAATCTTAGGAATTTCTCAGGATTTCCTAGGTTATCTCATGATAATTCTGCACAGGTAAGCCTCTTGATTTTGTGTTTCCAAAAAACAAAAACAAATCCTATTAATATAGCTGTAAGTTAATATAATAAGCATAGACTTGGACATAAAACGTCCGGTGGAATGGTTAAAGTTGTAGTGTACTATAGTAACAGCCAATGTGGAAGTGTTTGCATTGAGGAAAACATTTGCAAATTTTATGACACATGCCTCACTTTATCACAATAAAAGCAGTGTTGAATAGCAGCCTTGAAATGCACCTTTTGTTGCAAGATTTTAATTTTTACTTTTCTTCCTCAAATCTAAACCCAAAAGCCAACACTTTTTTAATTGAAAACTTTTTTGTTAGACTCTTAAAAATATCCAGGTCTACTCTTGCTGAAAAAGAATAATAAACATTTCAGTTAACCCAATTTCATAGCATTTTATTTCAAATAATTTTGAAAAAAATTTTCTTTAATAGGGGAATCTTGCCAAGCGTCGAGAACAAATGAAGTTTCTTCGAATGCCTGATCTTAACGAGATGCAGGAGTCGGGACAACCAGTGATGAACGGAGAGGGGGAGCCAGACAACCCAGTGATGCCCAGCATCTCGCAGTCCATGCTACATGACCTTGGGGTTGATCAAGACAGGGAGCATGAGGACAGGTGAGTGGGGGCGAAAATGCAGGGGTGGTGGTGGTGAAGACAGGAAAAGGATGATGGGGGCTCTTGTGAAAAAGGGGGGAGGGGGGACCACTTTAAATGTTGAAATTAGATGACAGGCTTTATCAGTGCTTAACTTGAATGCTACTGTTCGTTTATTAAGCCAGCATGCTATCCCCAGCTCTATCCCCCAAATATGGAAATGTGAAATAATCTAATTTTTCTGGAAGTTGAATTGAGACTTGTCTTTTTCATAATGAAAACTGCAAGACATACATGACTGTATGATGAGTCATTGGTGCATGAGGTCTTGTAATCAAGGATTGGTTAGTTGTAAAATTTTGTCATAAACAGAAAACCTTTGAATTTAGCTCACATCATATCCATTTGTTTGGGATGAAGATTTGGGGGTAGTAGACTTTTTCAGAATGGTCTTCATTTTGTTTAATGTCTTGACTTTCAAACATCCATTGGTATTGAATTACCCCATGTAAAAACACTGAAAACTTCTTCATTCTTAAAAAGTGAAAGGTGTCAGATCTCTGCATAAAATATAATCCTAAAGGAAAAATAATGTTCTTTACAATGCATGCATTTCCTTAAAGCTTGGTTGTGTTAAGTAACTCAAGTTCATATCTGAGCCATAGATAGTTCACAGCGTCAAAATCTTCTTTCCTGGAGATAAAGTGTCTTTAGATACCAGGGCCTCCACCCACAAAGAACTGAAGATTACACAACATGCACTAACTGAATCTGTATTGATTGGTTTAGCTCTCTTCTTACCCTACATTCTTCTCTCTCTCTCTCTCTCTCTCTCTCTCTCTCTCTCTCAATGAAATTTTTTTCCATATGTAATTTTCAAATATTCCTGATTTTTGGGTGTCTTAGAAGGCGATTGATATCGATTTCTGATATCTGATTATGTACACAATTTAACATATTAAGGAAGAGTACAGGTGTTATCAGGTATTTTTTTTACCTTGAAATATGCTGGTGGGGTCTACACTATCGGAATGATTGAATATTGAACCTTCTGTGCATACGTAGACATACTAGTGGTAGATAACAGAACATGCTTACAGTGCTACTTCCTTCTCTAGAGCTATAGTTCACTTACACGCATATGTGTAAAATCATAGAAACGGTCGTTCGGGTAAACTTTTTGAAGGTTGAAACACAACAGAGTTCTGGAGGTGCTGAGACAATCCGTGAAATGGAAGAATGATTGGTCTACCGGAAATGGAGGAATTTCGTAAAATTGTGGACGAGATTTATCAAGAGCTGAGGGTCTTTGATGGAGAGAATACAAGGTTTAGTGTTATTATCAGGGGGAGGAGGAAAAGGGACTCGAGGGGGTGGGTGTTCCTATTGTAAAAACTCTGTTTTTTTAGCAATTTTGTTTATAGAGTCTAAAGTATGATGCAAAATAGGGGAGGGGGAATAGTACATGCACTGTAGGTCATCATGAGAAGACTTCAAAACAGGATCAAGAGTTTAAAAATTGTAGTAAATCATATTTTGTAAAAATGTTTATATTGGCGAAAGAGGGGTATCGTGATTTGTGTCCATTATTTTCAAGGTGCAAGGGTATGCTAAAAAAAAATTGATTAAAATAACTAAAGGCATTTTGTACTTATATATAACATGGATAAGAATGTTAATGTCACCATACCTAGAAAAGTACTTTTCTCATAGCATAGATTAAAAGAGAATTAATGATGAATTTTATAGAAAAGGTTCCTGTCCCCAGACCCCTCCCCCGTCCCTGGATCATATCCAGTTTTGTCCTACGATGTATATGTGTTTGTATTGACCTTCAACACGCTCCTACTGATAACTTCACTACAGCTGACTGGTTGACATTGTTTAAATGTTGGAAAATTCTGCTCTTGTTGTCACCTTTATGCACAGAGAATGTCTCTGCATATTATCAGTTCACATTTTTAACTCCAAAGGACGGCAACCTGCGATACTATCTACTAGTTACCTGTACATTCTGACTAGAAAATGTATTTTCTCAAAGCACCCTTAATGCGTAACGTTCAAACAGTTTTAGATTTTTATTTTAAATTGTATAATCATAATATATATGATAAAAAACTTTAAATGACACTTATTTTAATTCACTTATAAATTATAATCATGATTATATAGAAGTGTGAGCAGAAAACTTTCACAAAACATTCAAATGAAATATTGATAAATCTCCCTTCTTCATTCACTGCATGTTATTAAATGCATTACTTATATTGAGTAATTTTAATGCAATTGTTAACATGCTCACAATGAGTTTTCACCTCTCTAACGACCCCGGGTGCTGCGTGACAAATGACAATGTAATGGTAAATCTCTGCAACAGTCTGGGGAAGAGGATTAGGTTCTTTGTAGAAAAAAAGAAAAGATGGGGCTTTGTGTTTGATAACCTTGTCCCTGCTAAGTGAAAAAATTACTTTCTTTTGATTATGTCTGCAGGTGTTCGGTGCATTTATACATGTATACATGTTCTCCGGGTGAACTTTCTTGAGCATAGACATATAGAATCATGGCGGATTCTTTGTATCGTGTTGTTCAAATGTTGTTTGGGAAATATATCAGGTACAGTTTTATCCTTTTAATGATATAGATCTATTATGATTTTAGTATTATTAATGGAATTTATGTTTTTGAATAGATTTAATAAGTCTGTGACTGTGCAAAATAGCTATGTGTTCGCTGATAGAGTCATATTAGTTTTGTTCTCTTACTGCGCTCACTGTTCACTCAACGATCAAGTGGGAAAGTAGAATGTTTCAGGGACTGTACTGACCATTAACAGAGATATAGACCCTTTAACCTTAAAACTGTATTTGTTTTATCTTCTTTACTGATCTACTGTAATTTCTATGGAAGAAATACATACAAAGAAATGCTACAAGTACCATAAAGATACAATTTACAGGTTATACAATTTGGCAATTATGTCCAAGTAATGGCTGTTGCAATTTACAGGTAACAGGAAGAGAAAGTTGATCAATTTAAGTTAACACAGGTGTTATATTTCATTTAATATGTATACTGTGCTATGTGCCATTTTTGTGCATTTACCCAAATTAAGATGGCATCATGCATGTAGTTGTAATTTACAACCGAATTATTGGTTCTTTTATGTTCATGTCTCCTTAAGCTGAGTAAGGGATTTTTGCAAGGGTCTTTAAAGTGCAGAGCTGTATAGAAAATTGAAAAATACAATATGATGCTTTGAATGGTTACCTTTGGTATCTTAAGAGTTGAAGCTCAGACTTGGACTTTTGACAACAGAGACAAGCATGCTTGGGAAAAAAATCACTTAAAATATTATGTGTCTATATCTATATTTCCTTTGTGGTATATAATACCTGTCTAGATCAGCTGTTTTCAAGCAAGCTTGATGCTTTTGATATTAATAACGGTTTCTGTTTTGTTGAGGACATTCACATCATTAAATAATTTAAATTGATCTGCCTTACTTTCATTTTCAACATTTAATTAAAAGACTGGAATGCTACCTAGGTAATAATTTAGGCCCATTGGTCTTTTACTGATAAATACTTATCAATAATCTTTGTCTTTTGTAGTCCTGACCAGCTATCAGAACAGGAAATTGAAGTGAGTCTACAGAATTGATAAGTTTGAATATATACATGTAAACAGAACCTATAGACTACCTATATCAAGTCTAAACTTTAATTACATCTGTCCTTTGATCCATAGTAAACAAAGACAGATTTAAGATCTTAAAACCTAGACTCAGCAATATTGTTATCTCAACAGTAAACACATTTTTCTGGTGAAAAGATATCATTTAATAATACGTTATCTTTGTTTGAAGAACAAGTTCACCAGCCTCTCTCTGGCATTTAAGACGGACAAGATAACCTTGGAGAAGCGGCTCGAGATCCAGGAGAGGTCGCGGGACATCGCGGAGGAGAATGTGGCCAAGGAAATCAAAGGACTGAGAGAGGCTCTGGAGGTCTGTCTGATCAGTGTGAGAACAACCGAGAACTAACGTCTGAAGTGTAGTCATGACTAGCACATTAATTTATCTCTCCTCATTCATTGTGCACATGTAGGGATATATTCTATTAGCAAAGACATGTAGAAGTACCCTCCGCTGCCTCTCTCATTGTGGACAATATATATGGAAATAACACTCAGACTCTTTCATGGTTATCAACTTGATCTCAGTCAAACTTTTATGTAATTAAGAAAGCAGGACTGAGATAAAAAATGAGCATACATGTATAAGGTTTTTTTCCCCAGAGTACATAGTGTATAGATATGCAGCTTGTTAATTACCATCTTCTTCCAATTTCATTGTGAACCCTAGAGAACTAACATTTGTTAATGGTTTATATTCTTAAGTTAATGCTACAAGTCAGAGAAAAAGCATCTGGCTAAGTTTTCTAAACAACTTTGTTCAGATCCAGACTTAATTTACATTATTGAGGTTTAGAGTATAGTCACTTGTCAATTATGTAACAATCTAAATTCAATGGCACCGAATTGTGCAAAGCAGACACCTTGATACAGTGAAATATGACTGGATAAGATAAACATATACTAGAAATATCCAATCCAATCTTATTTCTTTGATCCTCTTCATTGATATCCACTTATCACAAAAGCCATGTGATATGTAAGTTTGGTAGTAACAGTTACAAATTTCTGATCACAAAGTTACTATTTAGTCAGTACCCAGTATGGATTTGAATGCTATAGCTATCTGCATCTTTCTATAGAGTAGAAAATCACACTGTCTCTTGGTTTTTCAGATGTTAGGCATAAGTGACTTTCTTTGAGCTGGAATTTGTGATTTGCTGATTTTAGTCTGTTTCCTAGAAAGTCATACCAGTAATCAATAGTCCAGGTTTATTGTAATAAAAGTCACATAAAACTAGAGTCATAATTATTGTAGATTTTTAAAAATGAATCATGATATTTTAATGATTAAGTAAAAGAAATTTTATTAATCTAAATATTGATATGCTACACATTTTTAGACAAAATGTAATTATAGATTTAGTGTTATACTTTAAATTAGTAGCTGTCAGACTGACATGTCTCCGTAACTTTATGTTGTTGTAAGTCGCCATCCAGACTTAAATGCTAATTTGATTGAATTTTAAGAGTTTAACGAAGCATATATCAGTGATGTAGTTTTGTGCTTGTTTCAGCAACTGAACCAGATCTGCGTGGACACACAGGTGCGAGAGCTGCTGCTGAAGATCCAGCGACATATCACAGTACTGGAGCAAGCCAGTGCCCGGGTGTCATCGCGGGCCGAGGTGTTTGGGGCGGTAC
This sequence comes from Magallana gigas, assembly GCF_902806645.1. Taxonomy (NCBI): domain Eukaryota; kingdom Metazoa; phylum Mollusca; class Bivalvia; order Ostreida; family Ostreidae; genus Magallana; species Magallana gigas. The sequence goes on from NC_047563.1 coordinate 53,492,983, forward strand.
AGCAGGTGGGTGGGGGTGTGTTATTGGGAGTGTACTGTAGGAGCAGAAATCTCACGGAGATAACATTTATTTGAATTGTGATCTCAAATAGTTTTCTCAGCATGATATAAGTAAAGAAAAAAAATTGCTATGGACTGATATTGATATTATGAGAAATAAAGGCACAAAGTGATGATGAAATCTCAATAGATATATAGGATCTCTCGATAATTTATAACAGTAACAGATATAAACTCTGGGCCCTTGAAATTTTTTATTAAATAAATGAACTGGAAATTGTAAAAGTCAGCCTCATCTGTAGGAATTAACCATCTTTATATACACCATAATTTGGAATTACCTGCAAGACAGTTGAAAGAATTTTGTAGCAACAGTTGCTGTGTGTTTTATAAAGTGCTACTAGAAACTGTATAATGGAAATAGATTTTGAGGGGAACAAGTAGTGACTATGACTGTGTGTCTGTATATTCAGGAGAAGAGGATGAGTAAAGCCATAGAGATAATGCTGACCCATGTAGACAACCTGAGGATGTCCCACGACAGACAGACCGCAGAGCTGGAGGAGGCCAGGTAAATCAACTCCCAGTATTTACATCTAGCAAGTATTATTCCCTTTATTTCTTACGGAAACTTATAGTTAATTCATAGCTCTATAGAAATAGCCAGACTGAAATCTACACGCCCTGTTTATCAATTGGTCAAAATCTACAGCAACTGAAACTGACAGGACTGAAATTGATAGCCCTGTTTATCAATTGCTTGAAACCTACAGCAACCTAAGAAAAATCAAAGACTTTTAGCTAACGTACTTATGTACATTAACAGTAATTTAGTGAATTTATTTTTTCATTATCAATTTATTAAGTAGTTAAAAGAAAGATGTAAATATAAGCAATAAAATGCTTTCTTTGGTGATTCATGCGGGTAATGAAGGTAGTGATCATTGCAGAAAAAAATTACATAACCTGCTTTCGCGGGTTATGTATTTTTTCTGCAATGTCGCTACCTTCATATCCCAAATGAATCACCAAAGACAGCTGCATTTTATTGTTTAAGTATCCCAATGTATTCCTGGTCCAGTGGCAACCGATGATAAACATTCTAGATTTATATATTAATGCAAAATTATCTTCCTTGTCCAAGAGACATAATTCTACAATATTTATATTAATTATATTAAAATATGATTTGCATTTATTTACTATTGATGGAGGTTGAAATACCCTTAGATGTTAGACATTTACTGTTTCATGTAATTGTTCACACTATGCTTATATTTTCTACCAAAATTTAATATTGGTATTATGTAAAAGAGCTTCAGTTTGAATGTCTGTGCAAATTTTGTTCAGATTGATTCATTTGATTTTTTTTTTATAGAAAATTAATTCAAGATAACAGACCTTTTGGAGGGAGCTCAGAAATGGGTACGTTTAAGAGAAATTGATTTACCGGTATTGTTAACATTCCTTGTAAAAATTACCATTTTGTCACTGTTTCTCGAAGAATCTTGCAATAATTTCAAAAATTTATTGATTATAAAATTCACAAAATTAAAATTACCCATGGGAGTGGAAATAATGTCAAAGGCAATCAGCAATTGAGTAAAAATTTCTAATTCTTAAAAAAGTAATATCGGTTTTAATAATGTTATTCTGTACATTAATTATTGTTAACATTTTTCTTCTACAGGAGAATTTGTGGGACTTTCGAGACGATCAGCGTCTGTGTGCCAAAGCAATGCCTTTCTACCAAAAGTAAACACAAAACAATCAAATCAGATTTTATATTCTCATAACAATATAAAGCTCTGAAAAAATATGATAATTTTAATTTTGTAATCCATATAAACTTGATAACTTTTGTATGATAGATATAGTTTTTAGCAGAAATTTTATACTGGTAAAACAGAAACAGTTTAAATTCATGTAAAGTCTTGTTAAAACTGTCCACTGTGGTCTTTGTTATGCTTTGCATTTTCTCCTTTTGTTTTTAGTTTTTACTATTGTGCAAAGTTGCTTATTGCTATACACTCAGTGTTTAGTTTGCATGCAGATTTTGTAATTTACTTTCATGTGATTTGTAGTTGAGCAATACACATTGACAGATAGAATTTAGTTGATTATTTCTTAGATTTTAATGGGGACTTGATATCCAATGGATGGTGTTTTGATTATTTTTTTTTTGGAAGGGGGGGGGGGGGGGGAGGGGGGCAGGGTATGGGGACTCTGCTACAATGATTTGTGGTGGATTTTAAATACCGGTAGATCCCCAAATAATTTGCAGAAACAACTTTCCACCAATTTTCACTGAAGTTTTTCCAGCTTTGATTGTTTCTGATGACATAAGCCTTAAGTGGTCATCTTTTTGCTAATTTTAAATTAAGGGGGGTGATTAATTTTCTTTCTTTTACTTACAAAGCCAGAAGCTTTTGCTTTTAAAACCATTTATCAGCGCCTGATTATTTACATAGCACTGGGCTTAATTTAAGTTTACTTGATGATCCAGATATAAAAAGTACTAAGCACTAAGAATTGTGTGGGTTCTTGTCACAGGGTGCCCGGCGACGGGTCAGTGATGTGTCCTTGACCCGCAGTGGGCTTCCCCACTCTATGTCAATGGTAAGTGACCTTTGAACTTTTCTGAGTGACACCTCTTGAGATTTTGACATTTGCACCCCAATGTATGCATTGGAAAATGCCTTCAGATATATATCTAACCTACATCTAATTTAATGCATTTATGCTGTATATATTTTTTTAATCCATCCTTCATAATAAAGTCTGATATTTAAAAAATTATATATCTTTATAGCTGCTATCATTCCTGAAATAACTTGAAAAGAAAAAAATGTATATTTTTAAAAATTTCAATTCATTTAACATTGCACACAGTCTTTGATAAAGCCTGGAATGTGCTGTATGAATGCATGCGTTTATTCTCGCCTCAGGACAACATATCTGAATCCATGCATGTCACACCACCATTACGACGAGAACTGTCGGTAACAGAGGAGGTGAGAATAGAGAGAGGGGAGATGATGATAAACAAATCAAACTAGCATACAAAAGGGGGATAAATAATAACAACTACTGTATACAGGGTCATTTTCGTCCAGTGATAAATTCACCCTTCTACACTTGCAAACGAGTTTGCCCCTTCTTGAATCGCCAATATGCTTTTTTGTTAAAAGAATTATTATTTGCGACAATGGATTTCGCCCAGTCTTAAATTCACCTGCTGACAGCGAGAGCAAATGGGCGAAAATAAAACGGGGGCCAATATTTTCCTGTATACAGAAAAGGAATAAATCAGACTAGCATACAAATGTGGGAGTTAATGATAACAAAACACTAGCAAGTTACAGTGTATAATTGCAAATTTATTTTTGATCTAGTTTCACAGTTTATTTAGTTTTCAAAATTTGCATGTGTATTAGCATGAATCTCAATGAATTTTTTCATTAGTAATGCCTTTTTAACGCATGCCATAAATATATTGCGCAAAACCAGTGCATATATATCTAATGACTGCATGTTGAAAAAATATTTTGGGTCTTTCTTCTTTATGTTCAGTGTTTCTAAATCTGTGTATACATGTACATATGATGGGTAATATTTCATTTGGGTACTCTATGTTGTTTAGGACCCCCGCTCCAAGTTTCAGCAACTAGCCACCGCCGCGGCTCTCAAGAACACCACAACGGCAGCGTTTCGGCGGGCCTCCCTCAACAAACAGACCAGCACCTCGTCCCTGCTGGGTGGCAGCCTCCGAATGTCCCAGGAAAGTAACCAGTCTGACACGTAAGGCAACACTCCTCCCACAGCAATGAGGCTTAATGAACAAGCTTTTGTCTATAGTTTTGCAGGGTTTTTTTGGCACAGTAGTTTTATATGAAATTGCTGTTCTTTTTTTTTTTTTATACCTACAGCACAGTGTCACAAACAAGCCTAGAAGTTTCTCTGAACTTTCTGAAAGGGATTTGTTGCTAGTTTTTTCCTAGAACGTAATAAAAGATAACCTTTGAACACTTTCAGAATAACTGGGGTACTGCTCTTTTGAAAGGCAATTAGATATAGATGGCATATAGGTTTTGGTTGGTAGGTGATTGAATGATTTTTATAAAACAAGTGTTATTATGTCATATTTAACCAGATTATGTTTTTTTGCCCTGCTAAAGAGCAATATAAGGGTGATCATGGTAGGGTATATTTTTGTCTTGTGACAAAGGGGTCCATACTCTCTATGTATAGTACTGATGCCAGGCATTGCTATGGACATAGAATTAAGTTATCATTTGGACAACTTATAGTACCAGTACTTGTATTTTTATGTATTACATATAATAGTATATGAAACATACCATTAGTTTGGTTCATATTATGTTGTTTACATTGTTTTCTAGTAAGTCCACTGGAACTAACTCCAAACAACATTCAGTGGAAGAAGAGGCTTTCCAGAAAGGGTAGGTAGTAGATGCCATCAGATTTGATGCCAATACATCAAGGTGTAGAAAATTACATGTTAAATATTTACATTTGAAGCTTTCAACTTTTGATGCATAAAGAAATCATTTGTAATTGGTATGATGAAGTAAAATTGCATACATTTCGTATAATATAAAGGGGAATAACTTCTATATATACCATATAAATTTTTGCACTGACATTTGTGTAACTGACCTCAAAATTATTAATAGTGTGAAACTTCTTATAATGACCTGTCTTCTGTAACTGTAGGTTTGAGCAGGGTTACAGCATTACATTGACTTGTCTCTATCTCTAGGTTTGAGCAGGGTTACAAGGCCCAGATCACGGGACAGCTGAAGCAGCTCAGAGACCAGCAGAACTCCATCACGGACACGCTGGAGGAGCTACGTGACAAGTGTGACGAGGAGGAAGAGGACAACGCACAGGAAGTGTCAGTATCAAAGCATGATGGGAAAACTGTGCTGTCTTTATGTCAGGAAGTTCACACAATGACTATAGGATCTTCATCCTACTTGTACATCTTGTCATTATTGATATTAATTTATGATTATTTCCCATCATTTCATCATTATGTTCAGTGAAATGCTGGCAAGATCAACCTTTGTTACTTTGTTTGTAAGATTTTGTAGTAATAGTGTGACAAATTTCATATTTGGTTCTTCTCTCTAAAAAATGATAAATAAACCCCCAATGAACTTTACTTTGTTTAGTGTGTAAAGAAGTGATAACCTTCTCTGTATGAATGCATTACTAAGCATTGTTTCCTAAATGGATGTATTTAATATGTGCATTAACCATTGTATTCCATTGACAGGTCTCTGCGTGAGGCGGTGCTGTCCAAGTTGTGGGAGCACGTCCCTGAGTGGGAGACGGCCAGTAACAAGCTGCGTCTGGCCACCGTCCTCTTCTTCCTGTTCATGGCCGCCCTCAGTATCATCCTGTCCTTCTTCCCCGTGACCTACGCGGCCGTCCAGGTCTACCCCGAGTATCAACACGTCACCACCCCACCCGTCTGACAGGGGCTATTTATAGTAACCCATTTATCCAGAATATGACTGTGTTACCACTAAACCCATCTGACCTGGGGCTATTTACAGTAAAAGCAATAATGGCCACCATTTATTTTTAAATGAGCAATAATGTATTTTTACTCCTTTACTTTGTCAAATTATCTTCACTTTTTCTCGGATTGTTCTAAGAAAGATAGTTGGATAATATCAAATGAAATGAAAAGATATTTATTTTTTCCAAAGCTAGGTTGAATTTTTTGCACTTAATTTTGAAAATGGTTTAAAGTACTATGTACAATTGTAGAACCATTTTAACTGGCCCTTGGACTTTCCGTTGGACCTAACTATTTCTTGCATCAAAGCAATTTAAATATGACACGAGTTTCAAGTGAAATATACATAGATTGGGTAATCTTAGCTCAAATGCCAGACAAATCTAGTTTATTTCCAACAGCTATGGCAGAGCAGCCAGCAATAAAATAAACGGGCCTACATCACATTGCTGTTTGAACAAACTATGCCTACCAAAGTCCAAGCTCTTGTTAAAATGGTTCTATGTCATCAGTTGTTTGGCCCCAAATAGATGTATATTTAGTGCCACCTTCCATTTTTCCTTTTTTTCCAGTGCTGTTCTAGTGTTCTTATTTGGAATTTTAATTTTCGTTTTTACTGAATCAAGTGTTTTGCCTGAAGTCAGTGTGAATATATGCATAATATATCAGTGCATTTACCAGCCATTTGTAAAACATTAAACTGTCATTCTGGTGCTTCATAGTTTTACAAGCAGGAATCATAGTTATAAAACAGCATGGGTACATTTTTTTTCATTCCAATTTTAATCACTTTATTCAACAGATTGAAGTTTTCTCTACCAAACCTACTTTGAGCATGCACATACTCCTGTTGATTTGATGAGTGTAATGTATTAATCATTATCTAAAATACATGAAAAACATTTCATACAGTGTGTTAACCTTAGTTGATAAATTTGTTCAGTTTAAGAAAATATACTAGATTTTGCAAACTATATCCATCATAGATGAATTCCAGGTGTTGTACAATTATGTCATTTTATCAATAAATGATGCAATACATGTATATTATATTTGAAGAAAGCATTGTTATTTTAACTTGCATATTCTATATTTTAACATTATTCATATAGGTTTATTTTTGGAATTGAACCATCTCATGACATGAGAGGAAATATCCTGTATATATTTATCTATTGTTCTTTTACCTGTATTCCAGCATTTATGGCAGGTTGCTATGATTTTTATGTATACCCTGTGTGTCCATATGACTAGGTCCCCATGTCCTCGGGGCTGGCATTATTTTATGTGTATGTTACTATGTAATGGTCACCTGTTGGTTGTATATAGAGAGTATATTACCCGTGTTATTTGTTGTTTAAGGAAATCTGAGTTTCTGGCTGTGATTTTTTTTGTTCATCCATCAAATTGTTAAATAAAATCGACCTTCAAAATGAAAATTGTAATGTTGTTTTGAATATCAAGCTGTTACTTGTTAATTTGAAAAGGAAATTGTTTTCTTTTTATATCCCTTCCTTTATTGATATTCAATTTTAGAATTACCTATATGATATGCATCTTTTACATTTATCTTTTTTCCAAGTACTTGTAGTCAAAATCAGTTATTGGAGCTCAAATGTTCCAACAATTGGCTGGAATTCCCATGGGAACCACTGTTTTTACAAGGAAAGAAAAAAGAAAAAAAAACGGAAAGCCTACATAGCAGTCACAGGCACTTAATCGTTTAGAACATTTACTCGATAGTTTTATGTTTTATCCTCTACCAACTGAGTAAATTCTCTTCTATTTCATAGGCAAACAGATTGTAATTTATTGTTCATTGGAAACTGACAGGACTGAATTGTACACTATCCAGTTCTAACCAGTTTATCAACCGGTCAAAACATTCAGCTTCCTAAGAAAAACCCCAGACTGCAGGAAATAATCATGATGATGTCAGACTTACAATTCCCATATAAGACAATCTGGCTGTTTCCTTTATCTAACTGCAGGTCTGTAGCTCCCGGTCTGAAAGAATTCGGATGGACGACCTGGGTCGACCCATAGGAATTTTTCAGACCAGGAGCTACAGACCTGCAGCTGTCTTTTATCTTAAGTACTGATGTACTTTAACAATAATTCGTTTAGTTTTACTTATTCTAAACATGATTAATTCAATGGATTTTTCAAGGAAGATGTAAATATTTAAACCATAAAATGCTTTTTTTGTGATTCATGTGGGCTATGTAGGTAGCGATAAAAAATTACAAACAGTTACAAAAAAGTTAAGAAGGTCCTATATATTTTTTCTGTAATGCTTACCCTCATACTCGCATGAATCACAAAAAACCATTTTATTATTAAAATATGACAATTCTAAAAGGGGTCACACTGAACATAATGAGACTATAATCAAAGCACAGGCACCTGATGTTTTCTCTTAATAAAACATACACACCCTTTACCTAAAATTACATGTATTATTAGGTAGAGAGTATATATTTCTTATGATGAGAAAATATTTTGCGTCAGGTGGTTGTGAATCAAAGTGAGGCCCATGCGCTATTTTGCTGACCTGTCAAGCAATAGCTACACGGGTTAGTGAGTTGAACACAAACCGGCTGTAAACCCTTTATACATGGTTGATGTGTATGTTACATGTATTGATAGAGCTACAGTGTCTCTCTGGTGCAAATAACAATTCAAATGAATTGACAGTAAAAAATCATGCATTGAATCATTGTTTCACTGAGGGACACACTAACAAAGAACAAGATGGCATCATGTGTTTTATTGTGGTCACTAATTTCTCTTCATTAAAACCATCGATAAGGAGTATCGTTAAAAAGAATCTCAATGTTCAACAAACATTATTTCAGTCTAATACATCTATAATTCATTCTCATTACAAATCCTACGTATAATGTATAAACCGAAGGCAAATCATTCAAACTCTCTAAAACAAATGAAAACAAAACATGTATGATATGTTACGCATAAAATAAATCGTCTAATGAAACATAAAAGAAATCATAATTAACGAGACTTTCGGAGTCCCTCGGTCCTAACCCTTCAGTCGTTGATCATTCGCTGTTTTCCCATGTTCAGTCCCGCCTGACTTGCGCCCTTGTTACTTCCGTATTGTAAGGAAATGACGTTTCTCCCCTCCCTGAGCTGATCTTCCGTAAACTCCCGACTCTGTTTCTCGGCCATCTTCGGTCCCAGCACAGGTCCGGTGTAGTCTGGCCGAGTCTGCGCCTGGAATAGAAATATTTTGATTGTTGTAAATTTACATGTATGATATCTGCCCGGATCTAGAGTATTTGCCCAAATAAATCACAATTTTAAGTATAGTTACCTTAAAAAGGCAATAAAACATAATTCTCCCCGCCCCCCCTCCCCCGCGGAAAAAATTATCTGAATTTGCGCATATGACGTCTTACCAATGAAGTTTTTTTTTTTTACACAAATGATAGCTGACAAAATTTGTCCTGGAAAAATATTCCTTATACTCCTTATAATGTTTTGGAATTTATTCAACTTCCAACCAGATTCCATCACAGTGAATCAGGATAATGCCAATAAGACCACAATATTGGCATTATTAGATCTATGAAGTCTATTTGACGTATTTGATAATATAATCAGAATACATTGTACTTCATAAGAGACAAATCTTATTTGGGGGATGCAATCAAATTTTACGCCTGCGATAAACTAGAACTTAGTCTAGGGTTACGTCTATTTTTCAGGAATTATATTGATGTTTTTCTCGAACTTATTATGAGATAAGTAATTTGGTATGGACGTAGACGAATTTCATGGACTATTTGGTGAAGGACAATTAAAATAATGAGTAATTAGGACAGTTTGTGTAATGGTGGAGCTATACGCCGACCTACAATCGAATTATTATAGATCTAAGAAAGTTTTGATCTCTGCTGCTGCTGATTCACGTAGCTATAAGGACTTTCTAGTAATGTGCAGATGTATCTGGTGTTTAATATGAACAAGTTAAAAATATTCAGTTGTAAAGATTTTTTTCAACATTTTCCCGATCCCTTTCCGACATATAATCTTCATACTAACAAATGCTGTGACAAAGGGATACAAGTCTGAACTTCATGTTCAACATGGTCACAGAGCGTGATTAAGATAATCTGAAGGACGTTGGGTGTTCTTACGATTCGTCCCAGGGCGTGGATACAAAGCGTGATTAAGGTGTATCTTAAAGACTTCAGCTATGCTTACGACTCGTCCTGTGGATACGGACCGTGATCATTAGTACATCTTTTCAACGTCGGCGATACTTACGACTCGTCCCAGGGCGTGAATACAGAGCGTGACCTGGGGGATGTTCTTCCTCTCCCACAGGTCCACCGTCTGGAACACCTCGTTGACAGGGACGCCATACTTTTTAGCGGCTTCCTGGAATCGCTCAATGTTCTGCATGAGCGCAAATCCGCCTCCTTTCTTGTCGATCTTCTTGATGCATCCGGGCATCAGTTTGTTCATCAAGCTGAAAATGTCAGGAAAGAATACTGTGACACCAACTTTAAACAGGCATTTCAGAGAAAAAAGGAAGAGAGAGAGAGAGAGAGAGAGAGAGAGAGAGAGAGAGAGAGAGAGAGAGAGAGAGAGAGAGAGAGAGAGTCGACATAAGGTGGATCAATGCTTATTTTAACCTTCCAGTAAAAAACGTACATCTGTATGTAAGGGGAGACCTGATAAATAAAAAGCTTTCGAAAGCAATTACATTGGCTAATGCGTAAAAAGAAAGAGATGGTGAAAAGAGAGAGATGGTGAAAAGAGAGAGAGAGAGAGAGAGAGAGAGAGAGAGAGAGAGAGAGAGAGAGAGAGAGAGAGAGAGAGAGAGAGAGAGAGAGAGAGGATAATGGACTGGTGAAAGAGGATTGGACATTAACATTGACTTGTACGTGTACATGTATAATTATGATGCATTTATAAAATGTTCAACAATATAGACAGCTAATGGAGAATATAAGCTAAGCGGGGTAACTCCTGCTGGCTTGTTCTGTGGTCACTTACTTGCACAGGATGATGCCATTTTGGAATAAGAGGCGCCCATCTTTAAAAAAAAAAGGCCAAACCTTGAATGGCCAACGATATTTTTTAATCAAGTAATGTTCAAGGAACCTTTATGCAAAATTTGGTGCTTGTCTCCACAAGTGAAATATCTTGCTGAAATTTTGACCCAAGCCGCTACACGAGAGAGAGAGAGAGAGAGAGAGAGAGAGAGAGAGAGAGAGAGAGAGAGAGAGAGAGAGAGAGAGGACTGGTGAAAGAGGAGTGGACATTAACATTAACTTGTACGTGTATAATTATGAAACACGTATAAAATGTTCAACAAAACATAAATAAGCGGGGTAACTCCTGTTGGCTTGTTCTGTGGTCACTTACTTGCACAGGATGATGCCGTCTCTCAGGACGTCCTCGTACGGGGTTTTCCTGTCGACGGGTTCCCCCAGGTTGGCCTCGATCCAGTCAAGGGCCTGCGCCTCTAACTCCTTGTCTCTCTTAAAACAAACATGTGAAATGTGTTTCAATTTTAGAAGAAAAGTGAAGAGGGGTGTTCTCAAGTTTTTAAGAACGGAAACTATAAAAGCTTTTCATCACTTAAACACGCGGTCTAAAGCTGATCATGATTTATATATCTAGTAAAATAATGCAATTTCCATTCGACCCTCTGTAGCTATCACATGAATAATTTGGTGAAGTATATAATACAATGAATTGTACACTCCATGCAGCAGTTACAGTACAGGCCAGCTGTAAATTTATATCTTTAATTTTAGCACATTCCAAACAATTATTTTATTTTGATTAATCAATTATCATGTTCAATTAATTTTCAGAAAAAAACTAAATGTAATAATTAGCCATCTTAATCCCTCAATTGGTCAATGTAATGTCTTCCTCAATTTGATAAAAAACAAATTGTGATGATTCATGAACTGGTATTTGATAGCATAAACGGGTAATTAAATGCATTCTCATGTGATACACTATCACTGGTGGGCTATATGTTTAAGCCCGTTGTTGAAAAAATGTGCAAAGATGTTTTTAATGGCCTCTCGGTTACTCGCTGTCACACACGCCCCACTGAGTAAACAGTCACAGAGTTTAACACTTCAGGTTTAGAGTTTCGTTAACCTGCAACGTGAGCACTTAATTAAATGTTGTATGTGTCTTCTACATAACACGACTCTATCTAATAAAGTACCTAAACTTTAATCTCCCAATGCATACTCTCTCTCCGATGTTATATATCATGTTTCTTTATAACCTTGTGTTTTTGACATCTGTGTGTCTGTCCATCTGTCTGTCTCCGTATGTCTGTCTGTTTGCCCCTCTCTCTCCTCTCTTTTCTCTCACTCCCTCTCTGTACTTTACTAGAGGTAAAAGAATGCATTCACGCCACAACGATAAAAATCTGTTATGGTGCCCTATTTTTTTTTCGTATGGGTTTGGCAGAGTTCTTTTCTTGCAATGATGATGATGTTAAGGCATTCATTTACATCAAACATTTTTATTTTTAAAGTCTCTCCTTTCTTTTCTCTCTTCTTTATCAATATATTTATCTCAAATTGATTTAATTTTGCAAAAAATCTCTCTCTCTCTCTCTCTCTCTCTCTCTCTCTCTCTCTCTCTCTCTCTCTCTCTCTCTCTCTCTCTCCGTCATTTCCTTTGATCAGAGCTGACCTGTTCACACAGAAACACTTCATACACTACATGTACAGCTTTCAGTTTCCTCTTCCAGCTGAAACAGCCTTTATAATCCACTGGCCACCGACCCCTCTGTGCCCTATACCGTATGTAATGTCTTCACACTGATCAATGAACGGTTGGTGCCCCCTGATAATGTGCCTTCACAAAATATTTATCCAGCTGAGATCAGGCTTCTGTATTGTTTTGACGAGATCAGATTAAAAAGATGGCAAATAGAATACACAACATGGCACCATTTTCACCATCCATACCACCGACATGGCTACTCGAATGTCTACATCGTTTAATTGAATCTGCAATGCAATCCATGAATGATATGCATCTGATATAAAGGGTGGAAATGAATAAAGGAGATGGCACCAAGATGGCTACTTCAATACTCATTTATACTGGATATATTTTGCGTATTTTACATGCACTCTATGTCTTTTGATGTGTATTTACCAGCTCATGATAAACAATCATAATCCTAATGGTAGATCGACCAAGAGATGATTGCCCCCTCCTTCCCATTACATGTCACTTACACGATATTTTTAGAAATTCTCATGTATTAAGGGTCAGTCACTTTATTAGTAGACTTATTTATATACAGAAGAATTCTATTGTGTTTTTCTCGTCACACTAATTTGAATGCCGACTGCGTGACTCTATTCATATTTCTAGACCTTTGCAAAACACACATTAAACACAATCCGCACATATTTGTGTCCTATGTAAGAGGATTACTCGGATAGTTCGCCTGTCGATATGAGAGATTATTAAGTTAATCAGACATCCTAAGGGGGACTTTACGATACAATGCAAGCTGATGTCACATGCATTGTTATGGATTGTGAATATCCTTCACTGACCGCGGTCAACGCACGAGATGAAGTTCTACCGAGGGCCAGAGACGAGGCCTTCTGTTTTGTTTGCGATAATCGGTTATCGGTTGGCTGTATCTGTTTACATACTGCCATAGGGGTGGGAAATGCAACAAGTGTCTTGGGAAAATAAGCTCTAAAATCCATACTAGACCTAAAGACGCTTTCGAGAAAATATCTTAGAGTGTGGAAAAAACCAAGCACCATGTTAAATCCCCCGAAACCACCATGCACACCCCTTACAAAAAATCTATTACATGTTTAAGAAAAAATGAATAAAAGACCAAAAAAATTATATTATATATGGACATAAACATAATTCTGTGTCATTGAAATAAAATTGGTTATGTTCAAATATTTAGGCTGACCGATTTGTCCGACATTTTAATGATATTACGGTCTTTAGAATTTGTGTTAGATCGCATAGTCTGTCTTCTTTGTTTGAACAGGACCTCTGATGCTATCAGATAATGTGCAATATGATTGTTTGCCTTCACTCATCAAAAGATGAAGCTTTGGTGCGATCCTGCAAATCGTTATCCAAAATCCAGGCGGAATGCATTGCTGAAAAAATCTGAAAATATGGCTCGATAGTTACTGAGAGCGTCGTGTCAAAAACTATTTTCCATTCAAACACCCCCTTCTTTCTTTTTATCTCCCAGAAGCAGAGCTACGGAAGCCCGTTGGTGCCACGTATGAAAAATATTTTATCTGGCGGCCGCCACTTATTATCTGGCGGCCGCCACATAATTTTCTGGCGGCCGCCATATAATTTTCTGGCGGCCGCCACTTATTATCTGGCGGCCGCCATATAATTTTCTGGCGGCCGCCACTTATTATCTGGCGGCCGCCACATAATTATCTGGCGGCCGCCATATAATTTTCTGGCGGCCGCCACTTATTATCTGGCGGCCGCCACATAATTATCTGGCGGCCGCCATATAATTTTCTGGCGGCCGCCAGAAAATTATATGGCGGCCGCCAGATAATTATGTGGCGGCCGCCAGATAATAAGTGGCGGCCGCCAGATAAAACCTGGCTTCCTGATGCGCGCGCATGTTTTTAATGGGAGCTTTTAAGGGAGTTGTGGATACACTCTAATTTATTAGTTTTATTAATTATTTCTGAAACTTGACATTAAATATCAACTGCAGAGCTTAGGATTTTGAAAAACTGGTTGAGTTGAATGTATAGAAGACTTTGTTGTTAGAATCTAGAATGAATTTTATATTACTTTGTGCCTTGTATTATACATGTATGTTGTAAAACATGGTATTTTAGAGTTGATTCTGAACTTTTAAAACTGAAGTAAACACCCGTTCAGGAAATCTTAACATTAAAAAACCTTAACTTGAGAGGAATTTTATGTAAACATGTATAAGTAAAGGAACGCGCTGCCTTCTGTATGTTTCAATTGTGGTATAAGAATTTACCAACGCAGATTAAAGTCAGCTTTATTGACCACGACAGCTAGTACAGGCAATATTATCACGAGAGCAGATCCATCTATGACTTTATAAGGATAAACTAGGATAAGGGTGTACTAGCATTCGTGGCCATAAAAATGAAACTATTTAACTGACTGTGTTGTTAAACTTTTATTCCAAATCACATGAAAGGCAGTACAATAAAAAGACCGCGATCGGCCACAGTCTCTCTGGGTAAATCAAAGTACTGAGAGTACTGAAAGGCGGGGTCTTGAAAGTTTGAATGTGTAATTGTTCACGTTTTCCTCCGGTATGTTCCAAAAATCATGAGCTTGAATTAGTTGTTTCAATCTACATGTAGTATGCTAAAGTTCGGCCTTTTGTAATTGCCTGATACTTTGTCATAATTTTGCTAAATCCCGACCGGGACTGTTCTTCATAATTGTAGAAAATTGACACAACGGTATATTATGTAAAATAAGACCCCAAGAAAATTTTTAGAAAACTACAACTTACCGGGAAAATCAAAACAACCATTTTTAGTAGGGATGACAAATTGGTTTATTTTTAGTACTCGGTTACTTGGACGTTTTTCCGATCGAGTACCCGGGTACTCGTTAAGAGTGTAAATAAATCTGAACAAGTACATTGAGAACTTGGTCACTTTTGTAGAAATTCCTCCTTACAATGTATGTTTAAGACAAATGTGATTTAACATGTTTGTCGTCCCCCCCCCCCTATAGAATAAGATAGTTTACTCGCACAGCTGATAATTTAAGATTTTTGAATCTTCAGCTCTTTTAAAATATTTCCAGACCTTTGAAGTTTAGGTCTGTTCAATTTCTCTACTGTGTGCTATCTAATTTATATAATAGACTATATAAACGACAATGTTCAGTGAAAACAAATCATTAAAGTAAACCAAAAAATAAGCGTCGAAGACAGCCAAAGGTGAGAAAGCTAGGTAACAGGTGCTTGGTCACGATAATTACTATAGCATTGAATCATGATTTTTAAAGTATACACTCTCATAACTGCAGCGGTGTGTGCATACAAATTGAGTAACGCGCGGTAGTATATGGTGGCATATCTCTGCCCCCTGTGTGCAAGTTAGTTTTCTCTTAATTTGTTGACATACAAGATAAATATGTTGACATGCAAGATAGTTATGTCAACATGCAACATAACTATGTTGACATGCAAGAAAACTGCAATCAAATAAGAGTTATAAAAAATCTCAAATATCGCCAGCATGTGACATCCAAGATGCTAGATATGCTACCTATTGATGTCAACATGCAACTTCTTTATGTTAACATGCAACTTCTTTATGTCATCATGCAATTTAGTTATGTTAACATGCAAGATAAAAATTGTTGATATGCAACTTATAAGTTGCATGTCAACAAATTTATCTCGCATGTAAACATAACTAATTCATATTATAAAACTGTGCGTAATTTAAATACACGTGCGTAATTCAAATACAGATTAGAAACTACTTGCCATGCTAAATAACATAACGTTGATTTTAGAATTAATAATAATCGATAAAATCAACTCCCGACAGTACTTCAGTACTTTGATTATCTTCTTAAAATTGAAATAAGTCCTATTCATTTACATGTACTACCACACAATAAATTAAAGATTTAAAACATAACAACCATGCGTTATCTCTGAATTCATAGATCTAATATTGGTGCGAGATATTTATCAATGGGAGAAAGATCAGCTGAGTTTCTGATGAGAGGCATTAAGATATTGATAAAGAAATCTTTTAAATCATGAATATGACTGGTTTTGCCCGTTATAAAGTATAGAAAATGTCTCATAACATTAAAACAAATTACATGATTGTATATTCCAACTAAGCCGGACAACATGAACATTAACATTTAACTTGGTTCTTCAATCGATAAGATTGTATATATCAATTAATCTATTGGTCAACAAAATTGTATAATCTATATAGATTTTGCTTACAAAAATATGACGGGATTCATTCACGTTTGGTCTCCATTTTCTTGTTTTATCGATTTGAAAAGCAGATGACTGCATTTGGAGTATGATTTTTAATGAAATTTCAGAATCGGTTGTATCGTGATTCGTGTAAATGATGCACGAGTTTACACAAAAAAGTAGTAAGTGGCGAACGAATTTATTTTTTACCTGTTAATTTTATATGAATCGCTGCCAAAAAAATCATGACAGGTACAATATAGAAGGTCGAAAAAATCAAAATGGCTACTGCGACAATTTTTTGTTATTGTTATAGTACTTGGAATAATCTTATTGTAAAAAAGAAATATTTCTAACGTTAGAAGCCTGTGTTTGTTATCGGTATACAAATGTTAACTTTGTTCGGTAATTCAACAGTTTGAGAGTTTTCGGAGTTTCCATAAACCTTGTATAACAGATACCATCCAACTTATAGATTTTCCCTTCGATCACAAAATAAATAAATATAACGATTTAAATTATATACTTAAATATAGTTGTTTTGATTTTTCCGGTTAGTTGTAGTTTTTTAAAAATTTTCTTGGGGTCTTATTTTACATAACATACCGTTGTGTCAATTTTCTACAACTATGAAGAACAGTCCCGGTCGGGATTAAGCAAAATTATGGAATAGTATCAGGCAATTGCAAAAAGCTGAACATTAGCATACTACATGTAGATTGAAACAACTAATTCAAACTCACAATTTTTGGAACATACCGGAGGGAAACGTGAACAATTACACATTCAAACTTTCAAGACCCCGCCTTTCAGTACTCTCAGTACTTTGATTTACCCAGAGAGACTGTGGCCGATCGCGGTCTTTTTATTGTACTGCCTTTCATGTGATTTGGAATAAAAGTTTAACAACACAGTCAGTTAAATAGTTTCATTTTTATGGCCACGAATGCTAGTACACACTTATCCTAGTTTATCCTTATAAAGTCATAGATGGATCTGCTCTCGTGATAATATTGCCTGTACTAGCTGTCGTGGTCAATAAAGCTGACTTTAATCTGCGTTGGTAAATTCTTATACCAAAATTAAAACATATAGAAGGCAGTGCGTTCCTTTACTTATACATGTTTACATAAAATTCCTCTCAAGATAAGGTTTTTTAATGTTAAGATTTCCTGAACGGATGCTTAGTTCAGTTTTAAAAGTTCAGAATCAACTCTAAAATACCACGTTTTACAACATACATGTATAATACAAGGCACAAAGTAATATAAAATTCATTCTAGATTCTAACAACAAAGTCTTCTATACATTCAACTCAACCAGTTTTTCAAAATCCTAAGCTCTGCAATTGATATTTAATGTCAAGTTTCAAAAATAATTAATAAACCTAATTAATTAGTGTGTATCCACAACTCCCTAAAAAGCTCCCATTAAAACATGCGCGCGCATCAGGAAGCCAGGTTTTATCTGGCGGCCGCCAAATAATTATGTGGCGGCCGCCAAATAATTATGTGGCGGCCGCCAGATAATTATGTGGCGGCCGCCAGAAAATTATATGGCGGCCGCCAGAAAATTATGTGGCGGCCGCCAGATAATAAGGGGCGGCCGCCAAATAATTATCTGGCGGCCGCCAGATAAAATATTTTTCTTATGTGGCACCAATGGGCTTCCGTACAGAGCACACTGAGCGGATTCTGTTTTCATCATGGATCAATCACAAGGGTATTATTTACCTACACACAGTAATTAACCCCGAGCCATTACACGGGGAAACGTAGAAACAACTGTAGCTAGTTCTGGTGAGTATCATTCAACAAACACCGGCCTGTTAGCCCGGCGCTGTAAACCTCGTGGTGGAGGCCGCGTGGTGTGTTTATTTTGCCCTGGACGCCTTGGCGGGGATCATGCCACCATGTTCTCGCATCAATCAAACCAGTCTTAATACTGCCATACACTTCAAGGTCATTTTTAACATTTTACAGGTTAAGACCAGTCTTTCAAACGAGAATCCTATTCAATATGCAGATGAAAAAATAGAAATATGCCTCAGACGTAAGTGAATTTACAGATGGAAATCATTTTGGGCGTTTCAAAAATTGTATAATTAAAAATAATTCAATGATTGCTCACTTCTTTGATCGAAACCGGTATTTTTATCCTTAATTCAGTTAGTGCTACAGTCTGACCGAAATGAATAGGATAAAGACAGCATTCTATAGATAAAGCGTCTCTCTCTCTCTCTCTCTCTCTCTCTCTCTCTCTCTCTCTCTCTCTCGCTCTCTCTCTCTCTCTCTCTCTCATGGACAGAACGAGGAGGGAAATGATACTCTTTTTAAAATAACTAAAACGAGTGGCCCGCCTATCAACATTTTACATAGAATATTTAAAACAAACACCACACATCCTGTAAAGGATACAAACCAAACACCTCCGGAAGCTTCTTCAGACTCAACAAGATGTGGTCAAAACGACAGTCAGAGACCACGTCAACAAGAGAGAGTAAGAAAGGAAAATGATGAGAGAGAGAGGGAGTATTTAGGCTACGACCTGAATGAGAACACGAGCGTCATATATGACATATATGATATTTCAATTAATATTACCTCTTCTGACATCTTCTCTGACATCGACGAGGTATTGCATATTTGTATATAAATTCTTACTGATTTTCATTTAAGGAAGACCTTCTTTGTTAATATCCGGCTATGTATATAGGCGAGCAAAAAAAAAAAATCAAAACATAAAGAAAACAAAAAAACAAACTCGGACATAAATCGAACATGTATAAAGATAACTTTGTTGGGTTCTAATTCATTGTGCAAACAGGATCGTGACAACAAATATTTCCACAGCTCACATATTCTCATTCTACATGCAACATTTAATCCTCCCACTAATGAAAAAGGTGTTGCCAATTTCTCCCAGTTCTAACGATAAAAACACATTTTAGTTCTCTCTAGCCATTTGTTGCAAGAAAGTTCAGCTTTTGTAATCCTGCACTCAATGTATGGCTGCCAGACTCTTCCTTTATTTTTAACTCGTTTTAAATAAAAATAACTTCCATCTCTTGAAAATCGCATTACACAAACTGTTAAGGAACATGTAAAACTTGGCGCGAGCGTGCATGCTGTTTACCTTCTATATATTCACCATTATGACTCAGTTGTAAAAGACAAAAAAAGAAATTATTTTACAATGAAAGTTGAAAGTTACAGCCCAGATGCCTTCAATTCACGCATTCTTTAGACGTTTTGTTCTTGGTTTTATAGTCATTGAGCAAATTGCGAGTAATGAAAATGTCCAGACAATTCTTGTTCTACATGAGAGAGAGAGAGAGAGAGAGAGAGAGAGAGAGAGAGAGAGAGAGAGAGAGAGAGAGAGAGAGAGAGAGAGAGAGATTATGATTAATGCATTTACATCATCATTACAAGAAAAGCTTTACGTCAAACCCTTGAAAAAATAAGGCACCATAACAGATCCATATCGTAGACTGACTGCATTTTGTTACCTCTAGTAAAGTACAAAAGTACAGAGAGAGAGAGAGAGAGAGAGAGAGAGAGAGAGAGAGAGAGAGAGAGAGACAGACAGACAGACAGACAGACAGACATTCCGACGCAACAGTCGGCCAGATGAGATCTATCATTTCGGAATAGTTAATCTTCATATAATTTTGCAAATGCCCTTGACGTTAAAAAATGCTGGTATACTTACCCTAGGAACATATCTATGTATTTATAATCTAAGATAGCTTTTTGAGAGAAGAAGATTCTTTGAATATTCCTTTCATGAGAGCAAATTGCCTTAAAAAAAATTGGCAGATTTTTTTTTTCAATTTTGGTTCATTTTGGCATCAAGTTTATCAGAACAAGATTTGTTGCAAGCGCTGTTCTAATAAAACTCTTCTACACAAATTTCATTATTTGCTCATATACCTGTAATATAGCATGTCATTCACCTTTATACAATCCATTCACCGTCAAATGCATCGCAGACTTCCTTTTTCTAATGTTTGGTCTGGGTTTTCTTATAGATTTAATCTATTGATTGATATATTGACAGAAACCTCTCTTCATGCACAGAGTTTTGCCGAATTTCACATTACTTTATTTAAATCATAAATGAATTTATAAACTCCAGATTCAACAGTTTATAGCAGCTTTACATTAAAAAGGTACTCACTTTTGCTGGCATTTTGATGGTATCCTTACAAGTTGCTGATTGCGTCTACAAAACTAATATATTGCTTCTTGAGAGTAATTGAAGGGGGTGAAACCAACTTTTCTATTAGGGGTGTCAAAGATTCACATCTACCAATTAATCTTTGTTGCACGGAAAGGCATTCTTTCTCTTTGCTTCAGCCTCTCGTCTCTTATCAATTTATATCATTGGGAACTTTATTTTTAGCAAAAGAATCCCAAAAGTTGTATATATATTAGCGGTAATATGACGTCAGAGAACCTACCCCACCTCCAGGAATGCAATGAAACATTCGAGCGCGTGCGATCGGCTTTTAGTTGTATCGCCTCGTATCTGAGTAAAACATCGTTACCGTGCACGCTGAGGCTGATAATGTTCAAATATTTTCTCTGCGTTGCTGACGATGTTTCCTCGAACTCTGGGCAATGCACACGTATGTGTTTTGACATTTGTTGCTTTGCGGGGGAGGTCTGTGTGATTACACAAATTAATTAATCAACTTCGTGTTTTCCTCTTCCTTAATGATGTTCCCCCCACACTGCAAAACACATTCAAAACATGCTTAACACAATAAAAACTGTAACATTTCTTAAGAATACGTCGTTTATTGACGTTAAACAATATATACGAGTACCTATATCGGGCCGTACGTCGAGTCATTGTATACATGGTCCAAGTCAAAAACACGTGCTCCTCACATAGACTTCACAAAGAATATGCAGATGGAATTTGTAGAACATTTTTACGCTAATTTAACGTAGACGGCGCACAATCTTCACTTGAACCGATTGTAGGCATTTATCTATCATAATCATTGTGTATCAGTTGGTGAAGTTTTTAATAAAGAAAAAAAACAGACTTATTTCAAAGAGGTTTTAGAACTTTTTAACAAGACCTTGGACTTTCAGTAGGCTGTAACGATCTATATTTATTGCGACATAAGCGATTGCATAGTCTTCGCTCAAAAGCCAGACAAATCGTGTTGATTTCAAAGAGCCATGACTAATGGACCTACAATGAGATAGACACGCCTACGGCAAATTGCAGCTTGACTCAACTACCCAAATCCAAGCTATTGTTAAAATGGTTCTAAGAGGGCTGGATGGCCATAGCAATTTTTTTTATCAACTTTTATTCGCGGCGACTTTATTTCGCGATTATCTTTTGATAAACTGATTATCGACAATTAATTTTCGCGACTAAGCCTTACCTAAGCCCATGTAGTTATAACAAATATACGACAAGGACTGGTTCGCGCAAATCACGCGAAAATTTCTCGCACGCGAATATAAGTTGGTTAACAGTAATAGCTTATAGTTAAACAGATCATTTTTATAAATTAATGTAGATCCGATGGATATTTGTTAAATACCCAGCCCTCTTAACTGGAAAAATGTACACTGTGATTACATTATTTCTATATAAACATGATAATTTAAGTCTTGTGTATTAAAACAAGGCGAAATGTGCCAAGTTCAGTGGTTCTTCAGAGGAAGAGTTCCAGCAAACAGACGGACAGACGTACGACGAACGACAAGTTACATACTTAAATCTTCGGTCTATTAGGTGAACTTAGAAAGTTGAATGATGTCAAAACTGTCGAGGGCATGATCTTTCTCTTTTACTTTAAAACATGACTGATTTACTGTAAACCAACTTCGCGTGCGAGAAAATATCAAGAGATACGCGGGAGCAACGTGATGTGCAACATTGTTTAACGATAATCAGATTGGTGTCTTTGAAATAATTACATGTAGCAGAATTAGTAGTCGTGAACTATTATATAAATAGTGCCTGTTTGGGAGGGTAACAGTTGAAATTGACACCCCGAGAAAACCATTGTCAACCGACGCGAAGCGGAGGTTGACAATGGTTTTCGAGGGGTGTCAATTTCAACTGTTATCCTCCCAAACAGGCACTATTTATTTTGTTATACTGAATGTCTTTTTTAAAATTTTAAAGAAAATTTTACTGCTTTTATATAGGAATAACGTGATTTCTACAGCGAACCGTACGCGCATAATTTTCGCGCATGTAACATTTTTTAATGTTACCCGTTGCCAAGTGCGTTGCTAACGCTGAGGGTAATAGTAAATATTATTAACTGCGTCTTAACCAATCAGATTTCAGTATTTAACATGAAAATATAACAAAATTTATTGGTATTGTAAACAGTAAAAGGAAGTCGTTGCAATGCACAACATTCATCATGTGTAAATGGATGACACAAAAGCAAATTCAAACATCGACAGGCTAGGACGGTCAGATCAAATCGAAATCTTCAAGCAACGACATAAGTCATATATATATAATCCATAGCTCTATATATATATATTCTCTTTTGAGAAGTGGACAGACATAGCCTACATCCACTTCGAAGTGGATGTAGGCTATGTCTGTCCACTTCTCAAAAGAGAATATATATAGTCATCAAAGCAATGGGTGTAACTTGAAAACAAGATTAAGAAGTCAATTTTTTTAAATATCCTTTTATGTTGGATAACAACCATTGACTAGCACTCAGCTGGCGAGTGTCCAACAGTTGATCAAACGGATTGACTGGTAGTTTAAATGACATCCTTTTTGGTAAATCACCAATTTCTTGTTACAAAGCGAACAACACAAACAATTAGTCACTCGCGTAAGCTGATCTTTATCATTATGTTTACAAGACCATCACTAACTTATTACGTCTTTAATGAAATACTAGCGCTTCATCAGAAAAACAACCTAACTAATTGTGAGGTACATATGCTCTAGTTCTGATAAACGACTACGATTTTGTCAAACATTTTTAAAAGACCCATATACATGCATTCATAGTAATAATCTCTTGTGTCTAACTATGATGCCTTGAGGCATGTTCAGGTATAGGTCGGTTCAATAGTACCGAGGATTAATTTGTTATTTTTATTTACTGCATGGTTCGAGGATAGTGCTAATTCCACTGGTACAAAAGTAAATATCATATTTCATAGTGAAAATAAAGAATGTGCACGGTCCAAGTTTGATAGAATATAAAAGAACAAAAAAGATGAGAAATCCAATCCAATATAGTATATAGAATACAGAACACCATTCAGTTCATGTCCATGAGCGGAAAAGAAGCCTTCTCGAAGTCCCGGATGAAAGACGTCATTTAATCAATTATAGTTAATCAGTTAATTAATAAGTAAAGGACACAATTCAATCAATAGAAACCTATCAGAGATATACTACATGTACATGTACTAGAGACTAGACGTACATGAATATAATCTGATTTACCTCATAATTTAACCTTGCTCATTACGGAAGTGATAGTTTCTGGGTCTCGATGGTATACACACATTTCCCCGTCCATTCTGTACGCTACGCGTACCGTGATAAAGATTTCAGATTTTCCTTTCCGACTAGCTTCTCCTAAAAACGTAAGAAGTCTTTGGGCAGTACTTTTGGGTAAACGGACAAATGCTTTCTTTATTGCGCTGCTTATATTATTACCTATTGATAAATATCGAGGGTTAAGGTATAATGAGGATAATCACTTCTTCTCTGGAGCAGATTCTCCAATCCAACTTGGCTCAAAAGCGTGATCAAAAGCGAGGGGTGCTTTTTTAATATTAAAAGCTTATAATTACAATAAAAAATCGTTCAAATCGCTGATGTATAAAAAAGTTTATTATATAAACCATGTAAACAATAATGTAAATTACTAAATAACAAAATGGTAAATGACGTAAATGACTGACGTCATCAATTGGTCCCTGTCATTGCCCTTCTTATTGCATGTAAAAAATAAATACATGTAGCACGATAAACAAATGGTATTTAAACGCATTATTTGGTTAAACTTATACTTTTTGCGCTTGCGTGAGCAATAAAATCACCTTTATCCATGTTTTGCTGTCACCATACTCGAAAAAGCCAAATATATTCAGCGGATCTGCTGGAGTTAAAAAATTGCTGAGTTGCAAATTACGTATCGTGCACAGGAAGTTAAGAAGTCAATTAGTCGACTATGTGTCGGGTGTTTCCTATGTTCATTCCGGATTGGTTAGCACCTTTGTTTGTTCCCATTTGAAGACCGATAATATTCTGTCCCGCTTTAAGCTGTTCCTCTGTGAAGTCTCGCTTGTTAGCATCTGCTTCTTTGGGTCCATATGCGCCCATCTATATAAAACAAACCAGTCAATTAGTCTTACATAATCATCTTTAGTTACTTAAACTGAATAATGAATAAAGTAAATCAAAACATATTAGTCAAGGTCGAATATATTTTTGCTACTTTTATAACAAGGTCAAGGTTCAAATCCGTTTCAAACATAATGATATACTTTTCACAAAATTGAATGATTAAATATAAATTTAATGTTACGATTCCTCCTTAACTTTTCAGCATTTGTCATGTTGATGGTAAATCTACCATGACTCGCATTAACTACATTGACATGACCTTGACATTCACATTTGACCTTTACCTTTCTGGCCAGGGCACCGATTCCGATAACACACTGGTGGAGATTCTGACCCTCGTACAAGTCTACTGTCTGGAACATCTCGTGGTCGGGGACTCCTAGCTGCTTCATCTTGTCAATAGCCAATCCGATCAGCTCCATCTGTTTGAATGACATCGTGGGGGGCGTGGCGTATTTCTTTTCTGGGATGGAACCTGGTTTCAAGGCGTTTACCAATCTGTAAACACAGTTTATGTAAAGATTACAACATAAATAAGATTACTGGTTAAGGATGACGTTTACTCAGAATGAAAAAAAATTCCACTGATGATAATGAAAAACCAACTATTGTGTGTTATAGACCTTACATGGTAGTGTTATTCTAAAAAAGTAGGTCAATGACCTACTTTTGGAGTTGATGGCCATTGAATATTATTTGAAAATTTGAGAAAAATCCATAAAAATTTTAGACTATGATTGAGATTTTCTTAATTGTGAAAATAATACAAATTGCTTAACTCTTTGACAAATGAAATACAGTTTATGAATGGTAGTGACATTAAATTGATACAAAGCATTAAGATTTCATTCACAATTTTTATAGATATTTTTGTCCGAATTTCCTCTATCAGTTTTTTAATTACTACCCATTTTTGATTCAATATTACAAAAAACTGAATGATGATAATGCTTAAACATTATTAGTATTAAACTAGATATATTTACTTTTCTCTGCTGGCATAAAATTTATATGAGGTAAATGATCAAAATTTTGAGATATGGTGTCTTTTATCATTTTTCAATATTTTTGTAGTGTGTGCCATGCGATTATCTAAACGAAAGAGCAAAATAAAACCAACAGAAAATGTGCAAAAATGTGTTGACTAACAAATAAAATCTTAACTTTAAATATTAAAGTACTTCCAAAGATATTTGAGAGAAAAACAAAATCTGAAAAATTTAGTCCGAATTTCCTCTGTTTCGCTAAAAGTCAAACTTTGTCAGAGCCTAATTCCATAATTTAGTAAAAATATCGATTGTTATGTCAATAATAATTCATTTCATAAATACTTCTTGTATTTAAAACAAATTTTACTCATGAAATTGAACTTTTTAACAATCCGGATTTGAGAACTCAAACCCTGAGTAAACAACGTCCTTAATCATTTAAATTTGCAAGTGCCAATTTTCAAGAATAGTATTTTACAATCTAAGATGTAGTTTTACGGTTTATGATGTAATTTTGAGAATCTTCTAAAGTAAAGTAACGTAAAGTAAAGTAACGTAATGTAGTAAAGTAAAGTAAAATAGTAAATAAAATATCTGTAAACATTGAATTAATAGTAAAGACCATGTTCCACATTTTATCGGTGATGTTCATTGGTGGTTCAGGAGTACCAAGGAGATCCATAAAAAAAATAGTCACCGCGAATATTGACAATTCAAAGATCAAATCAAGCAGTAAAACTGTTTTTATCTTTCGACCTTTAGATACGTCTCTAGGTACATGTACTATATACGTACTTGCAGAGCTTGACACCGTCTTTGAGTTGGTTCTGGAAGTTGTCCATGTCCCCGGATGTACTGAAGCCCTCCCCGATCTTCTGACTGATGAAGGTCAGAGCTTTCTGGGCCTCGCCCTGGTCATATTTACCGCGGATCTAAAAATAAATCAACATAACACATATAAAAAGGGGCTCGACCACTGAGCTATTGAGACCCGATATTTTGACCGACAGTCACAAAAGACAATAATTTGTGGTGGAAAAATAAAACGGTTATTTCTTGTTTCTCTTGATAACAATTTCCCCTTCGATAGCCGTCAAGTCAAGATCTGAATCTGTTTTAAATATTTGATACCAGGAGAGGGTAGCATATTCAATAGATGTGTGAAAAATATATTTGCAAATAACTATCTGACGTGCTTTGAAAATGGTTCAAGAACGATAACCGTGTCTGTCATGAGACAATCCGCATCAGACTGGAGAATCTGTTATTTTATCTGAATCTTGACATTTGGTGTAATTTATTCGCAATGATGCGTGACTCATGTCTCTCTCACATTAAAAACAGGGAACCCCCTGAATAAAATGGCCTCCTTCACATTGAAATAAAATTATAAAAAAAACACCATTTCATTCCCAAACTGAAACGAGACATATTGACGCGGAAAATCTGGCGGAATCCTTCCTGTGTTTTGAGAACGTACTTTAAAAGTCAATGGTATTACAGCCTCGTGTGTGCAGATCAATTGACGCGTGAGAGGGAAATAGATCGCAACGAAATCCCCCTTGCTATGGGACGACTTTCCACCATTGTCCATGGGCTAAATCCTGTTATTCCACTCGATATGACATGAATTGCTATCCTTTGACGTAAAAGAAAAGCATCTCTGATAGGTTTGCAATAAGATTTCTACCTTTCAATTAAATAAAACCCTTTTACTTCTTCTGCATAACTGGTAGACGCAATTTCTTTCGAATGAATAGTATATAATTTTTTGAATTGCACTTTGCTGTATAGAAAAATATATAGTAATGTCCCATATAACAGTTTGCTATTATCAAAAGTCGGTATACTTTATGGATTTATGAACGCATCAATATTCAACATTTTGAAAATTAAATCGACTTCTGAAAAGAACGTCGGTTATGATAGAATTCGTTCACCGCAACATCCATTCGTGAAAATACGTTGATTGTACACCCCCCCCCCCTCTCTCTCTCTCTCTCTCTGAGATCTGCGCCAGTCCTCGCATATCTCTCACATTATCAAGGTAACACCTCTTGTTTATTTCGATTTTCGTTAAGTCTAGCATAATGTATTCGTTCGTTGCCCCCAGGCATATGTGCCGGGACAAACACACACTTCTATATTGGAGGATCAATTCAACTGTCTATGACACATCTAACTTCTGTTACAACCCCTCTAAATGTCGTACATAAAAAAATGAATTTTATTAATATAATTCGTGCAATATGCAAGTTTTATACCCAGCAAACATCATTTATTGATTGTCTACAGTTTGTGCAACTAGGCAAATCTCGCAACGTAGGGGGCTTTTTTTCTGACATATCCTATTAGATTACTGCGTTGTATTGTACACATGGGTGTTATTTATGCAGGTTTCATTGCGCTGCATTTGTCATAAAAAATGTCACAAGGACATCATTAACACGTGCATTGAGTGGAGATTACACCCAAAATTTTATGTGTTTATATGCTAAGAAATGCAACACTTGATGTGGTTGAGTGAAGATAAGAGAAACAATTGAAGCATTCTTCAATGCGGACATATATATAGGGAGAGGTTTCCTTCCTTCATCCCCTCGTTACAATACTTAGTCTAGTTCTAGATCAGCCATGTCCTGAACGTCAAGTCTATCGTACGTTTGAAAGGTTAAAAGTGCAGTGCATGTTATGACAGTTTCTGCCATTTCCTGGTGTCCATACCGGTATTAGTCCAGGACTATTTAGTTGTAGCGTATGTAGTAGCCGGGGCTACGTGTACTTACGTGTACGTGTGACAATTAGCGGGGGGGTTTTTTTGGGGGGGGGGGGTGGGGTTTGGTTTTTTTTTTTGGGGGGGGGGTGGAATAAAGATCACATTAACCAGTAGCGTGGGTGTCTTTTATTGAGCCTTTCTTTAATTGATTGACCTAAAACCATTATCACAATATATAGTGAAAGAATTGTTCAGCGATCTAACCACCCCCCACCCCCCCCCCACCACTCACACACCTTCTTATTTGTATTTCAATATAGGCGTTTAACAACATGATGAGTGATGACAATATTTAGGCAAGATTGTTTTTAAATAGGAGTTCTTTAAATAATTTAATGTAATGCACATTCGAAATGAGGTCCGCACCCTCTCTTATCAGTACACACCCACATTAGATCCACGCCCGTTTATATTGTTATAAACGCGCCTGCGTGCTTAGACACAGCAGCATTTCGTAGCGCTGGCCTGTCGCTCTTAATGTAAACATTCTTGAGATATTTTATCCGACCTCATTAAACAAATAGCTTCTTGTCTCGGCGGCTCGGGTAAAGACCTGTTAAATTTAGCAGACTCGATAAAATATTGCGCCTTCCATCCCAGCGCCGAAACCTGTTTTTACGGTCGCATGAAAGTGGAGGAAATTTATTTAGGGAGGGGCAACAGTGCCTGCAATTCCGCACACTTGTAAGAAACATGCACGCAATTAATTCCGTGTCAAATAAACAACATCGTTGTAAATTCTATCGGATACATTTCATACTTGTGGATTTTAAATGTAGTTTTCTTTGATAAATTGTTTATTTCATTTCCTTTCATCATCCTGCCACCCCCCCCCCCCCCCCCCCCATCCCATTTTGCTGTCTCAGTTCACTTTTCCCGCGCAACATCGACTACACTCGACTCAATAAAATCATGATGTATTACGAATCTAGTTCGAAACCGTAAATTAACATTTCTTATTGTCCCCAAATGAGGCAATTTTCCACGCGGGATCTTAGCTAGCTTGTCACATGGTAGTGTATAATTAACATTCACCTCTTTATGAAATTATTTCCTGTTGAATACTGAATACATGATTCACATAGCTTACTTTGATATATACGTCGACCAGTTTAGAATGGGTGTGTTGAATAATCAATAAGGAAATACAACACATTACAACTTTCATTTTTTTCCCGGGTTAATCGCATTTACGAGAGCTTTCTCCAAAGAGTTAGTTGTTTGACGCATAACATGGTATGATACAGCTTATTTCTGTGCGCAAGTAAGGTATGGGGTACCCCCCCCCCCCCCGCGTACCCCTTATCTTTGAAAACTTGGCATAAATTCGTGTGGTCAATCATCCACTCTTTTTATGCAAGTTCTGGAGCTAATCACTATCCATCACTTAACGTTATCTCAGAAGTCACAATGTTATCATATAATTGGTCCCCCTGTGTACCCTTCCTGTCTCACAATTTTACCCCACTGTGACCCCTTGACAAGAAGACTAAGCACTTATCTTAAACCCAAGTCATTTTCCGGCGTTGCCCCAAAAGACGATGAAAAAGTACTTGTCAACCGAGCTCTATACAGAGAAATGCTGGGAATTTCAATCTGCGAGGAATTTTAATCAAATGTCTCGTTGTTGAATAGATGCCCATGTTGAGGCAAGGTAGCGCATAGTGAACACACAATGAACGGTCGATATAGAGAAACAGGGTGCTTGGTTAATTGGAAATTATAGTTTAAAGTGCATATAACGGGTCTCTTTTTCATAGATAGCTTTGTCGAGAAATCTAATTTAAACGAGTGTGTGCATAAGGAAGATAAAATGTCACATGCATCAGCTGCACGTTGCAAATGGAGTTTACGTAAAATTAAGTTGATTTATTTCCCGTCGCAGATCACTCACACGATTCACAAAAAAAAATAAAATTCAGGTTTGCAAAAAAAAAAAATCTCTCGGTAAGATTAAAAAAAGACCCAACATATCAGAAAGATATTGCGTATATCCTTATCAACATTCACTGGTACATATCAGTAAATCCCAGCAGATGAAAGAACTATCAACAGAATCTTAGATCCGCGCCTCCATCAATTGATGACATAACACATCATCCACGTGTATCTCGCACTAATTACACATCGATACATCACCAGGTCCCCTGACCCCAACGGTCAATATAGGTCTGTCTTACCTTTCCTTGGGCCTCGGCCGCTAGACCAGATTTCGTTGCTCTGTATGCCATGGTGTGTGAGATGAATTTTTTTCAGGACCGACGCTGGTTAAATATCAGACTGCGGATAACAGTCGTCCGGTGCTTTAAGTGTAGAAAGTAAACAATTTGTCGAGGCCAGCTAGGAATGATTCACATCATCAGGTGACAGCTAAATCTGATCGAGGATTGGCTGGTTTTTAATTAGTAGGCGGGGCGTGTTCTATTGAATTCATTAACTCCCATAATGTAACATATAATGGGACTATTTTTTTAAAACATGCGTCAAACACAAAAACCCTTTGATGGAAAGTGAATATTTTAAAGTGCACATATCCTTATATGGTAGTGTTAATTCGTAGGAGTTAAATTTTAAAGGTGTGCATTCATAATGGGGAAAAATACCGCCCCGTAGACTCATTGATGAATTATGCGACTTTAACAGTATTTAAGTAAACAGTTATTGTCTACAGGTAAAAAATATCTGCATTATACAGCCCACAAGACTTTATTGTTTAAAGACCAGTGACGCGCGGTTTAATTCTTTGGTACGGTATGCAATTCAGTGTGCGCTGATATAGTAAACACACGACATACATATTGCAATTAACAAGTTTGGCTCGTGGGTGCATAGATCTTTTAAGTACTTCGGACTAAGCCACCCATATCTTTTGATAACTTTTTAAATACGAATATAAATGACTTTTTACAGCTCACGGGAAAGTAATGCGGCCACGTGGGAAAGAATAATTTCGACGATGTACATGTAATTATAAAAACATTATAAATTGTTATTCAAATATTTAAAACTTCTTTAAGAAAGGACATTTAATACTTTAAATATTAGCGTTTTATGGGATTAAATGGATTGCATGACATGGGTAAAGCTATAAACTGTACACAGAATGAACGCTACTCGTAAAACATAACTTCTTTAATCGAGTTAATTATTAACATAATGAAGATTTTGCCTTATTATTATAGCCTGCTACTTAATAAAGAATTAAAATAATGAAGTAAGTTGACTTCAGTGTAGTCGTCAAATAATATCTATGCATATACTTAGGATGTAATTAATCAAGTTTTTTACCACACCGGGACCGGCACAATGAGAGAGAGAGAGAGAGAGAGAGAGAGAGAGAGAGAGAGAGAGAGAGAGAGAGAGAGAGAGAGAGAGATAACTCGTGGTAGAGTAGCTATAAATAATCCTAGTCGTGTCAAATCAAATCAAACATGGTTATAAATGGACCCCAGACACCCAGTTTGATGAAGATTCAGTTAAGGTAATTTTAAGAGATTGACCTTTTTATTTTACCTGAGCTTCATTGCATGTATTGATTTTTGAAGAAGAAAAAAATGTTCAGTGTGGAATAAAGGTCGAGGAGGAAGATTTCCAAACTCCAACTAAAGTAAAATGAAATTCTTTAAAGTTTTTTTTTTCTATTTATTAGAGTCCAACACTTTGAAATTATACTAGTAATTCATTTATTTTTTAAATAAATAATGTACATGTATTTTTTTTTATTTATATAGATATTATGCGAAAAATTCTTCTTGACTAAGTAGACAGGAATGTTTTTATGTGTATTAAGTTTTAGAGCAATTCAGTTTATGCATTTTTATGTTTAGAAAAATAAGATTATATATATTTATTCCATTGTAAATTGAGGGGATAGTTTTGAATTTTACACCTTGTTATTTAAACGATGAATATGTAATTAGGTTTCTTGTTTTTTATTCATACGAAACTTGTCAAGATTTTGCGTTTTATTTTCTTGTTTTTCTGTTGTATGTATGGGTGCAGCTCTTTTACCTGTTCACCCAGTTGTGAAACACACCTGTTGTAAGTTCTCATGTGGTAAAAAAGCCAATGTATTCCAACTTAATTTCGAGTTGGCGTTCATTTTTCTTGAATCAAAATTCAGGAGTTCACACACTTTTGTTTTGTCACGAAAATATTGTATACAGTTATTCTATGAATGCGTATTTAATCATTTCTGGTTTATGCAACATGTATATGCATGCAGCTATTTGTACGCCTAATAGTTTAAAAGTTATTCAAATTCTGTGCACATGTTTATCTGTTCATATTAATAGTTCCTGCCTCGAGAATTAAAAGGAATACATGTTTTATGTTTACCGTTGTATTCATTATAAATTTGCTGAAATTCTATGTCCTGTACGTAGTGAATAGAACCATTTTAACAAGAGACAAGGACTTCGGGTAGTTTTGTCACACGGCATTATGACGTAGGCTTGTCTATTTCAATATCAGCCAAAAATCAATATTTGTCTGACTTTTTATTTAAGCTAAGACCACACAGTCTGTGCAGTGGCTCATTTGTAACTTGTTTTGACGCAAGAAATAGTTTTGTCCTACTGAAAGTCCAAGGCCTTTTTAAAATGGTTCAAAGACCCCCCCTCCCCCTTTTCCAGCGTCAGAGGTCATTACATAAGGAATAAGGAATCATTTTTTGAGTATTATGAGGTGATAATTTCGGTCGGGGTGTGATCAAATCCAATAAAGCCCGAAGGGCTTTATGATAGATTTGATCACACCCCGACCGAAATTATCATCTCATAATATTCAAAGAATGATTCCTTATTACTTATATTTATATAATTTTAAGCCATCGTACGATTATATATTTAAATATTGATAAGCAAACTCCGCTGGCGCCTCGATTTGGCGTCATTTGTATTATGGGTTATATAGTACAAAATAGATATGTAGTGTTATCACAGGCAAAGACACTGGAAAATGTAAATATATAAATTTAAGTCAAGTGATTAAATCCTATAACGATCCTGTTTTTTTCTTGGCCTTTTGACCATGTGAAATGTTTTAACCCCCCCCCCCCACCGCGACCCATATCATCCATCCATACACACACACACACCCCGTCAACGTGTGCCACGTTAAACGATCATTCTAGTATAAATAATTGTTTAACGAACAGCCATCCGTTAAAAGGATAAGTATCTTAAATTCCTTTTCTTATACTTGTATATGAACTTGTTAGTATCAAATATATTTTTATAAATAATAAAACGATACAGAGAAAGAGCAGAACATTTTTTTGGTGCATAATAATGATGAGCAGTTTTTTTTTTTTTGAAAAAAAAAAATACGATCATGCTTATGCTTGAATTACTTAGTAAAGGCGAGACACGTATGCCCATATTTTGATATAATAAATGATTAATTCAAACAAAAGTCTCAGCGTTATCTTTCAAATATCTTTTTTTTATTCATTGTGTTATTTCTTCCTTTTTGGCCGTTTTTCTTCCTTCCTTTTTAAATCGTTTATGTTTCCTTTCTGTCCTACCTTCCTTGTCTTTCATACTATTTATCACCATTTGATTCATTCTCCTTGTTTATTTTTTTTTCTTTATTCATCCTTTTTTTTGAATCTTTATTAGACGTTCTTCTTCATTTAGTGAATGTTTCATTCTCTCACTCTGTATTTTGTGTTTCACAGCGTAATCTCCATCAACAATGCATGAAAAATGTAAGCACGTAACAACGTTTTTGAAAGGGGAGGGGTTGACTTACGTACCCCAACACACCAAAAATTAAAAAAAGAAAAAGAAAACACAGGCACGTAGCATCGGGGGGGGGGGGGGGGCACTTTTTCTCGCAGCAACTAATTTGTTAAAATTTACATATAAAAAATTGAATTATCATGGAGATCCCCCCCCCCAACACTCTTTGGGGGAGCATGTAAAAAATTAATATGAAAATAAGGAAATTAGGATTGAAATTGAAGTTTTATACTACTACACTTTGTAGCTAGATGAATATATTTCTAAGTGTGTTCTATAGATTATTTGATGTATTTGTGACATCATTGAATTTGATTACTTTATTAATTATAAACTTTTGTGGTGATGACAGTTGCTCAGGTAAATGAAGGACTATTATAACTCTAGAGATGATGCACATTCAGGTTGACCAATGATATTCAAATAGCTAAAATTCATATCTTAAATTGTTACATATGTTGAATAAAGTAGATACATGGTACGAAGGTCATGCACGTGCAAAAACAGACTGTATTAAGATGGTATGGGACAACTGTCGACATTTATGGTGATAAAAAAAAAAACTTTCACCTTTCTAGAATTTTGAAATATTACAATATTTAACAAAAAGCAAATATATTAAAAAAAATTGGAAAGGTAAAAATTATAAAATCCCCAGCAGGATTTGAACTCATGACTTAAACATGTCTAAACTATTGCGCTACGCTTGTTTAGGTTCGAAGTTTTGGAAAGAAAAAAAAATGAAATTATACTTGATTTTATTGTTTTTTTCGATAGGAATTACCTCCCATCTGTAGGTGTCCCATACCACTTTAAAGCAAAAGTCAGACCCTGGCTATATAAAAGCCAATGTCATATTGTTGAGTGCATGCATGTAGGTTGTTTGTACAGGTATAACGAACACACAGTGCTGTTTTGTGCATCACCCGAGAGCCGTGTGTCAAAGTCTCATGAAGTGCTACAGTACAATTTCTAATAAATATTGTTCGGTCATCTTGCTTTTCACGGCTGACCTAATTACTTTTTCAACTGAGACCAATTTGCCTATAATTAAGAAATGCATTTATTGACTAATAAAACTCATGCTTTTTATGTTCAAATTTGAAGCCCTTTGTGGGCGGAATGAATGATTCTGGACTGGACACAAAACAACATTCAACAGCAATCAATCACCAAACATTGGTTTATAGTACATGTAGTTAACATTATTCTGTGAATATATGAATATTCGGAAGGAATTTGATTTAGTAATATCTTTTATCAATTTAGATATACTTTTTTCGATTCAAAATTAAAAAGAGAGAAAAATCATTGCAAAGAAATTGAGCAAATTTCAGGCAATGAGTAAGCTGTTATAGAATATATCTAACTGTAAAAATTGTAATCAAAATAGCATAGAGTTATATGCATGTTTATAATACAGTGATCTTATAAAAAATATTCTCAGATTCATTATACATGTAACTTAGATAAATGAGTTGACCAAAAGCTGACATTGCATGTATCAGAATTAACTTTACAAAATGACATAGCATTTTTTTTTCATTATCACTTTCTATGTTTTTGCAACATATTGCTTGGAGATCAATGGTCCCACACAGTCCAACTTGCGTAAACAGTTTCATTGCAAAGAAAATCCGGAAAATGTAGAAAATGGAGCATCAGGCTCCGCCTGAAGGCTTCTACCGGATTTATGCTCCACCCAGACTCTTTCACCTTGAACTAACAGGAAAACAGCGGAGTTACAATGTACCCACAGAGTCACATATAGAACTTAAACCTCGCACAAAATAGGTTCCAACTTTAGGAGATCCATTGACAACCAAGTTTCCCTGAATTTCCCCTACAAATGGAACTGCTAAAAAGAACGTGAAAACACACACGCCGCTGTGTGGCGCTGTAAATACTCTGTTGGAAGCGTTGTATGCTTCGCCAACGTTAGAAATGACGTGTGGAAAAATGATAATTTCCCTTTCTTTCCAATTTTTGTCTATGTCTTCAAAAGTACCAGCAGTAAAGTATACCTATCTACTCTCTTATTGACTAAAAACAATAAAAAAGCAAAGCATAAATATTTGTAGACAAGTAAAGATTTTAAAACAATTAAAATTTAAACTGGGATCTCAATTTAACTCCGATGGCTAAACTTTAGTTTCAATTGCGCATGCTTTTGCAAACTCTTGTAAAAATGCCGTATATTTACACCGTTTTATTAAAAAATATATTTTAATACCGTTTATGAAATTGACGATGAGCAAAATACATATAAAAATTTTCAGATTCAGATTTTTAAAGAAAATCTAATTTTTAAAAAGATTTTCCCCTTGTTCGGAAGGTGCACTTTGCCATTGTGGAGTTTTTTTTAGATGACCCCTTTAAAGAACCACCCCCCCCCCCCAAAAAAAAAAAATAAAAAGAAGAAAAGACCCCCCCCCCCCAAATTTCCTTTTGTAAAAGTAAGACTGAGATCAAAAGTGAGATGGTCTAACTTTTATGGCCCCTGGGCCAGAGAATACTACAGTCATAAACAGAGCATCACTAAATCCAGAAATATGCATAAAATAACTAATTCATACATATCTGTATAGATTGGAATTAAAATTACAAAATTTTACGCAAAATAATTTGGAGTGAAATATTTTATCTACATTTAGATATTCTTTACCAAATTCACTGCTTTAAAAGCAAACTACATGTATTGTATAAAAACAAACATTTTGAGCTGACTACTGTCATATAAAATAATTTGATATCAAAAATACAATCTAATTGTAAACTCAGTTGAGAGGTAACATCAAAAGAAATGTAAAAATAGATTCTAATCGGAATCGATTTCTTTTTATCCCCTCGCGCAACTTGTTGCGAGGGGGGTATAGCATCGCTGCTGTGCGTGTATATATATATATATATATATATATATATATATATATATATATATATATATATATATATATATATATATATATATATATATATATATATATATATATAATATAATATCTGTGTACAAGTACATTGTACAGGTGTGTCCATTGTCAGCTCTTTAGCTAAATTCCAAGAAAACCCTCTAATGAATATTCATCAAACTTTGTACACTTCTTTGGCATTGTATAAGGACAAACCCTATTGATTTTCAATTCAATGGATTCAATACTTTTTTAATTATCTTAAAAAAGCGAAGTTAAAACATGAATTTTATGTACGACTTGACAATAGACATTTCCGGTATTTTTATGTTTGACTTTTAAAATTAAATCGCTTCCGTATCCATTTCAAACAAGAATTTGATATTTTTTTGATTTTAATCTAGTAAAGGTAAAAAAAACCCAAACGTTTTGTAGTATTGGAGGGTTAGAAGATTGCCCATAGGTAAAAGTTGAAGCGGGCAATCCGATTGACTTCGAAACAAGCAGTCGACTTTCGGACAAATTTTCCCGTATTACTTATGAGCCGGTGTCGTATAATATAAGGTCCGCCCTGTAAAATGGTCCGGCCGGACCTTTAATGTTAACATTTAGGGTCCGGCTTTCCCCTATAAGAAAAGGTCCTACCCGTAGTCACTTATTAAAAGTTCTCTTAAAGTAATTATTCTTTTTGCTCCTGTACATGTATCTTAAATGTATCTTTGTTTATGTAATCCAATCGGACATTTGCGTATCGTACATGTATGACCGTATTACTAATCAAATTACTTTTGGAATATTAAATATTGATAGCGGGTTAGATTTTGACCAATTGTATAAGAATCTGAAAAAAGAAAACCAGGAGTATTTTGACAATAATTTGCACACACTATTAATTCCCTCTTCCGGTGTATAGGTATTAACAGAGACTTTCACGACAGGTGAACACGGGTAAAAGAAGCCCTGCAGGCATTTACACCTGTGCTAATCAGAATACACCCCTGAACTGTGAAAGAAAAAATGTCTCCGCTGTAGTGTTCTACACAACCTAGATTGTCTTTTTAGCTCGTGCTTTGTTTAATTTTCGGTAGGTCAGGAACGTATGATTATATACTAATAATTTATACGTTATAGGTAGATTTAACATTTATTTAGTGTATGATAAATGATAAGAGGCCGCATACATGTATATGGATTACCTGAACAAAAGCGATATACGTTGACAATGATATCGTGGTAGTTAAATCATTTTGTCGAAAAAATCTATCAATACGGAAATATTTCCAGAAACTAATGTTATTGTGAGTTTCCTCTCGGTGATGTTTAGCGTGCCTCTGTTTACTTTGTCTAAAAATATCATGACGTCAAATGTTAATTTCAGCGCGTGCCAAGATAGGATTTATGCATTTTTTGACAATGACCTTGAACTTGCACAAACGACCTTGAGTCAAATTCATGACACACCCTCAGATCATAAGTAACCTTTGTATGAAGTAGATAATTCCGATGTTTCTCCATAAGAGAGATATAGATTGGACAAAAATGATGAACTTTTCCTTCTAGTGACGTTGAACTTGTCCAAATGACCTTGGGACAAAATCATGACACACCCTAAGGTCATAAGAAATCTTTGTGTGAAGTAGGATTATCAAATTTTTTCTCCAGAAGAAAAGATATAGACCAGACACCAATTATGAATGACCTTGGGTAATATTAATGATACACCCTTAGTTAGATCTACCAATCTTTGTTTGAAGAGGGATCTTCCAATGTTTCTCCGTAAGAAAAGATATAGAAAGGACAGAGATTATGCGCTTTTCCTTCTAGTGACCTAAAACTTGCTGAAATGACCTGGGGTCAAAATCATGACACACCCTTTCGTCATAAACAATCTTTTTGTGAAGTAGAAACTTTCAATGTTCCGCCATAAGAAAGATTTGGACCGGACACAATTGCAAAGACAAGCAGGTGGACGGACAGATAAGGTGATTCCTTTATACCCCTTTTTTGATTGGTCGGGGGGTTGCTGTTGTGGAATTATATAGTTATATGATGCGATCATCAGCGATGGAGCATGTAACTTTTGCACATCACGCTCTAACAACTGTTTCAATGGCATTTAAAAAAAAAAAATCAGTTATATTATTTGATTTCTTTCTTTGAATAAATGAGTTCTTTGTACATCTTGCTTTTCGTGTCTCTTTAACTATCATTATAGTACAATTTCTGACATTTCTTCGGAATAAAAAAACAAGAGGCCAAAAGGCCTTAACGGTCACCTGATTACCATAGCCTATACACAGACCTGTCGAGGATTCTAATATATGCATTTAATTAAGCTTCATTGTGGAGTTAAAAAAAATTAAAATATTGTAATATAATGACGATCACCTCACTGTCTGAAATCTTTCAAAGAGGACTATGAAACCCATTTATACTTTTGTTGAAAAACTTTAAGGAAATTCTTTAATAATAGAGTGCATGACCTGGTATTGAAAAGGTGCTAGACTCTGATAGGAAATAATTTTCCCATATTTGTTAACTCCCTAGATAGGTTAATGTGTATGTTTTTATAGATAAATTAAAATAAGATGGCTAGTATACAAGTTTAAAACAACCTCTCATCCTTCATCCCCATGGGAAAGACAGAATCTCTCCCCCATTTAAATAGGGCAATTGAACGACACAACACAACCTATTGGTATTCTACTCCCCTTACACATTCCAGTTTTTCAATATCCAACCACTGTTCTGCATCACCATCTGGCATTTATTCAAGAATTATTTTATCAGTGATGTTGGCTAGCCAATAGTTAACATACTATTAACAAGTTTAGAAAGTTCAAAAACTGTTTTTGCTGTTTTGTTTCAAATAACCTGTATTACTCTTTTAATCATACACTGTTACCCCCCCCCCCCCCTTTTTGAACTCTTTCCAATGCTTTTGAACAATTTCACAATATAGACAGCTTCTTTCTCTCTCTTTTCTAAATATGTGAATTTACTCATTTCTTTAATTGAAATTCCAGAACAAAATCAAATTATTAAGACATATCCTCCCCTCCCCCAGCCATAACCCTTTCCTTACATCAAGGCGATATGAAATGTTATTAAATATGACAGCTTGATGTTTTTTTTCTAAATATGCAGACATTTTCTATTCATGTCGGTAGAAATATTTTTTTAACCATCATAAACAGCACCACTATATGACCATTTTGGCTCCACCCTAGAGTCAGAATCCCTACCTTGGGGGGGGGGGGGGGGAGGGGGCAGGAAATTTACAATTTTGGTAGAGGGCCTCCTGGTCTATAAAATTATGAATTCAGTTTTCCTAACAGACGTGTGGGAGAATAGAAGATTACTTTTAAACATTATATGCATTAACACTATATAAGCATCCATTTTGCCCCTCCCCCCACCAGAGTCAAAATCCATACTCCTGTGGACATGAAATTTATAGTTATGATAAAGGTCTTCCTGGTCTACATAATTATGAAACCATTTTTCCTTACACAGGTGGGAGTAAAGACGATTTCCTAAGATTAAATACATTTTCACTTTATGATTATATTTGCCATACCCTAGGGCCTAAACCGCCGTCCCATGGGTCACAAACACAATTTAGGTAGAAGACTTCATGGTCATAATTACAATGCATTTAGTTTTAAACAAATGTATATGGGAATATAAAAGATTTTCTAAGATTTAATACACTTTACTCTAAGGCCATATAAGCCCTACCCTAGAGCCTGAACCCCTGACCCAGGGGCCATGAACACAATTTTAGTAAAGAGTTTTATGGACATCATAACCATTCATTCAGTTTTTTCTTCACATGTGTGGAAGTAGGGAATAAGATTATCGAAAACTTTGCTTTTTTTGCCTATTTAGCCCCGCCTATGACACCATTGGGGTGGTAGAGCCATGAATTTCACAATTTAGATTTCTCTCACCATAGAAATGTTTCACACTAAAAATGGTAACAATTGGCTTGGACTTTTCAAGAAGAATTTAAAACTGTAAAATTATTAACGAATGACGCATGACGATGGCCAAAGACCAATGGCTATATGGTCACCTGAGTAACTCACGTGACCTAAAAAATGCAACACCCCAATTGCATGACCTGTGAGCCCTACTTTAATTTTTATTTAAAAAAAGATAATATAAAATGCAGAAATTCTATTTAAATGTGGCAAAATAATTACAGTTTTAACGTCAAAAATCAAATAACTCATCTGAGAACAGACATATCTATATTGATAAAAAATAGCTTTAATAAATTTGATAAAATGCTGTAAAAATATAGTTGTTCGAATGCTTCGTTTACATTAGTGGGTATGTGTGGTGTCATTAAACCACAAAACAGGAACGATAAGCGAGTAACATTTTCTTCTTATGTTGAGCTTTACCTTTAACTTATCTACATGATCTATGAAAGAACATATATCAGATTGTTAAAAATTGTTTCATAAGACTTTTTAGAGCAAGGGCTTAATGATTAAGATCATTTCTAAACTATATAAATCTCAGCTCTATAAAGATATATAGGAAAACATTAATTAGCTAATTATAAAATACCAGTATTTGAAATTTTCTTCACCTAATTACAATTTGTGGCTAGAAAAATCGAAAATTTTAAGTAGATCTAATGGATAATCCAAATTGTTGACCACCAGTGGATAAAGAACATGTCAAGGTGGGGCCACTAGACAATCTGCCCTCTTTGCAACCAGCCAGTTTGTGAAGTCTAGGGAAGGAATCGAACCTTCTTACCTTGACAATGTTCCATATATCATAAAATTGTAGGTCACCTGCTTCATGCTGAGGTGTCCTGCTGTTTACTTTGTCGGCACTGAACAGTACTGTACACTTTTTAACATTTGATCTTTTCTGAACAAAATAAAAAGTTAAACAGAACCTTACACCTAAACAAACCTTATTATTTTCTGTATCTCTCCTATGTTTTTTAAAAAATGTTTTGTTTAATTCCGATGTTATATGAAAAAGAATAGCAAACATTGCCATTGGTTTTGAAAATAGTTGTTTTACACCATGTGCATTTGTACACATTTACAATTTCATCCATCAACAAGTGCAATACACTTTACTATCCTATTATATAATTATTTAAATGCTATTCTTTGGTTCCTTTATAAATTGGGATAAATCAAACAGGAATCAATGTTTTCATTCACATTCTTAATTTGGAACACTAAAAAAACACACTACAGGTGCCCATACATAAGTTATGGCACACCGGTATTTCTAGTTGTAAGGGGTAATTAATGAATAATTTAATTATGCTACCTAACAAATGTCACTAAGCTGAAAGAATACATATTACCATGTTTTGAACAATTATTATCTTTGAAATACAGATTATTTTCAAGATCGATGAGTGTAAGATGCATCAATACATCAAACAAGGGGCCCAGGGGCCACATCGCTCACCTGAGCAACAATAGCCTTTACTCTGATCAAATTAGCATTACAGTATCAAAATCAAAATAAATTTGTCAATCAATAATTTTTTGTGTTGTTTTTTTTTCAAATATTTTTTTTACTTATAAGACTTACCGGGTATGTCGAATACTCTGTATGAAAATGTACATGTCTACTTATATTTAAAGATCCTATACATCTATGTGAATAATTATGTAGTATTACTAAGTACTTTTGTTATTGTTTGAGAACAAATGTAAATTAATAATATATTGACAATAAAAGAAAATACATCTTAACAACTAAGTACAGCAGATCTTGCTAAAAAAATCTAATTCTGCCAATTTTTATCCACAAATTCTTTTTGGTAAATACCAAGCCCCTGTTGTTGTAATATCCCCCACTGTGGCCTCGCCCTACCCCCGGACACCATGATTTAAACAAACTTGAATCTGTACTATCTGAGGATGCTTCCACGCCAAATTGGAGCTTTCCTGGCCTAATAGTTTTTGAGAAGAAGATTTTTTAAGATTTTCTCTTTATATTCCTATCTAAAAATTCATCCCCCACTGTGGTCTCGCCCTACCCCCCCCCCCCCCCCCCAACACTATGATTTAAACAAACTTGAATCTACACTATCTGAGGATGCTTCCACGCCAATTTGAGCTTTCCTGGCCAAATAGTTTTTGGAAGGAAGATTTTTAAAGATTTTCTCTTTACATTCTTATGTAAAAATCCATTCCACCATTGTGGCCCCATCCTACCCCCCGAGGACCATGATTTGAACAAACTTGAATCTATGCTACCTGAGGATGCTTCCATACAAGTTACAGCTTTTCTTGCCAAATAATTTTTGAGAAGAGTTTTGAAAAATACCAACAAATTTTCAATAAGTCTAAATTATCTCCCCTTTAAAGAGGCTGTGGCCCTTCATTCGTATTAACTTGAATCCCCTTCATCCATTGATGCTTTGTACCAAGTTTAGTTGAAATCTGCCCGGTGGTTCTGGAGAAGAAGACGAAAATGTGAAAAGTTTACAACGACAACAACGCCAACGACGACAACGACAGATAACAGACAAATTTTGATAAGAAAAGCTCACTTGAGCTTTCAGCCCAGGTATGCTAAAAACTTAACAAGTAATCAAAATTTAGGTGACTGTAATATGATGTGTGGTGATATATAACGTATATCACTTTTCATTCATCTATATATGCTATAAAAAGCTCCTAAACACCAAATAAATGAAGTTTTTTGCTGAATTACATGCATACATTTGTTAGAATTAAGTCTAGAACATAATGAAGGAAGGATTTTTAGAAATGTCTTTCTTTATCATACTCTACATCGATTCTGTATGATATAAACTGAACAATACGAGGTCTTACCATAGTTACCGGTAAAAGACACACAACTGATAGCTGTCAGATTCAATTTTCTGTCAATCAGTTAAAGGGAAGCAATAAAAAAAATAAACTATATGCATTCCATAATTGGTAGGTGTTACTATCCGCACATAAAACTTGAAAATGCATGTAATATTTACAGTTAATTTGTCCTCTATCTGAAAGCTATCCCTTAACAACTATAAGAGAATTGTACATATATAATTATTAAGAACATTGACTGTACATGTATAAAATTAGAGCCCCGTAATTTTAGTGTCTGATGAATGATTTGAAAATTTCAGCTAATAAGGACACCCTGCTGCAAAAATAAATTGAACATGTATTCCTATGGCTTGACGGTCTTATCAATAAAGTATTTGTATACATTGACATGTTATTACTTGTGTATCATAAAGGTATTTTTCTGATGTTAAGAATATTATATCAAATAATAAAAGAGTAATTTTTTTCTCCAAAAGGGAAAATTCTACTCAGAATGCCTTCCAAGTACTAAAAAAATATATATAATTTTATGTAAAAATATGCAAGTTCAAAATAATGTAATACATTTTGTTTGAAGGTCTGAACAAAAATTTAGAGAAAATAAAAGCTTTTAGTTCCTACACATAATGTCATTACTTATTACATTGTATTCTAATAACTACATGTATTAGGTAGTCAAAGGGAAGTAACTTTCAAAACTTCTGCCATACTTTTCATACAATTGTGACTTTACAAGCGAGTCCAATCTGTAATAAACTTCTAGTGTGGGACTTCACATCTAAAGAGAGATGAAGCTGAAAGGGAAGCAAAATTGGACTCTACTGTCT
This sequence comes from Magallana gigas, assembly GCF_902806645.1. Classification (NCBI taxonomy): domain Eukaryota; kingdom Metazoa; phylum Mollusca; class Bivalvia; order Ostreida; family Ostreidae; genus Magallana; species Magallana gigas. The sequence continues at coordinate 53,537,968 of NC_047563.1, forward strand.
ATGATGCTCGAGGTCGTTGACACACACTGAACATTCCAAATCCTATATAGCAAATTCTTCATGATATTAAAAATAACTTATTCCAAATCCTATCTAGCAAATTCTTCATGATATTAAAAATAACTTATTCACCTTTCCTTTCAATAAAAAAAGTAAATAAACATTTATCATTGAAGAATATGTAGACGGTGACCAAAAAATAGTGAAATAAGTAATAGATTTTATAGTCTGTTGGTGTTTGGAATATATTTTCTTGTGAACTTCAATGTGAAAATGACCAATGGATTTGGATTAATGCTTTTCAAAGCTGGTAAAAGGTTTATATGCAAGAGTAAAATGAATAGAGTGTATATCTAAGTTCTTGATGGTGATCTTGATTTCTACAGACCTAAAGAGGCAAGTACTGTCACCTGTGATATTTGGCTTTGAAACAAGATACTTTCTATGATCTGTCCCAAGTTATAGCTTCCATCACTTTTTGATACCTGTGAAAGAGGTACAGTTGAAATCAATGAAATGGATAATATCCAAGACATCTTTATTGACAAATTGACCCTTTTCACTCATAAAAGTTTACAGGAACAAAAACAAATTTCTTACGGAGATTTATAATGGAGAATGTTTCATCTGTTCTCCATTCGGAAGTACTCGGGACACCATGCACAATTTTTCAACGTTTAATCCGGGCTTATTAATGGCTAATGCAATGCAAAATCTCCGTAGACTTTCTATTTTGGGATGTGTATTGTAACCTGAAGCGGTAGAGGGGGTGTTTTAAAACAGATAATCTGGACATTTTTCATATTATTGGATGATCTTGGTTTGAGCACAAAGGTATTTATTATTATCAAAATATCAAGCGAAAAGTGGTGGAAGCAAAAACTCGGGACAGAGTATAGCTCATAATTGCTTTACATTTGCAAATTATCCTCATTAATTAAATGCTACTAATTATTCGGAGTCATTGCACTACAAAGTGATCATTATTCTAACATATATAATGTACATTTATATACTATAACTGTATTTATATGCTAACCTGAGTTGAACCTTTTACAGGGAAATCTTCAGCAACTTAGTCTTTTTATCTAATAAATGACATAATAAGAACATTGAATTGTTTCTGCCACACATACGGTAAGCTATAATTTCCAATCACATGTGTTTGAATACTAGTAGTTGAAGTCAGCAGATTAAAAAGAATTAATATATATATATACACATACAATATTCACATTTAGCAAAGATTAAAGAGAATGTATCAATAACTCTGTAGAAAGAGTAACACATCATGGTAATGAGTTTAGGTCTTTTGAAATTGATAAGATATTTAACAAATCTTTGATAGAACTTTTTGCAGCCATGCAGTGGAATCATTAAATTTCGTGGGGGGGGGCAATTTTCGTGGATTGCTTAAATTTTACAGGTTCGTGGGGACCTGATTTCGTATATTCTCCTAAACCTACAAAGGAAATATGACTTTATTACTATATTTTTAAAATTCATGGAGGATTTTAATTTGTGGACGAGAGGTAGCCACGAATCCCACGAAAATTGAGCCACCACGAAATCTAATGATTCCACAGTGATTTCCAATATTAAACAAAAACACATGTACATATACATATATAACATTATGAATAGTATAGTAAAATTATTGATAAAAAGTATGAGATATGTCACACAAAATACTATTGGGATATTTCTAAAAAATTTAAATGTTAATATTAAGTTCATTGGGGTCAAATGCCTTATATTTAATCTGGATACATTACCTGAGGAATGTGGGAAAAGGACAACTTGGCCTTCCAGGTCATCATGAGGTCCAGATGATAATGACTCTCTATATAAGGTATAGTCGGAGGTATGTGTGTGAACTTGCAGACCATTCAAGCACATTCTGCATTGTTAAGATATTCATAACACACACCTTTGACCTTAAACTCTTTACCAACAGGGGATGAGATGCTATGAAATCCAAAAATGAAAATTTAATACATGAATCGCATTGAATCATGACTTTTTGAGAGATACAGTCTCACAACTGCAGCGGTGTGTGCATCGCTTTAAGAAAATTTGAATACACACATTGCTGCAGTTATGAGACTGTGTCTTTCAAAAAATCAAGATTTAATGCTTACATTTACATTTTTTCAACTTCTTGCCTTGTCTGTAAATGTGATTTTTACCTTAAAATTCCCATCATATCCTAAGGGTAAGTTCATATTATAAGTGGAAGAGCCACAGTAACAGCCACAAGCGTGAATTTTGATTTTCGCTTGTGATGTTGCAGTTTACTGCATTAAACGTTTGTGACGTTATAATAAAACTTGTCATTTTAACCTTTGAGTACCCTGTGTGCATTAAAGTGTTATAAATGCCGTAGTTTTTGACACACTTAACAAACCAAAAATATGTAGAATGTAAATATTACATAACTCACTTAAAGGAATAAATGTACATGTAGTATTTAACATTAATGCAATCAATAATGAGGGTCGTACGTTGCCTAAGCGGTGTCAATGTCCTTGCATAATACATTCTCATTTATCAAAGTAAACATGTATGAACTTTATATTGTATGCAGAATAAAGCATAAGAGTTTGCGAATTATTTATTTGTATTACATGTATAAATGAATATGATTTATAAATTTACTTACGTTAATTGCTGAAATAAAAGAATTTTGCAGACACGTGTAGAGATTTAAGTTTAAGTAAAATGAAAGTGTGAGGGCGCATGCGCAGAAACCTACAGAAAGATTCTGAGTGATCATCGGAAGGTTTCGTATTCTGCAGATAAGCTAGACTGGCAATGCCTGTCTGATATGCGTGATATATATTTGATAGAAACAGAGGACCAGTCAACAGATGAGCGTAATGGCTGCCAATAGATTCAAAGTTGACTTGTCACATCTCTCACCAGAGGGTGCGTTCCGCAAGCTTCACTGACTGTGTGGGTGTTCTGACATGTAAGGACGCCCTGGTCCGTTCTTGCACAGAATGTTCAACCTCTTACATTAGCAACAACTCCCAGGAAGATTGTCAATGTTTATGTGTATCTGGTAAAAGACTAAAAATGTAAACAAAGGATACAATGAAACACTTTAAATTTCATACAAAATAAATATACACACCGTTATTAAGTGATGCTGATATTACAGGGATGTCTCTAAAAATTGAAGTAGAAGGAGGAAATGAAAAAGTAGAAGGGGGGTCTGGGGGTCTTGCTTATAGCTACTTTGTGTTTGAAATGCAAAAATAGCCGGGTAATTAAGGCATTATAGGCGGGGGAATTCCCTGCCTCCTGGGTCTAAGAGACAACCCTGCTGATATACAGTTATCAATAATAACATTATACATAAAGCTTATGACACTTATGGGCTTCCATATATAGAATTAAATTTTGCAGTATAACACTTGGAAATATAACCACAAATATTAGCTCAGATCCATCAGAAAACATTCAAGATATCTTGTAAAACTATCAATATAAAGTTTAGGAAATAATTCACAGAAAGTTGTTCAAATCAAAACAACCCTATGTTTACATTTCTTGCAGAAGACAAAACTGCATATGAAAGCTTCTTCAATTTTTACACATAAAGCTAATTATGGCTACTGTAAAAGCTAAAAACATGTAGAAATCATCTTTTTACAGAATAATAAACAAGTTTTAAATCATTACTTACTGGCTAAACTTGACAAAAAATACAGAGCGCGGTGTTCAACCACATAAACAAATGGCGGGCTTCGTATAACAATTTTACTGAAAAAACACAAGAGAGTTCCGAAATGAAAAATCAATAATTAAAGGACAACAGACTCAACAGTGGGAGCAAAGCATTAAATTAAAGCGAAAGACTCGCACTCTTTAGGTATACAATGAAGTACCGGTATCTTGTTACATGTTATGTCACTAAAAGTTCCTGGTAATTGCTTTAAAAATCACACATTGACCAATAGTTTTAACTGATAGTCATACAATCAATTATTTTCTCACTTCTCATTTCACTAAAGGTTCCTGACAGTTGCTTCAAAAGGCACACACTTTTACAATTTGGTTACACAGAGGTTTTATTTTTCAGCGGAATAGTGCGAGATAAAAATTAAATTTTGTAGTTCTTTAATCTACCAATTGCTCGTTCCACGTGGATAAAATACTTTTTTTTGTTTTCAAAACATCATGTGCAGTGAAATGTTTACCCCCCCCCCTATGAACACTTTTTGGTAAATAGTGGTATATTCAATGTAGACCTTCTTTCTAACAGTAAATCTCTTATCAATAAGCCCCTATCTGCCATCACTTCATCACCAGGTTTTACAATATCTAAAAATCCACAGTGTTCAGTTATGTACCTGTCTGATACATTTCCACCCCAAAGATTTGAAATGAACATGGAAGCTCCCGAAGGAATAACAGCAACTAAAGCTTTAAAGGTATTTTTCTGCTTATAAGAACTGTATGTTCTAGACTGTGCTATTGGAGTGGAAGGCAGTTCAATAAAAAATTAAGTACAATCAATTATGCAAGTTGTTTTGGGAAAAACTGATTTAAAACATTTTGGCAAAATCTTTTTCATACATTTAGCAGATGGTCTTTTCAAAAGAGGTGAAAACACAACATTCATATAATTAATCCAGGTAACAAAAATTTGTGACAATCTAGTGCATGAAATCCCAAAAATATGAAGGAATGTTAAGCCTAACATGTGAACTGAATAGTTCTTCACCTATTGTGAATCCCCTGTCAGCCATAACTTCATCATTTGGATTCAAATAGTTGTAAAACCCTGATTTTTTAGTGATAAACCTATCACTTGCTCTGCCCCCATAACACTTCGACAAAAACATGATGTAACCATTTTGTGCAATACAAACAAGAAATTTTAATGTGTTGTGCGACTTGTAACTGCTGTAAGTTGCAGTCCTGGCTTTCAGGGACAATGGCCTCTGAAGGTACACTTCTGTACAATCTATGATACATGTAGTTTTAGGATATGTGTTCCTAAAAGAAGTTGGTAGAGATCTTTGAATTGTGTCCTTTGGCAACCACATTATTAAATCTTTCAACTGAACAGCTAGGATATTTATCCATGAATTAAAAATTCTACTAGCAAGCTGATGGGAAATTCCGAATCTTTTCCCCAAGTCTTAGAACTGTAACCCTAAACGTAATCTAACTAACGTTAACAAAACTTGTTCATCGATGGACAATAAATAAGGTAAATCATTGCCATGTACCCTCATTATATCTACTAAAGTAGAGTATTCTGTCAGAGACAACACTGTATAAAACACTGAATCTTTCTCTGTCATAGTTTTGAAAGATGAAAGTTCACGTGTTGTTTGAGTACCTACAGTATTAGATGTTAATTGTAGACAATATAAGTGGTCATGCAATGAATCAATTGTCTGAGTTGTTGCATCTGCTTTTGGTCGATAGGTAACACAAGACACCCCATACTGATGAACAATAACAGGTGGTGTCTGGGTAGAAGCTGTTGCTGCTGAGGGAGTATTGATTTTCATGTCTGTGGGTTCTGCTGCTGCTTCATCTCCTCCTATGCATATAAGGCCACTTTCTTCATCCTGCTCCTGCTCATCCTCCTGATTAGACATGTTCCTTACCAGTTTTCTCCTACCTTGCTTTATCTATTTAAAAATCATACATAGTAATATATCATACATATCTGAACACATATTGTGTTTTTACATACCCGAGGATGATCCTGCATCCATAGTTAACTTCAATCATGCCCCACACAGTCATTGTACCCGCCAGCAGGCAATCACTGGTGAAAGTATGACCACTCAAAATAGCTTCATGTAAGTTCAAACTGCTATTTAATTTGACAGTTTGAAAATACTAAACTATTCTAATAATAGTCATAGTAATACATGTATGTGAATCACATTAACTGCAAATATCTCATTCTGAAAGTAGAATTAAACAAAATTCAAACTAAAATTTATGACAAACATGTACCGGTAATTTTTTGCACCCTAACCTCTTTGTGATATCCCATATGTAATTGTGGGTCAAGGTTCAGTTTGGTTGGACACCCATCAAGGAAATGAATTGAACAGACCTGTTAGCATTAAAAGATAAAAATATAATTAACCCTGGTGAAAACTGTGAAGATGCAGTCATATATCATATTTATACATAAACATGTATGTTAATGAATACTGTATACATGTACGTCTACATATATAAAAGAACACATGTAGTATTTATAAATGTGTATACATGTGTAGATATATATGGTCAGCATATATTTTGCATATTCAGCTGTTATTATCGACGATGTAATTCAGATATGAAATTAATAAGATGAATTAAAAAAATTAAAAGACGATAACTGATAAATTGCGACATAATAGATATACTTGGTCCTTTTTCCAGGTTGATAATCCTTTCTATTGATAGCTTTGAGCCATCGCATTCTGGTATCCACTTGCGCTGGAATGCAAAACATCCTGAAAGGCGCTTGGCAAGGACAATCTTCGTGTCTTTTCCCGTGCTCAGAGCATTCCTCCATCTTCCATCTATACAACTTTCTCTGATTATTGGTACAGTTTACACAATGTCTTCCACCAGTTTACACAATGTCTTCCACCTCCTTTTTAGTACGGCATCGTATCAATCGAATGACGACCGTCAGCACCGTAATGTCGGTCGACGATAGCGCCACCTTCCGTCTAAGGGCGATAACTGCGTTAATCTTACGTACTGGAATTATGTATAAGTCGCTTCTGTGATATATTTTAGAGTATATCATTTACTTTAATAAAGTCTAGCTTATATCTTAACAGATCGTAAAATATGTTGTATTTATATCAAGTTTTTTTTAAAAAGGGGAGTTGTCGTGGACGCTTAGGTAATACATCTTAGGGGGTTTTCAGAGCCTGCCGGAATTGGAACTCTGTGAAAAGGTACAATGGACTATTGCACATGCGCAAAGGAGCTGTCGGATTATTCTCATAACACTTCATCTGCATTGATTATTTGATAGGTTTCTTCAGGGATTACTTTTTTTAAATAGGGATGTCAACGGACTTGTCGAGGCAAATGTGACAGATAAATTGTAACAAGACCACTCAAAAGGTAAGACCCCTTACAAATTTAATCCAGTTTCATAATACGAAAAGTATAAAACTAACGTTAGCATAATAGTGTACTGCAAACCATGTTACCAACATTAGGCCAAACAAAAAAATGTGTGTATAGGGTAACACTGATGAAAAAATTAGGTTAGGTAGGTAGGGATTTTTTTTTAATTTTATCATATTTTTTTGCATGAATCTTAAGAGTGTTTGTTTGTTTCATATTTAAAAACGTATTTTTTATTGGAAATAAGATAAAATTCACAATCAGATAAAATCAGACATCTAAAAATGGTAGGATCGGGCCATTTTTGCAGGTTAGGTCAGGTTACCTGAAACACACCACTTTTTTTTTTTTAGGCCTTAAATGAATTTTCAGTACAAATCAGTTCAAAATTGAAAATTATTACTGCAGTATTAAAGTACAATTTTTTCTAAAACACTTATTTAGAAAATAATTATTATTTTTTATAAATAACCTACATTAATTAGGTAAAAAAATAATTTTTGCAATTCAAGCTGCATGTACGTATCTAAAATGTAGTGTTTGTACTGGACCTGTATATAAGTCAAAATATTTTTCCTAACAATGTTTAACTCCAACTCATCATTGTAAATTATGGCACTAAAATTTCATCATCAGTATAAATATTGAATTGGTAGATGTTCAATCCATTTTTGCATTTTTGTTCTGACCAATAAACTGGTCAATTTTATTAAATTTGTGGATATTTTGCTTATGTGATTTACTAACTGGAATGGTGTTTATATTTAAGGGAATGGGGTGCAAGTATACTAAACAACCAATGAGATGCTTACTATGGGGTGGAGGGGTTGTGAGTTATAGTTTAAAAAAAACCCAAACAACATTTTTTAAGTCTGTTGGATAGGAACTAGTTGAGAAATGTTCATTGAAAACTTACACAAAACAATTATGATTAACAAAACAAAGTTGAAGACAAAATTGAGTTCATGCACAGACAGGGTTATTCCAGCATACCCCCAAACTTTATTGGTGTGGGCAAACTAATTTTCATAATTAAAGTATGGTACATACCTTTATTAGGCACTAGAATTGTTAGCCACTTAATTCACACGATTTTAACTTCCAAATCACAATATATATCAGTTGATATCAAAGCAAACTCAATTTTAGGATCAAATCCATTGATTCATGGAGAAATTTGTAAAGAATTGCACCAAAACACTTTATATATATTCACTCTGCCAAAACTAAGTAACTCTTTACTATTTTCACTAAAGAGTAAAGATCCTTTATTCTTTTCACAGATAGATATTGTTCAGTTTTTCAGGTACTGATGACTTCAAAGTTGTCAGTTATAATTTGGAAAGCACTTGGCTCCTCTAAGTATTATTTCATGGCTCTTTGTCTGACATATCCTAAAAGAAAGAAAGAAATGATATTTAGGGAGTGAAAATGGTGTTTGAAGTGTAAACAATTTGTTTCAGTTAAAAGCTACATATGTTTCATATAAAAGCTGTTTTTGCAATGTTGGAGATCAGACCCAAACTTTGTCAGTGTGATGAGCTGTATATAAGAAAACACTGTAACAAATGCATCAGGTTGTTCCTTGGAGTTGTTTGAATACTATGGTTGCAACTTACGATGACTATTTTCTGATGCATATTTATAAATAAACAATTCCCATAATGTGTATATCAGTTCATATGTGCTTGGTAAAAGTAGCATTGGGAAGCGGCACGGCACGTCTTTTTTACCCCAAGGATACCCCAATGATAGAAATGAATAACTTGATACCCAAAGGGGTCTCATAAGAGTGCAAGGGTCACCCCTTACCCTTGGTACCCCAAGGAACCCCAAAGATACCCTAATAATACAGATTTATAACTCTTGATACACCATAGAACCCCAAGGAACCTCAAGGATACCCTAATGATCGAAATTTTAAACTCTTGGTACCCCTGGGGACTCATTGGTATTCCAGACACACCTCTAAGAACCCCAGGGATATCCCAAGGAACTCCAAGAATACCCTAATATTACAGAATCATAACTCTTGATACACCATAGAACCCCAAGGATACCCTATTTATAAATGATACAAATTTAAAACTCTTGATAACCCTGGGGACTCATTGGTATTCCAGATACACCTCTAAAAATCCCAGGGAACCCCAGGGATATCCCAAGGAACTCCAAGAATACCCTAATAATACAGAATCATAACTCTTGATACACCATAGAACCCCAAGGATACCCTATTAGTAATAATACAAATTTTGAATTCTTGATAACCCTGGGGACTCATAGTTATCCCTGACACACCCTATGGATACCTCAAGGAACTCCAAGGATACCCGTATACCAGTAATGTAACTTTTGATACCCAAATGAACCCCAAGGATACCCTAATAACACTATTTTATATCTCTGGATACACCCTTGAGTCTCTTTGATATCCCAAACACCAGTACGTATCCCAAAGAACCCCATGGATACCCAAAGGAACTTAAAGGATTCCCTTAAAATACGGATTCATAAAACTTGATACCCCATAGAACCCAATGGAACCCCAAGGATACCCTAATAATTCAAATTTAAAATTCTTGATACCCCTGGGGACTCATTGGTATCCCAGACACACTCTAAAAACCCTAGGGAACCCCACAGAAATCCCAAGGAACTCCAAAAGATACCCTAATCATACAGATATATAACTCTTGATACACCATAGAACCCCAGGATATCCTAATAATACAAATTTTAAACACAACTGTGTTGTTCTTACACCTATAGGGCAAGGACTGATTCTTAGCAAGAAATATTTGTGACAATGATGTTCCTGTGGACCTCTTAAAAATTCTCGCCCGCAAGTAAAAGTTAATTGGTTTTTCAGTATTCAATAAACACACATGATAAAATGACATTCTAAAAAAATGTTAACCCAAAGAACCTAAAATATACTGTAATGTAGCCAAATCCAATTACCGGTATATGGTATTTACTTAGTATTACCTTAATTGATAAATTTAAGCAAGGTGCATTAATTATTTGAGAAAAAGGAACAACTGACTCCCGGTCTTTATACATAACTTATTTACTGATGATATCCGGTTAAACTAAATTAATCTTAAAATGGTTGATATAAATAAATGTGTTTTTTTTTTTACATCCTTACTTTTAGTTTAGTATGTAAAGTTCTACAGTAACTATGTAGTAGTTGGGTGGGGGGGGGGATATTTTTTAAGCAAGTTAGACTCAGAGCTGAGATTTTACCTATATACACAGTAAACAGCATTTCTTGAAACATATTTTCAAGTCTTTGCAACCTCTTTTCCTTTGATTTTTATGCACATCATTAGTTTAATGTACCTTAATACAACCAGGCTGATATATACTTTTTATTATTCTTTCTCTTTGTAATTTTTTTCAATTTTTTTATTACTCTCTTATCTAAGAAAAGGGTTATGAGAGAGAGAGAGAGAGAGAGAGAGAGAGAGAGAGAGAGAGAGAGAGAGAGAGAGAGAGAGAGAGAGAGAATATGATTAAATTGTTTGATATTTTCAATTATCAATCAATGGCTTACATGTCTATGACTTTTTAAGTTATTGAGAGTAATATAGTATAGATTACAGATTTTATCTTTGTGAAAAAGGACTAAAAACTATTCATTGTGTTTGAATTTGAGTGTTGCTGAACATTTTGCTGTAGGGATTCTCCAGATGTATATGTTTATTAAACACCATTTATATATAAAAATTCTGCAAAAGTTTGTTAGGTCCAAACTGTGTACTGTTTTGGATTTGAATTCCCTTTGTAATACAGACAAAAGTCTATTGGAGCTACCCAAAATTCACAAGGGTTGTCTACCCCAAATAAACAAGGAGATGTAAGTGTAGGTAAATGTATTGCAACACTGATGGTGAAGCCATTGTGTCTACATGTAAAGGGTTATGTTGGTCCTTTAATCCCTGTCCCAGAGCTACCACCAATATACAAGGGTGTCTACCTGCAATTAACAGGTATCTTGGTGCCTGTCAGGTGAACAATCTGCACCCCTAATGGGTCCACCCATTGTGTTGTACCCATGAAGGGGAGATAGCCCCACTCCACACTTCAATGATTCTCAAAAGAACTGCCAAATAAGGTTCTCAAAAGAACTCCCAAATAAGGGTAACACCCCCTCTGTCAATGGTAAAACAAGGTTTGGCCTCTGTAACTGAACAATATCTTTCCCCACTTCATTTGAAAATTTCACCAAAGAAACATTGTCAAAAGCGTTCATTCAGAATGGTTCACCAGAAGAATTGCAGACTTCCTTGCGGTGACATAAAATTTAGTGCTCTATTTTCATGAATTTGTTACTGATTCAATTATTGGCTGATCATCAGTTCGTAAAAGTCTTAAAGACAACAAATTCTGCCTATTACCGATACTCGATTATGATTTTCAACCGATTTGACGACAGTAATTGTTAAATTCATCTAAAGTGAACTGATATTTTAAGTTAGGAGAAACATTATTTTTATCATACCAGTATGTATTGGGGTATCACAAGTGTTCCTTGGGTTACCCAGATGTTTTTATGATATTCCATTGAGTCATTGGGTATTAATAATATAATATATTTTACAGTGCAGCCATTGGGGTGGTTATTAAATTCTATCATTTGAGTATCTTGCAATTGGGGTTCCTACAGGTATCCTGGGGTACCAATAGTTGACCTTTGGACTCCAATGAGTATCCTGGGGTATCAATAGTTATCAATTTTTATAATTGGGGGTATCCTTGGGATTCCTTGGGGTATCAGGGGTGACCCTTGGATTTCAATTGAGGTATCTATGGGGTTCTCAGGGGTATCCTTGGGGTTCTCATGGGTATACTTGGGATTCATTTGGGTTCTTTGAGGTACCAAAGGGCGACCCTTGGATTCCATTGAGACCCCTCAGGGGCTGGGGTATCAATGGTTATTAATTTCTATCGTTGGGGTATCTCGTGGTTCCTTGTGGTGACCCTTGATTTCAACAAGAACTGTCCTAATGGGACTAATACCCCCGCAAGGCTAATTTCAAATGGGGCAAATAATTGAATTGAATAATAAAGGTTTGGAACACATACAAATAAAACAAATTCTAGAATTGTAAAAAAAAAAAAAATTAGTTAACAAAGAAAAATTAAAATCAAAATCATCAGAATTTCACTGTAAATACATATGTATAACAGTAATATATTTACAAATTTATGTATCTGATGATATATTTTTTTATTTAATTGTTTTAAAGAAAAACCAATATGACAATAACCCCTCCCTTTGCAGAAAATGGAAATACCGGTAGCCAAGTAATGCTCTTCTGTTGATAAAACTTTGAATATCTTTCTATTTAATAAGAGTCTTGACAGATGTCATTGGTTGTTTCAAATTTTCCTCACTCTCTCCTATGGTACAATGGAACTCCATATCAGAAAATTGATCCCATTGGACTATGATTTTCTTTAAACTCCCAAAACATTACCATAATTACCATACTATGTAAAAATACATAAAAAGAAAATTTAATATTACAAACAATTTTAAAATTGCCAAAACTCTACAATCATATCTGTAATTTTGAATTTCATTTAAATTAATGTCCTATAGGGTCACTTCATCAATTTACTTGACTAATAAATTTAAACAGCTTCTTAAAATAGTTAACTTCTTTATTAATAATGATATTATTTATTTCCTTATAATGATACTATTAGAAATTTTTTACATGAAACAGTTTTAAAATAACCCCAAAGCCACTGCCCATTTTACAGATTATCAATTTTCCCTACACACATGCTCCATATAAACAATGGCCCAGATAATGGCCCCCTTGGGACAAATGAATTGAGCCACACTTGTCTTTGATGTTCTGATTAGCTCCTAAGAATTTATCATTGACCGACAAATATTTTGCTTTGATAGAATACTTATAAAAAATAAATTTAGTTAACACATAAAGACAAAAAACCTCCATCTGGATGTGTTTATATAAGTATATTTTAGAGTGCCTTAATACTATAAATTAATTAATAAAATCTGTAAGGATTACCTCCCTTACTTTTCAACACCAGTAGACAATATATAGAATAAGGAAAATGAAAACTGTCATAAAATCATGAAATCTTGTCTGATCTTAAAGCGCCAGTTTTTCTCCAATGGGAGAATTTTTTTATCAGGGTCTGCTGTCAACAAAAGGTTACAATCCAGTCAGATTTATGACCCTGTAGTGATGCTCTGCGTAAAAAGCTACAGCATTACTGAATGAAATAACAAGAACATGTGTAGAAGGTGTGTTGAAATTTATTCCCACTTGTCGGCAAAACCTTAAAGATATTGAAGATGTGGAATATAGTTCAGATTCGGACTCTGACAGTGATGATGATGACTGAATATTATGTAAATGTGGTCTATTTGCAGTGATAAATAATTTCTACTGTTAATTATAAAATTGCAGGTGCATTTTTTTCAGATGGTGTTCAACATATGAACAAATTTTCAGACTGTTCCATGCAGTAGGCTAGTGAAAAATTCTATAGGGGGGACAAAGTTGCGTCTACAGACAGACAGACAGGGTGAAACCAATATTCTGTAAATGTATTATATTTGGCGTGTACGATATTTTGCGGAAATTAGTTTTTGAATAAGTTGGTGTAGATTTGAATCAGCGTATTCTTGAATGTGACTATTCTTATACATACATGCATGGCATTTAGCGTTATACGCATTCCGCCAAAAACGCTAAATAGAATACACAGCCAAATGTAGTACGTTTACAGTACCCCTTAAACTTCATTGGCGGGGTATAGGGGTATAATAAGACTCCTGGGGTATACCGTAATAAGACTCCTGGGGTATCACTGGTTATTAATTTCTATTATTGGGGTTACTTAGGGTTCTTATGAGTGTCCTTGGGGTACTAAGAGGTGACCCTTGGATTCAAATGAGAGCCCTTGGGTATTAATAGTTATTAATTTCTATCACTGGGGTACCTTGGGGTGAGCCTTCGATTTGAATGAGACCCCTGGGTTATCACTGGTTAATAACTTTATCATTTGGGTTCCATGGGGTTCTTATAGGTATCCTTGGGGTTCCTTAGGGTACCCTTGGGGTACTAAGAGGTGACCCATGAACTCCAATTAGACCCTTTGGATTTTATTAGTTATTAATTTTTATCATTGGGTTTCCTTGATGTATCCTTTGGGTTCCTTGGTGTATCCTTGGTGTATCCTTGTGGTTCCTTGGGGTAAAAAGATGCACCCTTGGGGAAGAGGCATGACAACAAGTGTGTTTAACTAAAATTGTAAAATTCATTTTTGACATTGACAAAAAAAATTACTTCATCTTTCATTACTTTCTTTACAAAGGAATAAATTGTAACAATATTATTAAACATATAGACTACCATTTCTATACCTGATCAGAGAATAAAAAAAAGAACATCAATATCACTTCATTTTGGGACCCCTCGACTCAAAAACATTTGTTGAGTCTCTGTCAGTTTCTTTGTCTCCCATTACAGGCATGTTGATCTTGCTTGAAATCCTTCTTGTTTACTGAATAAGCTTGCAACATCACATAATCAGGTGATAATAGTTTAATCTGGGGTGTTTACAGCCCGGTCTGCAATGAAAAAAAAAATGAATATTTTATTAATACTTTTAAATATGATCAAATTAAACTGTATAATTTGCAGAAAGTTACGGGAGATGTTTTAATATGATTTAAAGATTATACATGCATGTTGGTTTGGTTTCTCATTCCATTTGTATGCCCATTTGTCATATTGTCTGTCCGTCACAATTATTTATCAATCTCAGCTACTGCAGCTCTTGCATTTCATGAACTCACTTCTCATTTCTAATAAAAAAAACTTGATAGCAAAACATAGAGATGACCCTAATTTTCGTTCAGTAACGAGGGACCTCTTGAATGAGAGCACATCGAATTGTCTCTTTCCTGTTAAAATATCATGGTAGGAAGTCTGCAGATTCGTTTTCCGGCAAAATGCATGTGTATTGAAAAACTCTGAAAATGAAAATAGGGAGTTTCACAAATTTGGAAATGGTGTACATCAAACAATTTCAATTCTTTTCTTCAAATGATATAATTCAATTTTGACACTTGCTTTTAAAATTGCAAATCCTCTTTTCTGACACGTGTCAAGCATTTTGATTTAAAATGTACCAATAAATGTATATACACTCTGCAAGTATAGGAACTATTTGGTTAACGGCACTACTTTGTTGTCCTACCGATTCTAAAAATAGTTAGAGGGATATACCCAGATGACAATTTCTTACCAGATAACTAGTTACTATTTTATAGATCAAAACCACAAGCACCTGATTCTCTTAATAGACATAAATACCCTGTATTAAATAATACACAAGGTACCCATCTTGAATTTATTTCAAACTGTCTCATCTATTTTCCCTGTAAAGTGTTCATTTATATCTTTTATCAAATGACATGATTGTTTTAAACCTCTTCATACATGTATGGTCGAAGGTCCTAAAATCAATAGGGTCCAAATTTCGACGGTGTTTATCTTTTGTTTACATCTCGTTCGTTTTTGCAGGAACAAGAGCAATTTTGTATGCATATGATACTATGTTAAACTAGCAATCAACTGGCCTAGTATTTATTAAAATGAACTTCAAACAAGGAAGAAATTAATTTATGAATTTTTCCTAACAAAAAACAGCAAATTTTGTTAATCCACCATCACCCTGAATTCAAATCATAGTAACACAAAAATATAAACACTATGACGAAACACATGGTGTATCGTCTGCAAGGACCGAAGATTCATTAATGAAAAACAAGTAATGTTGTGGGGATAAATTTAACTGACAAGACAATGTTGAGCAATCGTCGAATATTTAGGACCAGTAACACCTGAGATAGGCGGCCCTCGTAATTTTGTTGAATTTATACTTTGTAAATTGAAATAACAAAATGTAAAAAGGTTAATCAAATTATGTTAACACAGCAAGCTATGATTGATATTCATGATAAATACCTTAGCTTTCAAAATTATTGCTTATTTTATCTGAAAAGAGGACCTTTTGATTAAGACTGACGAAATATGGGCACACAAGGATATATTAGTACATACATCCTTGGTTTAATGATAGGTTGAACAATGCAGATTCTTTACACCTATATAATGCTGAAATTTTATCACCCTATAGATAATACGTTTTTCTTTAACGCAACATCTACATTTAATACTCACGTAAAATGATGGAAACTTGAACTAAATGTCTATTTAATGGAACTACTTATCGGGCAAGCCACGCTTTGATTGGTGGACATAGACACTCGGCACACCTCGGCCGATTCGTATCTCATCTAATTGATCTCATTGAATCGGCCGAGGTTTGCCGAATGAGACAGAGGACCAGTACAGTCTAGCATATATTATGTTTATAGACCTTGTCTGATATGCGTATGCTAGACTGGTCCTCTGTCTCTATTGTAGAAAGAGAGCGAGTGTCACTACAGTATTAAATACATTTTACTATATATTTTTACCAAAATTGCACAACTTTAGATACAGATTAAAAATTCAAAACGAACTTCTGGAAAAAATCCTCTTTGACATCTTTTTAAACAACGCTTCATTTACAATTTTCTAGCAAAATACACACGTGCATCCAGCAAGGCGTTAGACTTTGTTTACCTCGAAGCTACACACGTGCTTGAAAATCAAGCCCGGGCCTTTTCACCCCCCTCCGGAAACAACATGCATCAAAAATTCAAATGACCTCGCATTATTACAAAAATTGGATAGTTAGACCTCTTACACATTGTTTTTCATCTCATAAAAAAATCAGCTCCTGTCGCGCGTGGAACCGCCCCGAATTCAAAGGAAAATTCGGGAATTATTTTGGCTCAGCCATGTTTTGACGTGAACCTTCAGTGAAATACTATTATGACACCGATCACAAACCACGGTCGCCGTAGTTCGACTAAAATGAGATCGAACTCACTTTAGTCCGACTAAAATAAAACCGTGGTCCAACCAACGGAGAGTCTCTGGTCTGTCTCTGGTCAGGTAGTTTAAAGATTGCGGCGGAAAACGAAACCTCCAAAAATTGCTTTTTTTAATCAGCACAACACAGGCACGTAGCATCAGGGGGATGGGGGCCGGGGGGGGGGGGGGCCTGGCCCCCCTCCACTTTTCTCGCAGTAGGGAATTTTTTTAAATTTACATATAAAAAATGGAATAAAAATGGAGTTGCCCCCCCCCCCCCACTTTTTTGGGAGTATGTAAAAAATTGATATGAAAATAAGGAAATGAGGAGTGAAATTGAAGTTAAATAGTTCGCCAGCCCCCCCCCCCCCCCCCCCCCCCCCCCCCCCCCGCCGCGGATTAGGATTTTGAAGATTTTCGGAAACTTAGTACTTTCCTTTTCTTTTTCTTTTCTTTTTTTTTTTTTTTGGCTTGTCAAGATTTTTTGGATGAGTCTGCCCCCCCCCCCCCACTTTCAAAAACGATGCTACGTGCCTGCAACATGCAATGTGGTAAATTTTAGCGCGCACACATATGATTTAATGTGTTTACAAGGTATTGTCCGTCCTTTTTCATGAACAGTAAAATTAATTATAAGTAGCAATTAACATCTATCTCATTTTTTTTAAAGCTGCTTGGTCCGATTTTATATCAGATTATATGCACGCTTTTAAACGATGGTTATGCTAAGTATATATATAATAATAGACATTGCAGTAGTTTTCCCAGTCAATTAAGCCAACTTTCAATGAAGAAAAATACATAGATGATACACAATTTGCTAACAAAACAAGCGAAATAAAAGGGTACCCCGTTAATTCGCCTCATGTTAAAATTCACCCCTGACGACGAGACGGGTATGGTTGTATTACGACTTTGACATCGCTGTAAATAAAAGTCGAAATGATCAGGCAAATTACAAATAAACATGTGTACGTTTTGATCGCTAAAATTTCTGAAGTTTGCTTTCTTTACAATCGATGCATTGCATGCGGGTTGAAAAATCCCAATTGTTCGGGGGACGAGCCCAAACGGTTTCCTTTTCTAAACATTCCCGTGATGCATTTTGGTTTGTTTTTTCGTTTGCCCAAAAAAGAAATTATTTTATTTACTTTGAACATTTTTAACTTTGAAGGGAGAGTGATTCTGCTGGTGTAAATAAGAGAAAGTCCATATCTTTTTAAGACAAATGATTTGTTTAGAAAAAAATTGATACTGTAATAACGAAAAAAATCGGACCAAGCAGCTTTAGAATTCATACACGGAGTATGTAGGTTAATTAGTTTAAAGTAAAATTAAAAAACAAGTGTTCCTTTTAAAGGAATGATCGGCAATAATGATATATTGATCGCTAGAAGCAATCAACATGATCAGTTTGATGTAAAATAATTAAAAAAAGTACTGTATTTTTACAAAATATAGAATATTTTGAATCTGTACACCATAATTTCATCATTATAAACCGTCAACAAATTTAGTTTCGAAATAAATTTTGGGAAAGCCGTTCGTAAACTCCTTGTCTAGTTTCATATTTTAAACGTAATTATTAAATGTTAATGTATCTTCTTCTTCTTCTTCTTCTTCTTCTTCAGAATACTGAGTAGGGCTCTCCAAAGAGCATTAACACATATACAAAGAAAGAGTTGTATTAAAATAATTTAAAGCGACTGAAAAACATTGAATGCCATCATAACTTGCTATTGAGGTCGCATTATAACGTAACCTTGTTTATAAATCAAGCCGTCTTCCTAGCTACTATTATGCAACATCAATAGATCGAGGTCAGTTCATGGAGCATCTTCTTATGATTGAAGTCAGTTCATCGAGGTCAACTGCATTACTGAATGAATCTTTCGATCGAAATTCTTACGCGTGAGACAAAATGTGCATTCTTGAATTAGCAGGTCGAACTGTATTTTATGTATGTTTGCATCTCTTAAGGTAAATGAATTGAAATAAAACTGAGTAAAATGTTATATAAATACTAAACCAAACTTCAAGTTTTTATAAGAACTACCTATGCAAACGGAATGTATGCGCACGTGGAAGCATTTGCCGTATGCCTCATATGGACACAACAATGTTCGGTCGAAGCCGATCACAAAAATTACTGTTACAAAACATCGTATTTCACTAAGAGTATGAATTTATTTAATTAATAATAATTAATTAATTAATTAATTACCAAATTTGTGTGAAGAAGAACATACGACCTTAGTCTGTCACGTATTTAAAACAAGCATGACGATGACGCCCAACAGAAATGGGCACCTGATGTTAGCATTTAAAAAGTAACAAAGCTCAAAACCACGTGTCTCTGTTGCATGTAAACAGCACACACATGCATTGAAAGAAGTAGTCCCTACGAAAATTGATCAATGATCAAAATATGCTTGTGATACTGTCATTGGTACAACCATTTTTCAAACTGAATAAGAAAAATATAAAAATTAAACCAAGAAAAAAATATTTTGAAGAATGTATGGAACTACAGAATTGAGTTTTTTTGATTGGTCGATTTTTGATTTTTTTCCTTATTGCCTTACATACCTTTGACCTTTTATTCACAGTATAGGTATGGAACGCCGTTAACGCCAAGAAGGAAAGTTTTACAGTGAAAAAAATATTTTAAAAAAATTTCAGAGTACAAATTCATTTTAGATCAACATTATCGTTAATAAAGACAAATGTAGTAATTAAAATACCAAGGTAAACCAGATTCTTGAAAGTCTTTAAAAATCTTCTTTTCAGAAACCATACCAGCAAGGAAAGCTGAAACTTACGTGGAAGTATAATCAGGTAGTACTACTTAAGAGAAATATGTGTACAATATCTTAATAACATATTAAATTCCATTAATTTACTTGAGTTTGCCGATACACAACATTTTTTGACGTGAATATCACATGAACTGCCTATCTACTGCTAAAATAGGCAGTTCACTTTGCTATGGGGACATTCTCGATATTTTGTCAAGCAAAATGATGGTTAATATTGACTGAGAACAATATAGTCTTTGGTAGGAGATATTCAGGTTCCCGCATTAAAAAGATTGATATCCTCCGGAAAAATACAATCTTACTAAACGCGTAGGTTACTTTTGAGTGACGTTTGCGATAAAATGACGTTGAATAAATTGCCTGATAAATAATAATACATTACATAAAGCTAAACGATTTTGGCCTTGCCTATGGCACCTGTAAAAGAAAGATTCATAAATCTTGCAGTTAATGTTCACATTACCCCAAAGATATAGCATAAATGTATAACACGTTTTGAATAAAATTAGCATTTTTTTGTCAAGAAGAAGTTAAAATGTTCAATTGTTAATGCACACAGATGGACAACGTTCGCGGACGGTTACAAATTGCAATAGGTCCTCTGAAATTGTATATACATAAAGAAGCATTGTAATATTGCAGTTTTAAGACACCATCTTTAAAATCAAAGTACTGAAGTACTGACGGGAGTTGATTTTATCTATTATCATTTATTTTAAAATCAACTTATCTTGCGTGGCAATTAGTTTTTAGTCTGTATTTAAATGACGCACTTTTTTATAATATGAATTTTAATTAGACTTTTTAGACGAGAATTTACTGAAACCCCTTATGAATCATGTTGTGTAATATCTAAAGATAGATTTCAAACTATGTATTAGTAATCGAAACAATTCTAAAAATTTTATGGATCCAAGCACTATTAATATTGAACTCCAGTCTTGTTCAACCAGACGCTCAGCTGTCTCCGTTAATCTCCGACAAGCGAAAGAGCCTCTCTGTTTGTCGGAGATTTACGGAGACAGCCGAGCGTCTGGTTGAACAAGACTTTATTAAACTCTGGCGTGGGAATAGATGAGACTACATAAATATCTAAATTGTTCGTATTATATAAAATCTTACTAATTTCAAAGTGTTTACAGATAAGTTTCATTGAAAAACAATGCTTCAGCATACATAACATCGAATTTTTCTATTATATTCAAGAACTAAGACTTGTCAGCGGTATTGATTTGTGCTTAGGTCCAAACACTGTTTCACTCTCGGTTTGCCAGAGTGACTGCATAGGAGAGTTGATTAAAATCAACTCCCAAAAATCATTATTAGTTGTTTGATATATGACTTGGATCTTTTTCCTTTGAATGTATGATGTGAAAAACGGCCCTACTAAATTGACAAAATTATAATTTCGGTATTTCTCTTTTTATTTTGCATGTACACTAGCTGTACTTAATCTTTGATATAGATACTCTTATATAATCCCTTTCTTACCCAAGTTATACCCCCGTAAACGAGGTTTGGGGGTATATAGGAATCACCTTGTCCGTCTATCTGTGCAAAATTCGTATCTGGTCCATATCTTTCTTATGGAGAAATATTGTTCCAACTTCACAAAAACAACTTCATTTGGGCAAGGTCAAGGTCACTCACAGGACAAGTGCAAAATTCGTGTCCGGTTCATATCTTTCAATTAAAGTAAATTACAAGATTATCAAGCATTATATACATTTAAACTTTATGAACATTTTTACCCCCACCCTAGAAATAGAACCCCTACCTTGTGTGACATATATAATTTACAATTTTGGTAGCATATCGTTATCAAATTAACATCAGACCTCCAGGGAGAGTATAGGAGAGTATAAACTTGCAATGTTTATACAGTGAAACCGGTATATAGGCCTGCAATTATGTTTGCAAAGTTATCCTCTTACTATGAATACTTATTTAAAAAAAAAAATTAATCAAAGTTTAGATGAAAACCATATATACTGATATAGTTTTTTGTTATTGAAAAGTCAATGAAGAATAGATAATCTGTAAATTAAATGGCTAAGTATTTAGAAGAATTTTCACTTCTTTCGTTTGAACGTTCAGCTTGATCAACAAATAAAAAAAAAATGATAATATAATATGTGTTGTCCATATTAACTGTTAACTTAATATTTATAATAATGATTATTTACATATATACATATTCATTAACTAAGATTATGTTGAAGAAGTATAGTAGTCACTATCTTTAATTATCTATGTAAATACTGACAGGGGAATACTACTCTTATTTGGTAAATACTTTTGATAGATTTGACAGAGTTATCCTTCCTTGCTTATATCTCATATCTGTTTGACATATTGATTTTTTTTTATTCCTTTGAAATAAGTTTAACTGTATATTTATTACCTTTGTCAAAATTGATGTTTGTTTTGAAATTACTTATAAAACATCCACAAACAAAGGATTAAAGTTCCAAATATGTTTTTATACCCCCCTTCGAAGAAGGAAGGGCAGATTGCGTTGCTGTAAAAGTTTCAAATTTCGTTAAAATCAAGATCTCCGGGGATGGGGCCACTATGTGGGTAGAATTTTTAAATAGGAATATAAAGATTTTTTTTTAGAAATTTTCTTAAAAAGCTTTAAGTTTAGAGAAAACAGAAAACAACCTCAGATAGTGTAAATTCAAATCGGTTAAAATCATGATCTTCAGTGGTAGGGTGGGACAACAATAGTGAGAAGGGTCCAATTAAAATAAAGAAGAGCATTTTAGATTACGGTATTTACAAAAACTGAAATGTTTTGATACATGATTTAACCTATATGCAAGCTTTTTGGACTTATTGTCGATTCCTGTAAACTGTTTAGACTTTGGCCCCATGGATAGTGTTTTGGCTTTACAAGGGGTTCAAAGGTGGATGTAGGTTTATATACCATATATACACAGTTGTTTAAGATCTTCTTTTAACTGCAATGCTCAATATGAGATATGGATATGAATAGTTCTGTTAAAAAATGGGGCTCAATGGTAAACATAAGAATATCCATGCAGGGAAAAAATTAAATATCGTTTAAAAGTGGATCTATAATTATACTTTGTCCAGACATTTTGTATAAGATTCCATAAAGCTGATTTTACTGTGTCAATTGTTGCTCAGATGAGCGATGTGGCCCATGGGCCTATTATTGGTATTTTTTTATTTGTGTGATTTATAAAATAATAATATTTTTCTTCATAGGAAACAACATAAAAACAAATCTAAATAACAATGGACATCAAAATTATGATACCCAAACTGCTCGGCTCTAGTTGTCTGCCAAAGTACATTTTTGCACTAATGGTTGTTGTTTTTTGTTTTGTGGAGACAAAACACATGAACCGTGCAGAGAGGTTTACAGAGGTAAGGCAATCTATTTACATCGACCTCAAAGTCATGCAGACTAAAGGAAGGAGTCTTTTTTAGACGTATTGAAATATTTAAAGTATATTCGCACGAGTGCTAATTATAAAGAAATGCGAGGAATTATAAAGGTCATATTAAATGTTTTTTGCAGCCTTAATCTTTGTAGAATAACAAATTTATTCAACATTTTCAAAATATATTTTTTTATTTATAAATTTAAAAATGTTTACATAGAAATTTGATGTATTATGTTCAGAATTTAACACCACTTTTGCAATGTGGAAAAAACTAACTCTAAGTTTGTATAATAAGCTATGTATAACAAAGCCTTACGACAAAAGCGACAGATCATTATATACAAGTATCTCATGCATAGATACGGTATAGTATTGCTTCATTCGTAGACAAAACGCCATAACAAAGTCTTATGTACGCATCATGTGTGCGGGAAGTGTAATCGATTGAATAAAAAACAACACCCCAAAAGGCGTGAGAGGTAACTTGTTTTAAAATTAGGACGATTGAAAATAGTAATAATCAAACCAATTATGTGCCTTTATAAATGCTTAAATTTGACACATCCAATTCACCTTGGTATGCTAGTTTATAGTTTTTAGCTCACCTAAACCGAAGGTTCAAGTGAGCTTTTCTGATCACCCGTTGTCTGTCCGTCTGTCTGTCTATCCGTTTGTACACTTTTCACATTTTTGACTTCTAAAAAATCACTGGGCCAATTTCAACCAAACTTGGTTCAAAGTAATCTTATGGAAAGACCCATTACAAAATATTCTCACAATTTGCTCATGGGCAGCCCAGGTGAGGACTAACAAAATTTCCTCACGTGAGCTTCTCTTGTTAGTCTCATGTGCAATTTAACATGCAAATTAGATAAAATGCTCAAGTGAGAAAAATTCTGCACATGACCATTTCGTGAGGAATAGAACTGCTCACCAAGAGTTTTGCTCACATGAGGCTAATGAGACTCATGAGGCTCATGTGCAACAGTTGCTCTTTTCAAATACAATGGACAAAATTTAAATTAAAGATATCAATATATATTTACATCTGTCATTTTAAAAATACCGTTTTATACATTGTTTAACAGGTCCAGCACAATCTCTTGATTTAGCTATATAGCTTAAAAAAGCTAAATAGCTTAATAAAGCTATTCAGAATAGCTTGGTAAAGCCATTTATTTGCAGTTTTTCACAAAAACTGTCCACCACCTTGTGTGCACTGATATGAGGCGTGGGTAAGATTGTGTTGAATTATTACTAATCAATTATCTTATTTACAATAACTGGCCTCCTTTATATTTCATTCAAGAAGTAACTGAAATCATGAATCAATTGCCTCAACGCTTTTAGAATTTTGAATGCAAAGTATCTAAATTAGAAACACAAATTGGTGATTAATCTTTACATGCATTGTTTACAGAACAGTTCAAAGTTGAAAACTTTAACTGTACTAAAGTAAAGTGGAAAAATATACACATTTATGAAAATTGTATGACAAAATAGCTAAATCAACCTATTCTTAATAGCTTTTTCAAGCTATGTAGCTAAATCAATAAATTGTGCTGCACCTGTTTTACATTACATTTACATTAACCTATAGAAAAGTTACCAATAAATAATGCTGGCATATTGAAAAAAAACCCTGTACATATTATGTAGATTTAAAAATGAACACAGAATGATGAACAAATAAAACTTGACAGACTCTACTGACTGGTGACGATTTGTTGCTGCATATAAACGTGTATTGCAGTTTGATCACAAAGCGCACAGACAGACTTCACAGTTAGCAAAGTTCAAACCATACACATAGTTCATAAGGGGTGCACGACCACTGGCTGTATAATTATGACTGATCAAGGCATTCATCATCATCATCATTCCTAATGTCCTTTTCATGACAGTCTCATGTCTCGTATGCTCTCTGATTTCACACATAAACAATCACACAAACAGCTGAATACCACGATATGAAAATATTATCCACATCGAGACAACCGGACTTCAGCATGTATACTTCTCCATAAACTAAATTACGTCTTGACTGAAAATTGAATTCAGGAAAAAAAGAAAAGAATATAACGTTATCAAATAAAAACTCAGACAGGTTAAAAAAGTGTTCACTAAAAAATGGGATGAAAATGTTATCACAATATAATTGCTTACGGGAGGAAGAACTTGAATTTTTTTTCGTTTTGATTTAACTTTGCTACTGCATATACTGACTAAGTCCCATTTCCTAACCTCTTGCTTAGGTGAGAAAGTTGAACTTAGAAAAAATAATCTACCATCGATTTTTCTGTTTTGCATGTTGCTTACGTGGGCAATTCGAATAGAATTTTGCTTATGAGCATTCAGGTGAGCAAATTTTTGCACATGTGCATTTTGGTTAGCATTTTCCTCCCTAACAGTGCTAACAATCTGCATATGAGCAAAATGAATTCCTACCTAATTTGCATAACGTTACATTTCTTACTAGATTACTTACTATTGGCCTTTTGTTGAAGTTACACACGTATGTAAATAACGTATTCCAAATCTTATGTGATAGCAGTCTTATGTAATCGCGGAATATGGAAACGTAGAATATGATTTGATACCTTTTAGGGTCTAATCCGCAAAAAATTCGAGCCGCAGAAAATACATGTTTTAAGTTAAATTCAATATGGGTAAAATTAAATATTATGTCAGTTCATTATAGGAAATATTCTTGTCTCATTTCACAGAAAGATAGATGTAAAGATATCACACCAAAAACAGTAAGGACATGTCCTCAAGGTGAAGCCGAGATACAGGACAAAGCCCGGATGATGAAATGTGATAGCTACACAGAGTGCAACGGAAAGAAACTGGTTTACCATTGTATTAGATTCAAAACTGATCTCGTAGAAGTTTGTGCTCCTAATCTCCGCATAGTATGTGAATACAAATCCGGTACGTACATAATGATGGAATTTGTGTGTGACCATAATACACTTACGTAGAAAATTTTAAAAAAATCCTCCAATTTTATGAGTGTGACATCCACTCAAGCGAAGCACACAAATATTTATACCGTAAGTTTTTTAGACATTAATTTAAATGTTACTGTCTTCACATATCAATACATGAATGAAAAATAACAATAACAACACAATAATGTTTGAAAAATAAATAAAAGGAGTTAATCAAAATTGTTACTAATAGGATGTTGTGCAGTGTTTGAAGAAGGACTAGGACGAGTGATAGTTGACCCAAACAGCCACTGCCAAGACTGTCCTTGGCACTACTATTCGAATGAAACTTCGAAATGTAAGAAATATCTATACTTATAAATTAAAGCATTTTGCAAAAAAACTACAAAATGCCTGAACCAGAGTACTTGCTTACACCTTTGGTATTTCAACAAATGTGTGATGATGTTCGGAAGGTATAATTAAATTTTAACAGATAAGTTATTATTGTGAAATTAATCAAAAACCTACTTTGTCGTTTGATTTTCGATAAACAAGCCCGAAATAGCAAATATGAAAGTAAGGTGGTGGACACGCTTTGGGGGATCCAAGTCATGGATAGTCTCTATTAAAATATACACTTGCAATGAAACGATATTAAATGACTACGTAAAGAGTGAATATATTTACTGTGAGCCTATTTAGAGAATACATAGAAGTTAAGAAGCTACAAAGGTTGAATAAATAAAATGAGTCAATTCATTTCTTTAGTGTTCGATATTAGTTTTGATACTCATTCGCTTGCACAAGCACAACCTCTGGTGAGAGATGGGATAGAACTTTCCAGAACGGGGTAAAAAAGAATGCAGATTGACTATTTAACGAAAAGTATAGATGATTGCAAACCCATTGCATACCCATTCACTGGTTTGAAATGAATACTTCAGTCAGCTGCAACAAACAGAATTGAAGGGGCATTGCCATGATTTTGGTCAAAAATTATTTCTTATGTTTACAATGCTTCAGTAAGGCATTTTTGATATGCAACCAAAATTTGAGTGTCATTTGTTGAGTTATCAGCGAGTTACAATGCGTGAAAATCTTCGTTATGTAAACAAAGCCTTTGTTTACATTTTAAATGTTGAAGTTAAAATTACAGTTTTAGACCAAACATAGTATGTTAAACATTAGGAACTGTTTATTTATGCTTAAAATAAATAAGAACATAAACAAATCAGTTTGAAAAAGATTTTTACTGATATATTTAACATATGTAAACAAAAACAGGGCACGAGCCTTGTGTACATGACGAAAAGTTGTGAGCCCTTTATCTTGCTTATTACTCTACGATTAACTCTCAAAATTCTTTTGATCATTAGAAATGCATTCCTAAAGTATTGTAAATAATAAAAACAGAAAAATAAAATTTGACCAAAATCGTGACCACGCCTCTTTAAGGTCACGTACATTTCAGTTTAGATTCATCATCTCTTACCTCTCCTCTAAAAATCCAACAATGCAGTTTGAATTTTATTTCGATTTTAAAGAATAAGATAAGGAAAAAAAATCGGACAAAGCATATACAAAAAAACCAACAACAAATGGTTCAACATTTTAAGCATTATATCATAATAATGTGTAAAGTGTTAATTCCCGCGCTTGCGCGGACTATCATCTAGTAGTATCTATATTTGGACTATATAAATGTTACGAAACCAGATTACAATTGTTTTAGAGTATGTCTACAGTCATTTCATGCATATATTTTACAATTTAGGGTAAACATTTTTAGCTCTCCTGAGCTGAAAGCTCAAGTGAGATTTTCTGATTACATTTTGTCTGTCTTCCGTATGCCTGTCCATCTGTCCGTCTGTAAACTTCTCACATTTTCAACATCTTCTCCAGAACCACTGGACCAATTTCAACCAAACTTGGCACAAAACACCCTTCGACAATGGGGATTTAGAGTTTTGAAAATATGGGTCACGCCCTCTGACAAGGAGAGAAAATTATTTTAAAAATTTTCAAATTATTTCTTCTCAAGAACCTTTTGGCCAGGAAAACTGAAACTTAGGGGGAAGCATCCTCAGGTAGTGTAAATTCAAAGTTTTTAAAATTATGACCCCCGGGGGTTGGGTGGGGCCACAATGAGTAGTCGAACTTTTACATAGGAATTTAGATAGGGTATTCCTTAAAAATCTTCTTCTCAGAAACCAATTGGTCAGAAAAGCTGAAACTTATTGAAGCATCCTCAGGTAGGGTAAATTCGCGTTTGTTCAAATCATGATTCCCTGGGGTATGATGGGGCCACGGGGGTGTAGGAATTTTTATTTAGGAAAATATTGAGAATTTCTTTAAAAAATCTTCTTCTAACAAGAGGCCAATGGGGCACATTGTTCACCTGAGCAACAATAGACATTATAAAATTAGCTTTACAGAGTAATATACCAAAAAAAAAATTATAGACATTGTACGTAGTCGGACAGATCCTGTATACTAAAAAAATCAATTTTTTCCTCGATATTCTGTTCATCTTTGATCCCTTTTTGTCACAGTATAGTCATTTTACATATTGAGCATTGCAGTTCTCAAGAAGATCTAAATCAAATCGGATATAAACCTACATCAAACTTGTGAAGCTAAGAATTGTCCAGAAGCCAAAGTCTAAACAATTTTATAGAATCGAAAATATGTCAAAATGCATGTATATAAGTAAAGTAAAACTATATAGTATAACATTTGATTTCTGGTGAATTTAACATTCATGTCCAATACATATTTCTTTTTCGATATCGTCAACATTGCGATGTATATAAAAGAGATACAATATCGATTTTACATTGTCGTTAACATCGTCGACGTTGCGATGTCGACGATGTTAACCAATATTGAATTTGCATTATCTACATATCACAGATATTTCTTCAACGTGTACATCGTCGACATTGTCAACATTGCAATGTCGAGGATATTGAATCTATATCGACTTTACATTGTCAACATTGACGACATTTCTTTGACGTTGACATCGTCGACATCGTTAACTTCGTCATTTATACGACATATAACCAATATTGAGTTTACATTGCCTAAATCGCGGATAT
Organism: Magallana gigas; assembly: GCF_902806645.1. Lineage (NCBI taxonomy): Eukaryota > Metazoa > Mollusca > Bivalvia > Ostreida > Ostreidae > Magallana > Magallana gigas. The sequence goes on from NC_047563.1 coordinate 53,567,342, forward strand.
TTCTTGTACGTTGTCCTTTGCAATGCAATGACGATGTAAACAGAAAAGAGGGCACACGGTAAAGAAACAACTTCTACTCGATGTTGGTCAACATTGCGATGTCAATAATGTCGACGATGTACACATGATATAAGAGGTACGACGTCGATCAACATTGCGATGTCAATGATGTAAACAGGAAAGAAGGCACACGATGTAGACATAATATCTACTCGATGTTGGTCAACATTGCGATGTCGACGATGTCAACAGAAAAGAAGACACGATGTAGACGCAATGTTGATTTGATGTTGGTCAACATTGCGATGTCGACAATGTCAACGATCTAAACAGGATATAGGAGGTAAGATGTAGACACGATGTGGACTCGATGTCGATCAACATTGTGATAATGACGATGTAAACAAGAAAAAAGGCACACGATGTAAACACAATGTCGACTCGGTATTGGTAAACATGAGGATATCGACAATTTAAACCGGATAGAGGGTACGCTGCAAACGCTAATTTAATATGATATTAACACAATGTTGACTCGATGTTGGCCAACATTGCAATGCCGACATTATTGATAAAACATCGTGCATTGGACATACCTCGAATTTAAAATGGTTTCCTTTGTAATATTGGACCCCCCCCCCCCACGTGCACCCCATGTGGCTCCATCCTACTCCTGCAAAAATACGATTTTGACAAATTGAAATCTACACTATTTATGGTTGCCTTCACTAATGTTGCACCTTTTCTAAGAAAATTTAAAAAAAAGAAGATTTTTTTCAATATATTACTTTATAAAGATTTAACCGGTCCCCAATGTGCCCTAACCCTACCCTCATGAATCATGATTTTACCAAACTTGAATCTACCTTATCTGATGATACTTCACACAAGTTACAGCTTTTCTGGCCAGTCGTGTTCTAAGTAGAAGATTTATAATAAGATTTCTCTTTATATTCCTATGTAAAATGTTGACCCCCCCCCCATTGTGTCCCCACCTTACCCCCAGGGACCATTATTTGAGTTAACTTGAATCTGCACTATTTGAGGATGATTCCATGTTAATGGTTTTTTAGTAGATGATTTTTAAAAATTAACTCTACATACAAGGGTTGATCCAAAAGTAATGTCACACAATGCACTGCGCTTCTCAATGACGTGCTATTGTATAAAATGTACATTAAAATTGTCCTTATCAAAAATTAAATTCTAATTTAAATTCTTATGAAATTTCGTTGAACAAGTAACAAGATATTGATGTTTATAGCATGATATATACGTGTTATCGACGTGTCATTAATTTATATTTTTTTAAATGTTTGTATTTATGTATAAATTATACATGTTTTAATATTTGAAAATGCCCCCAAACAACACAATATTTTAAAACAGATAAATTATTAACTTTTTCTGACTGTTTTGAAAAATTAAGGACCCTAAATGCCCATTTCGGATATATACCCAATGCCCTTTTCTCAAGATCAAGGGATAAAAAGGCGTTGTATGTGAAGAGTGATACGATGCATTTTTTGCTTCGATGGATAGAAATCACTAGAACATGTACTGGAATGGATATATCAACCTAAAATTGAGAGTGAGGGTACAGGGTACATTTAGCATGGTTCCAATACCTAATGAAAGCATATGTCATGTTAATAAAAAATTAGATATATAAAACTTATACGCTCTGAAGGAAAATTAAAGCTGGGTTCTGACGTCACTGGCTTTATAACGTTCTTGAAGAGACCTTGACAAACTGATCGCAAATTAAATAATCCAATATACTGCTTCGTCGAATACAAAAAGATTAATTAGTTACTTTATGGGAAAAATAGAGCGTTGTGGTGAATTTATATAGAGTACTAAATTACGAAATTCAACCAGAACGCCAAAGATCTAGAAATGACGTCGCCAGTGTGCGGCGACTATCGTTACCTCATGCTCTACAAAATATATTATCTTCGGAAATTGTGTCACTTTACGCGGATTTGTAATGATTTTATTGCATCTGTGACATTACTTTTGGATCAACCATAATGTTTCTATGTACAACTTTGACCTCCCCATAGTGGCCCCACCTTATCCTAGAGACCATGATTTAAACAAACTTGAATTGTACTATCTGAGGATGCTTCCACACAAGTTGCAGCTTTTCTGTCCAATTAGTTTTTAAAAAGTAAATTTTAAAAGTTTAACTCTGTATATATATATTACTTTGTAAAACTTTAACCTTCCGATTGTGGCCCCATCTTACCCCGGGGACCATGATTTGAATAAACTTGAATCTACACTATCTGAGGATACTTCTACACAAGTTTAAACTTTTCTGTCCAATTGGTTTAAAAAAGTAAATTTAAAAATTTAAAAGTTTAACTCTATATACCGGTACTCCTATGTAAAACTTCGACCTCCCTATTGTGACCCCCCACCCCCTTACCCCCGGGGACCATGATTTGAACAAACTTGAATCATCATGGTCTGAAAATGCTTCCACACAAGTTTCAGCTTTTTTGGCAAAATGGTTTTTGAGAAGAAGATTTTTAAAGATTAACTCTATATACTCATGTAAAACTGCGACCTCCCTATTGTGACCAACCTTACCCCCGAGGACCATGATTTGAACAAACTTAACTTGAATCTACACTATCTGAGGATGCTTCCACACAAGCTGCAGCTTTTCTGGCCAAATGGTTTTTGAGAAAAAAGATTTTTAAAGATTAACTCTATACACTCCTATGTAAAGCTTCAACCCCCTTGTGACCCCACCTTACCCCCGGGGACCATGATTTGAACAAACTTGAATCTACATGATCTGAAGATGCTTCCACAGGAGTTTCAGCTCTTCTGGCCAAATGGTTTTTGAGAAGAAGATTTTTAAAAAATATGACAACATTTTCAATAAATCCTAATTATTTCCCCTTAAAATAGGGCCTGCCCCTTTATTTTAACAAACTTGAATCACCTTAACCCAATGGTGCTTTGTGCCAAAATTGGTGAAAATTGGCCAAGTTGTTAAGAAGAAGAATTCGAAAATGTTAAATGTTTACATTCAGACAGACGGATGGACGGAGAGACGACGCCAGACAAAAAGTGATCAGAAAAGCTCACTTGAGCTTTCAGTTCAGGTGAGCTAAAAACCATTTGCCTAGAAAGCTTTAGTGAAGGCAACTTCAGATAGTGGTGATTTCAATTCGTTAAATCAAAATACTGTGGAGTAGGGTGGGGCATCGTTGGGGATCCAATATTACAAAGGCAATCATTTTAATGCACAAAAACTGAATTGTTATCATATTGGTTTTATGCAAGCATTTTGACATATTGCTGTGTCTTTAAAATTGTTTCGACTCTGACCCCAGGATGATTATTTGGCTTCACTAGGGGTTCAGCGTTTGATGTAAGTTTATATATCATTTATATACCATATACATGTATAAACAATTGTTTAGGGTTTTTTTTATAACTGCAATGCCGAACATGTGATATAACTATAAAATCACCCTGTTTGAAAAAAGGGACTTGATTATAAACATAAGAATATCCAGGGAGAATTAGAATAGATTTTTATTTATACAGGGCCTACATGTATTATACCACATTGTCCAGATATTTTGTAATAAGACTCCATTAAGCTGATTTTATCATGCCTATATGCTGTTAGAGTTTAAATGCAATGCCGTGAGATTTATATGCTATAAAAAATAGAGCTGAAAGGGCAAGTGATATGATATGCTATGGGATTTGAAAAAAAACTGCCTCGGCAAACAGAAGCGTTCCAAACATTTCGAAGTAAAAAAACCCCCCAATTTACCACTAACCTGCAATGTAAACATTTATTCATCATATATAGATACCCTAACCGAGTTTAAATTATGCCGTATGCTAATGTACATGCATAGTACAATGCATGTATTATATGGTATGCTATGACAGATGAACATCTATGAGATTGTATGCTATGGTTTTGGACTTCAATTCCATGGTATGATACTTAAATGCTATTGTGTGCTTTGGTATATGTTGTAAAGGATATGCATATGATTGAACTAACTGTGCTTATGTGTTTTGATATTTTAGATTCAGCATGTGTTCAAACTCCACAGACACCCACATCTTCCACAGAACACAGAGTGACTGTCAGAGAAACAAATATTTCAAACGAATTTGCTAAAAGCACTTTTTCCCTACCTGAAAATATAACTGATGTCACCAGGTAATGATAATCATTCATTGATGATTTGATGATTACAATGAAAACACCCCTTTAAGACTTCCAGTATTGAAATTGATTAATGAAAATTAAAATAAATCCTTTCAAAAACCGAAGTGTTCCGTTTTAAAAACTTTATTTATTACTCAATTATGTGATGATTTAATAATTTGTTATCACACATATGTTTGATGTAATAATTACCACGTTTCAGGGAAATTAGTTTAATTTCTTGCTATATTCATATTAATGAATTATTTGTTAAGGTTTATATTAATTGATTGTTCTGGAATTGCTCCTAAAAATGTGTTACGTTTTAAATCTAATGTTTAATAATATTACAACACATGATTATTGAATTTTAATTGATCAATGCCATTATTTAACTAAACAGACTGTTTTAAGCTCAAGGCAAGGAGAGCTTATGCTATACCCCCGGCGTCGGCGTCCGGACCTGGTTAAAGTTTTTGTTGCAGAACCTGTATCTAAGCTATTACTTGTCCTATCTTCACCAAACTTTCATGGATGATGCATCTGGACCTACTTATGTACTTGAAAGACTTGGATGCTGAATCTGGGTCCTAAAGAACTGCGAACGCTAACGCCCGTTTCCCGCCTACATTTTACATCCAAATATTTCGGAATTCCTGTCAGATATTTAAAAACTAAGTTTTGCTAACACGGGGTCTAAAAAAAAATTTAATTGAAATCGGTCTCTATGAGTGAGGAAAATATTATTTAGCGGCCAATTGTGCATAAAAACCTAATAATAACTTATTTATGATATATATAAAAGCAAAATTTCATATTAATTCATATCTGTTAATTAGTTTTCCAAATTTTTTTTTTGGAATGTATTGCGGTCTGTAGACATGTGTTTCCCCCATGAAACAACAAACCCTTTGGTAAAAATATGCTAATTAACAATAATTAAAACCCCTCAAAAGGAATTTTTGTTTCACCGGGGGGGGGGGGGGGGGGGGGTTAAAAAACATTTCCGTTTCCCGTTATTTTCTATTATGAAATGAGCTATTTTAACCCAAAATACAAAGTTATCACTCTTTGTTTGACCAAATCATTTATATTAAATGAAAATATACATTAATGTTTACATTTTTATAAAAAATTAGCTTTAATTAGACAACTTTCAAAAATGACTTTTAGTTAGGCAGCTAGACAATGCTATCGTTCGCAGTCCTTTCAGATGCTGGAGGAAGTTAAGGTTTTTGGACCAGGTCAAAGTTTTTGTTGCAGGTGCCCTTTGATAGTAATATCTAAGTTAATGCTGGTCCGTACTTCACCAAACTTGCATAGATGGTGTGTCTTATGATACTGATGCACCAGACAGGATTGAGTTATGAATCTGAGCTTTAGGTTTCGGATGCTGGAGGAGGTTAAGGTTGTTGGACCAGGTTAAAGTTTTTTTTGCAGGTGCCCTTTGATAGCAATATCTAAGTTACTGCTGGTCCTTACTTCACCCAACTTGCATTGATGGTATGTCTTATGATACTGATGCACCAGACAGGCTTGAATGCTGAATCTGAGCCATAGGTTTTGGATGCTGGAGGAGGTTAAGGTTTTAAGAGCTGGTTAAAGTTTTTGAAACAGGTGCTCTCTGGTGATAATATCTTAGTTATTACTTGGCCTAACTTCACCAGACTTCCATGGATGGATGGTTCGTCTTATGATACTGATGCACTTAAAAGCCTTGAATGCTGAGTCTGAGCCATAGGTTTTGGATGCTAGATAAGGTTAAGTTTTTTGGAACAAGTCACATGTTTAAAAGATATTAGTACTATTCCATACTTACATAGTTGATTAAGAAGTAATATGAATGAATTGCAGAGGTAGCTTCAGATGCAGAGCTTGATCTCCATTATCAAGGATGCTAAATAATATATCTTAGTAATTACAGGTCGTAACATCACCAAACTTGAATGGATTGTGTGTCTTACGATAAAGATGCACCTGACAGGCATGGATGCTGAATCTGAGTCATAGGTTTCGGATGCTGGAGGAGGTTAAGGTTTTAATTGCTAGTGCCCTCTGAGGATGATATCTTAATTATTACTGGTCCGAACTTCACCAAACTTGCATGGATGATGCGTCTTATGATACTGATGCACCTGACAGGCTTGAATGCTGAAAATGTGCCATAGGTTTCGGATGCTGGATAAGGTTTAGTTTTTTGGAACAGGTCACATGTTTTATTGATGATAGCTTGCATAGTTAATTTTACTATATTATAAATGAAACGCAGAGGTTGCTTCTGATGCAGAGCCTGATCTCCATTATCAAGGATGCTTAAGAAATCTCTTACCTCACTCAAACCTGCTCAATAGATAGATGTGTTTGTTGATAAATGATATAACATGATTCCTATGGTATAGTATTGTATGATATGAAACAATATTGTTTAATATAATATAATATCATATGGTATATTAGAAAAAGTTATATGATAGGATATGATATTGTATCAATTGTCTTGATATTTTATAATATGATATTGTATCATGATATTGCTATGTATAGTATTGTATATTATGATGCAATATTGTATAATATTATATTGTATTATTAATGAATTTTTTTTAATCACATGATACTATAACATAAGATATTGCAAAATATACTATTGTATCCTATGATACAATATTGTATATTCTATTATATTTTATCATACGATATTGTATATTGTTTTCCCTTGAACTGAAATGTCACATTTTCATTGGTTTAAACATAGCACGTGATTGCCTCATATATCTCTATATTTGTTCTGTGAGAATTAATATTAGGCAATATGGCCGTCATTGGTCAACGCTTCGCTTACTCATTTCGACATTTTATATTATTTAATACATAAACCGCATGCCGTAAGTTCTTAAAGTATTAGGAGTAGTCGCCCTTTGAAATTCTTTAAAATTAGAGTAGTTGCCCTTAGAATATTGACGTCACATTGTTTTGTCTGGAGCAGAACAAAATGGCTGCGTCGAAATTTGCTCAAATCTCTGCAGAGAAAAGGGAGAAAACATTTAAAATTGAATAGCAACAAAACATTGTAGGTAAACATGGGTGAAGCAAAGATTTTTAAAGAGTATTGAAAGGTGAGATTGAAAATTTTGAAGAGTTTAAATGAGTTAAATTGGACGAGATGTTAGGCATCTTGTACATGGCTGTGCCATGATCATCGCTATTTGTGAATAAATATGTCACTTAATAGTCCTCGGGAAAACAAAACACTTATTAGGTTAGTTACTGACTCACTACGGAAATATATTGGGTTGATCAATCTCATAGATGGCGAGGCGAAGCTGACTAACCTAATAAGAAATACATGTAATATGATATTGGTTTCTGTAATATAGAATTATATCACATAACATTATATTATATGATAGTGTAATATTATATATTGTTATACTTTCATATTAAATACTGAAATCTGATTGGTTAAGACGCAGTTCATAATCCTTTCTATTACACTCAGCGTTAGCAATGCACTTAGCAACGGGTAACATTAAAAATTGTTTTGCCTCGGACTAGAATGTCGCGACGTCATTGGATGAAACGCGTCACGTGGCTGCCTTACAAATTTCTTTAAAAGGCAAGCGTCAAAATTTATAGCGCAACATGGCGGACGTAACGTTATTTGAGCTGATTTTCTACACAAACGTTTGTTTACATATCAAACTTTAGGTCCTCGACAAAACAAAACACTTATTAGGTTTGTTACTGACTGTTTAAAGAAATTTGTGGAATCGGTAAAGTCCATAGAAGGCTCGGCTCCGCCTCGCCTTCTATGGACTTTACCGACCCCACAAATTTCTTTAAACAGTCAGTAACAAACCTAATAAGTAATAATGTTACATGCGCGAAAATTATGCGCGTACGGTTCGCTGTAGAATTCACGTTATTCCTATATAAAAGCAGTAAAATTTTCTTTAAAAAAAAAGACATTCAGTATAACAAAATAAATAGTGCCTGTTTGGGAGGATAACAGTTGAAATTGACACCCCTCGAAAACCATTGTCAACCTCCGCTTCGCGTCGGTTGACAATGGTTTTCTCGGCGTGTCAATTTCAACTGTTACCCTCCCAAACAGGCATTATTTATATAATATCGTATCATACGATATTGTATAATATGATATATCACCATATCACATGAAATTGTATTATATGATATTGTAATATATATTATTGTATCATATGATACAATATGTATAGTATACTATTGTATTATATAATATTTTACTTTATTACTCAATATTGTATAATTTGATATGATACAATGTTGTATCAAATTATATTGCATCATATGATACAATATCATATTATGTATCAAATATGAAACAGTATCATACAATACAATATCATTCTATATTATACAATATAATATCAGTTTCAATGAGATGATGTGTTATGTAACTAATTATGATATTGTAAAATAATACTATATTGTATTATATATTATGATATTGTATTATGTGATCAAATACAATAACGTATAACACAATACAATATCGCATCATACGTTAAAATATCATATCTCATCATTGTTTATTATTATATTTTATTGTATTATATGATATATATTGTAAATATGATAGGATGCAATGTATAATTTTATATCATTGTATTGAATAAAATATGAACTTTTGATTATCATACAATTTTTTTAACAGATGATAATTGATATTGTGTCAAAACAGAATCCATGAATATCCAATATCATAAAGTATGATTTTCATATATAAGGAATAAGGAATCATTCTTTGAGTATTATGAGGTGATAATTATGGTCGGGGCGTGATCAAAACCAATAAAGCCCGAAGGGCTTTATGATAGATTTGATCACGCCCCGACCGAAATTATCACCTCATAATATTCAATGAATGATTCCTTATTACTTATATTTATATAATTTTAAGCCATCGTACGATTAAATATGTAAATATAAATAAGCAAACCCCGCTGGCGCCTCAATTTGGCGTCATTTGTATTATGGGTTATAAAGTACAAAATCGATACGTAGTGTTATCACAGGCAAAGACACTGGAGAATGTAAATATTATATGATAAAGGTGATGTCTCATAAGGGTGATGCCTCGTCTCGTAGAGCTTTGTAATCTGTGATTACCTATGTTTTGATTCTATGACTCTTCAAGATATTTATTCAACAAAAAAAATTGCAATGTTGCTAAACATAAAGACGCTCTTTGCCTCGGTTTTTATAAAGTTAATTACAATGCAATAATTATTATTATATTTAAATGTTGTTTTATTTTCATATTAATCAGGTCAATACTTAAAGCCTAATCTAGTGTTATTGAGATTTCTGGTACGTACCATAAACATGGTCTTTAGAAGCAAAATCGATAAGTAAATGTACCTACATACATGTACAAGTAAAACCGCCGTAGAAATTGCATTAAAACTTAAGTGATGACAATCTTTTGACTAGCTTTGAAAACTGTCTGTATTCCATTTTGAAACCAGCACATCATAAAGTCAACTATGAGTCGATTAGAATTAACAAACGGATATGCGTAAAAGAAAATTTCGCTATAAAACTTAATATTTAATCCTAAAGATAATGTATTTAATGTCATTAAAAGGCTTTGATTAATTATGTTAAATGTGTAATTTACATTAATATAATAAGGAAAAATTGGTACATGAGGCATATGCGCTCTTTGGTGACGTTACTGTCAGATATGCCAAAGCTTGTATTTTTGTTATGAAGTTCTGTTTTAGTCATCTTTGCAAGCCAATTGTCATATTTATTTTTCTAAACTCCCAAGAGGAGATGAGGAAAACAAATCAAACACCTGGCTTGCGAAGATGATTTTTAGGAGTTGATTTTTTAAAATTTGTTTTACCCCTATGCAGTCACTCTGACAAATAGGACCTAAGCAAAAATCATCACCGCTGACAAAACGTAGTACTTGAAAATAATCGATAAATTCGATGTAATATATTCAGAAGGATTGTTTTTAAGAAAAAGTATTCATAATTATCGTCAGTGCTTCAGTACTTTGATTAGTATACTAGGCTTCAATTTTAAGATATGTGTATAACAGAATTAATAACACGATCACGCGACAACAATATACATATTAATTAGTTGTCAATGGGAGAGATCCGATAGTATGATAATTTTAATAATTTTTGCAGAAAAGAAGAGGAAAGCAGTTCAAAAGATTTAACTGTGATATTGACAGTCGGCCTTATTGTGATTACTGGATGCACGGGTTTTTTTTTCTGTATACGTAAGTATAAATGAGTAAAAAAATTTACGTTTTATGAATTGATTTATTATCATGCTTAAGAATGAGAAATGGTTTGCTTAAATGGCTTTAGATAAATCAATTTAATATAGTTTACAAATAGTAAGCACTTAAATTGATACATATTGGACTACATAACTTATTCTATTAAACAAATAATTCAATAACGGCATTTATTTAGTATACAGTTGTAATTTAAGGCTATACTCATCTTTAATGTTAGTGAAAAGAAAAGAAGAAGAACTTTTTATAAAGATATTAAAAAGATTCAAATGTTGAACCTAAACTATATATGTATTTAACTTTTCTTTATCAAAACATACTTCAAAGTATTTAGGAAAATCGGCTAAATAATTGATTAACTTCACAACCTTTGTAGGATGTGAAAACCCATGAAATATTCCATCACTCAAAAGATAAAATATTTTGTCCGCTAAAAAATAAGGTTTAAAGTAATATTTTTTCTTAATATTTATGGAAGAAATATTTTCAATTCATTTTGCAACTATTTAGCCTGTAAGATAAGTGATGATAATTTGAAGAGATAATTCGGTCGCTTTAGATTTTTTTAATGCAGATATATATATATATAAGTTGTGAGACAATTTAATATAAACGATGTAGAATATTAATGATAAATCACTGACACATACACTTATTGCTTCATGTTCGGTTAGAAAAACTATGTGTTCAATCTCACTGGATTTGAATTTTTTAAGCGTTACGCTAAATGGACAATGGTTTTTATTCAATGGTTCTTATTCTTATTCAATGTTTCTTGTTCTAATTCAGCAAACTAGGGGGCACTTTGAGAAGTTCGTGCAAGAAGAGTAAAAACAAAATGAAATCAAAGTACTGAGAGTACTGAAAGACGGGGTCTTGAAAATTTGAATTAAATTTTGAATTGTCCACGTTTTTCTCAAATATGCCTAAAAAATTATGATTTTTAATTAAGTGTTTTAATCTACGTTAAAATTTGACTTTTTGCAAATTCCTGATTCTTTGTTTAAAATCTTTACTAAATCCTATCGTGGACTGTCCTTTATAATTTTAGAAAATTGACACAACGGTATTTTATGTAAAAATAACACCCCAAGAAAAATAAAATAAAAACTACAACTAAGCGGGAAAAGCAAAACAACTATATGTAATAAGATAATTTAAATTATTAGATTTATTGAATTTTGTGATCAAAGGGAAAATCTACAAGTCGGTATCCGTTTAACAAGGTTTAAAAATCGAGAAATAAAAAAAGAATAAAAAATTCAGAGACGCACCAGTATCATTTGTTAAATGGAACATGTGCATGTTTAATTCAGGTAAAAGAAAAAACAACAGAAGGTGCACGGAATATGGGAAATATCAAAGCGTATATGCTTAAAAATCCAGGAAAAAGGGGATGAACAAGACATTGGGTTGATTGTGGTGATAAGTGGAACAAAACGAACAGCTCTGAGAATTGTTTATAAGTGACAAATCAAAAGTACATATATTTTAATAGATATGGTAATGAAACATTATCAATAAAGTGCCTTCATTTTATGTGTATATATTATAGATTATTTATTTTTTGATACTTGTTATACTTGATAAGCTTGACAATGTGTTATTGAGATCCTTTGCTTTTATGCGTTTTATTGCTCATAATTATTTAAATACATTGAGTATGAAATACAAAAATAAAGATCAATTATAATAACAATATTAATGCTGACATTAACATTGATATCTTTGTATCTGTAAGAAAGGAAACGATGCCAATGAATACATCAACTTTAAAAAATGATAACAAGAAATATTTCACATTTTAAAGTACTGCCATTTGATTAAAGAGTTTAACTATGGAAGCGCACTTATGCGACTTCACCACGGCTTTGATAAAAGTACATGTACTGCGATTGTTCATTTTTATGATAAACTAAGAAATTAGTTCGTATTATCTAAGGGAACTTTACAATTCTGTATAAAAGTTGTTATTAATAATATGAAACATCGCAACTCGGCAACATGTGATCAAGTTTCTGAATTGCTATTTAAGAACGAAAAGAACTGTTTCACAAATACTCATCATGATACATTTAAAGATAACTTTAGTATAAAAATATAATCGGAAAATCTAAAAAATATATATACGTACATAAAATACCTTGATACATGTAACGTTCCAAGTCCATGCGATGTTCCCTTTTGTAAATGTATTTATCAGCCATGTTTGTTTTATAACGAATTTTTATTTGTAATACATATTTACTTAAGTAAGTCTAAAGTCAGACGGATGCAAGGCTGGTGGGATATTTTATTTAAGGAAAATATTTTTAGAATAAATATTCTTTATTTTTTCATGCCAAAAAAATTATTTTTACTTTAATATATGCCATTGTATTTATATGTTGCTTATCATCAAAGAAGAAATTTTATGGAATTTCATGCAATTGTTTGTGAATGAATTCGATCTTTTATTGAGTTTTGTTAAATTCTCTGATTGTGATATGTTTGAATGAAAATAAAGCACATTGTTAGCAAAATGCAGTTTTTGATTTAATTTTCCAATTTTTTAAAATAATTGATTTTTGTTGACTTTTTCTTATTCAGCCAATTACTTTCTTAGACTAAAGTCACATTAAATTTGATGGTTGAAAGACAAAAATGATTACTGCTATTGAAATGCTACATGTATGAATGAACGAATGAATGAATGAATGAATAAGGAACTATTATGTCTATATATACCACTGTTAATTTTTTTTTCATATGGTACGGTATTTAATAATGAGCTTTAGCAAACACTTCTCAAGAGTAGATAATATGGTAAATGCTTCTCATACATTTAAATTAGGTACAAAGGTATGAAATCTAGCATTTTGGTAATGATATATAATCCATTCTTTTAAACTGTAATTTTGATCTATACCAATGAGAAAAGAAACACTTGTATGTAAGACTTAACCTCCAGGGCCGGTATTGGTTTCAGCCTTTATCAGAGGCATATCGATTCAAGTTCCACTTCTCGATTTTAGGCCATACACAGTAAATAGCTTTCCAAAAAGCTTGCCTGACTACACAAAATTATTCAATGGAAGCATGCATGGACCGATGAGGCTATCTTTCAAAAAATGAATTTCAATTTTCGCTGCTGATCATAAATTCATAAACGGAACGTTTATCATTTAAGAAGATATGTCAGTCTTTTCTTCGATTTAGTGCATGTACATAACTTGAAATTAAGTAATTTCATTTTATTTTAGGAATATATATGCGTGTATCATTTAAATAATTGCATGTAAGCTCGAAAGCGGAAGATAAAACAATCAGATTATTAAATTGTTTTTTTATTATATTAAGAAATATTAAGGAAATAGGAAAGGATAATGAAGCACATTATATCTTTTTAAAAAAAATCTTGACAATCAGTTTAAAAAAGGGGGATTCTCAAAATTATAAAGGAAAATCCTAATCCGTAGTAAGGGGCGGGGGTTGGAGGGGACGGGTAGCTTCATTGTAACAATTAAAATCCCTTATTAGCAGTGTCATATATTACATGCTCATACAAAAGTGGAGGGTAGGGGGCACCCACGACATTTCCGGTTTTTTTTATTAAGTCAAGTTAAGAGAAATGTCTGCTGCAAAAAAAGTGGGGGAGGTAGCCAACCCACCCCGGATGCTGCGTGCCTGTGATGTGAACACACGGTGTGCTCTGGAGTATTCTTATGATCCCCATTTGAATTAGTCAACTAATCGGCGAGCAAAATTGTGAATGAGACACATTATGGCGTGAAGCCCTGCTTTACCATTCAAGCAGCAGTTGAGATCTCTGATGGTTTGAATGAATTCATGCATAGATCCATTTGGAGGGGATCAACTGATTTTTGGGAGTTGATTTTAATCATCTCTCCTATGCACTTACTCGGGCAAACCGAAAGTGAAACAGTGTTTGGAGCTAAGCACAAATCATCACCGCTGACAACACTCAGTTCCTGAAAATAATCGATAAATCCAGATGGAATGTATTCTGAAGCATTGTTTTTTTCTCAAGAAAACCTATTTATTAATACCATAGTAAGATAGTAAGATTTTAAATGGTACAATTAGTTTAGATATTTTTTTAAAGTCGTATATATTCATACGCTAGACTTCAATGTACTAGTCTCGTTCAACCAGACGCTCGGCTGTCTCCGTTAATATCCAACAAAACAGAGAGTCTCGGAGATAAACGGAGACAGTCGAGCGTTTGGTTGAACAAAACTAGAGTTCAATCTTGCCTGGATCCATACAATTTCTCAGAAATACGATTACTGATACTACTTGCCATGCAAAATCACATATCGCTGATTTTAAAATAAATGGTAATCGATAAAATCAACTCCCGTCGGTACTTCACTACTTTGATTTACATTTGTTGTGTAACAACTACATATACATGTATCATACTTTGGATCGAATGTTTCAAAAGAAATGTATCGAATTAACATACGGTATATACACACTTGAATTGTAATTGTTTAATGCACGTTTAGTACGACACTTGAGTTACACCCCGAAAATCCAGTAAATATTCCAGCTGCATGAATGCATATTTGTTTAAATTCAAACTGATGATTCGTTGTTAGTGATGATAATTCAACATCAATTATTAACTTACATTGTACGTGTACCGTAATAGGCAACGTGTAACAACTTGACACCCCTGCCTTGCACCGTTCAAATATGCAGTCTATTTTTAAATCAGGATTACACCAGGTATATATACACGTGCATGGTAAACAGCCCTTTTACTTGAAAATGCTTGCTCACTGTTGCTTATTACATTCTATATAACATGTTCATCAGTTTTAAATGTAAATGCAGGCACGTAGCATCGTTTTTGAAAGTGGGTCGGTCTGCTCCCCCTCTAACGCACACACTTTTGCAAAATACAAAGTTTGCGCAAGCCTGTTGAGATATATTCGTTCAAAATGCCATGCATTCATTAAACATATATAGACGCATTAAGTATTGGTATCTACCAGGCACCTGTCATGTAGGATGATTAATCAATAACAACCATTTGAATTTTCAACAAATCAGATTCATTATAATAAATAGATATTACAGGGTTAAGAGGAATGACAGTGTTGAAATTAGAGCTCAGTGCTATATTATTATAAAAATTTCATCGAAATAAGAATGTGTTTTCGGTTTAAAATAAGACGTACTTGTTTCCTTCAAGCCTTTGATGAGACTGCTTAAACACAACTTTTGTAGTTTATTTGTTTTACTTTTAGTACCTTTTTTACTTTTATCATTTATCACAGCGCACTTAATATAATTAAGTTGTACTTTATATACGTGCCATCTATAGCAAACAAATTATGATAAAGTGCGAAAAAAATATTAAAGCTGATTTTAAAAAGAAATGCACAAGAGCAAAATTAATATCAATTAGCCATACACATGAAAACCGTGTTTTGGAATGAACTATTAATATAAATATAAACGTGAATGTTGTCGATCAAAATCGTAACACAACTTTAAATGAAAACACGATCGCAAGTTATGTGCGAAAAATTACGCAAAAGCTAGGTTACGAATGTTTTAATCCATTAGCTCGTAAATTTGCATGGTGAAATCGAAATTAATCAATAATTAATCTAAATGAAATCGATCAAGTGGAAGTATATAGTAACGACCGCCAATGATCAGTGCAGATATGTCGGTATAATGTCTATCTTTGTACTTCGACCTACTGATAGAATAAACAATTCTCTTTATAGAGGTGAACAGACGTGCCTTTATGATTGTTTTGCATGTTCTCTTCACCGGAAAAAATAATGAAAGACTCGCATGGTCGCAAACCCGTTGACTCTTTGCGACAAATAATGCACGTCGTCTTAGTTTTCCCAACAGAACTAACAGGAAGAGTGATGCCTGTAGATGTAGATGTCAAGGGGACGGAAAACTGTATTTTTGTCTTATTTATAAACCTTCCTCCTGCAGTTTTGTCAAAAGCATAGGTAATCTTGTTTCAAACGTGAATTGAAATAAATAAAAGTATGTTTTATTATTATGATTAGGGCACACTGTTAATGTATTCAAATTATGAACCTGTGAAAATTGTTCATACTGTTTAAAGCAGATATAACATAATTTATTTTTGAATGTTTAAATTTCTTCGAATTTGTAACCATGATCAGTATTATAAACGCATCAATACCTATTCTATATGGAAATAAACTGATTTTTGTTTATAAAGCAGCACAAAACGTAATTCAATTACATTTTTATTAGCTCACCTGAGCCAAAGGCTCAAGTGAGCTTTTCTGATCACAATTTGTCCGTTGTCTGTCGTTGTCGTCGTCGTTGTTGTAAACTTTTCACATTTTCATCTTCTTCTCAAGAACCACCGGGCAGATTTTAACCAAATTTGGCACAAAGCACCACTAGGTGAAGGGGATTCAAGTTTGTTCAAATGAAGGACCACGCCCTCTTTAAAGGGGAGATAATTGAGAATTATTGAAAATTTATTGGTATTTTTCAAAAATCTTCTTCTCAAAAACTATTCGGCCTGAAAAGCTTAAACTTGTGTGGAGGCATCCTCAGGTAGTGTAGATTCAAGTTTGTTCAAATCATGGTCCCCGGGGGTGGGGAGGGGCCACAAGGGGGGATCAAGTTTTACATAGGAATATATAGAGAAAATCTTTAAAAATCTTCTTTCAAAAACTATCAGGCCAGGAAAGTTCAAATTTAAATTGGAGCATCCCCAGATAGTGTAGATTCAGGTTTGTTAAAACCATGGTCCCCGGGGGTAGGGTGGGGCCACAATTGGGGGATCAAGTTTTACATAGGAATATAAGGAGAAAATCTTTAAAAATCTTCTTCTCAAAAACTTTTAGGCCAGAAAAGCTCAAATTAAAATTAAAGCATCCTCAGGTAGTGTAGATTCAAGTTTGTGAAAATCATGGCCCCAGGGGTAGGGTGGGGCCACAATTTGGGGATAAATTTTTATACAGTAATATATAGAGAAAATCTTTTAAAAAAATCTTCTTTTTAAAGACTATTAGGCCAGAAAAGCTCAAATTGGCGTATAACCATCCTCAGATGTATGTACATTCAAGTTTGTTCAAATCATGGCCCCTGGGGGTAGTTTGTTTAAATAATAGTTCAGGGGTAGGGTGAATTTTTACATAGGAATATATAGAGAAAATCTTTAAAAATCTTCTTTTTAAAGACTATTTGGCCAGAAAAGCTTAAACTTGTGTAGAGACATCATGGGTAGTGTAAATTCAAGTTTGCAAAATCACAGCCCCTAGTGGTAGGGCGGGGCCCAGATGGCGGTTTGAATTTTTACATAGGAATATATAGAGCAAATCTTTAAAAATATTTTGGGAAAGTTTTCGATCCTAAACTCAGTACTTATTGTGAAAGCACAGGTTATGCAGATTTAAGTTTGGTGAAACCATGATTCCTTAGAGAAAAGTGGGGCCACGAAATGGGGGGGGGGGTATATAGGAATAGAGAAAAATCTTCTTACAGGTACAACAACAAAAGGGGCTTGGTATTTACCAAAAAAAAAAGAGGTGGATAAAAATTGGCAGATTTTCAATTTTTTTTAGCAAGATTGTCAAGATATTTTGATACTGTAATGCTAATTTGATCAGAATTAAGGCAATTGTTGCTCAGGTGAGCGATGTGGCCCCTGGGCCTATTCTAATATTATTTGATCTGTTGATACACGACTATTAGTACGGAAATTTAAATTATTTTAAATTAAACTATCCAGAACTTACACTATATGATGTAAATATAGATCACTATAACAGAAATCAGTTTCCGAAATGCTTGTCGGTTTTTTTGTTATTTTTTTTTTTTTGCAAAAATTCGACCTCAGGGCCGAGTTACCCCCCCCCCCCCTCCCCCCCCCCCCCCCAAAAAAAAAAAAAATTCTGATTTATTATTGAACAATCCCTATCAAATATCTAAGATTTTTTTAAAGGCAGGCCTGTGTAACGTGGAATTTTGTCCCGGGTTGAAAATTGAACAGGGGATCAGTTTTCAAAGATAAATATAGAGATCGAAAGTGTTGAATAAAGATTGTGGTTCGAAAATTCTGGTCTGAAAACTGACCTGAATCGTGGAATTTTGATAATGAAACCGGTTCCAATTGCAAATTCAACAGCAAAATAACACAAATTATCGAATTGATTTTTTTAAACTTTGATCTATTTAATTAAAAGTTAACATTTTTTTTCATATCCATTCTTTAGATTTACATGTTAATAGGGTTTAACAGCCGCCCCCCCCCCCCCCCCCGAAAAAAAACAACAAAACAAAACAAACATAAAACAAAACAATAAGAAAAAATTATTGAATTTATTTCATGATTGACAATCATCATATCCTGATAATGAGAAGAGTGAGAGTTGATGTTTATGAAAAAAGATACATTAATTTGTATTCTGTTCTAGTACACTTGCAAACAAATAAGCCTATTTTCTTTCAGCTACAAAAAATCTGACGGTAAAGGCTAATAATATGTCCTTGGTCATCAATAAGTTTTTCTCATATAAAGGAATGAAAATCAATTATGTGTCAGAAAAAATTGCTAGTCCGACTTGCCCGTCTAGCCTGACTCTCCCATTCCATTCAAAATTTAAAGCACACGGTCAATTTCAATTGGGCAAATAAACCTAAAACAAATCAGCTAATCCACATATGTAGAAGGATATCTAAAGTTCTGAAAGACGAGGTCTTGAAAGTTTGAATTTGTAATTATCTTTGATTTTCTCGAACATGCTTTCAAAAATTATGAGTTTGAATTAGTTGTTTCAATCTAGGGCTGGGGCGATACTGTACTTAGCCGATTCAGTACATATCACGATACATGAGATGCAATACGATACATATCACGATACATTGCAACTAAATAAAAAAAATTGAATAAGGGTTTAAAATTTATTCAATATGTTGATGTATTACCGTATGTCAAAAGTTAATTTATTATATTTAAAAATGAGCGTTACACAATTTAAAAATTACTTCAGTCTCGTACACACCACTTTTTCATTTGTATTAATGGTAAATTAATGTATCGATCCAAATATTGTCAAAATAAATACAGTGATGCATCGGTGGATCGTCACATCCCTATTTCAATCTACGTTAAATTGGCTTTTTTGCAATTGTGTGATACTATGTCTATATTCTACTCAATCCCAGCCTTCATAATTGTAGACAATTGACACAACGGGATTTTATGTAAAATAAGACCCCAAGGAAGAATTTTAAGAATTACTACTAACCGGGAAAATCAAAACAACTAAATCAAGGTAGATAATTTAAATCATTTGATTTATTCAATTTTGTGATCAAAGAGAAAATTCACAAGTCGGACGGTATCCGTTATACATGTACAAGGTTTATGAAAACCCCGAAAACACTCAAACTGCTAAATTAATAAACAAAGTTAATATTTGTATACTGATAACAAACACAGGCACCTGACGTTAGAAATATTTCTTTTTACAATAAGATTCCAAGTACTCCAACAATAAAAAGGTTTGTCACGGTCGCCATTTTGATTTTTTATACCGACTTATCTGACACGATTTTCTTGCAGCAATTCATGCAAAATTAATAGGTAGAAAAAAATCCGTTCGCCACTTACTACTTTTTTGTTGTAAACTCGTGCATCACCTACACGAATTACGATACAGCCGTTCCGTTCATTAACAATCATACTCCGAAAATCAGATACATAAATGACAGATATTGGCATCTCCGCCATTAGCGTGTAAATGTTACGGGACCAACCTTACTTTGAGAACTACAAGAGCAACAGCAATCTTGTTTAAGTCATAAAATTTGAACCTGATAGTGGACATGAACCTGTACATATGTTTAAGCATGTTTTATTTATGAAACATCTACAAAAAGTTTAACTCTTTATTTAGCATTTTACTTTTTAAAAACTTATTGACTTTCAAAATGTAGTGGTAATGGTAATGCATTACTTTACTCATATAACGTAATGTAATGCATTACTTCAAGAAAATTAAATAATGGTAATGGTAATTTAATGCCATAATTCATGAAGAAATGATAAATAAATGTATTTGCATTACTTTACAATGTAATTCACCCCTAGCCTGATTCCAACTAAGCCGAACAACATGAACATTAACATTTAACTTGGTTCTTCAATCGATAAGATTGTATATATTATTTGATGTATTGGTCACCCAAAATGAAGTATTTATATAGATTTTGCTTACCATGCATTGTTCAAAATTTTAATTCAGTTTAATTAATTAAAGAGCCAACGAACGAGAAGGCAAATTCAGACTTGTTTTTTTTATATTTTTTGTGTACAAAATTGCTTTCTGCACTTTTTCCTTACGCGTAGACTCAATTTATGTATTCTACGCGTGCCTTCCGGTTTGAGACTTCAGCTGACAGTAAACTAATAGACGGGGTCACGTGACCCCGTCTAAAAATCACGGACTGTAAGAAATGATATTAATAATGTCAGACTCCAACTTTTGGCTCATGGTAAAATTGTTCGCATTATTTATTTAAGGACTACGGACCCAATTCAAAATTCGCACCTAATAACGTACAATGTACATCAGAATAGGAGAAATCACAATATTAGTTTTATTTGTGTTTGTACATACATGTGCTTGTACATGTGTGTGTATATGTGCGTGTGTAAATGCATGCGTGCGTGCGTGAGTTCGTGAGAGTATTTGCGCGCGCATGTTTAATGCGCTTCGCCGCAACATTCAATATCTATCTGTATTTTGATGTAATATAAAGCTTATTGAAATATTTTAGGTTAGGGCATGGAAACAGCTTTTAATTTAATTAGATAAACTAGATGATATCCCATACAAGCGCGGGAATTAACACTTTACACATTAAAGGGGCATGGTCACGATTTTGGTCAAATTTTATTTTTATGTTGTTATTATTTACAATGCTTAAGAAATGCATTTCTAATGATCAAATTAAATTTGAGAGTCATTCGTAGAGTTATAAGCAAGATACAGCGCTCACAATTCTTTAACAAGTTAACAAGGCTCGTGCCCTGTTTTTGTTTACATAGGTTTAATTTACCAGTAAAAAAAATTCCAGCTTATTTGTCTATCTGTTTATTTATTTTAAGCATAGATAATCAGTTCCTAATGTTTAACACATTCGTTTTAGGTTTAATACTGAAATTTTTACTTCAACGTTCAAAATGTAAACAAACGCTTTGTTTACATAGCGAAGAATTTCAAGCTCTGTAACTTGCTTATAACTCAACAAATGACACTTAAATTTCGGTTGCCTATTAAAAATGCCTTTCTGAAGCATTGTAAATATTAAAAACGGAAAAATAATTTTTGACCAAAATCGTGACCATGTCCCTATAACATACCTCAGAAAGTTGTGACCAGTTACTGCCGAAGAAACAAACTTCTTGTGCACGACAGTTTTTACAATAATGAACATTCTGAGTCGTTAGGAACGCCAAAAACCAAGACTGTTGTAGATTTTAATAAATAAACACCTTTAACAGATTTATTTGAGCTACAATCCTTGCTAAGTTGTGTTTACAATGTTTACACGTCGATCAATTTGATCGTCATTGCCGACTTCATCGTCGCTTTTTCGGCAATATCATCGTTTTTTATCCGTACTAGTGGCTCAAACATGTACGACTGAATAATAAGATTCTTTTAATTTAGTAAGCATGTAAAAAAACAAAACAACTTACATGGTGAATGAATGTCAAAATTTAAAGAAGATGATGCTAATCCTACAATTTGTTTACAATCAGCTGTTCGAAGAAGGTCGCATGTGACGTCACTGTACCACGTGACACGCTATCTAATTAACGAGTTTTTAAACGATCGGGGCTATAATTTAAATTGATATTATGGCTAATTACCGCTTTTATACCGTTAACAAACTGTTAGGAGTATTATTAGATACACAAGGAAGCCAAAAAATGTAAAATGTCGTATACTTTAGAAACATGCGATATGTCCTTTAATATGTTGAACCAGAATTTTTAAAAATCATTTTTGTATATACTGTGTCAGATTATTTTTTCGTTGCCTTCTGAACGTAAAATTCAAAATCAAACTCAAAATGAAAAAGTAACAGCATCGTGGGTTTAAAGAAAATCTAAACTGAAGTTTACGCCACCTTTAAGGACTTGCTTAAAGATTGTTTTCGCCCTGTGTTGTCCATACACGGGATGTGACTTAGAAATGAACAAATGTGTGGGTACGTCTCACAAAGTTTCAATAACGATGTGAAATATACCTTAACATCATCAATATATATGCGTTTTTCATGACCTATAAACTTTTAAAATTTCCGAATACATGTACATGTTTTCAAAATGAATTATAAAGGGTAAAATCTGCACTCGTTGCCATTCTGAGTAAACGTATTCATTAAGAGAGTTTAATCTGGTACATATTATTAGTCCCCTACCGGTTTTCACCGTAGGGGACTATAGCCTTCCTCTGCGTCCGTCAGCCGTCTGTCCGTCCGTCCGTCCGTCCGTCCGTCTGTCTGTCCAACTTCAGTTTTCCACACTTATTTTCTTTATGCGTTTGAGGAATAATATGAAATTTGCTGAACAGCTTCAAAATGTCAAACTACAGATCAAGTTTACACTAATGTAGCGTCTGATTGACATATTTTCGAGAATTTTTTTTTTTATATTCGAATTTTTTAATGTTCGGGTTCGATATTCTGCATAGCAGTGCATTGTTTTCACAATTTCCACAAACCGGTTGGGAACGTGTATTGCTTATGCAATACTCTCAGAATGCTTGTTGATTTTTAGTTTATAAGTATTCTTGTGTTAATTAAAGTTGAATTTAATTTTTTTTGTAATATCATTTTTAAATCACTTTAAAACAGGGCAACTTTTGACTTAAACTGAACTTAGTTTTTGTGTAATTTTACTAATATATGTGTAACCGAGCAGAAAGGAGGCAGATGGTGATTTCAGTCGATTTATTAAATTGATAAATAAAGCATTGACATATAAACAAAGAAATAATACATTAGACATAAAATTGAGGTTTACATGTACATTTAATATGTTTAGTTTCTGAAATCTTTGCCAATAAGCTACCGTTACTCCAGTATTCATTTATAATATAAAACATGTTTTGTAACAATTTTACATTTGAACCTACAAATAAGTTTTAGAAATTACAATCACAAGTTTAACTGCAAAAATACGATAAAGTATAAACCTAATAACTAACATGGTAGTAAAGAAATATATAAGTAAATATAATATTAACATACCACAAGATGCAGCAGATACACGCTGGATTGACCAATGATGTTGAAAATGAAATACTGCCTAATTTTACTTAGTTTAAACGGTTACTTATATCAAATAGAGAATCAAATTTATTGGATAATGAAAATAAGAAAGACCAATGGAATTAGAGAACCAATGAAAAACGAAAGCCAACTCAATCCATTTGCGCAGTGTAACTGGCGGTTATTTAAAGCTATACACGCTATAATTTGCGTCAATTTTGAATAAAGGGGAAAATGTTTGTGTTTGATTACTAATAAAAGTTACCTTTATGCTGTTAATTATAATGCTCAATTCGATCACGTAACAAATATATCAAATATTAAACAATAAAAAATATTTATTTTCCTGCCAGGAAAGTAATGCCTCAATATCAATCTATCACGTGATAGCGACAGCTAAATTTAGCCTATCATACCAAAACTGGTGAAGGGTCAACATCTTCATAATTGTGATAGTTTCACAAAGGAAAGGATATTTTCAGTAAAGCATAAATTTGTCCGATATACGAGTGCAAACAAAAGAAAAAAATACAAGCCTGTGAGTAGATATGAATACTTCCTTTAAAAAAATGACGTAGACCTGTGTTTTTCCCCTGTGTGCTGTTTATAGATCCTATAAGTGTTAAAGCAGAATTAAGGGTATCGTGAATGACAAACGTATTTTACTCATTATACATGTATGTATTTCAAATCAACAACTGTTAAGCATATTAAAAATCAAGTTGGATATTTAATTAGGCAAACAATAACGACCACCTAGTTCTCCGCGGACATGCGCAATGAGGTCGGTTTGCTCTTCCTTCATCAATATTCATAAAAAGGTATATTTTCCTGGCAGGAAAATAAACAATTAAAAATCTATATCTTTGTAACGAGATGGAATTCACCATTGTAATTTAAAGATTAAGGATAACTTTTATAAGTAGACAAACACATGCGTTTTCACTGTCATTCAAAATTGACGTAAATTATAGCGTGTATAGCTTTAACAATATATATATATATATATATATATATATATATATATATATATATATATATATATATATATATATATATATATATATATATATATATATATATATATATAATAAACGGTTGTTTAACAAAAACGGATAATAAAATAGATAAAACGAATAAATACATATAGAAATATGTTTGATACTATCACATATGAATCGCTTTTTGTGATTTGTACATACATTGTTGAACAATCAGGTGTTCTAGTAAATGTAAAATACATTTAATTCAGCTGCATCTGATAATATTGTTATAATTTTTCTGACTACTTATATGATGAAAACTTCTGTTTTAAAATATTTTAAACAATGTCTTATTTTTTGTGATTAAGTGACGAAAGTTTATCAGCCTTATATTACAATCCCTACAGATATGTGAACGGTTTTTATTTTTTTCATTTTTATAATCATTTATATTTATAGAATGCCCTATAGGTTACCATTGGACAAACTGCAGTTTGGAGTGCCCATATCCTTTATATTGAAAATTATGCCGACTCGAATGTCTCTGCGAAATGAACAAGCGTGATTTTGTCAATGGATGCAGGAACGGGGGTATTTCTGAAAATGTTTAGCAGTATTTATGATAATATATCTACAAGGCAGAAGATAATGCATGCGCAGGGTTAATACAAATGGAGTCAACTTTACACGCAACGAATATATTTCGAATTTAAAAAAACAATCTTAATGGCACAATTTGTGCAAAATGTTCGGATTTTTGATTTGTGACTTTGCAAATATGTGAATATAACCCCGTTTGTTTATATTAAAATAAAAGGTTTGAACACTGGAATTGCTGTTAAAATATACAAAATTCTAAATGTTTATTTATTTGAGCATTGTTACAACACTGATACATTTTTAGTTCTATATACTAGTACTCTTATTATTCACAGAGAGAGAGAGAGAGAGAGAGAGAGAGAGAGAGAGAGAGAGAGAGAGAGAGAGAGAGAGAGAGAGAATCAGTTTATTATCCCCTCGTGCAACTTGTTGCGAGGGGGATATAGCATAGCTGCTCTGTGTGTGTGTGTGTGTGTGTGTGTGTGTGTGTGTGTGTGTGTGTGTGTGTCCATTTCAGCCTCTTTAGCAAAATTTAAAAAAAACCCTCGCATGCATATGTATCAAACTTCGTACACTTCATAAGCATGTTTAAAGGACAAACCCTATTTATTTTCAAGGAATTCCGTTATATATATTTTTAAGATATCGTTAAAATTACAACACTAAAAAATTGTATGTGCTACTTTCGGTTCGTGAAAGTTTCATTTCAAATCAACAATTTGATATTTTGTTCAATGTAAGCCCTGTAAAGGTAAGAAGCAAACATTTTTTAGAAATGGGGAGTTGAAAGTGAAAAGTGAAAAACTAAAGCAAGCAGGAGATTAAGTTCGCCCTAATTTAATCGAAACAAGCAGCCGTCTGAGCCGAATTTCAGGCTATATTTAACGAAGAGAAGAACGGGTTCATAACTCGGAAGAGACTTTAACAAATATCATCAACAAGATTAACCGGTAATTCATTTCGTGTTTCGTGTTCGCTGACGATACATACATGTACAATGTATATGTATGTTACTCTTTTTAAAATATTGGGGTTAAATTTACGACATGTTAACTCGAATTTTCTCATAGAGCAGACTATAAATCGCCAGATATTAGCTACGTTTCCTTTTCAATATGAAACTTAAATTTGCCTACACTAATTTTCTACATACATAATGTATGTCACTGGATAAAGAAAATTTATTAAACTTTATTACTAAAATTTAACTAGTAACGGGAGCAATTGTACAACCACCTAAATGCACCCATCCCCCATGGATATACACAGAGCGTGCATGGGAATAGGAATAAACGAAATATTTCAATTCAAATGGTTTTTAACAAGTTCAATATTTGATTTCTTCAATTACATGTTTATTTCTGAATAATGCATTTCACCGCGCAATATTTTCATTTCGCGAGGGGATGCTCCACTTTGCGGTGCCCTTGTTACTTTTGGTTCGGCATTAATTTTCATATATCGAAAACCAGGTTCTTTGTTTGAAGCAGCCATGTTGGACTCATGATAAACGGGTCGATTTTACAAAGATAAATTTGCTTGTTGTGCAACAGTTTACGTGCGAATGGAATATTTGAAACATGCAAAATTTATTTGTGGTGATTTTGTGAAGTAAATTGAGATTGAATATTTCAATGCGTTGAAATTTTCACTTGTGACGCTGGTTTTAGCTTGTTTTGATTTTCGTTTCATTTTCATTATGCATTTAACTTGAGGAGAACAATCGCCTGTATTCTGGAATTTTTACTTATCAAATCAAACATAGACTTCGGTAAATCAGACAGCTGATTCTTTACCTGCGAAAAATGAGCAAAATCTAAGGCTCTTACAACATCTTATAAAATAATATTCATTCTGTTGGTAATTCGGTACAATCTCTACGTGATGGTTGATTAATGCAACGTGTTTTGTTACGATGATCAGCATTTTCAGTCTAAACCCGATTACTGTACGTTGGCTGCTAGAAATATATAGGTATATATATGACGAAAAATAAATTGTACTCTTTCTTTGTTTTAGTGCATTTTCCCTTTGTTTTAATTGTTTAAGATTTTCTATTTATTAACCATATCTGAGAGTCAAGCTTCGAATTATAAGCACGGAGGCCTGGTTGTTGGAGAGTAAAGTTCCTAATTATTTGTTCCTGAAAGAGAAAAATTTAAGAACCTGTTTAAAACAAATCCAAGTTGGCGAGTATCGTCCCTTTACTTTGAATACACTTTCTTAACATAATTGAAACGGGGGTTTTCAGTGAATTTATTTAATGCAATACACATGCAGAAATACACCTAAGATTGCCAATTTTAATCATATATTTCTTCGGGAACAAATAATTAGGAACTTCACTACCCATCAACCAAGCCTGTGATTATAAGCAAGATACAGAGCTTTGCTCGAATTGCTATTTTTGTACAAAGAGCTGATGTAATGCTTTAGTTTGTTTGTATTTCATATGCTGAATAGGAAATACCAAGATTAAAAATCTTAAGTTGAATGTAATTAACTCATGCTAACAAAACATGACTCAAACAAAGCTCTGTATCCATCTTCGCTAGCCAATGGTGACGATCCGTTCCTCTACTCTTTTCACGTGTGAAGAGTAGAGGAGCGGATCCTCACCCCAGGCTAGTGAAGATGACGATTGTCAGACGCTTAAATTTTGGTTGATCATTAGAAATGGCTTGCTTCAAACATTAAATACTTGTACAAAAAATTTAAAAGCCTTAGGATGATATGCTGTTACTTTCTGATGCCCCTTCTTATACGATAAATTACATAAAAACTACACCAATTATGATAGTTTTTCAAACAAAAGTAAATAAAAACGATGTCTTTTAAACACTTTCCATAGATCTGACACATTATTATGAGGATAAAAGCATTATCGTTGTTCTTTAAAAATTATGGCAGCGGAAAATTTGTTTTATAGCCATTTGTTGTTTTTGAATAAAAGTGAAAATAATGGCTAGGCCTTGGTACAATAGAGCGATATGCCTATTATTAGCGATACACTGATTAGAATTATATCTCTTTAACATATCATGTGACAACAGTTTTTAGTTAATTGAATTGAAAAAAATTGAAAAATTGAATAGTTAAGTTTATTCATCAGTCAAAGGTCATAAGAGTCCACGCCAGGTAAACGACAATCGTTTATAATAGAGAAGAACAATTAAATGTTGGAATGTTCATAATTTGAGAAATTAAGTGCATTGGGGTATGATTTTCGTTTTTTATATATAGGGTTTAAAAAAAACCGAAATACAATATCTAGTAAGTAGTTTAGTAAGAAAATGTACCATTATGCTCTCCTGTATTTTGATTGCTTTATAAAGTGGTGGTGGTGGTGGTTGGGGGGTTAATATGTCAAAAATTAAGTACATGCAAAAATAAGTGTAAAATTCAGATATTATTTTTTGTTAATCTACCGAGGGTCCACATGGCACAATATCCTTTGAACGCCCATGCATATAAAGCCAGTGTTGCTCAGGTGAGCAATGTTGGTCGTTTTGGTAGAGCGGCGGTTGTTCATTTTTCTGCAGAGGTCACCTGTTTCACCAATGTATTGTTTAGACAAACTTTGCAACTGATGAGATGGATACAGTTGTCTGTACGGCAAGACATGTTGCCAAATATCCTGTAGGTGCGACCCGTGAGGAGGCTTTTAAAACTGTCCGTGTTGGTGCTGTGCTTGCACATGAGGCATCTGGCATCAGAGCATAAACTACCATTGGCATTGGGTCGTCTAATCTCGCTCTTACTACCATGTCCTTTTAAGTTCTTTGGGATTAAACGCAGCCATTGGCGGATTCTTGGAACGGAGCAGAGAGCAGTGAACTCAGGCTGAACACACGCACGGTGAGCGCACTTAAAAATGGGAAGTAGAACGTTTTAGGGACTGTCAATATCCCCATACTACATGGGGAAAACATTTTCCTTGAACATGTTCCCTACATGCACATATACAATGTTTTTTATTTTTGTATAAACATACTTTATAAGTAAAAACGATGAATCGTTTAAAACATGCCCTGCATTTCTTATTCTATAACATCTGTCTTCACGAAATGTGCCGTTCAACTTCTATTGATGGGGTTTCTTTTCTTCACTTAATGCCATCTTACTCGTCTGATATTTTCTTTGTTGCTTGACTTTTAAATTACAAAATGCATTTCTAATTAATTATTTAAACTTCATATTCTTTAAAATAGCCTTGCGATCGGTTTCAAGATCTTTACACAAGAAGTTACCATTGAAGATATTTGATGGATTTTCAACATTTCAAGTAAGTTCTTTATTAACTGCATGAAATATATCTTGCTTAGGATTTCCTATGTGCATGTACATTATTAAAGTGAACATGATTTACATAACATTTAGACATGTAACTGATTATCAAAAGACTTATTGAGTCTATATACAGAATACTTGCAAATATTTAAAATAAACTCTTAAATTCACATTTTTTCAACAGATATTAACTTCGCTATATGGCTAGATTTGGTTTTGTACAGTTGATGCAGTTGATGAAATAAACTCTCATACGATTGCCGATGTCAATGTTGTACATTTGACAACGAACATACCAATCACATTAATCTGATTCTCTCGTTGTACGTGCACATTGCGGAAATACACCATAGAAAAATTGCAAAACAAAACGGAAATACTTAAATTTACACTAGAGTTATGTTCAATGTTACTTTAAATTAAAAAAATGGGGAAAATGTACACGCATAAATTATCGGTCAGATTCGATTTTATTTTAATGTTATCCTTGATGTGTCCAGTAGCAGGTGAAAATGGTCCCTGTCCAAAGTGAGTTTTACTGTTAGATGACAATTACTAAACACACAATGATTTAATTGTTGTTACTCTTTTTGCCTGTTAGAATTTTATTACTTCATTTTAGATACTTTAAAGGATGCTGTCCATACACAAGGTGGGATTTTAAAATAAACAAATGCGTAGGTAAGTTACTCAAAATATGTAAAATGCTATGGTACATACATGTACATCTTACCTCTAAATTACCTCTTAATTGGCTGATATAGTTTTCAAACATTTCCCAATTGCATCGATTTCCATTTCATATTTGAGCTATAATGTAGATTTGTCTTTTAATATTTTTTTTTTATCTTTAATGATGACTGGCGTAGTATATAACTTTCAATCCTAATTTCTTTATTTTCATATTCATTTTTTACATTCTCCAAAAAAAAGTGGGGGGGGGGGGTCAACTCCATGATAATTCAATTTTTAATATCTAAATTTTAAAAAAGTAATGGCTGCGAGAAAAAGTGGAGGGGGGGGGGTCATCCCCCCCGGGCCCCCTGATGCTACGTGCCTGCTATGAAATATAAGTGTTAATTGCATTTAATATCAAATAAATGTGCAGCATTGATATTAATGTCGTTAATTTTCAACCAGGAACAAAAATCTTTCGTGTTAGAAATACGTTTTTAAATTTAGATTCATTATTTCAACCAGGAAAAAAATCTTCCTTGTTACAAATACGTTTTAAGGATTAGATTCATTATATTTATTAAAAATCTATCAATTTCAAATTACGAAATAATACTGTCTTTAAAACATAATTATGGTCCTTAATTGTTCTTTGCTATAGATTGTCCCATAGGTTACCATTGGACGAATTGTAGCTTCAAGTGCCCCTATCCTTTTTATGGTAAAATGTGCCAACGTGAATGTCTCTGCGAAAAGGACACGTGTGATTTTGTTATTGGATGCAAGAACGGCAAGTATTCATCAAAATGCTTACAATTGTATCTATAATTTTATAATACTTTGTTGGTTACAAATTCTTGAAAAGTGTTTGCATAAAGTATAATGTGTTCTATCATTGCATGAAAAGCCAATTCATTCTTATACACAGTGAAACTTATTATATATTTTTTTGTATCTTAAGGCAGAATGAGTTAGTTAGCAGAAAGCAGAAAGTTTGGTTGTACAAAACTAAATGAATTAACTAAAGAAAATCTCAATTGTACATTGCATTACTTATTTGAAAAATTTTACATACGTTTTTGATCCCAACTATACAATAATACATTTATTCTGATTATTGATTTTTTATGGCACAAAATGTATGTTTGATTATCCTGGGGGAAAAATGAAGCCTTAGAAAATATATTTAAAAATGTGGAATTAAAAGTGAAAATAAGATATTCTTAACAAGTACCCAAAAAATCTGAAGTAAATAATCAGAACACAGTCTTACTCCAAGCAGTACGATTTGATATTTTCGTCGTTTTTTATTTTCCTCGTAAGCCTTTACTTTTAGTCCTTTAATGAGGACGTGTGTGCATGCAATGTCTTATTTTTACGTACGTATAATGGACGCCGCCGGTTGAAAAAAAAAACCGATATCGTGACTTATACCTATCATTTTTATTGATGTTGGTAAGTAAATATTTACAACTTTCATACTTTTGTACCAATAAAAAGCGTTGGTTCTTGTTTTAAACAAATATAATAATAATCAAAACTTATGAGAAATTTGGGTTTCAGACAGAAACATGTGAATAGAATATGCGTTAGTTCAGTATGTACCAGTTTCGGAACTTTTTTTTAAATAACTGACAACAATTCTGATAAGAAAAATTAATTGGAAAAAACACTGAAAAAGACTCGTTTGCCGGGATCTTAGCAAGTATGTGTACGGTTTGCATTTCATTTTCTAAGAAGAGTTTCGCTGAAATAGTTTCATGTTTTATTGACACAGTGATGTTAAGGTTGTCCAAAGTTAAACTTTTTATAAAGTGGTATTATTATCATATTTGTATCAAAATACATCTTTATTTATCCTTACTATCGATACCAGAGGCATTGTTTCAACAAACGTTTTTCCAGCCATTTAAAGATGTCAACATATACTAGGTAAGGCAACTCTAAGTATAATTTATAACCATGTTAATTATTTAAACTTTCACATAGCATGAATATGAAAACTCATAAGATGAAAAAAATATTTGTAATACTTAACATTCATACTGTTGAACACCCAGTTATGGTATGTGAAATGATTTTGAAACACAATAAGCAAATTGTATTTTCTTGAAAAAGTAGCAGGTGTATATAACTGATAGACTGTTAATTTTGTGCAGTATTAATATGTCCACTTGAAGCATTAGCAGCATCAGATTCTAATTTTTGAAATTCTGTGTAATTTGATTTGACTTTAAATGTACCTCTTCTGTGACAGTTTTTACTTTTTAGATCCCCCGAGGACTTCAGGTGAAATGCTGCAGTTATTATCAGTCTGTAGTCGTCCGTCGTCGTTCGTTAACTATAAAACATTTTGAACTTTTTCTTATAAAATACATGGTCAATACCTATCAAATGAGGTGTGATGCTTTGTTGGGAGAAAATGTAAATGGTAAAGTTACCAATGTTCATTAGGTCAAAATCACTAAGATGTAACCACTTTATAAAAAATATTTACTTTTCAAAATTATTTTAACCAACACATCTGCTACAATATTTTGTTTGTAAGTCGTAAAAAAAAAATAATTGCAGCTTTTTTGATAAAAAATCGAAACAAGACTAATGTCTTTTAAAGTAAATAGAAAAGTCGTTGATGTACTAATAATTACATGGACTTTCAAAGAGAATGTATTATTTCAAAGGCTTCCATCTCAGTTTTGAAGGATGAGATTAAAAGACAAATGTATTTAAATTTGCTGAAAGAAAAAGAAACGGTGAAATAGGTACACAAATATGAGCATCGTTTCCTTGTCTCCCCCCCCCCCAAAAAAAAAAAAAGATGAAGAAAAAACCAAAACGATATAAAACAGAAAATTAAACCAAAAGAAAAAAACAAAGGCAAGATACCATGTAAAAATGGGGGGGGGGGATCATTTGAAAAGTCAGTCATATGCTGTCATACACAAACTTACGGATTTAAGAAAACTATCTTTGAATTCAATCATTCAGTTAGGTAACCCTCGGAGTTTTTTTAACGCTGCGTTAACAATATTAAATGTTCATTAAGTCAAAATTATATGATATGAATTTAGTTTAGACACCCGGAAAAGCTTAGTTACTCAAATAATACGATATCCTGGAGGGGGATGCATGTTTTGAAATCGTGATGCAATGCAAATTCATTAAACTGTGTCCAGTTATAAAATTATTGGTTTATAGTTTTGATCAAACGTTGAGAATGCAAATCATCTGAAGGAAGAACAAGACCAATGGGTATGCTATTAAATGCACTTTTTATATTAAAAAAAAACACCTTATGTAGTGCGTTCTTATTAAGCTGTAGATTCTTCAATAATACTTACGATTTTTTAATATATTTCTATAGTATAAGAAATTATTACATGAGTTCTGCGCTCTCGATTTTGTGTGTTCATGTATGATACAAAACGGTTTTATCGTGTAAAAGTTATCCATATAATAGTACTGCGTTTTAATGCTCTTGTACATTCTTGGTGTTGGTATACATGAATATAACATCTATAAATCAAATTCGCTCAATCCAACGAACTAAAAGGAAGAAAATGTATAAAATCGCAACACTTGCCGATCAAATATACATGTATCTTACAATTTCAACGAGTGAGATGGAACAAATAGCAACTCACATCATTATAAATATAAATGTTTTAAGTATTTCATATGTCTTTTTTAATTAGGTTTTAAGAGTCCTTGAAAACAGGAACTGAATTTTTTCCTATAGCTAATTGATGTCAAACACAGTGATGTGTGCTTGTCAAAACATTAAAAAGTTATATATAAATTATAAATATTTTTAAAGTTTGTTAACAAAACCTGTTCCACAAAGTTACACATGAACAAATGCTCATTAGTATGATTTGACTCGAAAGAGAAGTGGCTGTTAATGACTAATAAAAAATATACTACTTAACACAACTTCGGATTGGAAGTTAAATATATTAAAAAGGGTGTTTAGTGATTTTAATATAAATTTTTTAGAGATATAATTTTAAGTAAATACATATCGTAATCCATTGATAATTTTTAATAATTGATTTATGCAGACTGCACATCGGGATATTTCGGCACATTCTGCAATTTGTCCTGCCCTGCAGGAAGCTTTGGTAAGAGATGTGGCGGGACTTGTTTTCCAAATTGCACTGTTGAATACTGCAATCCTGTCACTGGATGTTATTTTAACAACACCATATCAACACCACTACCCAACTGACGGCGTCAGGTAAGGGGCAGAAAATTAAAAGTATGTGGGGCATACAAAATTAAACAACTTGGTAGATATGCAAATAAAGCAAGCTTTTCTGCAGATACTAAATGTGTATATGTGCAATGCAGGAGAAGATAACGGTGGGCATAAATTAAAGGATACTATGCTATAATCTAATGTAAAAAAAAAAAGATATTCAAAAGCTTTGAAGTGCACACAAGTTAACTGCTTCAAATATTTGATGAAATCACTTGGCGTTCTGTCGTTATGATACACTACATGGCTGGCAATGTTTACGAACATGCAATTATAAATAATGTTACAAGGACATTAACGTTAGAAATTTATATCTCCCAAGTTAAGGGTAAAAGTTCGGCATACTAGACCACATTTAGATATCCCTTAAAATATGGGTTCTAGCATGCGTTTTTTTACAAGTTTCAGAAGAAAAGTTAACATTAGAACATTAGCACTATTGATAAATAATAAGTCCCAACTGTATTTATTCGCAGGACCTGTGAGACAATGGATATAGACACTTAGATTTTGGCGATATTAACAGTTTCAATACGGCTTAAAATCGGCATTAAACGCATATTTCACGGTTGTTCTAGACCTTTTTTTGTATGTATTTATTTAACACAATACATTTGTATGCGTGATAATACCTCCGCAGAGGCTCTCTATATATACATCACCTGGGGTGCCAGGGCCCCCCTGGATCAGTAATGCTATTCAGCGGTATAAATGAATCATACATCTATATATAACGTACAAATTATCTGTTTTCTTCAGTATTTATAATTGTATTTTTTTAAAGCGTAAATAGACGTGGATATGAAATAACACAATGTAATACAAGTAATATTAAAGTAATATAAGAGTACTTTTCGGGGAGGTATCATCCAGTCAATTGATATAATATTCGTATCAATATTGTATATATATTTGTAGTGCATTTATATATATTGTACAAGGTATTTGTTTCTTCAATATTTATAATTGTATTTTTTTAAAGCGTAATTAGACGTCAATATGAAAAACACATTTTAATACAAGTAATAGTAAAGTAAAATAAGAGTACTATTCGGGGAGGTATCATTCAGTCAATTGATATAATATTCATATCAATATTGTACATATTTTAGGGAACATACATGTTCAATAAAATATTTTTAGCAATAAATATACAATCGGAACATAAAGCAAATATGCGGCAGGACTAACAACAACATCACAGTCCAAAATTGCCTACCGCATATACCGGTATGTGAAGAGGGGCAGGTCTCCTTCTTGTACATTACACTTAATCTAGTACATTAATAAAGTTTTTAATATTTCATTTATCATATACTATTTGATAATTTTTCAAGAATGCTTAAGTTTAAATTTACACATTTTGAGTTTTTTACAGTAAGATAAAATTGCATTAGCGCATTTAAAAAAAAAAAAACAACGCATATATTCAGATGACATATGTTCGTTTGAGATTCTACGTTTCATTTTATATTTGTAAATTTTGCATGCAATAATTAACAAAGTGTTGTCTAAGATAAGAGTATATTTGTTGCTCGTGAAAATAAAGCCAATGGCAATCAATTTCCATGTAACATCAATATTTATTTTTTCTAGACCTTAATAATGTTTTAATTGCGTACCATTATACATGTAATATTTGTTTTTCTATATTTTAATTTTTAAGGTACCTGTGAAAAAAAAAATCATATCTTTAAATGTCGAAATTAAAAGTTTTTCATCCATTAATAATTATTATTAGTTATTGAATTGTTCATGTAGTGTAAGTGCTTTTTAAAATTTGAAATAAGACAAAGTTGAATCCTTAAACAATATAAATGCAATGTATGTATACCTTTTGTAGTAGGAAAAGCCTTTAAATGTTTATAGAATATATGTACTGTTTTCCATTGTGTATCATGTTTTGTTACATTTAACCTATATTTGTTGTAACGTTGTAA
Organism: Magallana gigas; assembly: GCF_902806645.1. Lineage (NCBI taxonomy): Eukaryota > Metazoa > Mollusca > Bivalvia > Ostreida > Ostreidae > Magallana > Magallana gigas. Next base: position 53,603,898 of record NC_047563.1, read on the forward strand.
ATTTTAAACAGCAATTAGCATAAAAGGCTGCTTGTAAAATTTCAATAATTTCAATAAAGTCACAAAGTTATAAACACCTGTTACCTTTGTATATCAATTGCGTACCATAAAATGGTACGCAATTGATATTTAATATTTAAACCTATTCTTTGAAGAAAAAAATTCCTTGACACTGTAATTGTTAATTTACAATATCTGATGCCCACGGATTTTAACGAAACCAGTTATTGGTCACGGCTATTACATGTAATTGCAAAATAATGCGACGTGTGCCATGTTCTCAACATGTTTTATAAATTATTTGTGGTAAGTTACGAAAAAGTTTTCCAATATTTTGCATTGCTCTTTAAGTCTAGTTTGATTTTTCAAACATCAATTGTACCCTATTTAATTTCCGAAAATGTTTAGGAAATATATAATAAGGAAGTTTAAAAAAGAATAATTGTTGGAAAATTTTAAAAACGTGATTAAAAACCTTAATTATGATATCTAGTATATAAAAGGATACATTATGATAAATTGATTATCAATGTTTTAATTGTTTTCTTGCAGAACGTGTTTATAGTCTAGAAACACATAAAGTAAAAGACAGTAGTGGAACGCCTTTACAGAAAAGTGAATTAAATACTAATTATCTACTAGCTGGCGTAGGGGCTGTTATCTTTATGATCCTCCTCGTGATAGTGATAGAGATCAGGAGAATATCCAAACCTTCAAAAAGGAAGCCTTTACTTCTCCCTAAAATACATGAAAATCAAACGTGTGATGAAACCTGTAAACGACTTCCAAATGGCAGCAGTATAACATATTTGAGTAAAACCTCTTCAAAGCAATCAAATCACTTCTCTCAGCATATGGACCCTGTGTATCATGAAATCGACGAGTCTGTGGAGTTGATGCAAATTCCAGATTCTACTGATTTACCAACTGCATTTGGAGATATGGCAACCTTCCGAAATGTATCAACAACTTAACCAGAAATACCTCCTCATACGATAACTTAAATGCTCAAACGAGTGAATTTCATGTTCATCTTAAACCTGCCTTTGTTCATGCAAATATAGAGGTGGGAAGCAAACGGGATACTCGTTCGTATATTGATGTAACAGGATTATATTGACATATGTACAATTAACAGGCTAACACAAACAAAATAACGAACATTACGTTTTGTATCTCATTACATATCTAATATCAATTTAACAGAATTATGCTTAGAATAAAGGGTTTTGAAATGTTCATTTGAAATGCATGGCGTCGTCCTAAAAATAACAATGACATTTCAAATTATACATGTAGCCTTAACGGTTACTAGTACAGTTCATACAAAGATCTGTCGAATAATCAAATGGTTGGATATAAATGAGCTCATTGAAAGAAACAACACTAATAATTATATGCATCATAGCGCACTGTAGAAGGACGCTAGGTTTTTATATGTCACAGAAAAAGAGCAGAATAATGTAGTGTAAATATATAAATATGCTTCCCTCCCGCCCAGGAAAGACCATAGATAAAAAAAATCAAAATGTTATGTGTTTAAAAACTATGGAAACCTGAAAGTCCGCAGCAATTGCGAGGTAAACAAAATCAATGGCGAATTCATTCTCACAAACCTAGTCATAAATATTACAATTTCAATAAACTTTAAAATAAACTAAATTGGACTTGCTCTGGTTGAGCGTGTGCTGGAAACTGTACTTCTAAACCTACGAACTCTACCTAAACACGTCATTCCCAAAACTCTTATTTCATTGACTATAAATAAGTATACAAACGTTACTAAATATACGAAAGTGAACTTCCGTTTCGGCACAACAAATTGTTTACATGTCGTTAGGACAACCATTTCTCGCTATACTAACGTAACGCGAGAAATTAAAAGTATTCTGTAGTCAAAAAATATTAAGTTTGGAAAAATGAACCCTCCCCCACCTGAAATCTTTCAACAAGGACATTTAAATTTATAATTTTCCCAAGAAATATATAAATATAGGAATGCATGACCGGATATGCATTAGATGTGCAAAACAGTAAGTATAGGAAATAATTCACCAATAATGTGTTCACTGTTAAGATTGTAAGAATTATATTTTCATCAATGACAGAATAGCGTTATGCTATATTTTAAATGTAACAGATGTACTAAAATGCCTTGTATATTTTTACCGAACCTCATCGGTCATTTAAAATGTACATTCTTTATAATACCTGAAAATGATGAAATTAATCTTATTTACCTCCTGTAACGCTCATTGTTTGATTGACATTGAATTTTTTGACCGAAAACAGATGAATGACTGTGTTGATGATTTTTTACTTCCTTCGCACAATTCACTGAATCAGCTTCAGTACTGCTTGATGTATCTATCTTTCACATACACCCTACATTAGACATTTAACTGTGCTGTTTTAATTTGAATCACTCAGATTACATTTAGCTAGAACTATCACGACATCTTTTTTTATTGAAAGATAAATATCTCTTCTAAATGAGTATTCATTTTTTATTCAGATTCAGCGGCCATACAAAAGAAACAGTATATTTTTGAGAGATTTTCTTGAAACGGTAATATGTGAATATAACTGATAGACCGGTAAGTTTACACAGTAGAAGTAAGTCCATCTGATGCGTTTGCAGCAACAGATTCTTTACTGTGACATAAGGTGCAGTTTTATTTGATTTTAGATGTACCACTTCTTTGACTTTATTTTAGGTTACTTGAGGCACTTACATATGTGATCTGTTGGAATTGTTATCAGTACATGTACGTAGACGTCCGTCGTCGTTTTTTAACACTACAACATTGTTCACTCCTTCTTGAAATTACAAGTACAATTCTTTCCAAACGAGGTGCTGTGGTTTCAATAATATTCAAGGGTATCAATTTTTGTAGATAAAATGAAAATCACAGTTTCAAGGATACGTAAATTCGTGACCAATGACCCTATCAATACAAAATATTAGTAGAAATTGCACTTCAATGAACAATTAATTTTGTGAATAAACTTAACAACGAAATCCACGAAATGTGGTACTCAAACGTATATTGATGAAACCACAGTATAATGCTTTGAGGTAAGGTGAACGTGAACTGTAAAGTTACTATTGCTCCACAAGACCCTTTTGTCCAGAACCGAGATCAACAAAATTTAACCATTTATTTAATCAAAGTACTGAAGAACTGACGGGAGTTGATTTTGTCGATGTTTATTTATTTTAAAATCAATAATATGTTATTTTGCATGACAAGTACAGGTAGTTTCTAATTTGAATTACGCACATTTTATAATATGAATTTTTTGACTTTTTCGACAAGAATGTCGAGTGACCCCAATATGAATAATGTCAAATAATATTTAAAGATAAAATTAATTCAATCAAACTATGTATCAGTAATAGAAATATTTCTCGAAAATTGTATGGATCCAAGCAATATTGAACTCTAGTCTCGTTCAACCAAACGCTCGGCTGACACCGTAAATCTCCGACAAGGATTTACGGAGACAGCCGAGCGTCGAGTTGAACGATACTTTATTGAACTCTGGCGTAGGAATACATACGACTACAAAAAATATTTAAATTGTTCGTATCATTTAAAATCTGACTATTTTCAAGGTATTTATAAATAAGTTTCCTTGAAAAACAATGCTTTAGCATACATTTCATCGAATTTATCAATTATTTTCAAGAACCAAGTCTTGTCAGCAGCAAGGATTTGTGCTGAGGTCCAAACACTGTTTCACTTTCGGTTTGTCTGAGTAACTGCATAGGAGAGTTGATTAAAATCAACTCCCAAAAACTTCTCAACTACTTTTCAAAGGTCGCCATTTAGAAATTTTTGAACCGCCTCAGACATCTTGTTTACAAACGATACAAAGCTAAGGTTCATTAAAGAAGAAACAAATATTATAAAAGTTAACACACGTATCCTGTGGTCTAGTCATCAGGTTAAGGAAAATTGGGAAATAGATGCACGGAGTACAGCAATTTTAAGTGTCAAATGATATGGCTATATTATCTTATTACGTTTCCATTTGATCACTTAACATGATGTGAAATAGTTTAATCAAGTATTGTTTGCTGCGAAATTTTGAAGAAACAAGCATTCCATAAGGTGACGTTCATAATTTTTTGACGCTGCCCTTTGCTTTGTTTTTGTTTTGCTATTTTGAAATCATAAAAGCAAAACTATACGATACAAACTGATTTTAATTCAGAAACCCGGAAGAGCTTTCAGTTACTTCAATATTATAAATATCGGAGGTGCATGCATGTTTTGATATATGCAATGTCATTAAACTTAGTTCCGTATGTACATCCGGTAATATAGTAATTGGTTTTTAATTTTTTTTTGGATCAAACGTTGGTAATGCAAAACATCTCAAGGAAAAGAACAACATATGGGTATGCTATTAAATGCACTTTTATAACAAAGTATCTTATATTCATTAATTATTTCATGCGCCATTTGTGAATGTAGATTCATCATGTGACGCAATATATAAATGTATTTCTAAAATCATACCTACGTTTTTTATACAATTGTAAAGTATATGAAATTATAACAGAAGTTAAAACTATGATGATTCAAGACTGTTTATATAAACTGATTTATGCTTACATATAGTTAACACAACCGATTATGATTCATAGCTCTAAAGAAACAAACAAGGCTGCAATCTACACGATCCAGTTCTAACCAGTTTATTGGTCGGTTGAAATCTTCAGCAACCTAAGAAAAATCAAGGACTACACGAAATAATCATGATAATGTCAAAATCAAATATTAGATAACTAAGCTGTTTCTTTCATCTAACAAACTGCTGTACATCAACAAGACTTTAATTAACTTTACTTACTTTATGCGAATTAATTTGTTTTTAAAAATGTTATGTCAAAAATGTCATCGATATTTTCTTTGACGATAACATGTAATGCGAGATATGAAAAAGAAATACTGAACTTGTTGACGCGGGCTTTGCATTTTTTTCAAAATGTCGCTGCCTTTGTATACCACATGAATCACAAAACACACATTTTATCGTTAAAATAAATACATATTTCTTAAACAGCTTTGTTAAACTTCTTGATACATTACTTTTCTCACATGGTACGGTACTTTTTTCATACGACACGCTTCTTGTACGATACGATACGTTTTCTATACGCTTCCTTAACGATTTGTACGTTTTCTGTACGATATGAATTTAATTTCTTACAATCGATGATTATAATTTATAAAACAAAACCATCTTATTCACATTAATTTCAAAGTATTTACGATTATCACAACTTAAAATAAATAATTTCTATCGTCAATAACAATCTTAAATATGCCCGCCGGATAACGTAGCTGTGAAACTTGCAGGAACGGACTAATTACACCAAATGTATTTACCTGTAAAGGCCGTGAATATGCACAGGGAATTTCTCAATCCATAATATAAAAGACATACTACACATGATAATGCTACATTTAAATCGATTAGATTCTAAAATGGATAATTTTATAACTTATTTCTCGAAAAATGCATTTTGATATCAAATAATTATCGGTTTTATATATAAGGACTTTTTTCGTTCTTTTTTTAGGATGAAAGGATTTAAACTACTTTTAAAATCTATGTATCACTTTACTCTTGTAGGGTTTTGTCTTAAAACGCCTCTATATTTTTCTTAGAATTAAAAAACATGCAAACATTACAAGATAAGAAATTTGAAAAAGGACGAATAAAGAGTAATGTGCTATATGTTCACGTGGCTTGATAAATGCGTTATGTTGATATCATTCACAAAACATAAAACCTTTTAAATCATTATTTGCAAGCTTAAATAGCACAATTTTATAGAGAAATCTTCTAAAATAAGCGGTGAAAAGTTGGGTTGTATCACAAAAGTCATGATTGGAAGCAAACTTTTAGGTTTTTTTACACAGCTAAAGCTCGGCACAGGTTTTCGATAAACAACGCATTAGATTGAAAAGAATATACATTGATATGTTTTAATTATTGGTTTATGCAGATTGTACTTTGTGATATTACGGCACATTCTGTAATAGGTCCTGCCCTCCAGGAAGGTTTGGTTACAGATGTGGCGGCAGCTGTTCTCCAAATTGCCCTGTTGAATACTGCAATCCTGTCAGTGAATGCATTATAAGAACTAAAAACAACACCCATCTGACGGTGTCAGGTAAGGGGATAAAATAAAAGAATACACATAACACACGAGAAAATAAAGGTGGGAATAAATTAAAGGAAACTAATAATAGCTAGTGAAGATAATCAAAAGCTTAGAAGTTAACATGCATTATCTGCTTCAAATCGTTGAGGAAATCACTTGTCATTCTTCTGTTATGATAGGCTATATGACTGACAATGTTTATCAACATGCAATGCTAATTAATGTTACAAAGAAATCGAAATAAAATGTTTATATCTCCCAAGTTAAGGGTCTTCCGCACCTATGCATACCAGACCAAACTTCTATATTCCTTAAAAATATGGATTCTAGGGTGCCTTTGGCTTTAAAATAACAGAAAAAAAGATTCAATCTAAAGGACAATTGACAACTAATAAAATCATAATAAGTAATCAAAACAAAAATCCCTGCTGCATTAAAACTCGGGACTTGCGGATCAGTGGATATAAACACATATATTTTAGTGATGTTAGAACGTTTTTATATGAGTTAAAATCGCCATGCTGTAGCGTACTGCCATAAAACGTAAATATCTAAATCTAAGACCCTTAATGATGTTGCATTGCTTACCATTATTTTAGTTTTTCTATATTTTAATCATAAAAAATCTGTGAAATTGAAATCAATCATAACTTTCGACGTTGAAATTTTGACGTTCCCAACCCCTACATATTTTGGAAATAAGACAAAGTTGGCTCCTTAAGTAATGTATATATGCATGTATGTTTACTCTTTGTAGTAGAGTAGTGCATTTAATTTTGTTAGCAAAGGATATCTTGTATATAACAAAATACTTGACCTATATATGACCGGTATTGGTTTCTTTCTTTACAAAAAGCATATCAATTTCCGTTCTACTTCTTGACTTTAGGCCATACACAGTAAAATATAAGATTCTAGTAAATGTATCTATACTAATATATATTCAAATAATAGACTTTAATTTTGGCCTTTAATACCGATAAATCGGAAAAAGTACTGTCTTTGGTTTTATATATTTGAACATCATTGGTACTTTGAGATTACCAATTTGTTTGTTTTTTTAGCTTCTCTAATTAAAAATCAACGAAAATTCCTAAAAAAAAAATTCCAGAAATCTTCTGGATTTTTCGATTTTTCAATCTTGCGCGTGCGCATTACATTCACGCTAAATCACACAGGGTTTGGGCTATTTGTTAATGTTTCTACAATAGCACATTTACATGAATAAACTAAAAAAACGATAATACAAATAAGTGTAAATTTTTTTGGGGAACTTGCTACATATTCTGTTCATATAAATTTATGATTATTCATGACAGAAACTATTAATTAACAAATATATATCAACTTAGTACTTACTTTTTTCTTCGTAATGGCAAAGAAATATTTGATTAATTTGACTGTTTTATTTTAATGTAACTTCATTAATTTTCTCCAAAATTGTTTCGGAGCGATGCTGCAATTTTCATGCACAAGCATTCTAAATGTGGGGAGGGCCTTTTCCTAGACACAGTTAGATTATTCTAACTACGGAGAGTGAAGTGAAACTAATACTATTATTGTTGGCTTATGGCTTTTTTATGTAAATGTCAACAATACGGTGCATATGAATTATGAGCTTTAAATATTTGATGAAATCACTTGACATTCAGTGTTATACTAGGCTGATAATGTTTACAAACGTGCAGCTATTATCAATGTTACAAGGAAATTAAAATAAGAAATTTTTATTCCCTATGTTAAGGGGCCTCCACATTTTTGGTAGATAGTTTGCATACATACCAAACTTATTTACATTTACCTTAATATATGGATTCTAGCATACGCTTACAAATTACAGAAATGGGGTTTGATCTTGGAGAAAAATCTCAGTATTAATAAGAAACATAAGTCCCTGCTGCATTCAAACTCGGGACCTCAGGGTCAGTGGATAAGTCTGGCGACGTAAACCGTTTTAATATGGGTTAAAATCGCCACGGCATTACATGTACATATTGTCATAAAACGTATTATAAATATCATTTGATGCCTAAGGCCCTTAAGGTAGTTGCATTGCCTACCATTATTTTGGTTGTTCTATATTTTAATCATTCAAGTAGTCAAGTATAGTTTTACTGTATTCCATCATAAATCATTTTTTGATACATTTTACCCAAATTTCTTGCAACGTTGAACCGAAAAATACATTTGGAACAATGATTAGCTGACAAGGATACTTTTGCAATTCAAATTATGTTACGCAAAATAGGAACAACGTTATACAACACCTGTTTCATATGAAACATGTTTCATATCTTTCTTCGTAATTTGCATAACATGAACAGTTATATAAACGATTTCATCAATATTCGTAGGAATACTTTTTATTGTAGATTTCGTTGCTGATTTAATCAACACACACCCACGTATAGCATTAAAAAATCATTTGTTTTTAATTTTTTAATATTTTGTGGGCAGATTTCTTTATAGAGAAAATGTACCGTTTAAGTCCATAAAAATAAATTATATTCCATGTGACATCACACTAACTTACGAAGGTCATTTTCTAAAAGTTTCAATTAAATTGAAGAATTTCTGACCGTTTTATCGCCGAATTTTGACCAACAACATTTGAAAAATGAGTCAGAAACTTTGAAGTCAGTGGGTATCTTGGAGCACCGGGCCTTCATTTAATTTTGTGTGCACACAAGAAAATCTACAATGGAGACCAACATGTTCTTAAAAGCTGCTATTTTTTAGGACAAAGGTTTACAGTTAGAATTACAGAAGTTTAACGATGGAAAAACGGATTTTTCAGCCCTTCCCCCCATACAGCCCGGATCTTGGATCGGATTTAGCTTTTTTTTCTAAAGTCGAAACTGCGTGGACAAAGATTTTTTGACATTAATGATCTACGATATGCCACAAAAGACATTATACAAAAACTGATAATGGTATGAACGCGCATTTTATAAATCGGTTAAATGACTTGAAAAGTGTGTGGAACTGAAAGGTGTTTACTATCAAAGAGTAACATGATTGACTTTCAGTTGTTTGACGCCACCTGACGTCGTGGAATATGAAATGGTGCTCCGTAAAACTAAATCATGCAAAGTAGAAATCACAGTATCTTTTGAAAAAAAAATCAAATGTATTTGATTTTTTACATACTTATTTTCATTTGGTAGTCATTTAATAACACATACGCCATCCTGCAAAGTACACAGTTAGTTTGCCGTAAATCACTTTTCCGCGAACTTTTCTAACAACCCTCGTATTTGCTAATGTTGAGCTTGCTATCAAAGTATAATTTGATTTTTTATAATTGATACCTTTTTTTATCTTCTTTTCGAAAATTTGTCATAAGAAATTCAGGTTTAAATTAGTAAATGAGATAATTATTCGGAATTTGAAAAATCATGTTTTTTTTCAAGTTTGAATCGAATAATCACTTATTAAGGTGAAAAACCCCTCGTCGTTAGATCTTGTACAAATAGAAGATACCATAAAAATACATTTTGATATATTGATACTTTTATCTCCACTTGCAGACCGTGTTAACAGTCCACCAACATCTGGAATAATAGACCGTTCTGTGGAAAGTTCATGGAATCAACAAAAAGAATCTCTCTTTTTTTCGGAAACCAATAGGAAGAGCCATTCTTTTAGTAAAGAAACACCTTTACAGAAAGTGACGTAAAATCTAATTATTTGCGCGCTGGGTCAGGGACGGTTATTTTTGTGTTTCTCATCGTAATAGTGATACAGACAACTAGAAAGTCAAACTCTGCAAAAAGGAAGCATCAAACATGTGACGAAACCTTCACACGACTTCCGAATCGCCACAGTATGAAATATTTGAACATAACCTGTTCCGCACAATCAAAACACTTTTATCAGCACATGGACTCGGTCTACATTGTATCAAAAAATCGACGAGTCTTTGGAGTTAATACAAATTCTACCGAAACAGCAATTGAATTCGGAGAACACAGCCTTTCGAAATGTATCAACAAAACAATAAGTAATGTAACAGAACACGATGACTTAAATGCCCAAACAAGCGAATTGTATGTATTACCGAGTGCGAAAAACACATGCACAGACACGGACAAGGCAGACTATCTTTAACCTGTCTTCGTTCATGCAAAGATAAACATAGAAAGTAATCAATAGTCTGATTCGTACATTGATGTTGATATTCAGTTATGATATAGGAAGTACAAATAACTTCGAAATTTTGAACCTCTTCTGGGACTCAAGATTTGGCAAAGGATAAAAGTTTTAACAATCAAAAACCAACTACACCAAGTTATTTTAGTCTGTTATCTTCAGCCTTAGTTCGTAAAAAAAATGGAGTATATCTTGCCTCAACATTGTGTAGTTAAAGAGAAGTAACTTGTTTATTTTTCTTTTTTAGGGTCTTCCGTTTCTTAGGGTTTTCCGTTTCTAACGGAAGACCCTCTTGTTATTCTACGGTTTCTTTTTCTCTATTAGTCCCCTACCGGTTTCATCGGAGGGGACTATAGCTTTCCTCTGCGTCCGTCAGTCCGTCTGTCTGTCCCACTTCAGTTTTCCACACTTTTTTCGAGGAATAATATGAAACTTGCTAAACAGCTTCAAAATGTCAAACTACAGATCAAGTTTCCACTTTTGTTGCGTCTGATTGACATATTTTCGAGAAAATTAAAATTTTATATTCCAAATTTTTTAATGTTCGGGTTCGTTATCGGGTTCGGTGTGTATTGAATAAGCGAGGCCAGTATGTAGTCAGTAATAATATCGTGCGTTACTTGTACCATTCCTTTTCCTGTATCATTCCTTTTATCATTTTTAACAAACAAATAAATTCTGTAAAATAGTGTCAAGCATTGTGTTGTAAATTTAATCGGCAGGGTTTTTGGGGTATTATTATTACTGTTTAGTTAGTATTGTTGTCGGGTTGGGTTGTTTAACTGTTTGGTTTGATTCGGGGTACATAAGACGGTAAGAAATGATATTGTGCATAACAGTGCATTGTTTTCACAAATTTTAACCAGCGAATACAGAATAGACTTGGCGAAATTACAGGAGATGAAATAAAGAGTATTATTTTACCTATTTTGTATTTAATTTCTATATCAACTATATAGTTTTAATTTCCTCTGTTATTTTATCTCTGATTAGAGCATGACATCTCGTTTACAATAGCTCTGAAATAGTTGTGTGCTTGGAAGCTTTCATAGAATAATACAAACCGGTAGGGGGCGTGTATTGCTTATGCAATACTCTGAAAATGCTTGTTATTATGGGTTTTTTTCTGACTTTTTTGGAGCTTTTTTCCCTCAAAAACTATTTGATCGATTTACACCAAATTTTTAAGACTTATAAAGTATTTTGGTCGCTACAAATGATTAAGATTTTAAATGATGACGTCACTTCCTGTTTCAGATATTGACGATTTTGTAAATTTTTAAGGGTGGTTTTGTCCACGCAGCTCCTCCGTAACTAATCAAGATAGAAGCTTGAAATTTTTAGGGATTGTAGATGAATGTCAGTAAATGTCCCTCCATGCTTCTAATAATGAAAATTGTGCAAGGCCTTGAAGCTCGCCCGAACCTGAAAATTACCACCAAATTATTTCACGAAATTTTTCCATATTTTCTTTAATATCTTTTGATGTGTAGATATTTTGTTATAACATGTAAAGCAAAAGTTGTTTCAATTTTTACGGGCTTTTATTTGTTATCAAGAAAAATGGGCTGATCCCTCAAATTAGGGACGAAGAGGGCTCTAAAGTCTTTTTGCAACAACTTTTTACTATAGAAGCATTAATGTTCATTATACAGCTGTTTACAGTACCCGCAACATTATTCTTTACAATCCTATCCTATCCTACATGTATCATGTATCAATTCTGTCCTATCGTGCGTTAATCCTATCCTATCGTGCGTTAATCCTATATCAGGTTTATCGTTTAATTTTCACAGTTTTCCCGTTTATCCTATCGTGTTAATCGTCTCATGTCTTTTCATAAGCAAGTTACAAGTCGTTCAGTGCACTGTATACGAAAATTTGTCGAACAAGAAATGTAAAACACTATCCAGCCTTCTATCATGATACTAAATTCTCATTTTTTTTAGATCAAAAGTAACCTATATTACATGTAAATCAAATCTGTAAGCAGTGGAAGTAAAAACTTAATGTAAACTATTGAAGTTCTTAAGAACAATGTTACATTTTTACATGTATATCGATTATATTAAATCGTACGCGGAGTGTATACCTGCGTAAACATTAACTTGTATGTTACATACTTCGTTTCTCATGCGTCATTGTTTTTTGGAATAAAGATATTTATGATCTAACTTATATTTTCTTAAAATAAAAGTTGTATTTCAATTGAACCCGCTATTTTCCGGGTGATATTTGATCTCGGGCTGAAATGTTCCCGGCGACCGGCTTGGGTGTGCGGTAATGAAAACAATGTTAACAAATCGTACGCGGAATGTATATCTGCGTTAATACTTATTTAACTTATATGCAATGTAATTCGTTTTTAATGCATCCTTTTCTATACAAAATAAATGTTTTATGAAAGATTTTATATTAATTTAGAACAAGAGTTGTATTTTCATTTTACCGCAATTTTCCGTGTACGATTTGATCTCGAGCTGAAATGTTCGCGGCGATCGGCTAGGATGTTCAGTGTTGAAAACAATGTTTACAGTATAGATAATTTATTGATCATTATAGCTCATAATTTTTGTTAAAAAATTTAGCTGGTCATTTTAATACATTCTATATTAAGTGATGCAGCGATGATTAACAACTCGGCATTTGTTGATAACAAGTAATTTCACGGATATCTTGATTCGTATGAGTTCTTTCTCAAATTCTGCCATTATCAGATTAATCGTGAAGATCATACGTTTAACAGGAACATCGTTTATCCTGTCCTATCGTGTATCAATCCTATCATATCGTGCGTGTATACTGTTCTATCATGCGTTAATCCTATCCTTTCGTGCGTGAATCCTATCCTATCGTTTATCTTGTAATATATAACGTTTCAGGTACTGTATCTATACAGTACCCTGTCAAAGTCATATGTTACGTAATTAGGGGTTTCTAGGGGCCAGAGGTCCAACACTTTGATCTTTAATATCTAGAAAAAGAGAAATATTTTGATAAGCATAACATATTTTCGTTTTTGCTGTGCATCATATGTTTACCTGGTCTTTGATTGAAATTCACATTACACAATCTAAGGTAAGTACTCCTACCGGAACATGATATGTTTAGTCATACTATGACGTCTATGATATCTACTATAATATAATTATAATAAACTTAAAAAACGATAATACAAATAAGTGTAAATTTTTTTTTGGGAACTTGCTACATATTCTGTTCATATAAATTTATGATTATTCATGACAGAAACTATTAAATAACAAATATATATCAACTTAGTACTTACTTTTTTCTTCGTAATGGCAAAGAAATATTTGATTAATTTGACTGTTTTATTTTAATGTAACTTCATTAATTTTCTCCAAAATTGTTTCGGAGCGATGCTGCAATTTTCATGCACAAGCATTCTAAATGTGGGGAGGGCCTTTTCCTAGACACAGTTAGATTATTCTAACTACGGAGAGTGAAGTGAAACTAATACTATTATTGTTGGCTTATGGCTTTTTTATGTAAATGTCAACAATACGGTGCATATGAATTATGAGCTTTAAATATTTGATGAAATCACTTGACATTCAGCTGTTATACTAGGCTGATAATGTTTACAAACGTGCAGCTATTATTAATGTTACAAGGAAATTAAAATAAGAAATTTTTATTCCCTATGTTAAGGGGCCTCCACATTTTTGGTAGATAGTTTGCATACATACCAAACTTATTTACATTTACCTTAATATATGGATTCTAGCATACGCTTACAAATTACAGAAATGGGGTTTGATCTTGGAAAAAATTCTCAGTATTAATAAGAAACATAAGTCCCTGCTGCATTCAAACTCGGGACCTCAGGGTCAGTGGATAAATCTGGCGACGTAAACCGTTTTAATATGGGTTAAAATCGCCACGGTATTACATGTACATACTGTCATAAAACGTATTATAAATATCACCTGATGCCTAAGGCCCTTAAGGTAGTTGCATTGCCTACCATTATTTTGGTTGTTCTATATTTTGATCATTCAAGTAGTTAAGTAAATTTTAAGGATACTTTTGCAATTCAAATTATGTTACGCAAAATAGGAACAAAGTTATACAACACCTGTTTCATATGAAACATGTTTCATAACTTTCTTCGTAATTTGCATAACATGAACAGTTATATAAACGATTTCATCAATATTCGTGGGAATACTTTTTATTGTAGATTTCGTTGCTGATTTAATCAACACACACCCACGTATAGCATTAAAAAATCATTTGTTAATTTTTTAATATTTTGTGGGCAGATTTCTTTATAGAGAAAATGTACCGTTTTAGTCCATAAAAATAAATTATATTCCATGTGACATCACAATAACTTACGAAAGTCATTTTGTAAAAGTTTCAATTAAATTGAAGAATTTCTGACCTTTTTATCGCCGAATTTTGACAAACAACATTTGAAAAATGAGTCAAAAACTTTGAAGTCAGTGGGTATCTTGGAGCACCGGGCCTTCATTTCATTTTGTGTGCACACAAGAAAATCTACGATGGAGACCAACATGTTCTTAAAAGCTGCTATTTTTTAGGACAAAGGTTTACAGTTAGAATTACAGAGGTTTAACGATGGAAAAACGGATTTTTCAGCCCTTGCAGCACACACCCCTTCCCCCCATACAGCCCGGATCTTGGATTGGATTTAGCTTTTTTTCCTAAAGTCGAAACTGCGTGGACAGAGATTTTTTGACATTAATGATCTACGATATGCCACAAAAGACATTCTACAAAAACTTGACAAATAATGGTATGAACGCGCATTTTATAAATCGGTTAAATGACTTGAAAAGTGTGTGGAACTGAAAGGTGTTTACTATCAAAGAGCAACATGATTGACTTTCAGTTGTTTGACGTCACCTGACGTCGTGGAATATGAAATGGTGCTCCGTAAAACTAAATCATGCAAAGTAGAAATCACAGTATCTTTTGAAAAACAAGAATAGAATTCCTGGGTCCCCCGCCGGTCAAGCAGTATACTAGTATCGAGTCTATCGACCAAGGCTGTTTTAGGAACTTGACTTAGGTATTAGTGGTATAAACGTTTAGTACAAATTTAATGAAAATCCGACAAAATTTGTAGGCATGAGAGCGCTTACAAGGTCATTTTTTGGATAAAACAAAGTCATTAGTGTGGTCAAAGTCTCATAACTCCAACAAAATGTATCGACCAATGCTGATTTTCGAACTTGACCAAGGTAATAGTGATATAAACATTTGGTGTAAATTTAATGAAAATCCGTCAAAATTTGCAGGCATGAGAACGCTTACAAAAAAGTGTGACGAACGGACACACGGACGCACGGACACACGGACGGAGGCCCGGCATTTCTATGTCCCCGCACCGCGTTGCGGCGGGGGACAAAAATCAAATGTATTTGATTTTTTGCATACTTATTTTCATTTGGTAGTCATTTAATAACAAATACCCCATCCTGCATAGTACACAGTTAGTTTGCCTCAAATCACTTTTCCGCGAACTTTTCTAACAACCCTCGTATTTGCTGATGTTGAGCTTGCTATTAAAGTATAATTTGATTTTTTATTATTGATACCTTCTTTTCCTTCCTTCTGATCTTCTTTTCGAAAATTTGTCATAAGAAATTCAGGTTTAAATTAAATTTAAATTAGTAAATGAGATAATTATTCGGAATTTGAAAAATCATGTTTTTTTCAAGTTTGAATCGAATAATCACTTATTAAGGTGAAAACCCCTCGTCGTTAGATCTTGTACAAATAGAAGATACCATAAAAATACATTTTGATACATCGATACTTTTATATCCCCTTGCAGACCGTGTTAACAGTCCACCAACATCTGGAATAATAGACCGTTCTGTGAAGAGTTCATGGAATCAACAAAAAGAATCTGTCTTTTTTTTCGGAAACCAATAGGAAGAGCCATTCTTTTAGTAAAGAAACACCTTTACAGAAAGTGACATAAAATCTAATTATTTGCGCGCTGGGTCAGGGACGGTTATTTTTGTGTTTCTCATCGTAATAGTGATACAGACAACTAGAAAGTCAAACTCTGCAAAAAGGAAGCATCAAACATGTGACGAAACCCTCAAACGACTTCCGAATGGCCACAGTATGAAATATTTGAATATATCCTCTTCCACACAATCAAATCACTATAATCAGCACATGGACTCGGTTTATCAGGAAATCACCTTGTCTGTAGAGTTGGTACGAATTCCAACGTCTACCGAAACAGCAATTGAATTTGGAGAACACAGCCTTTCGAAATGTATCAACAAATCAGTAAGTAATGTCACAGATTAGATGACTTAAATGCCCAAACGAGCGAATTGTATGTATAACCGAGTGCGGAAAGCACATGCCCTGACACAGACAAAGCAGACTATATTCAACCTTTCTTCGTTTATGCAAAGATATGCATAGAAAGCAAGCAGGAGACTCATTCGTACATTGATGTGACATAATGATATTCAGTTATGATATAGAAAGTACAAATAACAGTATGACACATGCATCAAAATAACAAACCCTCTAATTTTTTTTTAAAATAACAATGCTTATCACTGAACTATACGTTTACAATATATGGATTTGAAATGTACGTAATTCAAAATGCATAATATTGTCCTAAAAACAAAAATAACAGCTTCTACAGTTTAAAACTAGTAAACTATATCAGATTGCTTTCATAGTTATATATTAATTGTGGCACTGCAATCCCAGAAAAGATTTATTCAGTAGGTGATACGTTTTAAAAAAAAATTGTAGAGGTGTCGACGAGATTAGTATATCCTTTGCGTTCATTTAGTATTCTCTTGTTTCATTGACATGTGTCTTGATTCATAGATTTTTATTAAAAAGAGTGTACTCTGAATTCAAGGGGGATACAACATAAACTCTTGAGCGATTTGCCATGTTTCTAGAAGAATTCTAGTAAGCTGCTTTGTAAGAACTTTACCATGCTAAACTCTAAAGCTATGAAAAGCTATAGGATTGTGTGTTTTACGGAAAAAACTGCAGAATAAAAGGAGTACATATAGTTGCTTTTTCTCTTTTCTTATAATCACTTGAACAATGACTGTCATAGACAGGTAGTCTAATCCTCTGATGCATCGTTCAACATGTGTGGAGCAGAGGGAGAGATTTCAGGTCAGGAATATTTGGAAGAGTAAAATAAAAGACCTATTTATTTAGAAAAGGCAGGTGCTGTCTTTAAGGTCTTCATTGGCTCGTGGAGAGAGCACTCCAATTATAGAATACATGTATGGACAGAAGATAGTGTTTTAAGTTGAACTACAGATACTATAATGTTTTATTTGACTTCCAAGCTGACAATTGATTAAATTTGCTGAATCTTCCATGGAAAAAAAATACCACACGAGGTCACCGTTAATTAATGAAAACGGAAGACCTTCTTGTTATTGCTTTGTTTCTTTTTCACTTTTATTAATGACTGGTTTAAGACCAATTGTGTTAACTACCGACACGTACAATTTTCTCTGGCAAAATATTTAATCGTTGAAAACGGAAGACCTTATGGTTTTTGCTTTGTTTCTTTTTGCCTATTATTATTATACACGCACTTTCTAAAGAAAGTTCGGGTATATTGTTGTTACCCTGTTCCGTCCGTCCGTCCGTCCGTCCGTTTGTCACGTTTTACTTTCTCAAACTGCTCTTACATCTTATAAACCAGCAAACTAAACTCTTGGAGTTTAATTTGGGGTATCATGTTGTTTTGTAAAAAGGTTTCAAAAATTCTGTGCTAGTCCTTGGGGTCAAATAATTGGTAAAAAATGACGTTTTTTCACAAAAAGCCTTCTTCCTCGAACTCCTCCTACATTTTCATCATTAGACAAATTATCACCTGGAATATGTTTAGGGTATCCTATAGATGCGCAATAAGGTTTCAGAATTTTAAATTTTGTCCTGGGGTCATTTAATGGCTGAAAAATGCCTTTTTTTTTTTTAAACCAAAAAATGGTTTCAAAAACGTCATTTTTTTTGGCAGTAGCCAAATGATCTTTTAGAATATGATTGGGGGTGTCATACTGAAGTGTGTTTAGTTTCCAGAATTTTTTTTTATTAAGGGGATCAGTGGGCAACAAAAAATGACGTTTTTGGGCAAAAAAAGTATGGTTCCCAGAACTCCTCTTACAAAGCTTTTGGAGTAGTTACGTCATCTCTTTGGATATAATTGGGGCTGTCCTATAAATGTGCAATAAGGATTTACAAATTTGAATTTCATCCAGGGAGTCAAATTGTAGCAGAAAACCTACGGGTGGGGATATCAACTGTTTTGAAGATATTAAGGGACTTGCTGTTTGAGGGGGTCAAGACCACCCACAGGTAAACAATGAAGTGTCATCATTAGGCTAGGAATTACCCACATGGATCAAACACTACATATGATAAAGATAAAATACTTTATTATTTCTAGGTCTAGAATGTCAGACTGTCTCCAAAGGGACATAATCTATATAGTACAATTTTACGCGCAATGACACAAAGAGCAAGAATAAATCATATGGTTTAGGGATGAAGATCTCAGATCTCAGATCTCAGAAGTTAACAAAATATATATTTCATAAAGGCGGGGGAGGGTGGGGGTGGGGGGTGGTGACAACACCTGGGGGTCATTAATGTACTTTACACCATTTGATGCATCATAATGACATTAGAAGATATTTTGTATTTTCCTGTTTCGTGAACAGAACAGAACAGTCCCATAAGGCCATGACCTACATTGTATTTGATGCATTATAATACATTAAAAAAGAAATACTCCTTCCTTCCTATTATAACTCATATAGAAATGATAAGTGTCTACACTTACTTTCATATATGTAATACACAAATTTAATACGAAATTGTTAAATTTATACAGGGTCAATATGGGGTCAACTCAATAGTGCAAGTCTGACATGTGAAATAAATAACTTTTGCAATTAAAATGACAGACACTTTACAAATGCGATATGATAGGTAACGATGATAAGCTTATTTAAATATTAAAAGATGATAATACAGTATGCTGTCAAAGGGAGATCACGTTTAGATAGTGAAAGTAGAACTTATGTATGCTGGCATCTCATTATATTGTGCTACTGCTACTACATGTATTATGCTTACCTTAATTGGTCAACATCATAATGATAATCCAAATAAACCACAATAATGAATTCCTTTAGCTGATTTTAAGTAATCCTTTTCTGCATATGGAAAACACATACATGTATGTATACACGTGAGCCCATCTAATCGAAGAGCTGGGTAAAACTAGTACCCGCTAATGAGACCTGTAGACCTGTGTTGTGTACGTAACTTCAGACAAAGATCAGTTATTTGTAACATGCATGTATTTTTATGACCTATTCTTCAAATCCACTCGCACTATTTTTTTAGGTAAATAACAGCTTTAAGGTGGTGTAGAACACCTGCATATTGTGATGTATACTTCTAATATATATTGAGATAAACAATAAAGTATATTAAATACTAATAATAAATATATACCCCCCCCCCAATAATGTTACCAAACATTGAGGCGCGATGGGTTAGAGCGTTTACATGTCTGTAAGAGCATTGGGGTCCAAGGTGTATTTTTCGTAATTTTACAATTGATATAAATGAATTTTCATGGGGAGGGGGGGGGGGGGGGGGGGGGGGGGTTCTCGACCCCTCACTCCCACCCCATCTCTAAATCTATGCACACGATTATACACATGTAGGCACACAGAAGCAAATCTAAAACCGGCAACCGCCACGGGGAGGGGGCATAATTTAATTTTTAATTTTGTTTGTAATAATTATATAGACCATTATACTTTCTATGACATGAAATGTTAAGATTATTGATTAACTGAAAATTCACTGCAAACAGTTCAACCCCAAATTGCACATAAAGTGCTGCTCATGTGTATTATCATATGGGAAGGGATCTCATCTTTCAGTTATGAAAATTATAATTTTTAAATGTCTTACCAGAGCTTGCATGTGGCCTTCATTTTTAATTAAACTGGTACAAAACAGTGTTATTTACGGACAAACACTTGGTGCGGGTATTACTGTCTAATGACAGCATCTAGTTATTACTAATTTATTTTCTCTCACGTTTTCTTAAAAATGCTTCAGCTGATTTTCATGAAACTTTCAGATCTTATATATAACAAAATTTGTAAGAAAATTACACGATATTTTTTTAATCGTCACTTCTGGTACCGAGATATTAAAGATTTTACGTTTTTGCTTGTTCAGGATTTTTCTCAAAAAGTATTTAAGATAGAACTTTCAAATTCTCAGAGATGGTAGAGAGTAAACGGCCGCAGTGATTTGCATATCCGAACGTTCGCCGTCACTTCCGGTCGTCACCGGAAGGAAATGAAAAACCTTAATTTTTCATTTTTTTAAACTTGAATTTTATTTATGTTTTTAGTCGATAGAGACGCTTGAAACACTTCAGAATATGAAATTCGTTTTAAAATCGATCCAAGCATTCCCGAGATTTTGAGCTCAAAACTTCTGAAGCGAGAGTCCGCGTAGCTTAGTCGTAAGAGTGTTGGGCTTGTGTCCAGGCGACCCGGGTTCCGTCCCCGAGTGCCGATTATTTTTTCTTCCCTAATTTTGTTTTGTTTAACGATTTTATCTTTAAAATGATGGTTTTTATTGTTTTCCGTTTTATTTTTATCTTAAATAAAAATGATAACAGCTTTTCTAGTATAAATATAGAGCTCGTTTCTGTCAGCAGTTCGCTTAATTCAGACGCTCGTCGCATCGCCGGCATCAAAGACATGCCGCCGAAGCGCCCCTGCAGTACGACCGCATTAGAGTTCACTGAGTCGCTTTGCCGGTGTAAGAAAGAATAATGACCCCCGTAGAATGATGACCGGGAGTTATTTTTCGACGTAGAATAATGCCCCCCTAGCTGAAGAATAATTGGATTTTTCTGAAGAAAAAAGACCCAGGGGTTATTTTTCTTCATGTTAAACATTACGAAAATTGACCCCCATAGAAAAATGCCCCCCCCCCCTCCATAAACATGAGTAGAAATTGGTTCTCTGTTCAACTTTGTTTTTCATATCCGTAGCAGGCACAAACAAAACACTCCTACTTTGCCACAAATTGATTGTTAACAGCTACGTCACTTCTCTCATCGAGATACGGCGGGACATGACGCAAATAAAGAGAGATTCATACACAATGAGGATATTGTGTGATAATTAACGAACAATAATCATGGAAGAATAATTGTTGTAATAATATATGCAATATTCATTTGTGAATGAATTGTCAATCTTAGAATGATACATGTATATATATACTTATGGAAAAAGACTAAGAGGGCAGGTAACGTAGGAATATGAATTCTTCTTATTCACATTTCTTGAGGAAAGTGATTTTTCAAAAATCATTTTGCGTTAGTTTTGTCGTCTTCTACGTAATACATGAACATCAATATTCTTAACATTTGTTGTAATGTTGTATTTATGATCATGAATAGACTTTATTCTTTCAGAGCAAATGTGTGAAGAGTACCTGACTATAGTAAATCTTAATACATAATAAACACTGATCGATTATAATAAGAAAATATTGTTTCTAAAAGCGTTGATAAGAAATAAGGGCCCGTGTTAGGGGTATATATCCCCCTTGAGTTTGATCACACGATCTTTATTGTATCAAAAGTTACCAATGCTCATACAAACTATCGATGCATTAATCATTTTGATATTAACTAAACTTACTAAAGTATGCCGACGATAAAGTAACATTTATTTTCTGTACGAGTACTCTCAGTACTTTGACGATTTTCCTTATTGGTCGTTAACCTCTACTGGCGTATTGGCTGCTGTCAGTGCCTACTAACTTCAGCTTAGTTATAATGCCTAACAGTGGAGTAAACTTTTCATAATTTTGGTTTCATAATTAATTCCGCGTGATGCACTTGCAAACCCAGCAGTTTGTAATAATGGAAATCCTCAATGCTAGTATAATTCATGAACAATATGAAGAATATAAAAGATGCGACGGCGAAGCGCGAAGATGCGAAGACGAAAGTGCTAAGTTGCGAATGCTAAGAAGTGATACTACTATCGCTTCTTCGCCTTTGCAACTTCGCTCTCTCGCCTTCGAATCTTCGCACTTTCGCCTTCTCAACTCACCGAGACGAAGTCAAGAGGAGCTTATGCTATACTCCCGCCGTCGGCTTCCGGGGCTGGTTAAAGTTTTTGTTGCAGGTCCTGTATCTAAGCTATTACTTGTCCTATCTTCACCAAACGTGCTAACGTCATCTAACCCGAATGGACGGTGAGTCTTATGATACAGACGCACCTGACAGGCATGGATGCTGAATCAGAGCCATAGGTTGGGGATGCTTGAGGAGGTGAAGGTTTTAATTGCTGGTGCTCTCTCATGATGACATCTTAGTTATTACTGGTCCTAACTTCACCAAACTTGCATGGATGGTGCGTCTTATGATACTGTTGCACCTGACAGGCTTGAATGCTGAATCTGAGCCTAGGTTTATGATGCTTGATGAGGTTTAGCTTTTCGGAACAGGTCATATGTTTTTTAGATGATAGCTAGCATAGTTGATTGAACTATATTATAAATGAAACGCAGAGGTTACTTCAGATGCAGAGCCTGATCACCTTTATCAAGGATGCTAAAGAAATCTCCTACCACACTCAAACCTGCTTGATAGATAGATGTTGTTGTTGTTAAATGATATAACATGATTCCTATGATATAATATTGTATGATATGAAACACTATTGTTTAATAGAATACAATATAATGCCATATGTTATATTGTAAAACGCTATATGATACGATATTATATTGTATCATTTATTTAAATATTTTATGATATGATATTGTATCACGATATTGTTTTGAATAGTACTGTATATTATGATACAATATTGCATAATATTATATTGTTTTATTAATTATTTAATTTAATCACATGATACTCTTACATATGATATAGGAAAATAAAATATTGTATCCTATGATATAATATTGTATATTCTATGATATTGTATCACACAATATTGTATAATATGTTATTGGTTTCTGTAATATAGAATTATATCAAATGAAATGGTATATATGATTTTGTAATATTATTAAAAATCGTATCATAGATATTGTATTATATGTTATTGGTTTATATGATATATTATCATATCCAATGAAATTGTATTTTATGATGTTGTTATATATATTATTGTATCATATGATGCAATATGTATAATAAAATTGAATTATATTATATCTTATTTTAGCACATGATATTGTATCATTTGATATGATACAATTTTGTATCAAATCATATTGTAATATATAATACAATTTTATATTATTAATCAAATATGATACAGTATCATACATTACAATATCATACTATATTATACAATAAAATAACACATGTTTCAATGCTATGATGTATTATTGCAATATGATATTGTTTCATATAATACTATATTGTATTATGTTTTATGATATTGTATTATTTGATCAAATACAATTATGTATAACACAATAAAATGTTATATTATACTTTACAATATTATATCTCACAATTTTTGTACGGTATTTTATGGTAGTATATGATATATATAGTAAGTATGATAGGATGCAATTTTAATTTTATATTATTGTATTGATTAACATACTAGTATGATCATATGATTATCATACAATTTTTTAACAGATGATATACAATAATGTGTCAAAACAGAATCCATGAATATCAAAGATCATAAAGGATGGTTTTCATATAATATGATAAAGGGGGTCTCGTAAAGGTGATGCCTCATAAAGGTGATGCCTCGTCTCGGTGAGCTTTGTAATCTGTGATTACCTTTGTTTTATAATTGCAGAGCTCTCTATCGTTTAAGTGTTCGGGGGCATTTTTGGAAAATTTATTTTTATAAAATTAATAAAATTAAATTATCCAGGGGGATAAGGTCCGGACCCCCTCTCCCCTTTTACTGCGTGAAATTATTAATATTAAATTTTCCCGGGGGACGGACCACCTCAAGATCCATGCATGAGCAAGGAGTCTCGCATAATGAAATTAGAATGTTACTGTGTCTGTTCCACGGTAAACAGACGGCTGGTAAGTGACAGGAGTCTGGAAGTGCATATGCACACATTATGGTGGACATTAAATTTTAAAAATATTTATAACAGGGTTGGCCGGGAAATACCAGTGCCGGGAATTACCGGTGGTAAATACCGGTATTTCCCGTCCTGGTCAACACTACTGATTTTCGCTCAACTGGTAAATACTGGGAAATAAAAATTTATAATCTTTTTTTCTTTACTTTGCTCAATGTAAAATGTATGTTTAGGATATAAGATATTAACAATAAGCATCAAAACACCTTTAGCATACTTCGCCATTTCACTGTCAGTTTATGAATGTTAAATTCACCAGATCACCTATTCCTAAAGACTTCTACAGCTGCTAGAGTACAAATTTTAGACTAGCTTTTTGTACCCCAAGTTTAGTGTTTTACAGATTTATATCTCAAAGCACAAAATAAACTGTCATAATTACTATAGGTGTTACAAGTAACAATTAAATAATCACACGTGTTTTAATAATTGACTCTTGACAGTTTTGTGCTCCTGTTTTGGGGAGATATATACTATGAATATGAGTGGGGCTAATTGGCTTCTCAAGTGTGTTGCATACTGCGAAAGTGACACAGGTCACACCTTATATTCTTAACTTTCTTGGCCCATTTTCACATACACTAAATAATCAGAAAATGGAACTTTTGATATCATGTTTATGATAACTGTATAGATGCACCTATACCTGACTTAAGTCTTAAAAACAAATAACAATTGTGTATGAATGAACCATGTTTGGAATATTCATCAGAAGATAACCAATGAATTACATGCCAGTCAAAACTTGTTAAAATTAAAGACTATTATAAAATTTCATAGCTGACAAGGTGTACTATTGTCTACATCCAAACAGATTTGATTAAGACTAAGTATGAAGTACTATAATATGTAGTTAAACTTTATTTCCCAGTATTTCCCGGGAAATACCAGTAATTCCCGGGAATTCCAAGTATTTCCCACCGTCCTGGGAAATATGAGTATTTCCTGCTTTTTTGCCAACCCTGATTTATAAACATTCATAGTAAGCGCGATGGCCTAGCGCATGCGTACCAATAATAGCCCGGATTAATCGAAAAAACTTGGCGAGTACGGTGCCTGCATTTAATTCTATGTAATCGACCGAGACTTGCTGAATGCAATGAACACATTATTCTACGTCGAAAAATGACCCCCGGTCATTATTCTACGGGGGTCATTATTCTTCATTACACCGGCATCAAAGAAATGCAGCAATCTCCATGACTGTATGCACACAGCATTTAGCAATGCATCAACGTTATTCTACATGGCTTTAAAAGGAGGACTGATTAGCATTTATTAACATAATTATATAGATACGGGCATGCATGTATACATGCGTTTATTGTTGCTTATATATTGATTTCCTGAACACTATAAAACACTATGAAATTTCTCTCTCTCTCTCTCTCTCTCTCTCTCTCTCTCTCTCTCTCTCTCTCTCTCTCTCTCTCTCACGACCGGGTGACTGCGATACGGTATGAAAACTGATCACCCGTGTATCTGTGTTTGGGCCTAGGTATTAACAGATGTAAACACCGATCGTTGAAATGCATTGTTAAAACAAAGAGTCTGATTATTCACTTTTGAATTATAAAAATCATTACGACAGGGTGGTTTGGGATTATAATCATTAAAAAAACAATAAAGTTTATATTTATATACAAAAGTCTACAAACATGTACATGTTCGCACAAAAGCGGGATTACTGATTAAGCAGCGGGGTCAAAAATTCATAAATTTCCTATCTTATTAACCGATTGCTTAACACTGATCGTTAAGACATAATAGTGGGATATCGAGTGGATTCGGGAAAAGAGGGGGTAATTAACTATGCTACATTTGTAATATGTACAGTGTTATTTTATTTTCCGACTTTTTTTTTATCACACAGTGTTAGTCGGCAAAGGTAAACTTGAGACAAAAAGAAAAACAATCGATGCATCAAAGAAACAGATACAATATTACCAATTTCTTTACCGAATCGATTTTTCATTAACTCATCTCTCTCTCTCTCTCACTCTCTCTCTCTCTCTCTATCTCTCTCTCTCTCACTCTCTCTCTTAGACTATCTAGTGCTAAAATGTGAGGCCCGAGTCTAGTGTATAGCTAGATAAACAATGAACGTGCATATCCGTATAAATTAGCCTAATTAAAATTTTCATCTGGGTATAACATATGTATTATTTTATTAAATCGGAATTTGATTTAATGATTTTCCCCTGGGAATAAACCCCCAATTGGTTTCAGACTTTGGACGAGTCATCAGACAATATGCTTTACCCTGTGTTTAATCTCTCTTGGATTGGGATCCTAAAATTATTGATGAAATAAAATGACTATTATTGATGAAATAATTTTCTTTTATGAACTTATATAGCAAGTTAAAAATGCTGAGGTGGATTGAAAATACGCTTCTTATAACAACAGTTTCAATCCAGTGTTTTCTCAGACGTCCGCGTCAATTTGTTCCCGCCTATTTCAAATGTTTTGACTGTAACAGGTGATGTTAGCTGTATATTTCAAATCTTGTCAATTAATGTTCTGCGGTCTTTGTTTTGTATCCTTGCTGGTGAGGGAGATGTATTTTTATATGTTTATGACCGCTAGTTTACAAAATTAACATATTAATTATATGAAATTCATGCACTTTTTAAAAAATCAGACTCAGCATGTAAAATTTAGATTTTTCATCTTCTAGATAGGGAAAATGTCTTTAAGAATATATCATTATTTTGTGATCCTAACAGTAACAAACGATGAAAATTAGTAGATAATAAAACAATAAAACATTAAATAAATATAACGACCTGATGCATTCTTCACCATGTACCTAATGTTAATGCTATACATATATTAGAAAAGTGAATATCGAAGAAAAAAAATACTGGAGATTTTGAGAAAGATTTTAATTTTCAAATCAATGGTACAGTGGCGGTCAGTTCTCTGTATATTGCCATACAGTGAGGGTAGAGTGCTTCAGTAGGACTGTATGATGGGGTACAGTGGTAGTCAGTGAAAGGTACAGTGAGGTACAGTTAATGTACAGTAAATGTCAGGTATTGTAAGTCAATTTTTGAGAATATTATTGGATTTTAAATTCAGTAACCTTACTGCCTAGCTTCTCTCTCTCTCTCTCTCTCTCTCTCTCTCTCTCTCTCTCTCTCTCTCTCTCTCTCTCTCTCTCTCTCTCTCCTTGGGCCATTGTTATTTCTTATTTATGTAAATGATATAGCAGATAATATCATAATGTTAACATTCTGTAGACTTTTTGCAGATGATAAAAGTTTACAACATGCTGCAATCAATGTACAAGATATAGAATTTAATCTTAATCGAGATCTTTTAAATCTGGAAATTTGGTCTAAGAAATGGCTTTTGAGCTTCAATTCTTCAAAAACAAAAGCAGTTCATTTTAATACTAAAAAGATACTGTAAATCCCTTGTTAAAATTTCAAGATCGTGATTTGGAATTCGTGTCTTCTCACAAACATTTCGGTGTTATTTTTTTCTGAGGATCTTTCATGGACAGTTTATATCAACTCTATTATAGCAAATGCTCAAAAGAAATTGGGACTAATGAAAAAACTCAAATTCAAACTTAATAGAAAGTCACTATCATTGTTATATACTTCATTTATAAGACCTCAGTTAGAATATGCATCTGATGTATGGGGCGGGTGCACTTCCATTGATTTCGAAAGGTTAGAACAAATACAATTGATTGCAGCAAGAATCGTCACAGGATTACCTATCTTTGCTTCTAGGGATTCTCTTAATTTCGAAACAGGGTGGGAAACACTTGATAGTAGAAGGAAAATGTCCAGGCTGAAAACCATGTAAAAAATTGATAGAAACCTTTTACCCAATTATGTAATGGACATTTTCCCAAATAAACGTGTTAATGCATCCAACTATTTTACAAGAAATGCACAAAATTATAGTATACCAAAATGTCGTTTACAATTGTATAAATCTTCATTTGTTCCCACTGTTGTTAATGAATGGAATGCGCTTTCAAAGGATGTCCGTGATAGTGACTCCATTCTCATTTTCAAAGAAAAAATACATGGTTCTATCAAAAATCAGAATATTACCTGTCGAACAAAACCTGATTTTTTTTACTTATGGTGACAGATTTTTTAATATTATTCATACAAGACTTCGTCATAATTGTGTACTAAATAGTGATCTTTTATATAACTGTTATATGATATGTTGACCTTATGTTGTGTATACATTATTTCTACTGTATTATATACTTGTATTGGGAGAGGGCGATCTAAGTTTTTGAACTTGTGTCCAATCCCTGTTGTAATTTTTGTACAATAAAAATATGTTCAAATCAGTAGACTTTTGTCCTACGGCATGGGTTCAATCTCCGAGTACCGACTCTTTTTTCTTCCTTAATTGTGCTTCAACTCAAAATGTGTCTCTTAAATAATGGATTTTTATTTTTTTGTTTGGATTTTATCAACAATCACATTAACATCGCCTTTTCCTAATATGAAGATACGTCTGTTGAAATCCTTAGAAAGGCTTACTGGAATTTAAGAAGGTGTTGAGAAATTAAAGAAACTGTTCCGAAAGCCTTTCTAAGGTGTTTTCAAACGGAAGACCTCTTGTTGCTCGCAACGAGCGGCTAGTTATTATTGTTTTTTTCTGTCACATTTTCTCAAAAAGAAAAATAATCGATGTATCAAAGAAGCAGATCAAAAAATTACCAATTTCTTTACCGAATCGATTTTTTATTAACTCATCTCTCTCTCTCTCTCTCTCTCTCTCTCTCTCTCTCTCTCTCTCTCTCTCATTGACTCTCTAGTGCTTAGATTTGAGGCCCGAGTCTAGTGTATATCTAGATAAACAATGAATATGCATATCCGTATAAATTAGCCTAATTAAAAATTTTCATCTGGGTATAATATATGTATTGATTTATTAAATTGGAATTTGAATTAATTATTCTCCCCTGGGAATAAACCCCGTATCAAAATTGTCTCCACTTGGTTTCAGACATTTGACGAGTCATCGGACAATATGCTTTGCCCTGCGTATAATCTCTCTCGGATGACGATCCGATTATTATTGATGAAATAAAATGTTTTTCTATTAACTTATATAGCAAGTTAAAAATGCTGAGGTGGATTAAAATACGGTTCTTATAACAACAGTTTCAATCCAGTGTTTTCTCAGACGTCCGCTTCTTGTAACAACAGAATACTAGTAGTTTTGTTCTTTCACCCATCTAAAACTGTTGTACATTTTTGAGGTGCAAATGATTCAATATTTTAGGGGCCAGCCCTCTAGATTCTTAATGCTATTTTGATTATTGGAATCGATTAGAATCATCAATGCAAGCATTTTATCTTCTACAATGCTTAACAAAATATATCTCCTTATCTAG
Organism: Magallana gigas; assembly: GCF_902806645.1. Lineage (NCBI taxonomy): Eukaryota > Metazoa > Mollusca > Bivalvia > Ostreida > Ostreidae > Magallana > Magallana gigas. Next base: position 53,633,819 of record NC_047563.1, read on the forward strand.
ATGAAATGTTTCAAAATTAATGAACTTTGCTTTTATAATGCATTGCAAAATCCTTATCATTTTTAAGTTATATGTAATAGAGTTTACAAGTGTCTTGGCCCTTTTTTAAAGGGGCCAGCCCTTTTTCTTGATTTTGGTGGAAAGAACTTTCAATTCTCTACCACTTTTGTTTTATATGTCTTAACAAAATATCAACTGATAAATAGCATGAAAACTTTGAAGAAAAATTCGCATCCAAATTTCGTGCCTCACGGAGCTCCAAACAATGGCATCACTGGCGTAAAACAACGTAATACTGTACCACTTCAAACTATAGACTACCTATCCTGAAAATTTCATAGTCATATCTCTGATATTTTTTGAGATCAGCTCTGCACAAAATGGGTCGTAAAAAATACAAAATGGCCGATGTATCAGTACCGGAAGTGACGATAGAAATAATGTCATAAATGTATTAAGTTGACATCAAGTCCCATCATCTGTGAAAAAAATAACTGAAATCGGTCTAATAGTTTTCGAGAAATCATTAAATTTGTGGGAAAAAAATGATAAGAAGAAATCGTATAAAAACTATAAAGGCTTCCGTCGGAAGTGGAAGACCTTAATCATTGCCTGACGTCATGACGTCAGGCATATCTAAGGTTTAAAAGTTGCATTCTCCGAAACAGTGCAGACAATAGGACAAGCAATATAATGATATTTCACAAAAAAGATTAACCGATGCATGTTTAAGATGTCAACATTTACATTCACAATTATTGAAAATGTTATATGGCAAGTAATAACAACAGCGAGCAAGAGTTTTAAAGTAAAAGGGACGTTCACCATGCAGTGCACGTGTGTAGTCCTGGTTTAAAAATAGATCAGCATTCCACTAACGGTGAAAAAGGGGGAGGGGGTCATCGCAACAACTTGTAAAAAATCGTCTATTACGGTACAATGTAAGTAATAATTGGTGTTGGATTATCATTATTACAAGAGAGTCATCAGTTTGGATTAAAACAAGTATATATTTGTACAGCTGGAATGTTTACTGGAGGAACTAAATCGCCGAAGCGGGGTGTGACCCGATTGTCGTTCAGTTGGGCGATTTCATTAATCTTGAAAAGGGATCATAGTTCGCGTGTCTTACTAAATGTACATTACTACATTTAACAATTTCTAATCGAGTGTCTTTCTTCCTGTTTCTTAATTCGTTAGATTTCTTCCAAAACATCCGATCCAAAGTATAATATACATATATGTAGCTGTTACAAAACAAATGTCAAAAAATTCATCTGACCCCCTCCTCATGGATCTCTGCCAATGGATGAGTTCATTCGTTGCGTGAACGGTAGTAGCAGGATTTCGCGCCATTTGTCTCATTCATAGTTTTTGCGCACCGATTAGTTGACGAGTCCGTTGGGATAATGCGAATATCCCAGAGCACACCATGTGTTTACATCACAGGCACGTAGCATCGGGGGTTGGGGTGAGGGGGGCTGCTTCCCCTTCCCTACTTTTTTGGCAGCTGGCACTTTATATGATAAATGGAAATATCATGGATTTGCCCCCCCCCTTCCACTTTTGTAGGAGCATGCAATAAACGAAACTGCAAATAAGGAATTCTAATTGAATTGAAGTTACAATTAGGGTTTTTTCCATGAATTTGAGAATTTACCCTTTTTTACTTGCTTGTCAAAATGATTTTCATGAAGCTGCCCACACACATTCATAAACTATACTTGTTTGTATACCCTTTCATATTTCATATGGTTGAACATTTTTAAATTGCCTTTCAGTTGATTTTGCATCTTAATATAACAAATACAATTTAAAAAAAACGACTATTTACTCTCCAACTTTCAAGCTTACATGCACTTGTATGTGTACATTCCTAACAAAAATTGAATTAATAAAATAAATGAAGTTCAAGTAATATATATGTGCATGTTCTTGATCAAAGAAAAACTGACATTTAGTCTTAAATTTTTACGTTCCGTTTATCAATTTATGATCAGCAGCGAAAATTAAAATTCATTTCTAAAATGATAGCCTAATCGATACATGAATGCTTCCATTGAATAATTTTGTTTAGTCAGGCAAGCTTTTTGGAAAGCTATTACTTGTACAGCTATTACGATTCCTTACAACCATATAACGTATAATCCATTTTAGGTACTATAAGGGATGCTATCCGCACAGAATGTGGGACTCGCTACAGAACATGTGCGTCGGTGAGTATTTTAAAGTGATATTCTAATCATCATTACTTCAATTATTTGTCAAATAATTTAACTGCCATATCGTCTCAAAATTATAAGACACTTTCGTTTTACTTTTTATATTACATGTAACATATTGCAATGCACGGAATTTTATGTTTAAATATATGCACGGCAATCGTCTTTGGGAGAGTTAGTTTACCTATTATTAGTCCCCTACCGGTTTCACCGGAGGGGACTATAGCTTTCCTCTCTGTCCGTCAGTCCGTCCGTCTGTCCGTCTGTCCGTCCGTCCGTCTGTCTGTCCCACTTTAGTTATCCACGCGTTTTTTCTTTATGCGTTTGAGGAATAACAAGAAATTTGCTGAACAGCTTCAAAATGTCAAACTACAGATCAAGTTTACATTTTTGTAGCGTCTGGTTGACAAATTTTCGAGAAAATTAATTTGTTATATTCCACTTTTTTAATGTTCGGGTTCGGTATCAGGTTCGGTGTGTAATGATTAAACGAGGAAAGTATGAAGTGTAAGCAGATGCAAGATGTTTCCCGCAAACAATCTTCCCGTCTGTACTTAGTTAATTGACCAAGTCCAACTCTCACCAAAGTTTCACAAGTTTATTTGGATCGTATAGTGGTATCAAGCTTATCTCCAAGCGGTTCTCTAAAGCAAGTCTAGTTCGGTTCTTGGTTCTGTTCTGAATTGCTAACAATGTACATGCATATATATACCCTTTCGGCTGGGACAGACAGTTTCGGTTACTCATGACCACCTGCTCTGGTCATGAGTGTAGATTTAGTGAGCAAATTCCTAAACAATATTTTAATTCTAAATTCAGTATCAAAACTGTCAAACTGTCCATCACAGCGTCGGGGGATGCGGGCTTACAATCTCCCACATCAGTACAAAACATGAGTATAGGTTAAAAGGTTAACAGAAAACATGTGACAATTATACAAAATCAGATCTCCACAGAGTCTGCAAATATGACAAACATAGCATTACTGTCCTACACCTGGACATATGATATCATGCTGCTGCGCAAATAATTTCCAAAATATAATTTTCCAAGGACTTTCTAACATAGTTATTGACATTTTAATAAATGCGCAGTTTGCATAAACAGCTAACATGTTTATTTCATAGTACTTAACAAGGTCATCTGTTTACAGTAGTCGGTAATAATATTATGCATTACTTGGACGATTCCTTTTTTTGTTTCTAACAAAACAAATAAGTTCTCTAAAATAGTTTCAAGCATTTTGTTGTTAATCTAATCGAAAGGGTTTTTTGTATAATTACAATCGGGTTCGTTATTGGGTTGGTCTGTTGATTCGGGGCACAGAAGACGGTAAGAATGATGTTCTGCATAACAGTGCATTGTTTCCACAACTTTCTACAAACCGGTAGGGGACGTTTATTGCTTATGCAATACTCTCAGAATGCTTGTTTATCATGACTAAACATTAATTTTTAAAGCAAAAACATAATAAAAATGCGAATGATTTTTTGCACGACACCATAGTGCATTTAAAGCTGTATTACTGCTTAAAAATTGTTTTTCAAATAATTCATCTTTCCATCTTTAATAACACTCGATACGTATCTTCCATTATTTTCCTATGTTTTTTTTTTTTATCTCCACATAGTGACGATTGGCATTGCGTAATTCCTTAATCAAATTTCATTTAATATGATATGATACTTTTTCATTTGGATTCATATTTTAAATGAAAATACACGCTTTAACTTTCTCTTTTTATATAAGCATTTTGTTTTGCATGCTGTCATAAGAAAAATTCAAAATCTTTTAACTCCGAAAATAGCCTGATAATGTAACCCGGGGGGGGGTCTAAATGAAAATAAACAAGGAAAAAAATGTTTGTTGGAATTAATTTGAAATAAGAGACGTCTTCCATGTCTCTTTACTTTGATTTTTACCTGAATAAATAATGGGACCATTTACAAACATTCTTTTTTGCTACAAATGCAATCATTCAAAAATTCATGACAAAAAAGGATCTTAATCTTAATGCATTTTTGACAGCCCCCGACACCGCTAGACCTCTACTTTTAATTACGATTAGCCACAAAATTACCCCATTGCGAAACTATTTGTAACGCCAAATATTTACATTTTCCAATGTTTTTGCCTGTGATAACACGGCGTTTCGATTTTGTACTATATCACTTATAACTTCAAATGACGTACAATTGGTGCGCCAGCGGGATGTGTTTAGTTACATTAAAATATTTGATCGTGCAATGGCTTAAAATTAGATAAATATAAATAATAAGGAACCATTCTTTGAATATTATGAGGTGATAATCTCGGTCGGAACGTGATCAAATCTATCATAAAGCCCATTCGGAATGATTCCTTATTCCTTAAATGTGGTTGTCGATCTATACAGTGCAATGGATATAGATACATTTTACTGAACTGCTTGTTTCGAAATCGAATTCAATAGAAATTTTTGTTTTATGATAGCGATACATGGTGACCCCCCCCCCCCCCCCAATTGAGCTTCTCCTCTGTTATATGGTATACATTTGTATAATTTTAAAATCAAAATGGTACTTTTCGACACGAATTGAAGCTTCAACTTTTATGTTCATTTAATTATAGTTATAGCATAAAATCACGAAAAAATGAGAAAAAACTCAATAATTATATATGTACGTGAATTAAAGAAAGTACTAGCTTCAAACCTGGTGTACAAATATCGCTAATCACCATAATTACTTATGAATTATTTAAACAATGTTCCGACGTAATAATCTGGTTTTTATTTGCATTATAACTTTTCTGTGTTTGGGCTCTGGTAAGAATGGATCGTGTCCGAGGTAACGTAGCAATGATATACTAGTACTCAGTAACAGCTATTACGATTCCCTACAATTCAATTAAACGCTTTGATTCATTCATGTCTTCACATTGTATTCGAGTTTATACTTAATTCACATGCACATTACTATTAAGACAATAATATGATTTATCCATAATTGATAATTTTCAAAATACACCATTACTGCATATAGCATTATTTCTCGCTCATGAAATAATCAACCTCTTATCTGCTCGAAATTGAACCACCTGAGCCCTTCATCTTTGTACAGCAAAACATCACATAACAAATAGGTATGTTGCACTCTGCCACTTTTGTGACTTTATTGTTTAACCAAATTTGATTTAAAATAATCAGGGAAATGACAATAAATGATTATATAACAATAATTAATAATTTCATAAAATTAATCATAAAATTATGAATATTTCATTCTTTATGCCATAATATTTTACAACTTAAATAATCCATAGCTCCCATTACTGATGTAATCAATGATGTGATTGATTAGATAATTTATGCAAAACATGATACTTGTGGTCTGAAAGCGCCATGCACTTGATTAATTCTAATTAAATCAAGTTCAGACCTTACCCTCTACCCAATATTACACGATATACATCAACCAATCTTTAAAGACTTGTTAGGTGTTATGCTTGTTAAAAGTTCAGGCTCCCTTTCAAACAAACTTTCAAATAACTGATTAGCCCGTAATATATATATACATTTACTTACGATTCTTACACGGCATTATTTCTGTTTGCTCAAACAATGAAACTCATTGTTAAGTAAGAGGTTCTCATCTAAAATAAATTCTTACACAAAAATAGATTGGGTTGAAGCTCCAATATTTGTGTCATTTAATTATATCAGTAATAACATAAAATGAAGGGAAAATGACGTACATCTAATATATTAATATATGTGCGTGAATCTAAGAAAGTACCTCCTTCAAAACGTGTGTGCAAATATCACCTAATCACCATATAAATTGATGATTTTATACGATGTCCCGAGGAAATAATCTGGTTTTTATTTGCATTCTCACTTTTCTGTGTCTTGGCTCTGGTATGAATGGACCGTGTCCGAGGTAATGTAGCATAATTATATATCATAAGAATTATATAGCTATAACGATTCCCTACAATTCCCTAAAATTACTCCATTTCAGATACTATAAGGGATGCTGTCTTCACAGAATGTGGAACTCAGAACAGAACATGTGCGTTGGTGAGCATCATTTAGTGATTTTTTTTAACATTGCTTCAATTATGCTTCAGTTTTTTTAACTGCCCAATCGTCACAAAATTATTAGACACTCTCTTTTCACTTTTTATTTTACCTGTAACATATTGCAATGCACGCGTTTTCATGTAAAAAAAAATATTTGCCCTGCAATTTTCTTTCTGTAAGTTTATCAATGTGTATATACATATACTTAAGTGGGTTGATTTATTTGTATTTTCACCCTGAACAACTAATTAAGCTTATTACATCCAAACTTGATGAAATGCATTTATCAAGGACATCGTTATACGCTTAAATGAACAAAACTTCCTTTTAAAAAATGTCGAATAAAAACCAAGTAATACTTTTTAAAAATCTTCCACACGATAAAACTAATCATTACAAACTGAACATGTTAATTTAAGCTTATTTATCAATGACTGATTTCCAATGAAAAATGACACACCAAAGACGGTTAAGACAACATTTTGTCTTAAAAACAGCAGTAAAAGGAGGTCTTTTTGCTTTTGTGTATTCATTTCTGCATAATGGAAAGTTCGAAACTAGTTTGGTTTTTTTTGTAAGGATATGGGTCACCTAAACTTGACCAGGTCAATCAAAACTCTTATCAACATATTTTTCTACCAAAAATAAATTACAAATGATGGAAAACGAAAACCCAGGGGTGATGGCTGTGAAAAAATTGTTCTGTTTTGAAATATGACGACTTATCTATATATAAATAACCATTCATATATAGATAAGTCGTCATGTAACATACCCGGTACGTGAACAGTTTTGAAACAACAATACTTGCTGTGATATAATGTGCATTTGTTCCAACATTTAAAATATCACTTTGATGCATAGGCAATTTGCTCGTTACAATACATATTACATACATTTTCGTAATTAAGCATAAAACCTGTCCTCTATATGCAAAAATGGATCTGTGGAAAGAGTAAATTGGAGCAAAAACATTAGACGCCCACTGTATGTGATGAAAGGTAGAAAGTTTCATGGTAAATCACAAGATGTGTTTATCTTTAAGCTGAAATGCAAAAAAGCAGAATATGTACACAATATTGTGATGTGTGAATGGGGGGTTCTCCTTTAGTTACATATATTGTGTTTTATATGGCAGGCACGCAAGCGTGCACACACACTTTGAGACAGAGCGTACGGTCTTATTGGACATCAACTGCCAATATTTTCTATTGAATTTCAGAACAATTTACTAAAAATTCCAGGAAGTATTAATTTTGCGCCTTCCCATATCCAACCTAGGATAGTTTTTCCTTCTGCAACTTCCTCGCGAACAATATCACGCGCTCCGGCTGCTTGCTGTTCAAATTTCTTTTGTAATTCTTCCCCCATTTTTTTCCATATGTCGTCTTGACTTTTTAGAAATCCGTCTTCCCAATCTAGCATTTTACCTTTTGTTTTTGTTTCTTGTATCGCTTCTTCCTTTGACAATTCGGCGGCTAGTTTATCTTCTTTTGCTTTTATTTCTTTGTCTCGTTCAATCAGGGCTTTTTTATGATTTTCGGCTTCTTCTTCCCGAAGTAGCTTTTCTGCATTCAATTTTTTATCTTGTTTTTTGCTAAACTCCTCTTGCCAATTTTTAAATTCTTCTGCTGTTTTCGACCTTTGTTTGGCTGATTCCTTTGAAAATTCGTCAGTTAGTTTATCTTCTAATGCTTTAAGTTCTTTGTCTCGTTCAATCTGCGCTTTTTTATATTTTTCGACTTCTTTTTCACGTAGTAGCTTTTCAGCTTTCAATTCTTCTTGTTGGTTTTTGCTAAACTCTTCTCGCCATTTTTGGAATTCTTCCTCTACCTTCGTTCTTTGTTTCTCTGCTTCTTTTGAAAATTCTTCGGCTAGTTTATCTTCTATTGCTTTAAGTTCTTTGTCTCGTTCCATCTGCGCTTCTTTCCGTATTTCGGCTTCTCTTTCCCGAAGTATTTGTTCTGCTTTTTCGTACATTTTGTTTGTGTAACACTTATTCTTATTTTTTTCTACATTGTTTTTTATGATTGATAACAGTTCCTTTACCTGTTCATCTGCTTCAAGCTTAAGCCTATTATTAAATGCAACGACCCTTCCTCCACAATCCTTAATAAATGACTGAAGATGAGGAGGAGCATTTCCAATATATTCTAAAATAGTTTCTCCTTCGCAATCAAGTTCATCTTTTCGTGTAAAAAGTATAATGAAATATTTGAAGATATCGCTTCCAAAAGAATTTACAAAATGATTCACGGCCTGTGTTTCTTCCTGGGTATATCTTGTAATGCTAAGGACCAAAATGAATGCATGGGGGCCTGGTGATGAAAGCGTTATACATTTTGCAATCTCCTGTTGAACTTTCTCATTGGTTTCTTCTGTGTCAAATAAACCAGGGGTATCAACAATACAAATTTTTTTGCCAAAACGAATGGCAGATTTATGCGTACAGTTTCTGGTTATTGATGATCCGGACAATTTCGAGATAAATACTTTCTTCCCTAAAATCGTGTTTCCGGTGGCACTTTTCCCGGATCCAGTTTTACCAATGAGCACTATTCTTAATTCATTTTCTTCTCCGTCTTCAAAACCATCTAAAGAACAGAAACCACAATAATCAATGTGCAAATCTAATAGAGACTAAACATATATTGTTAAACAAAGTCAATGAGACAATTGTTAGACGTCACAGAAATATTTCTTGTACTTGCAATTATCAAGTTTTTCAAACATTTGAAATAATCTTCCGATTAACCATATTAAAGCAAACAACAATTATTGACAAATTTTGATATTAGGGATAGGGCTATTGTTATCAATTACCAAAATCAACTGAAATTGATCATCGGTAACTGGGTATCCATGAGTAAATACTAATCACCTTTTTTTCTGAATACAGCTAATCGCAATTAAGACGATTAATTGAAAAAAAAATATATCTAAACATCTATATGATTACTTTTCAATACTTTTGTGATAACAATTTCAATCTGAAAGCAAAGAATCAAAACTCGTTAAATATATTCTAGAATAAGGTTCAGTCTTAAGTTGGCTAGCACTTCATTTCTTCCTTTCCCTTAAAAATAATGTTCACTCATCATGCATGTGAGAAAATTTGCTAAAATTAACTATCTAACAGTCACTGTTTTTGGATCTTATGTCTTATTGACAATACCAGACATGATTTACAAGATATTGATATTTAATAATAATATTTAAAAATATTTCAGCACAGAAAATAATAATCGTCCGAACTATGATAAGTTAAATAGCTGTTGAACCACGAGGTCTATGGGCCACGCCGCTCACCTGAATATCATTAAAGCCAAATATATTTAAAAAATCATGTTTATGGAGTCATATCGAAAATAATTAACTAATGTACTTAAAATATTTTATTGAATTCTAGTTCTTTCACCAGATATTCATAGGTTGAATATATAACTCCTTTTTGCTACTGGATGTTTTTATTGTTGTATCAATTATAAAAAAATATTGCATATCTTAAACAAGAAATATTAAAATCAATTCTATGTAAGAATCAATGATTTATAAAAGGGTCTGGCCATGGAAAGTAACCGATCTTCTTTTAATTTTAAACATGGACACCCCTAGGTGTAAAATGCAAAAAACCCACTAACAGTTCGGTTCTGGGGGTAACCGTTGCCATGGTAACCGAGGCTAAAGATGAAAAAATAGCAAAACTTACCTACTTTTAAGCCATATTAAAGGTATTGCCCACTTATTTAAACCATCAAAGCCATTAAACTATCTTTCTTCAATTGTCAATTCTGATTTTATAGAAGAAAACTGTTGGAGAAACCAATACTTTTAAAATGTAACCATGGAAACCGTTAGAATTTTTTGTAAATGGTGTATTGTGTTTTTTTTAAGAAGCGTAGATGGTAAATTCTTTATTTTTTATATCCTTATCAATACCCATGCAATATACATTTTACTTATGAAAATTGACATCCGTTGCTATGGCAACAAGGCCAAGAAACTGAAAAAACTGAAAAATTGAAGATAATATTGATACGCTGTAGTTTTTGATTTTAGTTTTTTTTTTTGCAATTTTTGTTTTGTTTGGACTTGTAGAAATATGCCTAAGCTTTGATTGCATACCACAATTTTTTTTTCAAATTCAGGACATACTTGATATTTTCTCACCCATTTATATAAGTTATGTATACTTTTTATGCATATATGGCCATTTATATATGCCTCAAAATATTAGGATATACCTTATTTTTTAGCTTGTTACCATAGCAACGGTTCTCAATTTTTGTTTATAAATTCCTAATTGCACAACCAAAATAGTAGATACAAAAAAGTTAAAGATTTGCATTTTTAATTCAAATTAACTGAAGAAATCATATTTTGAAATTTCTCTTAAGTTACCAAGGAAGCTCATCAAATATATGTGTTTCGCCATAAATGTTTTTCTTTTTCTTGAAAAATGACAATTTTGTTTAATAATATATTCAAATCTAGAGGCCCTTAGTTGTGCACAGTAGTCATAATATGTTCTCAAATAAGAATTGAAATGTCATTTTAACATATTTACACTCTGTTACCATGGCAACGGGGCCACATAGCAACAAAAAAGGGTTTTAGCCTTATTTACTGATCAAAGTCTATCAAATTTTAAAGCATGAGGAAAATTCGTGACTACGCGTGCCCACCGAATTTTGATTCTTACATAGAATTGATCTTAAAAACAATCGTTCATATGTAGATATGAACTGAAATCAAAGTTAAAATCCCTTGTGAGGCCTCAAAAAATGTCAAGGGTCCACAGTCTAAACAACTAAAAACTAACAATGTTAATTAAGTAAAGTTATGTGTAACTCTTATTTTGCCCTTTGCACCTTTTTGGACACTGTTGTTCGATGCATAAATGAAATGTAGAGAGTATGTTACTGACGTGTTAGAATTTTCGCTGTACCAAAACGTGTTTTGTCGTGGAGTAAATGATAAAAATAGCTTATTTGGTTCAGATCATTTCAATTCCAATGTTTTGACAATTGGGCTTTGCGCTGAACAGTTGTACACAAGGCCCTTTCAACATGTTAATCTTGATAAAGCTTGCGCAGTCTATTAGGATTGTTTTACATCTGATGCTGTGTTCAGACTGTTTTGATTTATCATAAACATGTTCGCTGACAAGGCTCTTTCAAAACTTGTGTCTTTATGAAGCTGGCATGGTCTAGAATGTTTGTATTTAGACATGGTCATGTCAAGTGTTGTATCTTGATGAAGACGACATGGTCTACTATGTGTTCAGACAAGCTGGCACAGTTTGTTTTTGTTTATTTACAGATGAACATTTTAAGATTTGTAATTGTTTGGATGATGACGGCACGGTCCGATATGTTATGTTTAAGACATTTGCCTTACACGTGTTGTATTTATATTTGTTGGAGTCGGCAAGACAACGTAAAAATTACGATTGTACAATTAAGTTTTGACTTCTGATCATTCTATTCTTTCATACATCTGATCTCTGTTATTATTGATGATACAAAAAACTAAGTGCACAGATAAAAGCGGATTAGTGCTGGGAGTGATTTTGAGGACCACATGGCTAACTTGAGACAGGTGTTTCAGCGATTCCGAGATTATGATATAAAGTTCAAGCCCAAGAAGTGTGAGCTGTTCTGGTGCCGAGTGGAGTTTCTGGGGAGGCAGATCAGTTTAACCGGAGTAGAGATGGGTGATGAATACACAGAGGCCATGAAGTACTGGAATACTTTTACTAATGTCTAGGATGTGGAACGGTTTCTAGGCTTCGCCAATTCCCACCGAGGGTTTCTTGCCAGGTTCGCCAAGATGGCTTGACCTTTGTAAAACATCACGGGAAAGAAGCTCTTTGCATGATGACCTGGGCAGCAGACAGCCTTTGAGGCTCTCCAGAGAGCCCTTGCTTCACTCCTGGTCCTGACTCTTTCTACAGCAAATGGTCAGTTTGTTCTGGATACGGACGCCTCTGCAGAAGCCATAGGAGGCGAGCTGTGCCAAGTTCAGGAGAGGCAGGAGCGGACAATAGCCTACTGGAGCTTCACCTTGTCTGCAGAGAAGAGAAAATGCTGTACTTCTCGTACGAAGCTCCTGGCCGTCATTTGGTTTACATGCATGTATCGCCATTACTTGCTGGGTAGGAGATTTGCTGTACGTACGGGCCACCATAGCTTTATCCTGTTACTGAGCGTTATGTACCCACAGGATCAATTGGCCCGTTGGCTGGAGGAGCTCAGGCAGTACTGAATTATTTGATTTTAATTGAGATATTGATGAAGACTATTTTAAATCATGAATGTGACTGGTTTTGTCCGTCATAAAGTATAGAAAAAAGTCTCATAACATGTAAAAAAAAAAAAAATTCCAACCGGACAACATGAACATTAACATTGAACTTGGTTCTTCAATCGATAAGATTGTATATATTGTTTGATGTATTGATCACATAAATGTATAATCTATATATATTTTGCTTACAATGCATTGTTCAAAATTTAAATCCAGTTCAATTAACTAAATAGTCAATGCACGAAAAGGCAAATATTCAAACTTGTTATTATTTTATGTACAAAATTTCTTTAGAGATAAACAACAGTCATATCCCAAGTAGACTGGAAGCCAATGAAACATATATTTAATATGTAAGACGGCTGTGTATAACCCGTCCAGATTTTAACATGGCTTGCGAATGAAGTTCGGGAGTATTCAGGTGATAGATTGCTAAAATAAGATTCACAACCTTTAAAAAATGGCACATTGAGTTTGATTTAACCTTCAACCCTTCTATAAATTAATGAGCTCGTCCACCAACTGAATAGTCATTCAGTTAGGTAATTCATTCCACAAATCGCTACAACTATTGAATCTGAGCAAGACTGTTTTGATCAATAAAACTATAGTTTATTTTCTTTATAGAATTTGGTTTATACACATAAAGACTTAAAAAGATGAAATGCGTGTTTTATAATAAATATTTACTGAAATGCATGAACACTTTCTGCACTCCTTTCTTACGCGTAGACTCAATTCATGTGTTCTACGCGTGCCTTCTGCTTTGAGACTTTGGATGGCAGTGGTCATGTGACCCCGTTTAAAAATGATACTACGTGCCTGCAATGCTATGATATTTGTATGCTATGCTATGAAAAATTAGATAAAGGGCTTAATGATATGGTATGCTATGCTATGCAATGATATGCTATGAGATTTAAACAAAAACGCCTCCATACACAGAAGAGTTTCACATATTTGGAAGTTAAATGATAAAAAGCCAAAGTTAACCACTAATCTGCAATGTGAGCATTTATTCTTTGATATTAAAAACATTTAAGACCGACTTAAAATCATGTTGTATGCTATGCTATGGTATGCTATTGGGAATGAGATTCTATGAGATTGTATGCTATGGAATGAGATTTAAATGCTATGATGTTTCAATGCTTTGCAATGCTATGGTGTATGTTGTAAAAGATATGCTTGAACGTACTGTACATACTACGAAAGCCGAGAAGGATCATTCGAGATTCGAGATTCAAAATACGAGATTCGATATACGAGATTCAAGATTCGAAATTCGAGATTCAATATCTAAGTTAACCAATCAAATCATGGATCTGAAACCTGTATCCTAGCAACATCAAACTGTTCTAAAAAAAAAAGATCATTCGTACATGCTCTTTCCTACAAATAAATATCTTAAAAGATCTTATATAGTGGTTATAAAATGTTTAAATAAACATTGATGAATTAACCCCACACAGTATAAACAATTACATTAGTGATAACACTGTTGGCTTTGCGAATCTAAGTGGTTTTGTTTGCCATGTATGTATTCCCCCCCCCCCCCCCCCCCCCCGAACAATTTTAACCCGAAGTGTATTCGCCCCAACTGTGTAAAAATCGGCTCGCGAAGAAAGATTTGTCTAATCTAAATAATTAAAACTGAGTGTGTTTTTAGCTATGAAACGAAACTCAATGAAATCGACATGTCAAAATATAGGTTATGATAAAGTTTTAAACCATAGAATATATAATGATTTACAACCTCAACGATAACAATCCATATAAGAATAGTGTTTTGTAGGGTATGGCAATGTCATTGTCGATATGAGAGAGAGAGAGAGAGAGAGAGAGAGAGAGAGAGAGAGAGAGAGAGAGAGAGAGAGTTTTGTAGTGTCAAATTCAATTTTTATTTAGAATTTGAAATTGATTTGATTTGATACAAGCATATATAGACAATAATTAAGCCTCTAAAAGGAGAAAAGAGGGTAGGGCAGACCACCGTTTTAATCTTAACGGTGATAGCGCACCTGTGATTTACATCGACTCTCTCTCTCTCTCTCTCTCTCTCTCTCTCTCTCTCTCTCTCTCTCTCATCACTTAGCATGCATTTCCTTTTCCGTGAGGGGGTTTGAGGTATTTGTGATGTCTTACATTAGCTAGCGAAAATGATAAAAAAAAACCATGAAATTTTCTTTAAATTGCGTGCGGGTGTTGTACTCAATAATCTGTTTTTAGTATATACATTTCAAGAGGGGGGGGGGGGGGGGGGGGGGGGGGGGGGGGGGGGGGGGGGGGGCTATATAGTCCTAATTAATTTGTCAGTTATTCTGTCCTCACTTTGTTTTCTCTTCGTTTTCCAGGTTTTTGTTTTTTGGCTCGGCAAATTAATATAAAACTTTCTGTGTAGCTCCATAACGATGCACTGTAGATAAATTATGAGTAGTTTTACTTTCGATAAACAGGTACATACCCGTACTTGATTTTTAATTTGACTCTTATAATCGGATTTAATATTCCAATAAATATAGGATAGGAAAGAGTAGACGGGACTTTTTTTGCACATATCCTACTGTACCATTCATTCAACACAGGTATTAGCACTCATCGAGTTCGACTAGCTTTCCTTTTTTTATCCACTGGATTTAAAGCTATTAATTTTTGAAAATATTTTGAATTTATGGCCTGGTTATACATAAATAAGAGCTGTGCTGGTGCATCTTTTTACCAAGATGGACTAAAATATAACCAAATGAATCTAAAAATGTTGACAAAATTAGTTTTAAACGTACGACTCTTTTTTCAATTCTAATCGGGTATGTCCTTTAGACAAATCTTGAACCACACTCATTTTAGCAAATAAAACGACAATTGTTTCATTTTTTTATGAGGAGGGAGGTAGTGCCGGTAAAGGACATGTATTGCTTGTGGCAGTTGTGCTATATTCTCATTTGTTATAATAGGTAATACTACATATTGATTTAAAATGAAAGTTTCCAATTACTCTGGTTTCAATAATATTCGTTGAATACCAATTTTCGTGGATTTCGTTGTTAAGTTGATCCACGAAATTAAATGTTCATTGAAGTTCAATTTCAACTAACATTTTGTATTGATAGGGTCATTGGCCACGAAATTACGTATCCTTGAAACTGTGGTTTTCAGAAAATCCACGAAAATTGATACCCACGAAAATTTATGAAACCACAGTACACTGTACATAGCTTCGATCATGCATTTTGACCCGTACAATAGTTTAAAACAATTTTCAAAGCATTTATTGTAATTCAACCGATCATTTTTGAAATTTAATATTCTGGATCCCCGCCTGATACGTCCGCCTTCTTGTATTTTAGAATTACATGTACGTTGACCATATGTACACATTAACTTAATCGGCTATGCTATGTGACGGTAAAATTTTTTATCAATGTTTTTGCCGGATAGGTACAGAAACAGCCTATGTTGGCTTTTGCACTGATTATTTGAGATAGTTTGCCGCCATCTTTTATGCATTCCACACACCACTTACAGTTTCTTTATTTGGTGTTCTGTGTGTATAGCGACAAATTGGTAAATTTGCACCACTCACCCCTTGTAGCTTCACCCTGATTACATTTTATCTGGCTAAGTGTAATGTAGTAGTATATTAAATACACACATCTTTGTTTGCAGTGCTTATTTACATCTTTAGAGATTTACTTACAAACAAAGTAAACATTTGTATGATTTATATGTAATTTTTGTCCATAGGCGTCGGAACCGGCGGGGGGGGGGGGGGGGCAATGGGGGGCTTAGCCCCCCCCCCCCTACTTTTTTTGCAAAGTAAAACTTAACCATTAGGCACAGAGCATGATGGAGGGTTCAGCCCCCCCCCCCACTTTTTATCGGAGGAAAGATTATTGTACCTAAATTTACCTTGAAAGATTGAGAAGTTAGATTCAGAGGCATATTACCCCCCCCCCCCCCCCCCCCCCCCCACACACACACTGATTAGGATTTCCATGATTTTGGGAATTAGTTTTTTTTCTCAATATTTCTGAGGATTAGTCTAGCCCCCCACTTTCAATTTGCTTCCGACGCCAGTGTTGTCAATTTTGTGGGGGTGGGTGGGTGGAAACTACGAGAAACTTAACTTGGCTGTGATACATATGCTTGTTGATATATCAATGAATGAATTATAACAAAATTTTGTACAACAATTAATTTTGAAATATTCATGCACAATCAAATTTTTAAAAAGATTTACTGTTCTCTGCACAAGAAATCGGCAGTGTGAACAAATTGGCACCCTATCATCCCTACCTTTAATTGTAGAGAGTAGGTATCCTTCTATATATTGAAAACAATTCCAAAAGTAAGACTCATAATAAGTTGTTTACTGAGGAAAAGGAAAAAATGTATGAATTAATAATTCTGTGTGATGTGATAATATCTCAATGATTTGTTTATCATCATAGTACTAGTGTATGACTGTATGCATACATAAAACAATAAGTAATGCTTATATTTATTGGTGAAACCGGACTGATTATTTATAATTAGATTATTTAGATACATGTACTAATCTTCATGCGCGGATCTGGAAAGGAGGGGGTCAGAGGATCTGGACCCCCTCCTTGGGAAAATTGGAGCTTATAAATTTACATAGTAAAATTATTTAAATTTTAATAAATTAAATTTTATTTGGTAATTATTTCAAGGTAATAAAATCTCCGTACAGTTTTCATTTTGTGTTTTTACATTTACTTTTTAATTCCATGAATACAAATACATTTACATATACTGTCACTGTATTGGATAATACTTTCCCTTTAACTGGTAACCTGCAGCACATTTACTAATTCTCAGTGTATATCCAAAAAGATGTGTTCCTTAAATTGGTCTGGATCAACAGAAACTCCACAACATAAACACAGCAGTATACACACGCTGCTACACAGCAGTATACACACGTGCCGCCGGGCTTGTAAGGTGAACAGGTGACCGCGGCCAGGTGTGAAAACCGGGAACTTGTGTAATTAATTCTTAACCTGAAAAGTTGGTATCTTTACAATGAAAAAAATCACAAAAAATGAAAGGAAATCCAGAATTATTTTCATGTTTGCATTTTGTATTAATAGATAGAATGGAAATGTCAGCAAATTGATCGGTACTTGTCTTTTATGCGTGTCCAAGTTTAAAATATATTTATGTAAAAATGCTATATAGCAGTTCTTACCCCCGGAAAAATGGCTATATAGCAGTTTTCCCCCCACGGAAAGCTGACTATATAGTGGGCTTTCCCCCTTTTTATAGCCAGATTACCCCCACAGAAAACCTACTATATAGTGGATTTTCCCCCATTTTTACTTTCCGGCCATGTTTATTGCGGACCATTCGTGACAATAATTTGCAATAACTGATATGATATTAATTTCTAACAAAAAAGGATAATTATCGCATTTATTAATACATAGAATAAAATACATGGTTTTTCAACCCCAAATATGAACTAAGGCATGCGCCTTCATAACATTCATGTGTCATTATAAAAATAGTGCCTGTTTGGGAGGGTAACAGTTGAAATTGACACCCCGAGAAAACCATTGTCAACCGACGCGAAGCACCTTTTACACGGATTTCGGAATACCTCGAATCTTTTTCATCTAATCGATGCTTATCTGCAGTTTTCACTTCGACGTTATGAACACGTGAAAACACATTTGAGTGAAAATACGCCAGTTTGGAACTTTAATTGTCCAATGTATTACCATCAATGTATAAGCTTCTCCCAAGGAACTAACTAACCAATCTTGACTTAATTTTGAAGAGGAAGGAAATAAAAAGTGGAAATGTATTACACCATTCGTCCAAAAGGCTATCCATTTTAAATTAATACCGTTAGAATTGACGATCTTAAAACAATTATGTATTTCTTCTTCTAAATATCAAACGGGAGACAGGATGCAATACTATGATGAAAAACTGAAATGTTTTAGTTTTACTTTGATTGATGGGGTTCTAAATCATAGGTAAGGGGTATTTTAATTATGTATTAAAAGCATGTGTAAAGTCAGTGTTTACCATTTCGTTTTAAAGTTACGCATATTCATATTTGTAAGCACATTTCTACGAAACACGAGATATTATGATGTAAACATTTTAAAAAACAATGAAATGTCTTCACAACCAGAACAATGTTGGTATCTTTGCATGTTACTTTGGAAAATGTGAAATGGAACCTGAACTAACTTTATGTTCATATTGTCACTCACTATTTGCTAATTTTTCCACTTTTAAGTTTGCAACGTGATTTATAAATATACAATTCTGAAAACGATGCCATATAAATCAAGATATATGATTCAATTACCTAAAAAAATTATACTATTTGTTTCATATTTTTGCAATAAAGATTTACTTGTGTACCATATTATTTCTTCGAACAATTAAACAAGGGTAATTAAAAAAAACAACACAAAAAAACAACCCAAAAAACAACCAACACATATATTGTGATGAGCTGACCTTTTTTTAAAATATAAGCTTGTTCTTCTAATCAACTAACAAGTAAAAAAGTCGTATATGCGCTGAGGTTGGTTATTTATTTTTGATTTTCGGTTTCTCCTTTAATGAATAAAAGTTCATTAATTCATTTATCTAATTATTTACTATATCATTAGTCATCTTATGAATTGATTAAATGTTTTGAAGAAAAATGAATTATACCCGCCTACCTTTTTTAAAAAAAATTGTTCGAAAATTAAAAAAAAGCAGCAGAATTAAACGTAATTTTCAATCAGTCTGATAAAGAAATATATGAGTGATTGTGTATTTGTAAATGATGTTTTTACTTTTAAATGACCGTAAAAATATGTTCATATGGTCATCTATAGTTTTTGAGATATGGGGCCCTAAAAAATACATATTCTTTATAATTGGATTTCAAACATCGGGCTCGAAAACAACAAAGGCTCCTACCCTGCATGGAGGCTTAAATTTTCGGTGTCATCTACTAGTGGTATATCACTATCACTGTGAAAATATGGTTAATTGGTCATCTCTAGAATTTGAGATTCGGGTCCCCACTTATAGAACACTATTCAATCATTGTAATGGGGTTTTAAACATCGGGCCCTGAAACATCAAGGGCCCCTACCCTGAGGGCTGAAATTTTCAGAGTCATCTTCAAGTGGTAAACCACTGCCACTATAAAAATATGGTGATATGGTCATCTCTAGTTTATGAGACATTGGACCCTAAAGAATATGCACTATAATTATTATAATATGATTTTAAAAATCGGACTCTGAAACATCGGAAACAAAATTTCTCTAAAGAGAGGTTTAGCCTGGATGAAATTTTCACAAACAGACAAACAGTCTGATAAATTTATCAAAAAATTCTTAAAACATTCTAGCTGAATACAATTTCAGAACACAGAATTATGCATATAAGTGTAAAACTTGTAAAACTTTTTTTCAATAAATTACCTAAATTAAGTTCTATGTGTAATTCCATTACACACAAGTTCAACTTTCAGCATTGTCTATAAAAATAATAAATCGGCAAAACGAAACTTAACCTGTACAGATGAATGCAGATATACATGTATGCAACCTGGGAGTGTAGAAACATTGATTTTAATCCTTACTGGATTTCCATAGATATTTTTTATAAAATCTGAACCAAAAACGTGAGGGAGAAACCCTACTATGGGGGAAAAGCTACTACATAGTGGCTTCCCCCCCCCCCCCCCCGGGGAAAGGCTACTATATAGTAGGTTTTCCGGGGGGAAAAGCAACTATGGGGGAAAACTGCTAAACAACACCGGTACGCTTCTCATACGCTTTTTAGGTGTAGTATTGCGTTCCAGGGACTGTATATAAGCGCTAATGTATTCATGTGTCGACAAATACCCCATATTAACAAATGAGCTAACCTATATATTGTATTAACGTGTGTATTTATCCACGTGTCGGCAAATAACCCATGCATATAACAAATGAGCCATCTCATTGTATTAACGTGTGTTATTACACTCTAATAAAAGGATGACTCCACTTAAGTACATGTCCTATTTAATATTTCCGATATTTGCGAGAATATAAAGTTTCAAAGAAGAATTTTTCTTTCATTTGCTGAAATGTTCAACACATAAAATAATTAATCAAAGTTCACGATTCGATAATTTTGCACATCTTTATTTCGATATCACTCAAATTAAAATTGGATCCCCCCCCTTTTTTTTTATTTCACTACACTTTTATTTCTTATACATGCAGTAAACTGTTGTCAGTTAACTTTATGAAATTATTGGTGCTCGGGATTTCCATGACTTTATATCCTTGCAATTTAACACAAAATAGAAACAATACGGAAATAGTGCTCGCGTAAAATATGAAAATCTACAATATCAGATGCGTTACATATTGATTTACACATAAAAAGTAAACAAGATTAACCGCGTTTTTTTAAGTATGGCAATAAACGTGGGATAAAAGAAACATACGTTTCAATCCTGAATAAATTTAATTAAAATCAAAATAAAGTATATCTCATTCATGTTTTGACTAAATAAAATTAATATTTAAAAAAATATTTTCAATTTTAAATCAAACACATTTACGAATTTATTGAA
Organism: Magallana gigas; assembly: GCF_902806645.1. NCBI lineage: Eukaryota > Metazoa > Mollusca > Bivalvia > Ostreida > Ostreidae > Magallana > Magallana gigas. The sequence continues at coordinate 53,655,027 of NC_047563.1, forward strand.
ATGAACATGTATCTGTATCGCATATTATCATGCTTACTTTTAAGGTGTAGTCCCCATTTTGTTTTGCAGGTGCCTAAGCTAATTTTTAGACTCGAGAGATCCATGCCAAGCTTGCAAAGATGATTATTAATTAATGGAAATAAACTATGTTAGAACTTAGTTATCTCAGTGTATCTTTTATTGATACTCGTTGGATCAAAATGACAGGCGCGAATTGTCTCTCTAAGAGCGAAACGTCCCGCAATCATACTAAGCTTCCTGCGTATTTTCATAAACCGGAACGGGGGCAACAAACACACTACCGCTTTGCCTAATAATGCGACTTTTCATTTAAACGACTTGATTGAATTCACGTTTGTGATAGAAACACTATTAGGTACAATAATGTAATAAGGAACAAGAGTAAATATGAAAGAAAATAATTCAAATTATTATGAATTAGAATAAATATTAAAGCAAGTCATGAAGAATTAAAAACGAATCAAAGTAAAATATGATAAACATTGATATGAAAACACTAAAGTGACAATCAGGTGTTCATATAGGGAAGAATAAAGAAGTTAAGGCAAAATGAGAAAAAGAAAGATCGACTTTTTTATATAGCATGCTTATTGACACCATACATATTTAAAATTCCATGTTCATTGTACTTAGTTATTGATAATGAATAATTTAAGTAACTATGAAGCCTTTTTAACGCACATTCATTTTTTCTAAGATATAATTTATTCAGAAAGAATGAAAGTGAGTTAAAGCAATATGAGCTGCAATTTTCATGCTAATTTTCTTTTTACGAAAAATGTTAATTTCTACTTAAATGACAAACATATCATGGTTTTTAAAGTATTGTTAGCCATATTTTTATTCGAAAAGCCGTAAAGAAGCTTAATTAAATGAACTAAAATTGAATTATTCTTGTCCTGTAAAAAAATTGATCAGCTATACATTCCTTAGAAGAGAAGTCTTTTTTTCTGACGAAAATTATTGATTCTTTCAAACTTTTTTTTTATCATAAGCGTTTAATTTACATGCAGACTGATCATACTAGCAGGTATTTCCAGCAAAATAAAAATCTATAAAATACAGCCCATATTGCTTTAAAAGACGTCATAGTTTTCGTGCGGTAACATTTTCAATAATATTCATACCAAATTAATAATTTATATAAAAAATTTAAAAAATATGTATTGATATAAATGCATTATTATTATAGTTATAAATAAGTCATTAAATAAGATTTTAGTAATAATATCTTCAAAGGCAAAGAGTTTAACAAATAAAACAATTGGTATATACCCAACATAAAATTGACGTTGATAAAATCTTAACGTAACGTTGCAAGGCGAAGAACGTCATAGGTAAAAAAAAAACCCACCGTATTAGGGTCTTTATTCAACACCTTTGGTTTCAATATTCAACGTGGAAAAATGACCACCAGGTCAATTTTCAACCTGGGTCAAAATTCTTCGTTACATCGGCAATACATAAAATAATGTCATTTACATATTTAGAAATAAGGAAAAAATTTTACCAAGCGATTTATTTAGATACCCCACCAAAAAAAAAAATGAGATTTCTTCTAAGAACGCCTTTATCTTTTAACGTTACAATGTACTGCTTAAAACAAAAAGTATACGGAGAATTTGCATTAAAGAATGTGAAACTAACCGGATGATAAAGTTAAAAAAAATGTGCCTGATATTTCAAGTTATTTCTAAATTATCAAAAATGTGATATTTTTCAATCATAAATCTAAATAAATCTGTGAACTCTCCTTTGTAAAAAAAAGTTATGAAATGTCAATGAGGAAATTTAGGCTTTTTCCATTCTATCGATTTCAATTTTGAATCTTCAACAGTTTTGTATTTTTCCATCACAAGTTATTAAACTGTATCAGAAACAATTACTTTGGATATACTTTAGTAAACGAAACCTATTCTGTCTCTAAAACTCCCGAATAAACTTCTTATTTTGTGTTTAACTTAATTGGTCAACAATATTTCTTTCAAAACTGATGAGCGCGTTAGACACTATATGGAAGAACTGTTCTCGAAGCTATATTGGTTTCTATAGAAAAACAATATTTTTACTCCTATAATTTCTATGAAATGATTTTGACATGATCTAACATCAACAACAGTGTAATAAAAAAATAGTTTCAATGAATGCTTAACCGGTTGTATACGAGCAGTACATGAGTAAAATTCACGAAATTCACGATACAAGATAAAAATACACCAATTTTTTTCAAAGTTTAAGTGTAATAATCATTGATTTTAAATAATTGATTATTAAGGTAGCTCTATACGCGCACATGTTTTTCCAACTTTCAATAGACGACCACACATTATATACTCACCAAATATGTAAAATGATGATAGTGATACTTTAGGTATTTTAAAAGAATTTTTAATGTTTTTTAGTCTCTTACCGGTTTCACCGGAGAGGACTATAGCTTTCCTCTGCGTCCGTCAGTCCGTCTGTCTGTCTGTCCGTCCGTCCGTATGTCCGTCCGTCTGTCTGTCCCACTTCAGTTTTCCACGTTTTTTTTTTCTTTATGCGTTTGAGGAATAACATGAAATTTGCTAAACAGCTTCAAAATGTCAAACTACAGATCAAGTTTACATTTTTGTAGTGTCTGGTTGACATACTTTCGAGAAAATTATTTTTTATATTCCAATTTTTTACTGTTCGGGTTCGGTATCGGGTTCCATGTGTAATGAATAAACGAGGAAAGTATGTAGTCAGTAATAATATTGTGCATTATTTGGACCATTCCTTTTATTGTTTCTAACAAAACAAATAAGTTCTCTAAAATAGTTTCAAGCATTCTGTTGTTAATTTAATCGAAAGGGTTTTTTGTATAATTACAATCGGGTTCGTTATCGGATTTGTCTGTTGATTACAGAGGACGGTAAGAATGATATTCTGCATAACAGTGCATTGTTTCCACAAATTTCTACAAACCGGTAGGGGACGTGTATTGCTTATGCAATACTCTCAAAATGCTTGTTTTTCATGTTTTTTTTAAGATAGATTTTAAAAAGTTAACTTTTAACAAATATAAGTTCTTTTTTTCATATGATGAATATTTCTATCAGACACATACAAAATATTACGGCGGCGTGGAAGGGCCAGATGAAAAAATAAAAAATTCTTATTTGTTCGGACAAATAAGTTATTTGTTCGGACGAATTACGATTTGTTCGGACGAATAAGTTATTTGTTCGGACGAATTAGGATTTGTTCGGACGAATTAGGATTTGTTCGGACGAATAAGTTATTTGTTCGGACGAATTAGGATTTGTTCGGACGAATTATGATTTGTTCGGACAAATAAGTTATTTGTTCGGACGATTTAGGATTTGTTCGGACGAATTATGATTTGTTCGGACGAATTAGATATTTGTTCGGACAAATAACTTATTTGTTCGGACAAATAACTTATTTGTTCGGACAAAGAACTTATTTGTTCGGACGAATTAGGATTTGTTCGGACGAATTAGGATTTGTTCGGACGAATAAGTTATTAATAGTGGTACATGTATGGAAAGAACGAGAGAGAGAGAGAGAGAGAGAGAGAGAGAGAGAGAGAGAGAGAGATGTCAAAATCATATATACATAAATGTGAAAAGTCTAATCAGTTTACATGATCATGCGCGGATCCAGAAAAATTTACCGGGGTAGTGGTGGTGGTGGTGGAGGGGGGGGGGGTCTGATAGATAGTTTTGTTTGCGGGGTGGGGGTGCATGGCCCCCGGCTACCCCGGCTCTAGATCCGCGTATAGATGTATGCCAACTGTAGGCAGCGCAGGTTTTTTCTTAACTAACTATAAGTTTTATTTCGCGCAATGCCAGAAGAAATGATTCCACTAGTCATAATTATATGATTCCGCAGGTGGATTTCGATTGTCGATGTTTATATTGAAAATGTAGTCATTCTCCTGTTTACTTGGGACACTGGACATACGAAATTATCTTTCGCCTTAACTTTATACATATACATGTATACGATCAAAGTTAACTGATATACTTCGTGGAATTGTAATAATCGCACAGTTACTTAAGTGACTTATAAAACAAACTAATTTTTACTTATACTTTATAATATAAAGTCAGCAAAATATCCCAACATCCTAACTATAATGCAAAAAAGTAATAAAAATAGAATTTAATGATAAAAATACTTATTGTCCGTCAAATAGACCTCTGATGACGTATTTGCATGTTAAAATTATCATATGGCTTTGTAAAGTTTTCATATGTGTGGAATCTGAGGAGCGCAAATAAAAACATTATCAATAATCATAACTGATTGAATAATCATAACTGATTGAATCAAGTTATGGGGAAAATTAAAATAATTAGACGATTTAAGGTGAAATAAAAGTTTATAAAACAATTGACAATTTTATACAATATTTTCAAAAGGTTGTATCTCATTTTTCTGAACTATTATTGAAAAATATTGTTTATGAATCATACTATCGTAAACATCTGACGTCTATTGTCATCGGTCGAATGCGGCATCCAGGCTATTTATAGATAAAAACTGCATATGATGACGACTAACTTTGATTTTGTATCGACGATTTTTGATGCTATGTCTGATTTTAAAAATGAAATAGATTCAAAGTTGACTAATGAGACAACCATTAAGGTTAACATTAGTTTTAGACTATCGAAAACCCATGGCACCATGATAATATAACTCCAATCCTTTAGATAGATAGAGTTTGAAAATTGAGCTTGACAGCACAATATGTCAGATATTGCATACATGTCAGATAGTATACATGTAACACCTATGTCTATATTATTAGCAATTTATCATTTGAAGGAAAGGGGTGGCTTGACCCCCCCCCCTTTTCATCTACATCATTACCAGAGCAGATACATGTAGTCTAAATATACATGTTGCTTTATATTATTAAGTATAAGTAAAAACTAGTTTGTTTTATAAGTCACTTAAGTAATTGTGCGATTATTACAATTCAACGAAGCATATCAGTTAACTTTGATCGTATACATGTATATGTATATAGTTAAGGCGAAAGATAATTTCGTATGTCCAGTGTCCCAAGTAAACAGGAGAATGACTACATTTTCAATATAAACATCGACAATCGAAATCCACCTGCGGAATCATATAATTATGACTAGTGGAATCATTTCTTCTGGCATTGCGCGAAATAAAACTTATAGTTAGCAAAGAAAAAACCTGCGCTGCCTACAGTTGGCATACATCTATACGCGGATCTAGAGCCGGGGTAGCCGGGGGGCCTTGCACCCCCACCCCGCAAACAAAACTATCTATCAGACCCCCCCCCCCCTCCACCACCACCACTACCCCGGTAAATTTTTCTGGATCCGCGCATGATCATGTAAACTGATTAGACTTCACATTTATGCATCCATGATTATGACATCTCTCTCTCTCTCTCTCTCTCTCTCTCTCTCTCTCTCTCTCTCTCTCTCTCTCTCTCTCTCTCTCTCGTTCTCTCTCATACATGTACCACTATTAATAACTTATTTGTCCGAACAAATCCTAATTCGTCCGAACAAATCCTAATTCGTCCGAACAAATAAGTTCTTTGTCCGAACAAATAACTTATTTGTCCGAACAAATATCTAATTCGTCCGAACAAATCATAATTCGTCCGAACAAATCCTAAATCGTCCGAACAAATAACTTATTTGTCCGAACAAATCCTAATTCGTCCGAACAAATCCTAATTCGTCCGAACAAATATCTAATTTGTCCGAACAAATCCTAATTCGTCCGAACAAATAACTTATTCGTCCGAACAAATCGAAATTCGTTCGAACAAATCCAAATTCGTCCGAACAAATACCTTATTTGTCCGAACAAATATCTAATTTGTCCGAACAAATCCTAATTCGTCCGAACAAATAACTTATTCGTCCGAACAAATCCTAATTCGTCCGAACAAATCCTAATTCGTCCGAACAAATAGCTTATTCGTCCGAACAAATCGTAATTCGTCCGAACAAATAACTGATTTGTCCGAACAAATAAGAATTTTTTATTTTTTCATCTGGCCCTTCCACGCCGCCGTAAAATATAACACTTTATACTATTCAAAATTTTTTAATTGTTTTTCCCCAAAACAGAATTTTTCATATCTTTATACCCGCACTTTCTAAAGAAAGTTCAGGTATATTGTTGGTACCCTGTTCCGTCCGTCCGTCCGTCCGTCTGTAACGTTTTACTTTCTCAAACTGCTCTTACATCTTATAAACCAGCAAAAAAAACTTTTGGAGTTTGATTTGGGGTATCATGTTGTTTTGTAAAAAGGTTTCAAAAAGTCTCTGTTAGTCCTGGGGGTCAAATAATTGGTAACAAATGATGTTTTTTCACAAAAATCTTCTTCCTCGAACTCCTCCTACATTTTCAACAGTAGACAAATCATCTTTTGGAATATGTTTTAGGGTATCATATAGATGCGCAATAAGGTGTCGGAATTTTCAATTTTGTCCTGATGGTCATTTAATGGCTGAAAAATAAATTTATTATTATTTTTTTTTTTTTTACAAAAAAACTGGTTTCAAAAACGTCATTTTTTTGACAGTAGCCAAATGATACTCTAGAATATAATTGGGGGTGTCGTATTAAGGTGTGATCAGGTTCCAGATTTTTTTTTATTAAGGGGATCAGTGGGCAACAAAAAATTGCGTTTTTTGCAAAAAAAGTATGGTTCCCAGAACTCCTCTTACAACTTTTGGAGTAGCTACGTCATCTCTTTGAATATAATTGGGGCTGTCCTATAGATGTGCAATAAGGTTTTAAACATTTAAATTTTATCCAGGTAGTCAAATAATTGCAGACAATTGACGTTCAATTATTACTAAAAAAAACCATAGATCCAAGAGCTCCTCTTATAATTTAATAGATAGACACATCATATCTTGGGATATGATAAGGGCTGTTCTATAGATGTGCAATACGGTTTTAAAAATTTAAATTTCATCCAGGTAGTCAAATAATTGCAGACAATTGACGTTCAATTATCACTAAAAAAAAACATAGATCCTAGAACTCCTTTTATGATTTAATGGACAGACACATCATATCTTGGGATATGATAGGAACTGTTCCATAGATGTGCATTACGGTTTTGAAAGATTAAATTTAACCCCGAGGCCCATTACCTACATACTTTTTGATGCCCTTTAAGGATTAAGAATATATATGGGTAAGGGGTGGGGATCTCAACCAATTTCGAGATATTCGTGCACTTCCTGTTCAAGGGGGGGGGGGGTCATGACCACCCCGGGGCCCATGACCTATAGACCGTTTGATGCCCCTTGACACAAGGAACAATAATATATATGGTTTAAGCGTGGGGATCTCTACTGTTTTGAAGATATTAAGGGACTTGCTGTTTGAGGGGGTCAGGACCACCCACAGGGCCCATGACCTACCTAACATTTGATGCCCCTTGACATCAGAAACATGAATATATATGGTTTAGGGGTCATGATTATAACTGTTTCTGAGATATATGGTAATTTCAAATTTCTGGGGTTGGGGGGTTGGGATTACCCCAGGGGTCAGATCAAATAAACCCTATATATTGCCAGTAACAGTCAATATATGATTATGAAAACCCTATATTATTATCTTTGTCCGTTTTCAAGTTACCATTTACAATAGAGTCTACGATTCTTCCTACAAGGTTCAATGTTAGACCAACACCCTTGTGACACCCCCTCCCCGAAAAGTGGTTGTCTAACCCAAAATGAGAAAAATCAAACCAGGGTGCACAACTAGATATTCATGTCTATCATATCGTAGAGTTTTGTACAATTCTGTTCAGCCATCTCTAAGAAACAAGTTCAGAGCGGGAAACAAGAAAAAGAAGAAGACGAAGAATAATAATATATGTATTAAGAGCCGTACAAAAACAATAAGTCTCCAAATTTCATTCGGGAGACTGAATAATAAAGATTAAATAGAGATAGGATCATCAAACATCAATTATTTAAAGATAATTGATAGTTTCTGATTCTAAGGGGGTCAGGATGACCCCTTAGGGTCATGACTTACATGCCATAATGATATGATGCGCCATGACCTAAGGAGGAATAATATCCCTAGATTAAGGCGGGGATCTCATTGGTTTTTATGATATTTGATAATTTCAGGAAGAGCACTTGGGATCATGACCTACATACCATCTGAAATGCCTTGAACAAAGAAACAATGATATAATATGTACATGATATATGAATCATTATAAGAACCCAGATATAGATCAATCATCTATGTTTTGTAATACTTCCTATGTATATATACATGTATTAGTTTGTGTTTTATTCTATATTATTCATGTTTATGACTGTAGTATGGCTTAGTCTTATTTTAAATTACATTAAACAATTGTCAAATATTTGGCTTGGAACCCCCACCCCCAAACAAACTCAAATATAAACTGTTCTCCCCCCCCCCCCCCTTCATTGTCGAATGATCTTTTAAAATCAAAATATAATTTGGGTGTACTTTTATAAACTGGTAAAAATGTTATTCTTAAAAAAAAATTACATTACACCTTGCATATTTGACAAATGATCTATTGAGATATGATCAGAGGTCATATATATATTTCTACCTTGGGATCAATTTAATAACTAGTATTCATTGACAAGTTAAGATTAATAACAATAAATGATTCAAATTATAAATGTTTATACTCCACATTCACCCCCCCCCCCCTTCTTACCTGGTTCTAAAGATTCAGTCTTCTTAATACATTCTTACATGTGTACAGTAGCAAATTTTAAATCATTTCTTGATTGCTTTTTCTCTCCTGGTGCACATTAACATTTTGAAATTGCTGAATTAAATTTTTAAGATTTATAAACAAAATGTTATATGCATGCGTATTCGCCTATTTGGGGCAATTGTAAAGTCACCTAAACAAAGCAGTGACATCATTAGAATAGGAATTACCGACATGGATCAAACACTACTGTAACATATGAATAAGATAAAATACTTTATAATTTCTAGTTCTAGAATGTCAGGGTGTCTCCAAAGGGGCATAATCTATATACAATTTTACGCGCATTGACACAAAGAGCAAGAATAAATTATATGGTTTAGGGAAGAGGATCTCAGATCTCAGAAGTTAACAAATTATACAGTGTATCATCATTTCCTATTTCGGGGGAGGGGGGGGGTTAAAGACAACACCTGGGGGTCATTAATGTACTTTACACTATTTGATGCATCATAATGACATTAGAAGATATTTTGTATTTTACTGTTTCGTGGGGTCAGAACAGTCCCATAAGGTCATGACCTACATTGAATTTGATGCATTATACATGTAATACATTAAGGAAGAAATACTCCTTCCTCCCTATTACTACTCATATAAAACTGATAAATGTCTACACTTACTAACATGTAATACACAAATTTAATAAGGAATTGTTTATACAGGGTCAATATGGGGTCAACTCAATAGTGCAAATCTGACAAATGAAAAAAAAATAACTTTTGCTACTAAACTGACAGAAACTTTACAAATGCGATAGGGTAGGTAACGATGATAAGCTTATTTAAATATTAAAAGATGATGGTCAAAGGGAGATCAGATTTAAAAAGTGAAAGTAGAACTTATGTATGCTGGCATCTCATTATACTGTGCGACTGCTACTACATGTATTATGCTTACCTATATTGGTCAACATCATAATGATAATCCAATTAAAACACAATAATGAATTCCTTTAGCTGATCTTAACTAATCCTTTTCTGCATATGAAAAACACAGACATGTATGTATACACGTAAACCCATCTAATCGAAGAGCTGGGTAAAACTAGTACCCGCTAATGAGACCTGCAGACCTGTGTTGTGTACGTAACTTCAGACAAACATCAGTTATTTGTAACATGCATGTATTTTTATGACCTATTCTTCAAATCCACTTGCGCTATTTTATTAGGTAAATAACAGCTTTAAGGTGATGCAGGACACTTGCATATTATGGTGTATACTTCCTATTGAGATAAACAATAAAGTATATCAAATATAATTAGATATTTACCCCCCAAATAATGTTACCTAACATTGAAAAGTAATGGGTTAGAGCGTTTACATGTCTGTAAGAGCATTGGGGTCCAAAGTCTATTTTTCGTAATTTTACAATTGATATAAATGAATTTTCATGAGGGTGTCTGGACCCCTCACTCCCACCCCTTCTTTAAATCTGTGCACACGATGATGTACTTGTAGGCACACAGAAGCAAATCTAAAACCGGCAACCGCCATGGGGAGGGGGCATAATTTAATTTCTAATTTTGTTTGTAATAATTATATAGACCATTATACTTTCTATGACATAAAATTTTAAGATTATTGATTAACTGAAAATTCATTGCAAACGGTTCAACCTTAAATTGCACATAAAGCGCTGCTCATGTGTATTATCATATGGGAAGGGATCTCATCCTTCAGTTATGAAAATTATAGTTTTTAAATGTATTACCGGAGCTTGCATGTGGCTTTCATTTTTAATTAAACTGGTACAAAACAGTGTCATTCAGGGGCAAACACTTGGTGCGGGTATTACTGTCTAATGACAGCATCTAGTTTTACTCTGTTGACAAATTTCTGAAAAAGCTGCTTAATGTATTAAGAAAATGTATTTTAATAAATGTAACATAAAATTAAATGAAAATCATGGCATATACTGTAAACGTGGTTATATTGACGAGTTCAAAATTTGACGATTTTTTTGTAAGAGACAATTGGCGAGTTTTAATTTTGACGAGTTTTTGAATAAGAGTAAGAGTTATCTATCTTTGATTTCTTATAATGCCAGGGTTATAGTTATCTTTCTTACGAACTCTTTTACAAGCGTTGGTATTGATAAAATTTAACTTTGATTGAAAGAGAGTCTGTACAGATTTGATGGAATAAAATTGTTCTTTGTATTTTGTTTTTATTTACTATACGATATTGCCTGAGGTAATAAAGTAGGTCAAACACGGCATGATAATTACGCACGCAAAGTTATTATAGAATGTTGTGACGATTGAGTGATAATTGCATTTAAAACATGCTTGTTTTGATTTTATGGTTTTTGTCAATGCTAATTACGTGTTTTTATAGCTATTTACATAAATGAATCATTAACTTTGATCTAGTCCTAACGGGATAATGCCGATAAAAAATTCTGGTATTAATACGCTTTATATATGATGTGAAGTTTGGCGAGTGGAAATTTTGACGAGAAAATAAAAATCGCCAACATAGTCAAAATTAACACATCCTCAAAATTTCCACGTTTACAGTAAATAAAAAAAAATATTTGGTATGAAATTTCCTCAGGTAAGGGTTATCGCTCTAAGTTTCAAGGCAACACACCTCTTCAATTTCTGAGTTGAAGAAAATTTACAAAATATTGTGTTGGAATGATAAATACATATTTAATTCATTATACGTATTTAAGTTAATACATTCGCTTTATTGCAAAACTAAGTCAAAAAGATAAAATGTTAACTAAAACATTTCATGTATCCAAACCTGAGAGAAATTCCTCTTAAGGTGGTATGGTACATCGGTCGAAATAAATGTGGATTAAACTACATTATACAGTGGTAACAACGTTATTTGTGACAAGCCAATCGTGTTAAATAGTTCGTGTAACGTGGGTGATCTTTCTTGTAACGTGCGGGATCATGCGTGTATCAGGAAAATTAATTTGCGTTTTTTACCGTGCGTGTTCGTGCGTGATTGTGGTTTTTTGGTTTTTTTTGTAACTTTTTTTTACGGAATGTCAGGATTTATTCTTAAATCATTGTACTTTTTTTTAAAACAATGTGAATTTTAAAATTTTTTGTATAGAAGAACATTGACATTTGTTAACATTCATTCTCTCTTTCGTCGTTCAATACATAAAGCAAGTATTTCCATAGCTCATTCGATCCTTTGTTCGGTCGAGTTAGTTTTGCATAATTTTATAGTCAGCCTATATCAAGCATCCATTGTGTCTTGACACATAAATTTAATTCTTTTAGCAAGAGCGACACGTTAAATGAAAGCGGTCAAGCTTACCCGTTTTAAACTAAACGATTATCTCCAACGTTTTCTTTCAAATGAGAATACGATATCTGGTACATTGTGTAAACACTTGTTTGAAATAAATGTTTTATAGACGCTTTAGAATTTAGAATAAATAGAAATAAATCAATTATGTACTGTAAATAAAGAAAATATTGGATGTGTAAAATCGAAATTCTATGTAACAATGTAACAAATTTAACTTTATCCCGTAAAATCAAATCGTACCTAAGGGAACTGGATTACACAAAGTGTCAACTCGTATGTAATTAATGTCGTGTAGTTTATGCATTATCTTCATTTCATTTACACTTAAGTTATTATTCGTTATGGAGACCAAAACAAAATTGTGTATGAATCATATTCTTTTGTATGGATGTGTAAAATTGCTTTTCAATAAAACACAAACATAAAGCAATACAAATTTTTGCAATACCTTTTCTTAATTCTAATCTTTAAAAAATTAATTTGATTTTGCGTGTTAAACGGTGTATAATCGTACGGTTGCGTGCTTTTTGTTCGTGCATCGTGAAAATTCAGTAAGTTAGTGATCGTGCGTGATCGTTCGTGTATCGTGCATGATCGTTCGTGTATCAGAATCGTGCGTGTCTTTTGCCAACAATAACGTTGCTACCACTGTACATTTAATTTAAATACTTTCACCGGTTTAGAATTTTTTTCACAATATTTACCCAAAAAAATACGTTTTAGAAAATCTTTGAAAGATAAAAACTCTAAAATCCCCGGTTTGGTTCGAAATTGTGTCTTACAGGTACTTAATGAACCCTCTAACATACTGCGCTACGCTGAAAGATGATGGTAAAGAAACTATTAATAAAATTATACTTGATTTTAATGTTTATTTTGAGAAATGATACGACACAGCATGAAGGTATCCCATACCACCTATTATGTTAATTTTGAATTTTCCATTAATAAATGAAATCTCTTTCTTTAACATTTTATTTTTCAAAAGAGCGGTCCCAATACAATTCCCCTCAGTCAAATCAGCTAGTACCAAATTACATGCGTCCAAATTAACTTTTTGTGTACTGCGTCATCAAAAAGTTATGTATAGAGCCACATTAAAAATTGACATGAAAATGTACACAGGCAGTTCAAATCTTTAACAAGATTTATCAATGTATAGTCAATCGCAATTATAGCCTGAGGCGATGCTCTCAATTAAAGTACGTACCGATGATTGCTGAATTTTCTTGTGATCTCATCTCTAAACTTCTGGTTGAATCTTCTGTTGTAGTTATTTTATCACTCTGTTCAAACACTGCCCCTTTGCCTGAAGAATTTAATAAGATATCGGTTATAAAACATCAGTAACATTGACGATGCGTTTCTTAAATATCTTGATACATGTACTTATCTAATTTCATTTTTATTTAGCAGAAAACCACATTATGTTTTTAATTGTTACTTCAAAATGTCAACTGTCGTCTTTGTTGGCATGGATGCGTATAACGTCTTTTGTTTATTTTGTTTTGAATTTAGGCAAACTGATTATGATTCTTAAAATGACAAGAAGAAATCAATTCGCATTTCAAATATTAAACAAGAATATTACGTCAAGTACGATTACATGTACAAACGCGTTGTTCTCTATTGAAGTACTAACCGATGCCTGTACTATCTTCTTGTGATCTCATCATTGAACTTTGAGTGGAATCTTTTTCTATTGGAATCATTTTATCATTGCTTTGAAAAACTGCCTCGTTTCCTAAAGTTAAAATCTAATAAGATTATAAAGATATTCAATGTGTTTGCTAAGCATTAAGTGGTTATATGAATACTAGTGTACTAGTGAGCTCGTCACAAGATATATGTTGAGAAAATATTTAACAGTCAACTAATCATCTATATGTTTATTGTAAAATCGTTATCCTTTAAAAAACAATGGAAACAATGTCACTATATAAACTTATTGTAAACTTAGCGTCCGTGGCATCACGACAACCTAATCTTTATATTCAAAGATGTAATATGACTGTTGTGAAAAATGCAAAACAAATCATTATCATTATTTTAAAAAAAAAAAAAAGAGACTTCTCATTGTAAAACCATTGTTTGACGTCTGGTATGAATTTAAATTCATTTTTTGTAAAAGTAAATGCCTTTGGAACTATGTTTTGTTTGAAAAAAAAATAACATTGGATACACACAGATATATTTCTACCTTCTCTCAATATATGCTTTACAACATTTAAACTGGTGTTCCTTTGATATCGGTTACCGGCAATACAGAAAATGATTTTAAAAAATTGTATATTTAGAAAGTTAAACTTGTCATCATGTGATTGTATAAGTACCCTGTGACTCAAACAATGTTCATCTAATGTTATGATAAATATCACGATATTCTACTTTAAACGTCTCCCTGAAAATATTTACCGATAGTTGCACAATCTTCCTGGGATCTCATGGTTGAACTTTTGGCGGAATCGTTTTCTGTTGCTATCATTTTATCATTGCTTTCAAACACTTCGTCTTTTCCTAAAGATATTATTAAATGAGATAATACTTGAAAAACCTGAACCATATGGATTAATAAATCCACTCATTATTTTCTGAAGTATATGTTTTTATTTTTGCATTTAACTTTTTCCTGTTTCACCAATTCAGGGACTTCTCTCTAAAATTATTTAAAAGTTAAACTAAGTCTGAAAATAATAAATTCATTTCAAAATTAAAATAAAATCTAAAAGAAACAATTTCTCAGAATATCATTGTTTCAATTGACTGAATACCCGGTATTCAACATAATTATTAGATATGCATGAAAATTAGACTATTGTGTTGTTTTAAAAATAACAGTTTGAAAATTGAAAAACGTAATCTCTTATAAAACACGACAGTAGGCGAAATAACGAAACAAGTGTTTGACATTTTATACCGATTTTATTGAACATTTGTAGCACCCCAAACATCAGCTAGTCATATTTGAGAGCTACAGTTAAGCCAATACAAATAAGTTCATATTTATTGCCTGAATTATTTTATCAAACAGTTTTGGATAGCGCAAAAAATATAAAAGCTTAATAAATTTCCGAGTCATTTAAGCCTGTGAAGATCTCTCTCTCTCTCTCTCTCTCTCTCTCTCTCTCTCTCTCTCTCTCTCTCTCTCTCTCTCTCATTTAGCTATCTCTATTTGTTTGTTTAGAAATAATATAAGCGCACAGAGTTATTTTCCAATTTAGAGCAAGCTTTTGCATTTTTTTTATTTGTACATATTGATTCTGCTGATAAAATCAATCAATTTAACGCTTTTGAAAAATTATTTTCCCCTCAACTTGGCTCTACAGTAAAAAACAACTTTAACATGGAAATGTGAAAATGGTCAGAAGCGTTTTAATCACATCGCAGGGGTGTTAAGGAATCTTGTGGAATGAAGGATACAAGTACGTGTATTTCTTCGAAATAATAAATCTGTTTTATCAAATACCAACTCAAAAATTAAAACATCAAAACATAAACAACAAAAAAGGCATACTGGAACTGTACCAGTTATCCGCTAAACTGATGGTTAATAGCACGCGGCAATCTAAGATTGTTTTTTAATTTAGTCGTTTGTTTCGAATAAAGAAAAGTAAGTTTGCTTGAAAACTTTCTTAAATATGTTTTATACATGAGCTTAACGAGGCCGAGTACAGAACGAGTACGCACGCTTTCGCACAGCGTTTCATTTGTATTGTGACATCATTTTTTTTCTTGGTTGACGCCACTGCGTGATAGTTTAAACTTCATATATTCAGCGAACATTGTTGAAAATATCTCGTTTGATGCGTAAAAATAATGTTATATTGTGGAATAAACATAAATGTCCCGAAGTATAAGCTATATTTCGGCTCGGGTCGAAAACGTGAAGAGGGTTCAACAAGCCTAGCCCTCTGTCACGTTTTCTTCACCGCCTAAATATAGCATAATTCATATATTTCAAGACAGTAACCATGTATTTTATATAAATGACCCTTAATATGTGATGTTGTAAATTTTTTTATTACTTAAATATGTCTGAATGTTTTAATAATACTATATAAATCACCTTTTCCGCCTTTGTCAAATATAAAATATCCATTATCTGACGAATCTGGGAAATTGGGCATACAAAAATTAACTTTGATAAGACCCCTGGAACAAACCAGGAGGTAAAAGGTTTTTTGTTTGACCATTTGATGCCTTTTAGCAATAACGTTAATATATAGAACAGAAAAAGAAATCCCTAGGGCAGAAGTTTTGAAAAAATGTAAAATAAAAAATATACAAAATTGATACATTTCAAGCAAAATCCCATTGGGTCCTATGTTAAAGATTAACAAACTTTGAAATGATCCCTAAACAAACGGTGTGGTATATGTCTTATTTTTTAATCTTAAAATAATAATTATATAAGTAGAAATTAATGTAAAAAGTTTTCTCAAAAAATCTAGGGCAGAACAAATGTGACCCGGCTTTGTTAAACAATCATTGTTTAACGCTGATTTATATCCCTTCTTTGATTAGACATATAATATCAATTCATATAACATGTATAAACAAAAGGAATTCACTAATTTCCGAGATATTCTTAGCGCCGTTGAACGTCTGATTGCACAATTTTGTATTGAATAGTCTATGATTTTCTGTATTACCGCATGATAATAAACACATTTTATGAGTTTTGTTTATAATGTATCATAACCCTGACGACTCTAGTCTTACCCCACAAGGAGCATAATTCATATTACATTTAACAATGTTTAAAATCGACATATAGAGGGATTATACTATGTTATTACGAAGCACATAACTGGTACAGTAAATCGTAAAAACTCGGCAAATTCATGGCGTGCTAAAACGCACAAAACAAGATGTGTTGGGTTCTACAGAATGGTTTAATTTAATAGATTGATAAATAGGGGTTTCTCCATTCAACGTGTGTCAAGTTTTATCCAAAAATATCAAGGAATTTAGATATATAAGAAGAAAACGTTAAATTTTAGCCGATAACCGGTACAATGCCAGTAGACATTTTATTTTATTAAATAGACTGTATAACGTAGAATAGAAAATTGATGACGTCATAACTGAGAGAAGAAAATGAAAATTATCGAAAAGCATTGTAAACATATCCAAATGCAAAAATCTAAGAAATCCATTTAACTTGTCTTGTATGTCTTGTTGAAAATTAAACAAGAGAATACTGAATCATATGTTAATGTAAATTATTCACTAAAAGGTACGTCATTATGCTTTTATTCCTTGGCCAGTTTGTTTTCTGTCATTGTTTAACGACTAATTGTATCATTGCTTGCGAGCTTTCCCTTTGGTGTCAGCTATTCATTTTTCCTTGATACACTACAGCATTTTTAAAAGTATTAGAGTTAGTAGATCTATATTTATACCAAGAAAAATACTGTGTATATATATATATATATATATATATATATATATATATATATATATATATGGTTATATTTCATACATGGATACAGTATGTAAAAATGTTTGTTTTCTAATGTATTTTTCAAAATTATACAGTTGCACCAAATACCAATTTTTAATTGTACAACTTTTGATATACTGAAACGTGCATGATAAATGATAGATGCACATTTTTGTAGGCTGTAAGATGTGGTTGGACATAGCCAAAATACCTTGTGATGACAATTCCTTTGATTAAACCATTCCACTTGAATTCAAAGGTTATACTCTGCACTGAAGCTGATATGATGAGGACAATGATTCAAGGTATGATTCAGGAAAGAACAAGGATATTGATATAAATTAAATTACATGTAGTTAAGTGAGAATAACTACTGAATTTCCAGAAGAATCAATTTTTCGGTACTTTTTTTTATCTTGTTTACATCTAATCCTGTCAATTTTATAAATAATAATGTTTAAAACTCTAACCCATTCTATGTATTCAATAATTGTATGAATGTTTTATAAACAATTCAAAAAGTATCCCATTATGCCTTTACAGAATAATACACTGACAAAGGATAATGTTAAGGTGGTAGACAGAGAAGACAGCTAAGATGATATAAAAGTTGAAAAGCTTCTATTGTAAAACCCTACAGAAAAAAGGAAATATTAATGATTGATTAAATTTGTTATCTCTCTCCCTCCCCCTCTATGTAAATATAAAAGCTTAATAAATTTCCGAGTCATCTAAGCCTGTAAAAAGATCTCTCTCTCTCTCTCTCTCTCTCTCTCTCTCTCTCTCTCTCTCTCTCTCTCTCTCTGTCTCTCTCGTTTTATAACAATTTTTTCATTTTTTTTTACCTATCGACTTACTTTTTTGGATGCCAATAAATGAAAACAGTACACCGGAGTATACATATTCATATACATATTTCATATTCAACATGGAAGAGCTTAAGTAGCATTGTGTAAAAAAAAAATTAAAAATTAAAAAATCTTTCAGATTGAAGCAACAAAGAGTATTTTACATATATTTGTAAAACATGTACATAGAAAAATAAAACTTGATGAATTTTATATCAAAGTTTTTCTGTTTAGGTGGCTGCCAGGGTAATATAAGTAATATGAATGATCCATATTTTTGAATCCAATGGAGTCATTGATTTCAAAATCAATTGACCATTTGAATACATTAAAGCAAATGATAAATACCTGTTTAAGAAGGCTGGATTAAGAAATCAGATTTTGAATATTAAAGTGTCTTTTTCTGTACAGGTACAATTATTTATAAGAGTGCATATGCTTTGACAGTTTATGACAAAACAACTTATTAGGTGTATTTACCATTTGAGTGTAAAAAAAACTAATATAAAAGGTTGATTAAAGCTCTGAGATTTCACATGATATTTACGTTAATTCTACGCGAAATTCATATGAAAAAATTTACGTGAAATTCGTGTGAGTGCTTTTTTCGCACGAATTTGGCGTGTACATTTTCACGTGAAATCACCTGATGCAAAATTGCCTGTGTAACATACCTCAGGTCATAATAATATTATTGGTTGCATGCATTTTGAACGTTCTCCCGCGTACTAGTATGTTATCGCGTACAAATCAAGGAAAGTGTATTTTGTTATGGTTTGTTAATAAAATGTATAACTGTACTATCTTGGTTTCGTCATACGTGAGGTTTTTCAAGACTCCCGCTATATCTCTAATGACGACTTTTGTCGCACCCTGTATAAACAAACATGGCGGTACGATAGCAATTGAAATGTTATAAACATCAGTTATCAAGCTATCGTTACTTATTACTTGGTAAACAGACGTCTTGGCCAAACTCATCTGGGAATGTACATGTTTAATTTGAATCAATCCATATGTATATAAATATATATATAGAAATTGGGTAATTAACACGTGTATAAAGAAGAAATTTGGAGGGTGCTTAGTCAAATTAACAAACATGGCGGATAACGAGTCCAAAATCATGCATGTACGAGTATTGTTAACACAAATTGAGGGTCAGATTAATAGATATGAAAACCTGTGTAAAACTACGTGTGGTTAATTATAGAGGTTTATTGTTACTTGGTAAACGAAAACATCATAAAGAAAACAGAATCGATTGTAATGTTGCAGAAATGTAATAAACATCGTTTTACTTGCCAGTCATTACATAAAACAAAACAATTAAAATTCGAAAGTTCGAATCCTGACCGCGGCAAGTTGATGTTGTGTCCTTTGGAAAGACACTTTACATGTATTTCCTCATTCCACCCAAGTGTAAAATGGGTATCTGGCTATAGACAGTGAAAGATATGGGTATATCCCTCTAACTATTTTTAGAATCGGTAGGACAACAAAGAAGTGCCTTTAAGCAAAATAGTCCCTATACTTGCATAGTGTATATACATTTATTGGGACATTTTAAATCAGAATGATTGACACATTTCAGAAAAAAGGATTTGCAATTTTTAAAACAAGTGTCAAAATTGAATTATCATTCGAAGAAAAGAATTGAAATTGTTTGATGTACACCCTTTCCAAAACTGAGAAATTCCCTACTTTTACTTTCATTTTCAGAGTTTTTCAATACAGACGCATTTTGCCGGAAAACGAATCTGACTTCAAACCACGAAATTTTAACAGGAAAGAGACAATTTGATGAGCTTTCATTCAAGAGGTCCCTCGTTGCTGAACGAAAATTAGGGCCGGAGCTATGAACCATAACGTTAACATTACCGCCTATGGAAAATGCATTAGTGGACTATACCTATATTGAGCTCCATGCTGGTAAGGCATATTTCTTGTTTATTTGCAATTATTATGATAAACGTGCATTTTTCTTTTGCACAAGTTCAACAAGTTTAATCATTTTAATAGCATATTTTCCAAGAAAATATCCATCACAACACCCCCCCCCCCCTTCCCCCGAGATTTTCAAAAAACCAATTTAAATTAAAGAAATTGTGATTTTAACTTGAATGTAATTTATTTTGAGTTTTTACATAAAAAAATGAAAATGTAGGTGTGTTTCTAATTATATATGAGTTTAGAAGACATTTTTATAAATTTTGAAACCAAATATCACTTCGGGTTTTTAGTGCGATCATTTCAAGCGAGCAAAAGTGAAAGAAGAAAAGCAGAAAGTTTCCGGTGAGGAAAAATACTTCATTCTAGCAGTGTCCAGATATCTAAGATTAGTTTGCATTGTAAGGGAATTGTATTAGTATCCGGTAGGTTCCAATTCTATATTTATGATGATAGATTTGCATTAAATTTGAGTAAATTAATTTGTCATGCATGTGGCTTGACTATGTACCGAAGATGTAGGTATGCACTCTTTAACATGTAGAAGCCTACCATGTTGGTTACTACTTAATCCACAAAACCTATCTTTGTTTATCATAATCCAAATTGAATGAAATTATCAGTAATCATTTTAAGTAGATATTTACTAGTATTTATTTATTCAAACTATTGAAAAAATAGATCAATATGTTATTGGGGGGAGGGGGGTCTTTAGGCTGTATAAATGTGTTGTGCATGAAGATGTAGTTATTGGTGCCTATCTGTTCTCTCTTTCTGTATCTTTCCCCCTCTCTCTAATTCTCTCTGTCTGACTCTGTCTGTCTGTCTCTCTCTCTCTGTCTGTCTGACTCTGTCTGTCTCTCTCTCTGTCTCTCTCTCTCTCTCTGTCTCTCTCTCTCTCTCTCTCTGAACATATGGCTGCTTTTGATATGGAATTGAAAATGTTGGGAATAGTGTTGGATAATGTAATATTTAATTCGAAACATTTCATTTTAGCATCCAAATGGAGCAAAAACTGAATTGAGGGCCTCACATTATAGAGTCATATAACTTTATTATTTATAAACCAATACCTACATGTAATACCTTGATGGATAGGGAAATTCCTATACTTTTCTATTTTACCTTTTTCGTGGTGTTTGAAAACAATTCTTTTTTGTAACTAAAGAAAAACTCATGATTTTTACGACAACAATTTTATAAAATCAGACATAATTGAGCTTTTTCATAAGAATATGAACAAAATAAATTTGGTAAAATATTGAATGCTTATGTTTTACATGTATTTTAATCCTTGAGATTAAAGTTTCCTCAATTTATGCAATTTGAAGAGCATCGAGTGCCAATGAGCTATATGTTGTTTAGGTAAATTATGACTGGACTGTTTCTTCAAATTTCATGCATGTGTATCAATGCTGCAAAATCCTTAGTTATGTTATGAAATTTTCCAAATTTGGAATCATGGTTCTTTATAGTGTCTAGAGTGAATATATAAGCTAAGAATTGTAAATAACCACAATGACTGTTTTATACTGGGTATATCCCTCTAACTATTTTTAGAATCGGTAGGACAACAAAGAAGTGCCTTTAAGCAAAATAGTCCCTATACTTGCAGAGTGTATATACATTTATTGGGACATTTTAAATCAGAATGATTGACACATGTCAGAAAAGAGGATTTGCAATTTTTAAAACAAGTGTCAAAATTGAATTATCATTCGAAGAAAAGAATTGAAATTGTTTGATGTACACCCTTTCCAAAACTGAGAAATTCCCTACTTTTACTTTCATTTTCAGAGTTTTTCAATACAGACGCATTTTGCCGGAAAACGAATCTGACTTCAAACCACGAAATTTTAACAGGAAATAGACAATTTGATGAGCTTTCATTCAAGAGGTCCCTCGTTGCTGAACGAAAATTAGGGCCGGAGCTATGAACCATAACGTTAACATTACCGCCTATGGAAAATGCATTAGTGGACTATACCCATATTGTCGGAATGTGAGTGTCTGAGCGCCTTAACGAGTGCCGCACTGAGAAGGCTCTGGAATGCTTTAAGGTATGCTGGGGTAATAATTTCAAAGCGCTTTGAGAAATGCTTCGGCAATTTTAAAAGCGTTATATAAAAACTTGCAATTATTATTAACTATTAATTATTAAATCACACTGCCATAATCCATTTGGGGGAATAAAAACATGCTGAGTTTACTTTTATAAGCTTCCATTTGTTTTTATGATAAGTGATTTTGTACGGAATTATTATTTTTTTGATGATGACATTTGAATTTTACTCTATCAAAAACTATGCACTTTTCTAAAATATGTAAGAGGAGTTATCAGTGCAATGAGGGTACACTATATGCCATATTTTGCCCAAAAATGACTAAGATCAAAAGCTGGTAATTTTTTATAAATTATCAGAAATAAAAATGCTGGCAATATGCAAAACTCTGATACATGATAATATGTACAATTGATCTGCAAAAATCACCTTCCTATCTTGAAAACTGTAAGTGAAGTTATCCGTACAATCAGGGTACCCTTTCGGCAGCCGCCCGCCGTTTTCACCATTTCAATAACCGG
This sequence comes from Magallana gigas, assembly GCF_902806645.1. Taxonomy (NCBI): domain Eukaryota; kingdom Metazoa; phylum Mollusca; class Bivalvia; order Ostreida; family Ostreidae; genus Magallana; species Magallana gigas. The sequence continues at coordinate 53,677,939 of NC_047563.1, forward strand.
ATTTTTCCGTCGGAAAACTCGGTTAATAAGATTTAAAATTGATATGTCTATCAATAAGATACCATTAACACATATGATAACATTTTCCACTCGTTTGTAAAAAAAAAATTAATCATATAATAAATGAATTCCGGATTGAAATCTGAATCGGCTTTGAATTAGTCGTGGGCGAGGCGACGTCGCATTTTTACGTCACAGTTTGAAGCAGAAGTTGGACGGCACAATCTGTCTATGTTATGCTGTGTTTTTAATAAGTAAAATTGCCCGTCATTGGCTCTTAGTTATAGGCGTCATTACTGTATTGCCTTTATTATTGGTCAATTCTCATATTATAAAACAACATTGGTAGACTATCAAAATGTAAATATTTTACCATCAAAACCAAAAATAATTTTGTTCAAAACACGATTTGCTCGTATTCTTAAATACCATGGAAGTTATCATTGAACCAAACTCATATATTTATAGCCGTGTCAAAAATGTTCATGCTAGAAAACAATTTACACTTGATGCTATTGTAACTAGGTACGATATAAGATAAAATGAAGAACACCATTATGATTATGTAAAGCGAAAATGTTTTTTTAAAACACAATTTAGAAACATAATCTGTTGCTATTTACTTGAAAAATGCTAAACTTTTATATCAAATATTCTCAATCATTAATCCGCATCTTCAAACTGCCGTTGCAAAGGATATATGAGGACTTAAGAAAATCATTCAGAAATATTTAATCGTTCAAATCGGCATAGCAATGACCTTTCTTTTTCCTAAAATGCAAATTAAACTGATCTTATATGATAGTGGAGGACACGTTTGGTCACTTAAATCAATTCTTTTAAGTTTCTTGTTACAGTGTTAGTAAAAAGTACACCAAGATTATGCAGAATTTTGTACTTTTTTGTTGTTACCAAAGGAACGTATTTAAATTTTGATGAATACATGAAAATCAATTAAAAGCCAAAAAACACAATACCATTTATCTCACTAATACAGTTTACTCTTTAAGTTATTAATACAAAAGAAGTTTTTTTAATAATTGATCTTGTTTAACCACATCCTCACTTTTGACAAAGCTACGTGCACAGACATAGTGTCTTCTTGAACAATATAAAACGCACAGCTACTTCTTACTTTCATATCACAAAACAGACCGCCTTCCGGTGGCCGGTAATTACCTTTGAGTTTAATTTCCACATGCACTACAAAGAAGGTATCCCTCAAGGATCAGTCCTAAAACAAAAGAAATTAAATTGTACTTGAAATATAAATACGACTTAAACCAAGCATTTCATGGTTAGCTGATGAGTCATAGTCCTTATCAAATAACAAGTTATTGATTTCTTGACCTGTCTTAGATAAGAACGTATTCGTTTAAGCAAAATACCCTGGCTAAATAGACGACATTAACCCAGCATATTTGGGTTGCTGCTGAGTCTTAAATCTAATTACACAACAGTGAAAAAATGACAATAACAAACTGTGAACCATCTCAAAAATCCATATCAAAATGTTACAGGTTTTGCAGTTTTTTGCAGAGCATTTAGAAATAGAACACATAAGATCAGAATCTGCAAAAATAGCTTTGAGAGAAACATGGCATTGCTTTAATACATTGAAGAAGCTGTTGTTTTAATACCCAAATTAGGAATCTGTTGACTGTACATATGACATATCTTTAATATCCCTACAGACAATCCGAGGGACACCAAGTGAACTCCTAGAGTATGTTTCCCTTATACACTCTGAGGAGTGACGCCTTATTATCCTGGTCGACGCGTCTGTCAGTATGGTACTGTTATAATGCTCATGAAAGAGGAAGTACCAAACTGTCCACCAGCTGAGACATGTTCGGTGGTTAAAATAAAAACAAATGACAAAAACAAACTGTCAACAAACTCAAAAATCCATTAAACGAAATACAAATTCAAAGCAAAGCAACACAGACCTCTAAATTATAGAGGTAGGATCAGGTGCCATGGAGGGGTGTGCATCCTCTGCTGACCGGTCACACCCGCCATGTGCTCTTTGTCGTAATCGGGGAAAAAACAGAAAAGTCCGTGGACAATTAGGTGATTAATTATGGTCTAACAATTAGTATAAAACACGTCAGTCAGCATGCGACCCAGTGGAAGATTGTATTTGCTGACAAGGTCGTTGTATCGACCATAGAACTTACGAAAATATGACTTCAAACGAAACTGTTGAAAGTCTTATTTTACCAACTTGATTGTCAGTATATATTTATCACTTTGTAATCACATAAAATAATTTCGTTGTTATTTTATCTACCATCTAATTTGAATTTTTATTTTTTTAGGAATTACATGATGTTTAGAAGGTATTGTCTTTCTAATGAAACTACCATAGAAATTCATTGTGTCTCTTCAGAATATTAATTGCGAGTATTCAAGAACATTTAGCTGTAAAGCATGTTGTAGCATTTTTAAAAGTATTAGAGTTAGTAGATCTATATTTATATCAAGAAAAATAATATATATATATATATATATATATATATATATATATATATATATATATATATATATATATATATATATATATATATATATATATATAGTTATATATATATAGTTATATTTCATACATGGATACAGTATGTAAAAATTTTTGTTTGCTAATGTATTTTTCAAAATTATACAATTGCATCAAATGCCAATTTTTTATTGTACAACTTTTGATATACTGAAACTTGCATGATAAATGACAGATGCACATTTTTGTAGGCTTGTAAGATGTGGTTGGACATAACCAAAATACCTTGTGATGACAATTCCTTTGATTAAACCATTCCACTTGAATTCAAAGGTTATACTCTGCACTGTAGCTGATATGATGAGGACAATGATTCAAGGTAAGATTCAGGAAAGAACAAGGATATTAATATAAATTGAATTACATGAAGTTAAGTGAGAATTACTCCTGAATTTCCAGAAAAATCAATTTTTCGGTACTTTTTTTTTATCTTGTTTACAACAAATCTTGTCAATTTTATAAATAATAATGTTTAAAACTCTAACCCTAACTCTAAAACTCTATGTTTTCACTGATTGTATGAATGTTTTATAAACAATTCAAAAAGTATCCCATTATGCCTTTACAGAATAATACACTGACAAAGGATAATGTTAAGGTGGTAGACAGAGAAGACAGCTAAGATGATATAAAAGTTGAAAAGCTTCTATTGTAAAACCCTACAGAAAAAAGGAAATATTAATGATTGATTGAATGTGTTAACACTCTCCCTCCCCCTCTATGTCTCTCTCTTTCTTTTCTTTTCTCTCTCTCTCGTTTTATAACATTTTTTTCTTTTTTTTTTACCTATCGACCTACTTTTTTGAATGCCAATAAATGAAAACAGTACACCTGAGTATACAAAGAATTATAAGCAAAAAAATCACATCGTAGGTTTTATTTCATATTAAACATGACAGAGCTTAAGTAGCATTGTGTAAAAAAAATATTACAAAATTAACAAAATCCTCCTTTTCTCTTTCAGATTGAAGCAACAAAGAGTATTTTACATATATTTGTAAAACATGTACATAGAAAAATAAAACTTGATGAATTTTATATCAAAGTTTTTCTGTTTAGGTGGCTGCCAGGGTAATATATGTAATATGAATGATCCATATTTTTGAATCCAATGGAGTCATTGATTTCAAAATCAATTGACCATTTGAATACATTAAAGCAAATGATAAATAACTGTTTAAGAAGGCTGGATTAAGAAATCAGATTTTGAATATTAAAATGTCTTTTTTGTACAGGTACAATTATTTATAAGAGTGCATATGCTTTGACAGTTTATGACAAACCAACTTATGAGGTGTATTTACCATTTGAGTGTAAAAAAAACTAATATAAAAGGTTGATTAAAACTCTGAGATTTCACATGATATTTACGTTAATTTCACCCGAAATTCATATGAAAAATTCACGTGAAATTCATGTGTTTTTCACGTGTACATTTTCACGTGAAATCACCTGATGCAAAATTGCCTGTGTAACATACCTCAGGCCATAATAATATTATTGGTTGCATGCATTTTGAACGTTCTCCCAAGTATGTTATCGCGTACAAATCAAAGAAAGTGTATTCTGTTTTGGTTTGTTAATAAAATGTATAACTGTACTTTCTTGGTTTCGTCATACGTGAGGTTTTTCAAGACTCCCGCTATATCTGTAATGACGACTTTTGTCGCACCCTGTATAAACAAACATAGCGGTCCGATATTAATTGAAATTTTATAAACATCAGTTTTTAAGTTATCGTTACTTGTTACTTGGTAAACGGACGTCTTGGCCAAACTCATCTGGGCATGTACATTTTTAATTTGAATCCATCCATATGTATATAAATATATATATAGAAATTGGGTAAATAACACGTGCATAAAAAAGAAATTCGGAGGGTGCTTAGTGAAATAAACAAACATGGCGGATAACGAGTCCGAAATCATGCATGTACGAGTATTGTTAACACAAATTGAGGGTCAGATTAATAGATATGAAAACCTGTGTAAAACTACGTGTGGTTAATTATAGAGGTTTATTGTTACTTGGTAAACGAAAACATCATAAAGAAAACAGAATCGATTGTAATGTTGCAGAAATGTAGTAAACATCGTTTTACTTGCCAGTCATTACATAAAACAAAACAATTAAATCACACTGCCATAATCCATTTGGGGGAATAAAAACATGCTGAGTTTACTTATATAAGCTCCCATTTGTTTTTATGATAAGTGATTCTGTACGAAATAATTTTTTTTTTATCATGACATTTTAATTTTACTCTTTCAAAAACTATGCACTTTTCTAAAATATGCACAATTGCGCTGCAAAAGAACAATTTCCTATCTTGAAAACCGTAAGAGGAGTTATCAGTACAATGAGGGTACCCTATATGCAATATTTTGCCCAAAAATGATTAAGTTCAAAAGCTGGTATTTTTTCATAAATTATCAGAAATAAAAATGCTAGCAATATGCAAAACTCTGATACATGTTTATATGTACAATTGATCTGCAAAAATCACCTTCCTATCTTGAAAACTGTAAGTGGAGTTATCCGTACAATCAGGGTACCCTTTCGGCAGCCGCCCGCCCTATTCACCATTTCAATAACAAAATTTTTCCGTCGGAAAACTCGGTTAATAAAATTGAAAATTGATATGTCTATCAATAAGATACCATTAACACATATGCTAACATTTTCCACTCGTTTGTAAAAAGAAATTATATCATATAATAAATGAATTCCGGGTTGAAATCTAAATCGGCTTTTAATTAGTCGTGGCCGTGGCGACGTCGCATTTTTACGTCACAGTTTGAAGCAGAAGTTGGACGGCACAATCTGTCTATGTTATGCTGTGTTTTTAATAAGTAAAATTGCCCGTCATTGGCTCTTAGTTTTAGGCGTCATTACTATATTGCATTTATTATATGGTCAATTCTCAAATTATAAAACTGTTACAACATTGGTAGACGTATCAAAATTTAAAAAATATTACCATCAAAACCAAAAATAATTTTTGTTAAAAACACGATTTGCTCGTATTTTTAAATACCATGGAAGTTATCATTGAACCAAACTCATATATTTATAGCTGTGTCAAAAATGTTCATGCTAGAAAAAAATTTACACTTGATACAATTGTAATAAGGTTCGATATCAGATAAAATGAAGAACACCATTATGATTCTGTAAAGCGAAAATGTTTGTTTTAAACACAATTTAGAAACATGATTTGTTGCTATTTACATGAAAAATGCCTAACTTTTATATCAAATATTCTCAATAATTAATCCGTATCTTCAAACTGCCGTTGCAAAGGATAAATGAGGACTTAAGAAAATCATTCAGAAATATTTAATCGTTCAAATCGGCATAGCAACGACCTTTCGTTTTCCTAAAATGCAAATTGAACTGATCTTATATGATAGTGGAGGACATGTTTGGTCACTTAAATCAATTCTTTTAAGTTTCTTTTTATAGTATGAGTAAAACGTACACCAAGATTATGCAGAATTTTGTTCTTTTTTGCTGTTACCAAAGGAACGTATTTAAATTTTGATGAATACATGAAAATCAATTAAAAGCAAAAAACACAATACCATTTATCTCACTAATACATGTACAGTTTACTCTTTAAGTTTTTTAATAATTGGTCTTGTTTAACCACATCCTCACTATAGACAAAGCTACGTGCACAGACATAGTGTCTTCCTGAACAATATCAAACGCACAGTTACTTCTTACTTTCATATCACAAAACAGACCGCCCTCCGGTGGCCGGTAATTACCTTTGAGTTTAATTTCCACATGCACTACAGAGAAGGTATCCCTCAAGGATCAGTCCTAAAACAAAGGAAATTAAATTGAACTTGAAATATAAATACGACTTAAACCCAGCATTTCATGGTTAGCTGATGAGTCATAGTCCTTATCAAATAACAAGTTATTGATTCCTTGACCTGTCTTAGATAAGAACGTATTTTGTTTAAGCAAAATACCCTGGCTAAATAGACGACATTAACTCAGCATTTTTGGGTTGCTGCTGAATCTTAAGTTTACGTTTACACAGGGTTTGAGATTTCAAAAGATATTTATTTGTCAATAAATTTATATCACTGGCTGGCACGCAATTGGAAAAATCTTTAAAATACATCAAATCGATTCAAGATAAAATATCTCGAAATTTTGATCTTTGACCTTATAAAATGTCAATGTCAACATAATACAGACAATAAAAACAGCTTTGGGCAATCAATGGTTTGGGGATCCTATTAGTCCGTTTTTTTGTAAAACTCGATCAAAAATGGGTACAGTTTTGGAAATTGATAGAGGAAATTTGGACTAAATAAAACTTAGAATATGAGCTTAAAACGATTCATTCAAATATAAAATTAGTCAAGCTATTCGTATTTTATCATTTCCCAACCTACAAGATGTTTTATTATTTCTAATAATTACAAAATAAAGAAAACCCTGAAAATGGTGGACTATTTTGACAAATTTTGACAATTGAAAAAAAAAATTGAGAGGTCACTAGCAGAAAAAGTAGGTCATTGAGCTAGTTCTCAGCTACGTTAAGGCAGGATTTCGAAAATATGGTGGAATAAATCGTGAAAACTGAGATTTATATTGAGTCAAAGTTTATTTAGTTGTATATGCACGAATCTAAAAATCATTATATCTACAATTACATCAGGTATTCCTTATTTCATAATGATACATTTACTCGCGACCGGGACACCCTATCACGTGATCTGGCTAAATATAAATAACAACACCGCATGTCAAAAAGACGCCGAGTGCAAGGGCTTACAATGTAATATTTAAACTTTTTAAAATATTACTTTAACTAGCTAACCTTATGAAACTCGAAAAGTGCTGGGAGCCATTTTTTCATCTTTGTTATAATAATATAAATTCCAAAAGAAATGTGCCAGTGTCACTATTATGGGGGGTTTCCCCACAAAAAATACCTCCATCACCGCTTCAACAAACACTACGTGTAGCTCCCAGCACTTTTCACACACTACGGATATACCTCTAACACATACTAAAAATTCATCTCACCTTATCAAGTGTATGCCCTTGCACTAGAGCTGTTTTCATGGTGTTCATAAATTTACCACCCCAAAAGTTTAAATTAAAACGCGCAGTTACCCAAGATTCAAGGGCAGATCACTCTATTATGTTTACACATTCCTAAAGTTTCTTTCGCGCCCGTTTTCGAACTGTTATTTTCAACAGTACAACATAATGAATAAACCACACAAACATTCTGTGAACATTTTTTTTATTTCACATGAACTTAAAAAGTTGTTTCAGAAATGACATTGGCCACGAGAAATATCATCCCGCTCCTGAATACTGCACAGACGGGGCCGGGGACTCCGCCCCCCCCCCCCCTTTCAAAAAAATAAATAAATCGAATTTATCTAGGGTAATTATGTAAGGTATTATTCTCTAGATACAAACAACAAACCCTTGATTGTATTTTCTTGATTTATTTTTTAAAAAATTACAATATGAAAAAGTTCCACAATCGTCCTGAAAAATACTGCAATCAACATTATAACAAGTCTAGAAATTAATCCAATGAACAAAAAACTTGATTAAAATCATTAAATTTTCTTCTTATATCAAGTTTTTAACGAGAAATTACTTCATTTCTGTCATATAAATCATATTGTTATAAATATTTTGCTTATAACATTGATAACAAACCATGCAACAATATTAATTTTAAGTTAGAAAAATATCAAAATATTAAATTTGTTATTATTTTAACAAATTATAAACGCAAACACAAAACAAATCAATATATAATTTTTGTAAAACAAATCTCTTTGATACGAGATCTCACAAATGCAAACATTGCCATGGAGGAGACTGTAACCTTGAGGTAAATAATTATGAATTATTGCAATTTTGCCAAAGTTATAATTGCTAGAAATAGCAAAGACCCCCAGAGTATTGATTTGTGGAATTCCTCTTCTGGAAAAAACAATAACTCGTCCCCACAATTAGCTGTGCATTTAGGAAAATTCAATAATCTCTACACAGCATCAGAGCGATATGAGTTCTACAGCAGGGTTATGTTTAAATATCCAAAAATGCACGTTCCTTACGCAACATTTGTACGCCAACTTCCACGTCTACAAAACTATCTAACAAAAAATAGTTATTGGAAGAATGCAAACAAAAATGGGGAAAAGTCACAGTTCTTAAATCATTTTGATCTGAAAAAATGGTGTACACTATCTGAAAAAGACAAAAAAACACACCAATTGGCAAACTGCGTGTCATGCGAGTCACAGTCTCTAAAAGAAACAGCTCTCCACAAGTCTGTAAGTGTGCAGGCTTCAAGTATCATTTCAAAAACTCAAGAACTATTCACTGAGGTGAAAAATTTAAAAGGAACAAAACCAGAACATATTATCCGAATTTTAGAACCAGTGATGGAAAAAGAATTCAAAACTTCTATGAAATCTACAGTTTCAAAACAATTCAATCTAATTGAAAAACCAACAAGTGAACAAAAACAAAAACAAAAAATCAAACAAACAAAAGAAAATAAACAAAAGATGCACAGAGTTATTTCAGAAAATTCAAATGACTTGCACAACTTTCTGGCATCTGGCAAATCATTCAGTCAGCTACAAAGAGAGCGTCTTGAAACATATTATGAAACCCCAAGAGGTGCAAAAGAAAGAACTGAAAAGCAAACAAACAAAATTAAAGAGGGAAAAACAAAACTAAAAAATCACGTTGGTAAGGCCCAAAACTACCAACTAAAAAAAGATGAATTTATTGAATTCCTGCAAAATGTCAAACCTGGCTCAGCTATAGTCTGGAGAAGTCTTGCCCTGAAATTTAATCTTCGAACCAGAAATGGAAATATCCCCCAAAATTCAGGTCAAATAATGAAAGTTTTAGCTGAAATAAATGGGATAGATACCAGCAAGCTTAACACACAGATCAGGGTCAGTGGTCGAGACTATTTTCAGAGGGTCAGGAGAGCCAAGATGAGATTTTGCCCAAAAGTTTCAATACCCACACCCCGTCCAGTACGAAAACTACAAAATGAAGTAAAAGAAAAGATCCAAACTAATGAGTTGTACATAGGAGAAAAAATAGTTCCGAAAATATTTAACACAAACAAGATAAGCCCATCAGGAGAGCTTGAAGACAAACATATTACAGTGTATGGGAGAAAAATACCCCTAGAGCTTATTAGGAACAATATGATTCAGGAACAAAGTGAGTTAATAAAAATCAGAACAGATGATGAATACAACAAAATGACAGAAGATGAAATAAAAGTTACATTTGCTAGCAAATTTAACATAAATGTCCCAGGAACAAAAGAAGATCTAAAAAGATTAGAGAGAACGCGACACCTTAAGCTATGGCATGACCATTCTGATATTTTAAATCACACATATATTTCCTTCATGGTGTCCACTATGTACAATCCAAATCTATATCTGACCAACCAAGAATACTGCCAAAAATTCCCAGACCGCCCTCCTATTGACGTCCAGGCAACAGTGGAAAAGCCACATCTTTATATTCTGGGACAATCCAAAAGTACAGACGCAGATCAATTGTCCTATACATTGTCCAGAATAGAAGATCTTAAGCAGCTGGTTGAACCTGTGGAAATTGGTGGAGTTCCAATATTTGACGTCATGCGAGTGTTTAGTGGGGATGGACCTGCACGTCAATTTGAGGCAGGGCAGCAGCGAGGAGGAAACTTCAGTTGTCTGTGTGGCATTCCATCCAAAGAGCACAGCAACCTTGAATATGCCTTAGGGTTTCATCCTCCATCACTACTAGATCGCTGTGAAGTTTTCAAGGGAGGCTGTCTCTGGAGAAGATTTAGCTTGACCAATCCATCACCATTCTCATTCTCTAACCTAAAGAAAGAAGACTTGTTAGATGAGTTGGAAGTTAGGAAAGTCTACCTTTATCATTTGAATAGACCACAATTAGTAGAAAAACTACAGACCATACTTCATGGAATTCAGCGTCCTCCAGCACTTTATTGTTCAGAGGAAGATATCCTTGACCATTTGTCTTTGTACGAAATCCCTGCTTGTGAACCTTTACACGATATCTCCAATGTTGTCCAACACATTATCACTGAGCTGCCTTCACATTTTGAAGACAAGTCTGTAGAAAGAGAATTCGAAAAATTTTCAACAGCTACAATTGGAGACAAAAATCAGATCCGTGGTTCAGATGCAAGACTTTTTGCAATTAAATTAGCTAAATTTGCCTTGTCCCTGTACAATGAAAAAAGGATTTCCCTTGACATATTGGAGCTGTGCACATCCCTTGTTGAAATCACTGGTATATGCTACATGCATTACAATCAGAGATCACCAAAACAAATATTACGGCTTTACAACCAAACATTCAAATTCAGCTATCTCTGCAAATCAATAATAGGTATACCCAAAAAAATGACTGCTCGTAAATTCTATGGAAGCCATTTTCATTCTCTCACTGTTCATGCACCACAAACAAACAGAATGTTTTGCCTAAGATCCATCATTCCTGAGCAAGAGGAACGGTCATTTGGGGATCTCCGCAATATTTCTTTGCAAACTTCTAACAGGCAATGTGGGAAAGTTATTGACAATGCAATGCTGAGGTTTATAAATCATCAAAAGAATGAAAACAAAGTTGACTATACCAAAATCCAGGAATCCATTATCAGCCACCAAGCAAAACTGCTTCCTGCATTTGGCGACACCATTTTCTCCATTGAATTGTTGAGAAACAGGCCAACGCTTTTCCAGAAGCACTGCGAAAGGATTGCCGACTTCCTTCTCCCTGGTGAAAATCACTGGTGGTCATTTGATGGAAAACACATCATATTCCATGATGGTCCATCTCGTCCAGACTCTTGTGGTGAGCCTATGTTGCAACACTTCTATCTGACAACATCAGAGAAGCAAGCTACACTTCTAAAGGAGACCTGGAACAAATGCATTGAAGAGCTACAGTCTGGAAAATTACAACTTCCTGTCTTGAAAGTGAAACTGTATGAAGATGGAAAACTTACAAAAGTTTTGAAAAATGAAGGTAATTTTTTAAAATCTATTTCAAACAAGTCAACATCATTTAATTAACTTAGGCCAAAAAAAAAAAATTATTGTTTCCTGTCGCCCGACCGACCCTATCTTTTACCCTCCGCCCCTAAAAGTTTCTTTTGTGATCATGGTGGTGATCGGTAACTTCGCCAGAATTTCCCCATAAAGAGAATTGAAAGTGCCCAGTCTTCTGAGTTCACAATCGTGTAAATTAACCTCCATTGGCAAAAGAACGATAGAAAACTAATCTACAGACATTTTTACTGCATAAATTAACCTTGTGGTTATTAACCTTGTGGTTATTAACTTGCGACTATCTTATCTTCAGGGGTTATAAATACGGGTGATGCAGCAACATACTGTGTATTGGAAATTACAAAAACGATTTTATTACTTTAAATCCTGAGATTACAGTTAGTTAATAACCTGTTATTAGTTAATAATGCAATAAATGTTAAAATTATCATAAAAACTGCTTTCTATATCATCTTGAGAATTAAACAGATCCTCTACATAACTACGGAAGTAAGTGTGTCAAAGGGTTGGACTAATACCCCAAGAACACGAAAGTACAGAGACTGATTTAATTAATAATGACATTAAGCTAATACAATACAGAAATATTTATCTAAAAAGGATAAATACATTCATACACATGTAAATTAAATTTTGCAAATAATATTGGTTTTTATTTTTAAATAAAAAAATAATCTATTTTTTTTCTTTGCTTGCATGTTGTTTCCTATACATTGCATATGCATCAATAGTACAAAGATCTTTGGAAATTTTAAGTTATCATTAACATACCGTGCACTGTGAATATCCTTCTTTATCATTGTAACGAACATGCTCCATGTTTTTAAAAATAATTTTTTTTTTTCCTATCTACCTACCCTAATTTTTTTGGTCAGGTGACAGGAAACAGGAATATTTTTTGTTTGGCCTTATCAAACAAAGTATAATACCTAAAAATTATACATACAATTGACTTCAAAGCCGAGTCATGAAATTTAACAAAATTTTTAAATTTCAAATCAGTATCTTTTCATTTTATATTAGGTCTGATCAGTAACAAGGAAAGTGCAACAGATTGTGGAGAGGCAACTGAGATTAATTTAACCTCTGCGGAAGGTAATACAGAATCATGTTCGAAACCACTAATACACCAATAATATACTACATGTATAACAAAGAACATAATTACCTTATGTTATAATTTAAGCAATTTCGTATTATATTAGGTCCACTTAGTGCAGATGAAGTTTCAGTTGAAGGTGACGAGTGTCCCACTACAAGCTCTACATCTGTTAAAGGTAATTAAAAATTCAAACATTCCTTCTAAATATCTTAACTGTCAAGATATGAATACCAGATAGTTAACAGCCGAATGATTCCTAAGATATCAACCATTTTCTCAGCTCCATAACCGTCAGCTAATAATGTATAACTGTAGTAAATGTGTTTCCTGCCAAAATATTAGAATGTACAAATAAATCTCATCTATGACTAATCCTTTTGTATCATATTAGGCCTGTTGCGAATAGAAGAAGGGTCAGACTCAGTTGAAAATGATGAAGATGGCGGACTAACTGATATGAATTTCATATCAATATCAGGTAAATTATAAATCAGAAGAATTAGTCTATTAAGCTACATGACCATTGCTTTTAAAGACTAAATACAAAATGAAAATTTAAATTTTCCACATAATTTTCTTCTTTGCACTACCATCTTTTTATAACTTTTTTTTTTCAAAATTAACCAGCTGACCCAATTTTAATGTCATTTTACGGGTACAATGACTACATTTCTATAATAATCGCTGTAAATTAAATTATAAGGAATAACTTCAATAATGCGTACATGGCCTCAATCCATTTGGTAGTTAGTGAATTTTGTTCTATAACTAAATTAACTTTACAACAGATTTAACAGAAAAACAACAAAACGAGGACCCTTGCAGAGCTCTTGAGAGCAAAACCAGTGAAAGTATCACACATGAGAAAATGTTGACTAATAGAGGTAAGATTAATAAAATCATTTATTATTACGAGTGTGGAATAGTGAAAGGACGAGGCTTTGCCGTGAATCTTGGCCCTGAGGTGGAATTTCACTATCCCACACGAGTATATAATGAATGATTACGTTTCTCACATTATTTTAAATTAAAAAACCATGTCTGACGTTTAAAAGATTACTTTCCGTTTATCCCTCCACATGCTTCAAATAGTGCAAGTCAAAATGAGAGCACACAAAAGTTTTATCAAAAAAATTATGATAAATTGTAATTAACTAAGCAAAACAATTACATAATGAATAATCTCAATCAATTATTTTGCATTTCCCTGCAGCAGAAAATGTTTGTTTACGTTTTTATGCGGCGTAGTAATACGTCTCACATTGCACAAACCGATCTCACACCGGTTATAATGTGAGAAAATGTTTATATTAGACAAAATAAAATTCCAAAAAAGTCAAAAGATTTCAAAACGAAAATTGTTGATTAAATGTCAAAGAAATACAAAAGATTGCCTTAAAAAAAAGCAAAGCTAATTAAATTCTAATTTCCATTTAGAGGATTCTCAGAAAAATACCTTTTGGTCTGTTCTTGATGGTGCCAACAAATCATCAGCAAATAACATGACAACCAAGGGGATTTCCAACCAAGGAAATAAAGGTCAGAAAAACAATACTCACCTTTAAAGTTATATGTGTCTGTCCAAAGATCTTTTAAAACAAGACTAGCAAATCCTCTTTGTTGATAGGATTTCCTAAAACAAATGAAAGATAGTAATGTAACTTAGTTCAATTTCTTCATTTTGAATATAGACAAAGAAGAAACAAAAGAAAGAAAACAGCCCTGTAGAAGAAAACTTTTCAATGAAAACAATGGTAAGGATATTAATCACATTTATTTGAAAAAATAAATGAAAGAAAAGTAAGCAAGCTCATATATCCCATACTCCCCCATTACTTAACAATGCTCCTCACCTCACCTCACCACTGGCACATAAGGCCCGGATACACTACCATCTTTGGCTGGAGCCTAGCTATTCTACCCCAGCTGTGATCTTTCTTGCTCTGTGGTTCTGCACCATGTTGTTTTTGGTCGGCCTAATTTCCTTCGTCCTTCTGGATGTCATGTGCGGTGGTGCAAATTCTGTTGTCTCTGGCCATCTCACCCTTATGATTTTTTTCAGGCATCTATTGACAATGCTACACATAATAAATGGCAAGGTATGCACGAAACACACAAAATCCTTTAATAAAGATTAGGGTTGGATACCGTTAAGGATGAAACGGTACGATACCATACCGGTATTTTTGAAATGATACGGTATTTTTAACGACACGGTACTAGACCTCAATAAATGAGAATGATAATTATTTTTTTTTCAATAAAGGTGTTTTTGATCTTTCAGTGTTATAATTTATAAAGATAGTATAATATATTTACAATAACATGAGTTTACAAACTATGTTTATGCTCCAATCTTTTAATAAAAGATTAACAGACAAATAAATTGAATCTGATTCTCAAATGTTTAGTAAAGTTCCTTGTGTTTTCCCCTTTTCATAGGCAAAATAACTGGCAATTGTTGCAAACACCACCATCTGATTTCCTACTGAAATAAGACTAAACAGCCGAGGGCGTTTACCTGGTTATCAGCCATTGTTTGGTCGCACTAATTGACGAAACATCAGAAAATAGAACGGAAATTTTAAAAAAACTTTTGCGCTTTTTTGTCTTTTTAATTTACATTTATTGTCAGAATAAAATTAAACACTATCATTGTAAATATTTTAGGTTTTTTTTAAATTTATGTATTGATTTATTAAAGTATTGGCAGTCGAATCAAGTATCGTACTAAGAAAAGGAAAGCTCATATTTCGTTAATTAGCCTATCCCTTTAATGCGCGGAGAATTCGATTTTAGCGAGTCTGTAATCGTTTTTTAAAATCATTTTAATTGTATAAAAAGGTTTCAAAGATACAGAGATACCGTTATTAGTACCGGTATTAAATGAAACGGTATTTTACCGGTATTTTTAAAGCAAGTATTCTGTACGGTATTGGTACCGTGTACCGGTATCCAACCCTAATAAAGATCACAACTTTAAAAAAAAAATTAAAATCATATCCCAACTACCTGCAAATATGTACATCTATACCTTTGTCTTTAACAACAAACAAATTTTATTTCATCAGCATTAAAGTTTTCTCATGATTTGAGAAATGTTTTAAGGTGTAGGGAGCCACCTTAATCCAAAAATAACAGATATATCTGTGAGCCAATACTCACTAGCAATATGCCGCTCTGACGTGTATATACAAAATAAGCAAAGTCAACAGTTAACAAAGGTATAAAAGTTCATAAAGTACCTATAGCAGAAACTTCCATCTTAAATAATAATCATTTTTTTAGATTTGCAGTGTGATATCCTTTTTTCCAATGATGGAGGCTATACTGAAGCAATGAAAAGTGACATGCCAAATACTAGGATTTTGAGAGCAGCAATAGGAGGTAAGAAAAAAGACCTTTAAAAACACTCACCTCCTTATTTTCATTCTGAACACAAGTCCTTCATTGTGAACCAAAGTCAAATTTCCTTTTACTCTCCTATCATGAGAGGAAAACTTGGCAAAAATTCATTTTTTTTTCCACAGCAACACCTAGAAATGAAATTAATTAAACACTGTTTTATTTGCATTTTTAAATAAAGACAATGAAGTATTACATGAAGGAAGGAATTCTATTAAATCATGCAGAAGAAAATTATACCACCAAGACAAGGGTAAAGTCAAATCTTCTTTGCAATGTATAATCTAATTCTATTAAGAGTCTGGAGATGCAACTTTTTATAAAACACATACATTAAATGAAATGATTTTATGATATGTACCATTATTAAAATGTTTCAGATTCTGATGATATGCCTCGAGATCCATGTGATAAAAGGAAAAAAAGGAAACCCTGCCCGAAAAAGGGAATAATGAAAAGGGTAAGGCTTGTTTGAACTACCATCTTCACTGCATTTTCAGAGTTCTATTTATATTGTCTTCTTAATTTAAAATTGGAAATAAATTACTAATATTAACTGCAATCATAATTCAACTCTAGAGACGTAAGGAGACATTCATCTTAATATATACTAATACATATTCTCCCCTTTCAACCCAGATGATTATCACCTACTTTAGATTGTTGGATTTCATTTTTAATTTCTGTTTCACAGAAAATAAATCATAATACCCCATTCAAATTTCAAAAGCAAGAATTGTTATGTTCAGCCTACATTTTAAAATTCCATAATTTGCAATGTGTCAATTTTTTGCAATTAAATAGGGGAAAACCCAAAATTGATATTGAGAGAGTTATGTAATTTGTACATGACGTACGGTACTTACTTTTTTCATACCTTTGTTTCCACATTTAGAAAACCTTCAGGAATCTTTCACCTATAAGGTATCTTGCCTTCTGCCAGGTGATCCTACAATTTATGAGTATTCCAAATACAGACGGCTTTTGAAGCAGCAACCAACGGACAAAACACTACAACATTCCTATGAGGTGGCTTTTGCCAAGCTCCAACTTGCTGTGAGCAGGCGCCATTATGAGTTGAAGAGTATCAACAAAGATGACGCTCTAATAAGATATGCAGAAGAATTGATGAGGCAATGGAAAATGTACTTCTATTAGCATCCCTTAAATGTATACACTTAAACATTTTGTCATACACTTGATCTACATCAGATGATACTTATGAATGAAATATAAAGAAATTTCAAACAATCTGGTTGTTATATGTATTTTGTAATTAATTAAAACACACCTAATGCATAACCTAATTTACTGAATCAATGGGAAACATTCAAATTACATGAAATTTGAACTTGGCTATACTAACACTTGTAAAACAGGATGACTATGCCCTCAAATTTTACTGAATATCAAACCCATCCCAAAATGCATTAAAGTAGATCCAGTGTTCTGTGACGTCACACTTTTTTGTAAAACTTTGAATTCTTTAAAAATTGTGCAAGATAGTTTTATTTATTTTATGTGAATATAATCACATGGATGTAATTAGAATTATTGGTAGGTTAAAGATATTTTCGCACTTAATTTTATACGAAATTTCCAAATTTTTATATATTTTATCTATGCAAAGGGGAAATAACTCTTTTTCTGACTTTTCTCTCAGTTGTATGTCTAAATGCCAAAGTTTTTCTTATTCCAACAATTAATTTTAAAATATTTTTGTAATTTTAGTTTTCTGATAAAGTTGACTTTAAAATTAAGCAAGAAAAACAAATTTCTGCCTACAAGATTTTACTTTTAACAGAAAAAAATACATTTTCTAATGCTAAAATATGCTTCAGTTTATGTTTATCTGGCATCTCAAAAAGTGTGATGACATGTATATTTTTTCTAACAATTGATGACATTTAAGTCTATTAAGTCGAAATCAGTTCGGTTTTTCAACTTTCCTCAGAGAATTTTACGAGTATGGAGCTACCTTAAGTAACAGATTTTCTCAATTTTGCGATTGAAATCTCCAAATGCACTTAAAATTTACTACTACAGACTTGGGTGAAATGACTGCTTTTTGCCAGTTTTTGGTGGGTAAATTTACCTTAGGCCTAAAAAAAATAAAAGAGTAACATGACCTAACCTTCAAAATGCCCCTATCCTGCCATTTCTAAATGTCTGTATTTATCCGATTGTGATTTTTACATTATTTTTATTCAAAACCCTTTTTTAAATATGACACAAACAAACATTCTTAGGATTCATGCAGAAAAAAGATGTTAAAAAAAAAACATATCTACCTAACCTAATTCTTTCATCAGCGTTATCCTAAATAGTCAATTAGGAGTAGATCTATATTCTGAACAAATGATGGTGAAGAAATTGATAATTATCTTTAATAATAAAAAGAGGATTTAACAACCGAGTTTGGTTAACCCTACATATAATCATCTTTATAAGATTTTGAGTGTCACTACAACTTTAAAGGTACAATCTATTCATGTAACTTTTTGTGTTGAATGTATATACATGTAATTTGGGAATATCTTGCAATTAGATAATAGTTACCTATATATACTGTTGGATACAGTTATCAATGAAGCGGTACGATAACATACCACTATTTTTTAAATGATATGGTACTATATATATATATATATATATATATATATATATATATATATATATATATATATATATATATATATATATATATATATATATATATATATATATATATATATGACAGAATTTTATAACAAATATGCTTAAACCATCATGTCGTTCTGTTTACATTTCTGAATCAACCTTAAATTAATGTAATCGGGTTAACATACATGCTGTGTTTAATCCATAGATGTTGTATGTACTACATATGTAGTAGCCTGGGTTTCCACCTTTCCTTGGCAAAGTATCTGTCGGTGACAATAATAATATACACCCCATTTCCTTGTGAATTTAAAATGCAACCAAACTGACTGCTGACCAATTCACATGGTTGCCAGGACCCATTATTGTTTACATTACGCGATCACACTAAATGACGAAACATCAGGAATTACAGGAAATAGATAGGGATGCACATCACATTTTTTCTTTTCTTATACCGTTTATTTACAATTTTTACAGATTATCCTAAAACGATTTGAAAACATATTAAAATTTTCAATCTTCTGCTTATGATTCTCCTGCATTTAGCTGTTTTATTGGGTTTCATCGGGTACTACTAATACCCGTAAATACACAGTATGTCCATACAATTTTACATCTAAGTTTAACAAATAGAAAAAATGCAACTTTTTCATATATTAAAGGTAATCAAACATATACTGTATTCGATAAATTGCTTTTCCCACCAAATTTTTTATATACTTGACTTTGACCCGTGCCTACACGGGTTGACATTGCATATGAAATCGGACATTTATGAAATAGATACATCGACACACCATATTGTTGACATTTACATAACCAAGCTTTAACCCTACAATAATGCTATTAATTTCACTACTCTCTGCTTTTAAATAAGAATAATCTGTGTCTTAAATGCCTCCCATATACCAGCTGTATACCCGTTATGTAGCAGAAAATTGCAGAATCGCTCCAAAACAATTTTTGGGTAAATTAATGAAGTCGCATTAAAAATAATGATTATTTATTCCTTAAGTGTACTCGGCTGCGATTAAACTATTTATTTTAACACATTTCTGCAAAGCCAGGAGATATAAGTTAAAGCATGATTTTTTTAGAAACAGAAAATGCATATAAAACATGAAATGCGAAATATCTGACACTAAGAAAAGAAGAATACACTTTGATCACAAGTTTCAGATGTGCAATCTGATGTGTTGAAATTGAAGGATTTATATATCTTTACATGTATTCTGTGATGGTGCCTATTCATGATTAAAATAAGTCCAAATTCTTAATGGTTCCTCAACGCCGTTTAGAAAAGTTTTGCATACAAGCCTGACCTATTGTAATCCTAAGATATTGGTTTCTTGCACATTTATTTCAACTTAAAATGACATCGGCTAAGTTTTTCTGTTTTTTGTTTGTTTGTTTTGTTTGTTTGGGTTTTTTTTTTTGGTTTTTTTTTTTTTTTTTTTGGGGGGGGGGGGGCATTTAATGCTATTCAAATGAACAATAATCGAACTTGGGGCCTGCATTTCAGTTTACTGAAACAAACTGTACTAAAGCAATTGCGATAGACATCCAAGTTTAGCTATATAAGCAGTTTACTATGTATACACAGGGTACATATTGATATTTCGAATTGGACTAATGATTCATTCCGATTGTAAACAAGTCGGCATGTCAGTGAATATGGACCAAAGACATCGTTTACCAGAGTTAACTAGATATTTATTTTATGATAATATGTCGCAAATAATGATTAATCACCGAATATTACAGTTTTAATCCGACGACAAAGCAAGTGCTATTTCTACACAATCCTACATGCATGGGTGATTCGGTGTTGATTACTAGAATATTGTGCAATAATACAAACATGACAAGTCAATGGCTACATATAAAATAGTCTCATTCATCATGTTATCTTACCTAAATAAATTGTTTAGCCCAAATCCCCGCAAACTCTTCGTGTATTCACACAGACTCTTCTCGCACCTGTCATGTCTTCCTCCTCGGCCATGTGCGTTTTCCAAGCGTCGCGAGAACACGGATACGCAACCAAACGATACGAATAATATATTAATATTTCGTTTAGATAATAAATTTTAGCAAAATATTGTTGAGAAAACGTGTTATTTTTTAAGAAATATAAAATAGAATGGTTACTTTTGAATTTATTGCTTAAAAAAAACTATTTTGGAGATTTTAGAGATTGTCTCATTAATATTCATGAGATAGGCGGGGCTATGTGACATATGGCGCGAGCTCATTTTCCATGTCCTGCCTTAACGTAGCTGAGTTATTTGAAAGTGAAAAATAGCACCACGATAGTGGGGCTACAATGAACAATAAGTACTTTTTCGTTCCTATTATTGGATTATTTTTGCCCCTGAGTAAACGTAATACTTAAATCTAATTACAGAGCAATGAAAAAATGACAATAACAAACTGTCAACCATCTCAAAAATCCATATCAAAATGTAACAGGTTTTGCAGTTTTTTGCAGAGCATTTAGAAATAGAACACATAAGATCAGAATCTGCAAAAATAGCTTTGAGAGAAACATGACATTGCTTTAATACAATGAAGAAGCTGTTGTTTTAATACCCAACTTGGGAATCTGTTGACTGTACATATGACATATTTTTAATATCCCTACGGACAATCCGAGGGACACCAAGTGAACTCCTAGAGTATGTTTCCCTTATACACTCTGAGGAGTGACGCCTTATTATCCTGGGCGACGCGTCGGTCAGTATGGTACTGTTATAATGCTCATGAAAGAGGAAGTACCGAACTGTCCACCAGCAGAGACATGTTCGGTGGTTAAATTGAAAAACAATGACAAAAACAAACTGTCAACCATCTCAAAAATCCATTAAACGAAATACAAATTCAAAGCAGAGCAACACGGACCTCTAAATTATAGAGGTAGGATCAGGTGCCATGGAGGGGTGTGCATCCTCTGCTGACCGGTCACACCCGCCATGTGCTCTTTGTCGTAATCGGGGAAAAAACGGAAAAGTCCGTGGACAATTAGGTAATTAATTATGGTCTAACAATTAGTATAAAACACGTCAGTCAGCATGCGACCCAGTGGAAGATTGTATTCGCTGACAAGGTCGTTGTATCGACCATAGAACTTACGAAAATATGACTTCAAACGAAACTGTTGAACGTCTTATTTTACCAACTTGATTGTCAGTATATATTTATCATTTTGTAATCATACAAAATAATTTCGTTGTTATTTTATGTACCATCTAATTTGAATTTTTATTTTCTTTGGAATTACATGATGTTTAGAAGGTATTGTCTTTATAATGAAACTACCATAGAAATTCATTGTCTCTTTAGAATACTAAATGCGAGTATTCAAGAACATTTCGCTGTAAAGCATGTTGTAGCATTTTTAAAAGTATTAGAGTTAGTAGATCTATATTTATACCAAGAAAAATACTGTATATATATGGTTATATTTCATACATGGATACAGTATGTAAAAATTTTTGTTTGCTGATGTATTTTTCAAAATTATACAATTGCACCAAATGCCAATTTTTAACTGTACTACTTTTGATATACTGAAACTTGCATGACAAATGACAGATGCACATTTTTGTAGGCTTGTAAGATGTGGTTGGACATAGCCAAAATACCTTGTGATGACAATTCCTTTGATTAAAACATTCCACTTGAATTCAAAGGTTATACTCTGCACTGTAGCTGATATGATGAGGACAATGATTCACGGTATGATTCAGGAAAGAACAAGGATATTGATATAAATTAAATTACATGTAGTTAAGTGAAAATAACTACTGAATTTCCAGAAGAATCAATTTTTCGGTACTTTTTTTTTTATCTTGTTTACAACAAATCTTGTCAATTTTATAAATTATTATGTTTAAAACTCTAACCCTAACTCTAAAACTCTATATAATGTAAGGTGGTAGACAGATAAGACAGCTAAGATGATATAAAAGTTGAAAAGCTTCTATTGTACATGTAAAACCCTACAGAAAAAAGGAAATATTAATGATTGATTGAATGTGTTATCTCTCTCCCTTCCCCTCTCTCCTCTCTCTCTCTCCTCTATCTCTCCTCTCTCTCTCTCCCTCCCTCCCTCTCTCTCTCTCTCGCTCTCTCTCTCTCCTCTCTCTCTCTCTCTCTCTCTCTCTCTCTCTCTCTCTCTCGTTTTATAACATTTTTTTTCTTTTTTTTACCTATCGACCTACTTTTTTGAATGCCAATAAATGAAAACAGTACACCTGAGTATACAAAGAATTATAAGCAAAAAAATCACAACGTAGGTTTTAGTTCATATTCAACATGAAAGAGCTCAAGAAGCATTGTGTAAAAAAATATTACAAAATTAAAAAAATTCTCCTTTTCTCTTTCAGATTGAAGCAACAAAGAGTATTTTACATATATTTGTAAAACATGTACATAGAAAAATAAAACTTGATGAATTCTATATCAAAGTTTTTCTGTTTAGGTGGCTGCCAGGGTAATATAAGAAATATGAATGATCCATATTTTTAAATCCAATGGAGTCATTGATTTCAAAATCAATTGACCATTTGAATACATTAAAGCAAATGATAAATAACTGTTTAAGAAGGCTGGATTAAGAAATCAGATTTTGAATATTAAAATGTCCTTTTTTGTACAGGTACAATTATTTATAAGAATGCATATGCTTTGACAATTTATGACAAAACAACTTATGAGGTGTATTTACCATTTGAGTGTAAAAAAAACTAATATAAAAGTTTGATTAAAACTCTGAGATTTCACATGATATTTACGTTAATTTCACGCGAAATTCATATGAAAAATTCATGTGAAATTCGTGTGAGTGCTTTTTGTTTAATTTGAATCCATCCATATGTATATAAATATATTTATAGAAATTGGATAAATAACACGTGTATAAAGAAAAAATTCGGAGGGTGCTTAGTGAAATAAACAAACATGGCGGATAACGAGTCCGAAATCATGCATGTACGAGTATTGTTAACACAAATTGAGGATCAGATTAATATATATGAAAACCTGTGTAAAACTACGTGTGGTTAATCATAGAGGTGTATTGTTACTTGGTAAACGAAAACATCATAAAGAAAACAGAATCGATTGTAATGTTGCAGAAATGTGGTAAACATTGTTTTACTTGTCAGTCATTACATATAAAACAAAACAATTAAATCTCACTGTTATAATCCATCTGGGGGAATTAAAAACATGCTGAGTTTACTTATATAAGCTTCCTTTTGTTTTCATGATAAGTGATTCTGTACGAAATTATTATATTTTTTTTGATGATGACATTTTAATTTTACTCTATCATAAACTATGCACTTTTCTAAAATATGTTTATATGTACAATTGATCTGCAAAAAACACCTTTCTATCTTGAAAACTGTAAGTGGAGTTATCTGTACAATCAGGGTACCCTTTCGGCAGCCCCCCGCCCTTTTCACCATTTCAATAACAAAATTTTTCCGTCGGAAAACTCGGTTAATAAAATTGAAAATTGATATGTCTATCAATAAGATACCATTAACACATATGCTAACATTTTCCACTCGTTTGTAAAAAAAAAAAACAATCATATAATCAATGAATTCCGGATTGAAATCTGAATCGGCTTTGAATTTGTCGTGGCCGTGCCACGTCACAGTTTGAAGCAGAAGTTGGACGGCACAATCTGTCTATGTTATGCTGTGTTAGTAATAAGTAAAATTGCCCGTCATTGGCTCTTAGTTATAGGCGTCATTACTATATTGCATTTATTATATGGTCAATTCTCAAATACTAAAACAACATTGGTAGACGTATCAAAATCTAAAAAATGTTACCATCAAAACCAAAAATAATTTTTGTTAAAAACACGATTTGCTCGTATTTTTGAATACCATGGAAGTTATCATTGAACCAAACTCATATATTTATAGCTGTGTCAAAAATGTTCATGCTAGATAAATGATTACACTTGATGCTTTTGTAACAAGGTTCGATATCAGATGAAATGAAGAACACCATTATGATTCTGTAAATCGAAACTGTTTGTTTTTAACACAATTTAGAAACATAATTTGTTGCTATTTACATGAAAAATGCCAAACTTTTATATCAAATATTCTCAATTAGTAATCCGCATCTTCAAACTGCCGTTGCAAAGGATATATGAGGACTTAAGAAAATGATTCAGAATTATTTAATCGTTCAAATCGGCATAGCAATGGCCTTTCGTTTTCCTAAAATGCAAATTGAACTGATCTTATATGATAGTGGAGGACATGTTTGGTCACTTAAATCAATTCTTTTAAGTTTCTTTTTACAGTATGAGTAAAAGGTACACCAAGATTATGCAGAATTTTGTACTTTTTTGCTGTTACCAAAGGAACGTATTTAAATTTTGATGAATACATGAAAATCAATTAAAAGCAAAAAACACAATACCATTTATCTCACTAATACAGTTTACTCTTTAAGTTATAAATACAAAAGAAGTTTTTTAATAATTGGACATGTTTAATCACATCCTCACTATTGACAAAGCTACGTGCACAGCAGACATAGTGTCTTCTTGAACAATTTAAAACGCACAGTTACTTCTTACTTTCATATTACAAAACAGACCGCCTCCCGGTGGCCGGTAATTACCTTTGAGTTTAATTTCCACATGCACTACAAAGAAGGTATCCCTCAAGGATCAGTCCTAAAACGAAGGAAAATGAATTGAACTTGAAATATAAATACGACTTAAACCCAGCATTTCATGGTTAGCTGATGAGTCATAGTCCCTATCAAATAACAAGTTATTGATTTCTTGACTTGCCTTAGATAAGAACATATTTCATTTAAGCAAAATACCCTGGCTAAATAGACGACATTAACTCAGGATTTTTGGGTTGCTGCTGAATCTTAAGTTTACGTTTACACAGGGTTTGAGATTTCAAAAGATATTTATTTGTCAATAAATTTATATCACTGGCTGGCACGCAATTGGAAAAATCTTTAAAATACATCAAATTGATTCAAGATAAAATATCTCGAAATTTTGATCTTTGACCTTATAAAATGTCAATGTCAACATAATACAGACAATAAAAACAGCTTTGGGCAATCAATGGTTTGGGGATCCTATTAGTCAGTTTTTTTGTAAAACTCGATCAAAAATGGGTACAGTTTTGGAAATTGATAGAGGAAATTTGGACTAAATAAAACTTAAAATATGAGCTTAAAACGATTCATTCAAATATAAAATTAGTCAAGCTATTCGTATTTTATTATTACCCAACCTAGAAGTTGTTTTATTATTTCTAATAATTACAAAATAAAGAAAACCTTGAAAATGGTGGACTATTTTGACAAATTTTGACAATCTAAAAAAAAAAAATTGAGAGGTCACTAGCAGAAAAAGTAGGTCATTGAGCTAGTTATTTGAAAGTGAAAAATAGCACCACGACAGTGGGGCTACAATGAACAATAAGTACTTGTTCGTTCCTATTATTGGATTATTTTTGCCCCTGAGTAAACGTAATACTTAAATCTAATTACAGAGCAATGACAAAAATGACAATAACAAACTGTCAACCATCTCAAAAATCCATATCAAAATGTAACAGGTTTTGCAGTTTTTTGCAGAGCATTTAGAAATAGAACACATAAGATCAAAATCTGCAAAAATAGCTTTGAGAGAAACATGACATTGCTTTAATACAATGAAGAAGCTGTTGTTTTAATACCCAACTTGGGAGTCTGTTGACTGTACATTTGACATATGTTTAATATCCCTACGGACAATCCGAGGGATACCAAGTGATCTCCTAGAGTATGTTTCCCTTATAGACTCTAAGGAGTGACGCCTTATTATCCTGGGCGACGCGTTTGTCAGTATGGTACTGTTATAATGCTCATGAAAGAGGAAGTACCGAACTGTCCACCAGCAGAGACATGTTCGGTGGTTAAATTGAAAAACAAAGACAAATACAAACTGTCAACCATCTCAAAAATCCATTAAATGAAATACAAATTCAAAGCAGAGCAACACGGACCTCTAAATTACAGAGGTAGGATCAGGTGCCATGGAGGGGTGTGCATCCTCTGCTGACCGGTCACACCCGCCATGTGCTCTTTGTCGTAATCGGGGAAAAAACGGAAAAGTCCGTGGACAATTAGGTGATTAATTATGGTCTAACAATTAGTATGAAACACGTCAGTCAGCATGCGACCCAGTGGAAGATTGTATTTGCTGACAAGGTCGTTGTATCGACCATAGAACTTACGAAAATATGACTTCAAACGAAACTGTTGAAAGTCTTATTTTACCAACTTGTTTGTCAGTATATATTTATCACTTTGTAATCATACAAAATAATTTCGTTGTTATTTTATCTACCATCTAATTTGAATTTTTATTTTTTTAGGAATTACATGATGTAAAGAAGGTATTGTTTTTATAATGAAACTACCATAGAAATTCAGTGTGTCTCTTTAGAATATTAAATGCGAGTATTCAAGAACATTTAGCTGTAAAGCATGTTGTAGCATTTTTAAAAGTATTAGAGTTAGTAGATCTATATTTATACCAAGAAAAATATTGTATATATGGTTATATTTCATACATGGATACAATATGTAAAAATTTTTGTTTGCTAATGTATTTTTCAAAATTATACAATTGAATCAAATGCCAATTTTTAATTGTACAACTTTTGATATACTGAATTTGCATGATAAATGACAGATGCACATTTTTTAGGCTTGTAAGATGCGGTTGGACATAGCCAAAATACCTTGTGATGACAATTCCTTTGATTAAACCATTCCACTTGAATTCAAAGGTTATACTCTGCACTGTAGCTGATATGATGAGGACAATGCTTTAAGGTATGATTCAGGAAAGAACAAGGATATTGATATAAATTAAATTACATGTAGTTAAGTGAGAATAACTTCTGAATTTCCAGAAGAATCAATTTTTTGGTACTTTTTTTTTTATCTTGTTTACAACAAATCTTGTCAATTTTATAAATAATAATGTTTAAAACTCTAACCCTAACTCTAAAACTCTATGTATTCACTGATTGTATGAATGTTTTATAAACAATTCGAAAAGTATCCCATTATGCCTTTAAAGAATAATACACTGACAAAGGATAATGTTAAGGTGGTAGACAGAGAAGACAGCTAAGATGATATAAAATTTGAAAAGCTTCTAATGTACAGTACCCGCAACGTTATTTTTTACAAGATAAACGATAGGATAGGATTCACGCACGATAGGATAGCATTAACGCACGATAGAACAGTATACACGCACGAAAGGATAGGATTAACGCACGATAGAACAGTATACATGCACGATAAGATAGGATTGATACACGATAGGAAAGGATAAACGATGTTCATGATAAACGTATGATTGCTTTAAACGATATTTACGAACAAACTGATAATGGCAGAATTTGAGAGAGAACACGTACAAATAAAGATTTACGTGGAATTTCTTTTCAGTAACAACTGCTGAGTTGTTAATCATCGCTTCATCATTTGTAGAATGTATAAAATTACCAGTTAATTTTTTTCAACTAAAATTATGAGCTTTAATGATCAATAAATTTTCTGTATTGTTAAAATTGTTTTCATTACCGAACACCCTAGCCGATCGCCGCAAATATTTTAGCCCGAGATTAAATCACTCGGAAAATGGTTTAATTATATAAATCCAACTCTTGTATAACGTACATATAAAATCTATTATAAGTTCATTTCTTTCTTTATAAGAAAATGATGCATTAAAAACGAATTATTACAGTCAAGTTGAATAAATATTTACGCAGATACACATTCTGCGTACGATGTGTTTACATTGTTTTCATCACGACACATCCTAGCTGATTGCCGAGAACATTTCAGCCTGAAATCAAATAATATAAATTATATCATAAATAGTTTTTTTGTAAAATAAGATGCATCAAAATTATATTCCATAAAAGTTAATGTTTACGCAGTTATACACTCTGCGTACGATTTAATATATTCGATATGCAGGTAAATATGTTACCTTGTTCCTAAGAACTTCGTTTTTCATTTTCAATGTTAACAGATATGATTTATATATTATATTGGTTAATTTTGATCTAAACAATTTAAAAATTAGTATCCTGACGGAATATTGGATAGGATTTTACAATTCTTGTTCGATAAATATTCGTATACGGCGCACCGAACGAGTTGCAACTTAATAATAAATTAACTTGCTTATGAAAAGGCACGAAACGATTAACACGATAGAATAAACGTGTAAACAGCCAGATTCCGCTTTATTCCAATATATTATATATAAATGTGTCGTTCCTACGTACAAATAAATGATATAAATAATTACTCAACTGTAAATATACATGTTGTAATATAACATTTCATTCATAAGCACGTAAATTTAGGTAAGTATAAAATTATCTGTTAAAATATATTCGTAATAAACAAGAATTAAATAGATGCAAACATTTAAATAGAATTCTTTCTCTCTACTTATTCATGCAAGTATTATGTACCATACTACTGAAATTATCAAATAAATATGGACATAGTTTACAGTAGTTAAAATATGATATCATAATGTTAGTACAAATGATAAAATATATACATACCATAAGTAAGGGTGGGACAGAGCGTACAGTTACTCCTTATAAGTAGCAATACAATGTATGTAGGCTACAAACACCTGTTAATAAATAATACCGTATTGTACTAACACCATAAATATTTCTAAAATTCAAAAATAAAATGCAATATCCACGTGCATATATACTCTTAAGTATCATCTAAATAATCAGCTAATTATAAAGTGTATGGTTTAAATTTATCCTATATAATCCTTTTTATGTTATTCTATAAATCTGACAAATTGATCAAACAGGTTTATGTTCTGTGATACAATTAAATATAACTATATCTTCTAAATTCATTACTAAATAATTCATATATAAAGGTATAAGTTATTCTAACAACCAAGCATGTTATACATACATATAGACATAAAATTTCAACTTGTATTCTTACTTACATTCAAATGATGTGTCCCGGTCGAGAGCAATTTTCAAATGGCTGTAAGTTAGCAACCGGAAGTTTTAGAACAAAGAAAATCTTATATTACCAAAAAATCTAAAAATGATTTATATATATTAAAGAAAAATATAAGTAATCGGAGTTTTATCAAATAAAACAACTATCTTAATTTGTTTAGCGTGAAAAATATCGAAATAATATTTATATGAAAACATCCATTGACTAAAGGACTATCTTTAAAAAAAACTTATTTAAGCAGTGCGACACATAGGCTAGTGGGTAAGTCACAAGATTCACACACGATAGGTCCGCGGTTCGACACCCCGTCACGCCTGTGACTTTTTATCTTAATCAAATACTTTCTACATTGAAAATGATACAAAAAAAAATATTTTTAAAACACATCTGTTACAAACGGAAGAATTGTTAAAATTAAACGATAAACCTGATAGAATTAACTCACGATAGGATAGCATTAACGCACGATAGAACAGTATACACGCACGATAGGATAGAATTAACGCACGATAGAACAGTATACCCGCACGATAGGATAGGATAGGATTGTAAAAAATAACGTTGCGGGTACTGTAAAACCCTACAGAAAAAAGGAAATATTAATGATTGATTGAATGTGTTACCTCTCTCCCTTCCCCTCTCTCCTCTCTCTCTCTCTCTCTCTCTCTCTCTCTCTCTCTCTCTCTCTCTCTCGTTTTATAACATTTTTTTCATTTTTTTTACCTATCGACCTACTTTTTGAATGCCAATAAATGAAAACAGTACACCTGAGTATACAAAGAATTATAAGCAAAAAAATCGTAGGTTTTATTTCATATTCAACATGAGAGAGCTTAAGAAGCATTGTGTAAAAAAATATTACAAAATTAAAAAAAATTCTTTTTTTTTCTTTCAGATTGAAGCAACAAAGAGTATTTTACATATATTTGTAAAACATGTACATAGAAAAATAAAACTTGATGAATTTTATATCAAAGTTTTTCTGTTTAGGTGGCTGCCAGGGTAATATATGTAATATGAATGATCCATATTTTTGAATCCAATGGAGTCATTGATTTCAAAATCAATTGACCATTTGAATACATTAAAGCAAATGATAAATAGCTGTTTAAGAAGGCTGGATTAAGAAATCAGATTTTGAATATTAAAATGTCCTGTTTTGTACAGGTACAATTATTTATAAGAGTGCATATGCTTTGACAATTTATGACAAAACAACTTATGAGGTGTATTTACCATCTGAGTGTAAAAAAAAAACATAAAAGGTTGAATAAAACTCTAAGATTTCACATGATATTTACGTTAATTTCACGCAAAATTCATATGAAAAATTTATGTGAAATTCGTGTGAGTGCTTTTTGTTTAATTTGAATCCATCCATATGTATATAAATATATTAATAGAAATTGGGTAAATAACACGTGTATAAAGAAGGAATTCGGAGGGTGCTTAGTGAAATAAACAAACATGGCGTATAACGAGTCCGAAATCATGCATGTACGAGTATTGTTAACACAAATTGAGGATCAGATTAATAGATATGAAAACCTGTGTAAAACTACGTGTGGTTAATTATAGAGGTTTATTGTTACTTGGTAAACGAAAACATCATAAAGAAAACAGAATCGATTGTAATGTTGCAGAAATGTAATAAACATCGTTTTACATGTCAGTCATTGCATAAAACAAAACAATTAAATCTCACTGTTATAATCCATCTGGGGGAATAAAAAATATGCTGAGTTTACTTATATAAGCTTCCTTTTGTTTTTATGATAAGTGAGTCTGTACGAAATTATTATTCTTTTTTTGATGATGACATTTTAATTTTACTCTATCAAAAACTATGCACTTTTCTAAAATATGTTTATATGTACAATTGATCTGCAAAAAACACCTTCCTATCTTGAAAACTGTAAGTGGAGTTATCCGTACAACCAGGGTACCCTTTCGGCAGCCGCCCGCCCTTTTCACCATTTCAATAACAAAATTTTCCCGTCGGAAAACTCGGTAAATAAAATTGAAAATTGATATGTCTATCAATAAGATACCATTAACACATATGCTAACATTTTCCACTCGTTTGTAAAAAAAAACCACCAAAACAATTGAATGAATTCCGGATTGAAATCTGAATCGGCTTTGAATTAGTCGTGGCCGTGGCGACGTCACAGTTTGAAGCAGAAGTTGGACGGCACAATCTGTCTATGTTATGCTGTGTTATTAATAAGTAAAATTGCCCGTCATTGGCTCTTAGTTATAGGCGTCATTACTATATTGCATTTATTATATGGTCAATTCTCAAATTATAAAACAACATTGGTAGAGGTATCAAAATCTAAAAAATTCATTATCAAATTAAAAATAATTTTTGGTTAAAACACGATTTGCTCGTATTTTTGAATACCATGGAAGTTATCATTGAACCAAACTCATATATTTATAGCTGTGTCAAAAATGTTCATGCTGGAAAAATAATAACACTTGATGCTATTGTAACAAGGTTCGATATAAGATAAAATGAAGAACACCATTATGATTCTGTAAATCGAAACTGTTTGTTTTTAACACAATTTAGAAACATGATTTGTTGCTATTTACATGAAAAATGCCAAACTTTTATATCAAATATTCTAAATTAGTAATCCGTATCTTCAAACTGCCGTTGCAAAGGATATATGAGGACTTAAGAAAATCATTCAGAAATATCAAATCGTTCAAATCGGCATAGCAATGGCCTTTCGTTTTCCTAAAATGCAAATTAAACTGATCTTATATGATAGTGGAGGACATGTTTGGTCACTTAAATCAATTCTTTTAAGTTTCTTTTTACAGTATGAGTAAAAGGTACACCAAGATTATGCAGAATTTTGTACTTTTTTGCTGTTACCAAAGGAATGTATTTAAATTTTGATGAATACATGAAAATCAATTAAAAGCAAAAAACACAATACCATTTATCTCACTAATACAGTTTACTCTTTAAGTTATTAATACAAAAGAAGTTTTTTAATAATTGGACATGTTTAATCACATCCTCACTATAGATAAAGCTACGTGCACAGACATAGTGTCTTCTTGAACAATTTAAAACGCACAGCTACTTCTTACTTTCATATCACAAAACAGACCGCCTTTCGGTGGCCGGTAATTACCTTTGAGTTTAATTTCCACATGCACTACAAAGAAGGTATCCCTCAAGGATCAGTCCTAAAACGAAGGAAATTAAATTGAACTTGAAATATGAATACGACTTAAACCCAGCATTTCATGGTTAGCTGATGAGTCATAGTCCCTATCAAATAACAAGTTATTGATTTCTTGACTTGTCTTAGATAAGAACGTATTTCGTTTAAGCAAAATACCCTGGCTAAATAGACGACATTAACTCAGGATTTTTAACAAATATCGATATTAATATCCATGATTTGTTTATTTGAGGAAGATATGCTCCGACAAAGGTAAATTAAATTTGAAACAGAAGAAATTCAGACTAATTTTTTCATTTTCTTATTTTCCCTTAAAAACTTTATGTTCCAATGTAATTGCAAAAGTTAAGTTTCTATGTGTATTCTCATATCATTTTACAGATTTTATGGTTGTATTTACTCGTCTATAAATTTATATCACTGGCTGACACGCAATTGGAAAAATCTTTAAAATACATAAAATCGATTCAAGATAAAATATCTCGAAATGTTAATCACAGACCTTTCAAAATGTCAATATCAACATAATACAGACAATAAAAACAGCTTTGGGCAATCAATGGTTTGGGGATCCTATTAGTCAGTTTTTTGTAAAACTCGAACAAAAATGGGTACAGTTTTGGAAATTGATAGAGGAAATTTGGACTAATAATATGAATTTAAAACGATTCATTCAAATATAATTAGTCAAGCTATTCGTATTTTATTATTTCCCAACCTACAAATTGTTTTATTATTTCTAATAATTACAAAATAAAGAAAACCTTGAAAATGGTGGACTATTTTGACAAATTTTGACAATTAAAAAAAAAAAAACAATTTAGAGGTCACTAGCAGAAAAAGTAGGTCATTGAGCTAGTTATTTGAAAGTGAAAAATAGCACCACGACAGTGGGGCTACAATGAACAATAAGTACTTTTTCGTTCCTATTTGCCCCTGAGTAAACGTAATCCTTAAATCTAATTACAGAACAATGAAAAAATGACAATAACAAACTGTCAACCATCTCAAAAATCCACATCAAAATGTTACAGGTTTTGCAGTTTTTGGCAGAGCATTTAGAAATAGAACACATAAGATCAGAATCTGCAAAAATTTGGGAATCTGTTGACTGTACATATGACATATCTTTAATATCCCTACGGACAATCCGAGGGACACCAAGTGAACTCCTAGAGTATGTTTCCCTTAAAGACTCTGAGTAGTGACGCCTTATTATCCTGGGCGACGCGTGTGTCAGTATGGTACTGCTTTATGTTGCTCATGAAAGAGGAAGTACCGAACTGTAATGAAAAAACCCTGAGACATGATTCAACTGAAAAGTCAGTTGTGTATATTAATTAAATATGTAAAATAATCATTGTAAAAGAAAAACTATAAAGTAGCAAACAATATCAAAGTTTTAACACATGTAGTGCATGTAACAGGTGCTATAGACAATGTTTGAAATATATCACAATTTTAAAATAAGATTTAGTTAATTTCATTTATATGCATTTAATAATATCTATAAAGATACATGCACACATTTAATGAAGTTTATTGCTAAAATGTGTTTGATAACTAAGGATTAACTGGCTAAGCGATGGTGTTACTTAAGAACATTGAAATTTGATATCAGTTTGAGAGTTATTTTTATTGACAAAGTTAAACCAACTTTTAAATGAAAGAAAACTACACTTATACCCGTGTCCGGTATTTCGATGATTGTAAAGATAATCGTTCGTTGGTTTGACACGTAGTCAAAGTCAAGAACTGTCTGCCTCGTCTATATCACAGCACAGAAAACAAAACTGAATTTTATTGATGATCTGAGCTACATACTGCAGGATTGATCAGTTTCAGTCTAAGAAAGATGTTTGTGAAGTGTAACATCAAAGAAAATCTCTATTGTAGTAAGTTTTAAACACTGCTTCGTTCTACCCACTAAGTTTACAAATTTGAGTATATTTTTTTCTATTACTCATACATATACAGGCTTAAACACGTACATCCCAGGCACATAGCATCGATTTTTCTCTCAACAAACAATAACCTTGGATTACATATGAATCAACATGCAAATG
The DNA here is from genome assembly GCF_902806645.1 of Magallana gigas. Taxonomy (NCBI): domain Eukaryota; kingdom Metazoa; phylum Mollusca; class Bivalvia; order Ostreida; family Ostreidae; genus Magallana; species Magallana gigas. The sequence continues at coordinate 53,713,128 of NC_047563.1, forward strand.
GAGTCCCCTCATCTTTTTGGGAGCACGTAAGAAATTAAAGTAAAATAAAAGAAATTAACAATGAAAATGTGCTATAAATTGATAAATAGAACCAATACGCCGCTCCCATATATAGCAATAGATATAATTTTCACGATTTTGAAAAGTTGCATTATTTTCCATATTTTCAAGATATTTTTAGTATGGTTGCCCCCTCCCTTTTTTTAAAAAAACGATGCAAGTAGAAATTCAGTTTCAAAATGTTGAACTTTCCGAATTTAGAAATTTTTTCTACCCGATTGAATTTTGATATTTCTTGTTACCAGAAATGCCGAGACAAAGGAAGGGAAATTCCGAGGTCTGTCTGTCTTGTATTAATAATCTAACTTAAAGGACCAGTTAAAGAATTCAATTTTAACATGCATGTAGCACGGGACTCACGGATATCCACTTTTGAATGTTTACGATGCTCAACAGAGGCTGATAAGTTGAATCAAAATTGATGTCTTTATATATATAAAAAAAAATCCTCTAGTGAAATGTGTGTCATAAAACAAACCTGGAGTGCAATGATTTTGCTTTTGTTTCTTATAGTACCATCAATACAAATAAGTGTCAATAATACAATGTAACATTAAATTAAGAAAAAAAATTAGACACATTGTAAAAAATCTTCATTTCAAGTCAAATTCGCCCCCCCCCCCCTGTCTTCGACCAAATAATTCGCCGCCCCAATACGAAGTACCTTCTAACGCTCTCTCTCTCTCTCTCTCTCTCTCTCTCTCTCTCTCTCTCTCGTACAAATTCTTTATTTATGTTTTGTAGCATGCAGTAATATTGCCAGTGATTAAAATCGTGTATTTCAATTTTTATTGATCATTGATTGTCTTGTTTCTGATTCGAAGTCCATGATAAAAAAAAGTACTGTGTATGATAGACGATGTACTGTCTCCTTTGTGTATAAGTACATAACACATTCTTTTGTTTGTCTGGGATCAAGAAAAACCTCGGAAATAACAGACAAGGCTCAGACTATACACGCGACAGAGTGACCGCGGCGAGGTGTGAATATTGGCCACCTGTGTATATGTCTTGTAGTATCTTATGATAATCTCCTTTGGGAGGAAAGAAAGAAAAAAGGAGCTGCAAACGGCGGGGAATTACGGTTCACCGGAATTATACCGTAAAACAAAGGAGTTTGAGTTTTTATGTTAATATAAAAAGTGATTTCGCCCAGGTCTACATGGAAATCAAATCATCGTGAAGGATATAGATTTTGAACAAGGACTACATTTATAAAGTGATCGTTCAAAATCGGGATTCACGAATTAAATAAGTTTTATTGGCTTACCGTTTTTAGAAATGAGATTAAATATGTATGAGGTATTGATTCTTATTCCAAACTCTTATTGCCTTAAAAAAGCGTCATTAATTTTTTTTTGTAGCTCAAAAACATCGAATAAGTAATTTAATCATATCTGCCTTCTTGACGGGATCAAATTTTATCAAGGGACAAAATAATGCGGTACCCTTCTATGTAAAACTTGTTTAGTAAATTATTAAATATACAAATTATGTGACTATATCATTTACCCATGTGAATATAGCTTAATTGACTGGGAAAAATCACTGCAATTTCTAATATCATCGAAAATGTATACGAAGCCATCGTTTAAAAACGTACATTACATTTTATAGAAAATCGGACCAAGCACCTTTAATATCGATGAAAAATGTTAAAGTCATAAAGAAAAATTACTCTTGCTGGGTAATTACATTTAATACATTTGACAGAGTTATCCTTCCTTGCTTATAATACATTGATATCTAAAACATATATTAATTGTTTCGATTTCTTTGCTATTACATGAGCTGCATGAATAACATTAATTAGAATACTTTAAACAATGTATTGTATATATAATTACTGTTACATGTATAACATTGTTGTATCTAGACATTAACAAACAATGATTAACAATTAAAAAAATGTTTTACAAAAGTTCCTATGGAAAATCCCTCATTTTTGAAAATCATTATAATTTTTTAAATATATTACGTAGTTTTTCAGTGTCGAAACTAAAAATCAACAAAAGGTAATTTTACAACCATCTGTTCAACTTGTCATCATAACACGTTTTGGATTCCATGCTGGGGTACCCTTTTACGGATATAGCGAACTGATTTTGCTATATATATATAAATATATATATATATATATATATATATATATATATATATATATATATATATATATATATATATATATATATATATATATATATATAGAGGTGAATAATAACGAGATTTATCACCTTCATAACGAATGTCTTTACAGTTTGAAAAAGTTTCTACTACCATTTAATTAAATAACTTGAATTAATTTATTTTCATATAATTTTTTCAATTCACAATCCAATTACTACAGGTATCAATATAATGAATTTTTATTTTAAGCCTCAATAAGCAAAAATTATAGTCTGGTAAAAGAAAACATGTAAATAGTAAATTTGCTATAGATATTTTTACGAATACGTTATGCGGATATAACGAATTACGGATATAACGAAGTAATTCCTTTTGTCCATAAGACTTCTCTACAACCGAGTTTTACTGTAAAGCTTCTGTTTTCATATTTTACTTCAATGATGTAGATTATTCAACTACTGGTCAAACTCTTTGATAGATCTGTATAGCAATTAAGCATAAGTTTGGTATTTATAAAAACATGTTACATATTATTGCTTACCTCATTGTTTTTGTTTGAATAGTTTGGCAACGATACATGCACTATCTTTAATAAAACCTTTACATTCAAACGTTATTACAATAACCATGAATAGTCCTAACTACATGTATATTGTGTCTTTGCATATAACTTAATATGAACCATATGCATAAGCATCCAGGGATATCATATGTTGTCTTAAAAAAAACTGATAATAAAGAAATAAAGACAATCTTACTATTTCAGGATCCAATGTGGTCAAAGAAAACAAATTACATTTATTATGACAAATCATAATCCTTTTTTTGGGCAGGTGTTCTGATATGATTTAGTGTATGTTGTAGTTTCTGCATAATGTGCCTGCAACTAAAGAACATTAGTCATGGCTGTATATGAATTTTTTTTTTATTATGTTGTTTTAAATGATTAAATGGCTAGTATATTCGCATTAAAGTTTCCAAAATTGTTTGACAGATGAACAACTTTATCATTTTGGTAAAGAAATGTATTGGTACACTTCTAAAATTTGTATTTATAAGTATGCACATGCATGTTTCTTTTAAAAGTAAAAATACTTCTTTAAAATGTAATATTTGATTTTCACATGGTTTATTGACATGGATATTTTCTGCTCATAACACTTTGCTTAGAGTTTACCACAGGACACATCCTCGCCATTTACATGTAGTTTACGATAAAGTGAATAAAATGTATATGAAATGTGACTGAATGACAAAGCTATTTAGTCACCTTTTCAAATCTTACATTTAACATTCAATTGAATAAATGGCAGAGCTTTTTCAAAAAATCATTGCGTCATTATATTGTCTACTTAGTTTTAAATGAAAACGTTTCCTTAAAAGTTGTGTTCATAGCTACTAGATATACAATTGATATCACATATTTTAATATCACTGAAACAAGAAAAACAGACTGTTAAAAATATATTATCTATTCTGTATCTGGATAGTGAAACTGGGCCAACCGTCACCAACTTTCGTCAAGTCAATTCCCAGCCTCAAAGCTGAGTTTGACCTTACATTTATGCAATATTTCTATTAAATGAAAAGGTCAGCAAACAGAGAGAAGAGTTAAAATAAGTATATTTACCATAAAAATAATGTCAGCCATTGAAATTTTCTTAACATTATCATAATTAAGCAACAATCACTAAATAAAATTAAATATCAAAGTTTGACAAAGTCATGTGAGCTGCCATTTTGATGTTTTCTCTGCTTAGAGTTATTGATGTTGTAGCTTATCATCGGGTTTTATCGAAGCATGAAGATAACTTCCAAATGCTCTGCAATGTCAGCACACCCTATTTATCGTTCTTATCAGTTCACACGTGTGGTCAATGTTTACTTGAAAGTTATAGTAATTTGTGTGTGTGTATATATATATATATATATATATATATATATATATATATATATATATATATATATATATATATATATATATATATATATATATATATGCTTACTTGTCAACACTTTAAAGGTCATATGAAACGATATCCTGACCATATTGAGTTATATACGGGAATGAGTTCATAAGGGCCTATTTAATAAGACTGACATTGTTTTTTGGATATTTTATGCAAAATGTGAGCGCCACAGTCGATCAAAATTACTTAATCGGGAAAAGGAACATTGACTTACGCGGCTTACCTCCCTTGCTTATGACGTCAGTAAGACCCAATCGCCTTATAAAGCTATGTTGTGAATACAAATATCCATGTCATTTTGCAGCATTTTAAAAGAAAAAAAATACTATTTTATATAAAAACTTGTATAATTATATAATAATCAACCACGTCAGTATTTTCTCTCTCAAGAAATGAAATCGTGTGCGTTTTTATTTACATGTAATAGCGTGTACATAATGATATTCAGTTTCGAGACTGCAGGGAGAATAAATGATTTTCTTCATAGATCCACATGCAAGTATAATATAATTTTAATATAAGCATATTTATATGTTTTATTTTGATCTTTTTAATGAAATTGACAAATTCAAAAATAAATCTGATCGTTTTTTCCCATTTGCACGTTCATGCAATTCATTAAGATTTTTTTTCTAAACAACTTGTAGGCCTCATTGTGCCTCATTCGCTTCACGATTATATTGTTTGTTTCACTTTCAAATTAACAAATATGTTACCATTTAATTATTTTTAGTCTAAGAGAAATTTCTTCAAATGTTTTGTTTTTGAAACGTGTACTTGAATGTGCGGTGTTTTGATTTTAAAACGTGTATGTGCGGTGTTTACTCACAGATCCCTTTTATCTCACTTTCTTCCGCAATGTTTTCTTTCGTTTTTTTTATCATTATTGATGCTTGTTCTTAAAAAAATCTGTTGATTATCTTCACATTCGTTCACAACTATTTTTATCAAACAACCGATTTATTTTACCGATACATTTTTAAATCCTTAAATGCCATATTTCCGCGATCTATATAATAATAAAACGTTAATACACGTGTACACAAAGTATTTTCTAAAGATATTGCTACATGTACATATCAATAAGTCAGAAATTTATATTATTTCGAAATAAAATTTAAGAATAATTTTGCGGCATTTTATAGCAGCTCTTAAATACAAACTATATACACAATGCCTCAAACATTTTCATTGGCCTGCCTTATATACTTTTTTATGTGACAAAATTAATCAAATCAATTTAAATGCTTTAATTCCCTTTAAATGTAGCTCAATCATTATACGTACCGAAGAAGAAAAGGATGTTTCTATTTCAAAAGGCCAGGATAAGGATAATTCATTAATCAGCTGTAGATGTTGGAGCATTTCTTTCGTTAAATTTCCACTCCAGTACGGGATCTTCATCATGATTTTACTTTTTGTGAGAAGCTGATATTAGATTTATTCATTAACGACCAAAACTAAGTCATCTCTAGGCTACTACGAAATCAAATGATCTCATTTGAAAAGAAAGACACGTTCATATATGCAAAAATTACTAAAATTTAATCGATAAACTACTGTAAAATTACACTAGTTTTAATGCATTGTTTACATTGGTGGGTCTTTGTGACGTCATAACTCCACAAAATCAAGAACGATAAGCGGGCAAGAATTTTTTCAGGTGCTCAGTTTTCATGGTTATTTCTCAGTAATGGAAAGGCAAAAAAATCTTACATCATGTATTTTAACATTTGTTTATACCAAGCTTTATATTCATGAAAGAAAATCATAGTGTTAAAAATCGTTTCATATGACCTTTAATTTATTTCTTTTTATTTATTAGAATATTTTAACTAACAAGTTGTAAATATATAAAAGGATATAATAAATATAATGTTTGATTAACTGTTTTGTTTTTATATATATTAATCTTACTTTATAGATAAGTGTTCTGGGGCACGTCCTCATTGTTTCTTAAATATTAAAATTAAACGCAATGGGAACACCATCTTCATATAGAATTAGTAAATTGAAATGGTCGTGATCAAATAACAAGAGGCCCATGGGGCCACATCGCTCACCTGAGCAACAATGGGCGTTCAAAAGATATTGTGCCATATGGCCCTCGGTAGAATAACAAAAAATAAATATTGTTAAGTATTCAAATTTTACACTTATTTTTGCATACACGTAATCTTTGACATTGTACCTTCATGAAATACTGTTTTTACACAGAATAAGAAAATCCTACGCAAAATATAAAACTAAATATTTGGTAGGGGTACACTGTTCTATAACTTCTAATTCCCTGTATTTTCGTTCTGCTCGTCCCCCCTCCCCCACTTAATAAAGCGATCAAAATATATGAGAGCATATAGGTACATTTTCTTCCTCAACTACTTACTAGTAATTGTATTTTTTAAAAGATATAATAGTTATTGTATTTTATCCAAAAAATCCGACATGTATATATGTGAAGAAGAAAATTGCACCTCAATGCGCTCAATTCTCACATTAAAAATATTCAACAATTTAATTTGTCTTCTCCATTATAATTAAATGAGTGTTGTTTACCTCGCCTTAACTCGTGACTTTTATAACTTTACTCACACTTGATTGATGAATACGCTGAAATGAAAAATGTCACATGACATGTTAAAGAGCTATAAAAATCAATGTTACCGTATTGACAGGTACATCACTCTAATTTACTATGGCCCACCCATTATTTTCATTTTTATTCAAAAACAACAAATGGCTACAAACCAGGATAATTTTCCGCTGTAATATTTTCTTAGGAATAGCGATAATTCTTTTATTCCCGCGACAGAAATGTGTTATGGAAACTGTTTTAACGATGTCGTTTTTATTTAATCACATTTCACATTATTCATTGTATAAAGAAGGGGGCCCAGAGAGGAGTTATATAAAGCATATCATTCTTTAATTTTTTTGTGTACAAGTATTTAACATACTCTTATTCATATAGATTGTAATGATCAACCAAAATTTCAGCGTCAATCGTAGAATTATAAGCAAAATACAAAGCTCAAAATTTTGCTAAGTTTGAGTCATATTTTGTTCGCATGAGTTTATTACATTCAGCTTAAGATTTTTAACTTGGTATTTCCTTATTCGGCATTTAAAATGGAAAAAAATGAATGGCCTCGGATCTGTGTCCAAACATAGAATTGTGAGCAAATCTCTGTATCTTGCTTATAATTCGAAGCTTAACACTCAAATATGGTAAGTAAATAGAAATTGTAAACAATTAAACACAAGACACATGCACTATAACAAATAAAGAACACAATTTATTTTTCAAAATGAATCTATACATGTATATACCTACATATTTCCGTCAGCAATATTAAACTTTATTGAAACTGAATAAACTCGAGAAAATGGCGAGCATCTCAACAAAACATATTGCAATTTTCTACCATTACGCAAAAGATGATACCGAATTACCGATTGCATGAATGAATTGCATTTTAGTTCTTTCTTAATACATCAGATGTTGCTTAATTTGCGCAGGTAAACAGTTTGATTTACCGAAGTCTCTGTTTGATTCGATACGTAAAAATCAGGAAATATACAAACGACAGTTCCCAGGTTAACGCAAAGCATAAATGAAAACGAAACGAACATCACAACAAGCTAACACCACCGTCATATGTGAAAACTGTCAACGCATTGAAATATTTAGCCTCAATTTACTTCACAAAATCGGCACCAATGTATTTTGCACGTTTCAAGGATTCCCTTTGTACACGAACTGTTGCACAACAAACAAATTCATCATTATCAGATCGACCTGTTTATCATATAGTGTCATGGCTGCTTTAAACAAAGAACCTCGTTTTAGAATTATGGAATACGAGTCTTGGTAAAATGGGTAAGCAAACCCGGGCCGGGGCAAAATAAAAGACGGGGCAGATCGGCAATCGTCAATTCCAATTACGCATTATTTTGCAGCAATATTTACAGCGAATACAAATAAACTGGTTAGTAAATATCTTGAAATTTTAAGGAGATTGGCAGATTAATAACTGTCAATCTTTTGTTTTGCCCTGGCCTGGTCATGCCTACCCATTTTACCAAGACTCATGGATGCTATAAATTGCTTGAAACACGCCTATACTTTCTTATTATTTTCGTAATAACTCAGATTTGAAACAGAATTAGCCCATAATTTTTGCAATTCATATTTTCCTATCCATAAGGATTACTTATGCTAAATTACATTGAATTTGACTCGGTAGGTCTTGAGAAGAATATTTTAAAAAATGCACCCCCTTTTTTTCTACAGTTTCAATGTTTTCTCCGCTTTGAATGAAGATCTTTCTTTCATTTTTGCAATTTATATTTGCCTTTCCATAAGAATGTTTTGTGCCAAATTTGGCTGAAATTGGCCAAGCAGTTTTAAAATAGAAGTTTCAAATGTAAAAAGTTTACAGACGGACAGACAGACGGTCGACGGACAAAACGTGATCAGAATAGCTCACTTGAGCTTTCAGCTCAGGTGAGCTAAAAACCCTAGCTCTCCCAAATTCCCCACAGTATAATTACAGTATTTACAACACATGCATTCCCCGGTAGTGGGCATTTTCTCACATTGTTCATATAAGGAACACCATTCGTATAATTTTGGGATAATTTGATTGAATTATTACAGGTACTGAATTTTTTCAATTTGTTTTGCATATTCTGGTTCATTAATCAGTGGCGTCGGAAACAAAATAAGCAAAATAAGGGGGCGGGGGCGGGTTATTAAAAATCTTGACAAGCAAAACAATAAGCCCCCCTCCGGTTACGACGACTATGTAAATGCATTAAATTGTTTTATAATGGGATTAGTTATGTGGCGGGTGTTTAAAACAAACTTTAGTATATCTATTTCAATAAAACTGTGTTATACCCGACCTTGCCTTTTAACGAATTTAGTTTAGAAATGAGTTAAGTGGTTTAAAAAAATAGTTAAGGCGAGGACTGGTTAATGTGGTCCCAATTCAAATCGTATCCGTTTTTTTCTTAATCTGAAATACAATTCAAGCAATCAAAACCTGATGTACATGTAACCATTTATTTATATATTTATAAACTTAGTAAATATACATCCACTCCATAAAATATAAAATCCGTCAAACACCAGTGGTAACTTTGTTCCTAATATTTCTCTGGAACATGTAAACTGATCACCACCATATGGTTCACCAATTTCCTTGAGAAATCTGTCTTGCCTTAAACAGAGTCAAAACATCGCTAATATTGAAATATAAAAAAGGTAAGATGTCATTTAGATATTGTTTTTGTAAATACAAAGTACATATAACATAAAAACGCTTTTAAAAAGGTGTGAAAATTTTGCACTCAAAACAACGGCACATTTGTATAATACAGATTTAGTTATTTTTGCTATTGCTATTGACCTAAAAATTATATGATTTTATTATTACATTGGTTCCTTCTAATAACAACGATGCTAACATCAATATCACAATTAGAAATCAGTAAGAGTTATATTCTAAGACTTACAGATATAGCAAGAAAATGGGGTAAGGGGACTTTTTCCTAATCTGTAAATAAGGCATGTTCAACATTTGCTGTTCATTAAAATATAGTTGTTTTCATGAATTATACTTGAAATTTAAAAGTTAAGCAGTTTTGAATTAAATGTATTCAATATATGTTATTTTTGTAAAAATCAAATGACAAATGACCAAACAAACAACAATTCAAAGAGCTTATCTTCTTAGTTAAGCTTTATATTGAATGACTGTATATGAGCCTAGTTTTTCAGTCGCATCTGGCCGAGATCATCTCATCTGATGACATTCTGATGAGGATATTAGTGTAACATAGAGCGACACTGAACTATAACAATGTTTTACGTGTAAATGTAAAATGGTAAGTGTAATTTTTATGTTATCAAAACGATATCAATTCCCATATGTGTCTACAATATTAACGATATTTTTTATCATATTAAACTTATACATTAATTAAAGCATACTGTGAAGCTAATTGTTGTACATATCGTAAAAAGAAGGTGCTGACACAGTCAGTAAAAATGCAGCCAACTATGAATTAATTTCACGTTCAAACTCCACTTACCTTATATTAGCTGTAAATGAAAGGGAAGTTTAGCTGTGAATGAAAGGGAGTTACCTTAATTACTACAATACATCTCTGCATAACGGTCACCCGATAATGTAAATAAACAATTACCACTCATTTAGGCTGGCTAACCAAAATCATATAGACTTATTATCTCATACCTACATCTGGGAGGGATCATCTAACTCTAATAGCATGATAGTCTCTTGTGAACTCGCACAACAACTTTTGCCAATTAGTTTTTTTAATTTTTAATTCAAATTCTTTCGTGAATTTTTTTTAAAAAAAACCATACCGATCTATATAACGTCTAATTTTGCACATAGCCTGCAGATAATGTTTCAAACAATATCCTCCAAGTACAGAAAAATATGTTGGACGAAATTCGAGATGTGACATTTTCTTTTACCAACTTTCTGTTTCATAACGACTAGTATACACACTTTCTTTTTCGCTATTTACGCTTTTGGGCTACCTCAATTCATACTCGAGTACGTAAAAGACACACAGTACGGAGAAATATTCGTGTATTTAAGACACATAGTAAGAATATTGTTTAAAAAAAGCCACAACTTATGATAAGTGTAGTCTTTAATTTATTTCATTACTTTTGAAAGGTCTTTTCCTTAAACATAATTATTTAATTAATGTCTTCCGTTTCCAACGGAAGACCTTGTACTGATTCTGTTGGAAATTTTATTTCGTAAACTGAAGTAAGGTATAATGATGTATACTTCCGCGTTTCCTCGATTCGCAAGCCCTTTAAAGTTATCGGGATCGAGATCCAAATATTATTAAAACTTCCTTCTTCCGCTGGCTTCGCTCTCGAGCAGACGTACTTTTTTCAGACAAAGTATAAAATCGGATTTAATCGACTTGATTTGTCGAAAGTTTTCGAATTTTTTTTCGGTTCAAAACATTAAACTGATAATAAAGGCACGTTGTGCATTTTCTTGACACGTTGTGTGTGTTTTTTGAGGCACGTTGTGCATTTTTGCAATATAAATTGCAATATGAATGACTCGGAGAGTGACCCGTACGAATCGGGACAAAACTCTGAGAGATCCGATATCTCAGATGATAATGATAGTCATCAGGAAACAGAGTTGCATGACAACTCTGATGTTATTTCTTTAGAGGCAGAATCTGATGGAGAAAGATTTGATCCTACAGAAGGTGAGAATTCATTCTCGCTTGATGGCAGCATGGCTGCTTATTGTCAGAAATATTTTTATCAACATTTGACAGAAGACAGCATCAAACGTAACATTTTAGATGCTGCCCCTGTGCCTGCGAATGCTTTCTGTACACCTCCCAAAGTTGATGATTTTGTGGAGGATTTCATAGATTTTAATGCTATGAAATTTTTGAAAATGCAGGATAAAAGCCTGAAATTTATTCAAAAGAAAATTGCTTAGATTATGGGGCCGTTGGCAAAAATCTGGCAGGCTGTAGATGGGGCACGGAAGGGTCAGGAAGAGAATTCAGAGTTCACAGTTCTCGACATGCTGAAACTGGTAGAACAAACAGTTGTTTTAGTTGGTCAAGCTAATGCCACTTGTTTGTACGAGCGGCGTGTTAATTTCCTGGCGAAAATAATGAAAGGTGTTAAGAAAGCGAAAGAACATCTTAAGACTAATGAGCATGATTTGAGTAGAGAGAAGGATGTGCTCTATGGTGAGACAGTATTTAAGGCTCTTGACAGAAAGAGCAAAAGCAAAAAAGAGCCAGAGAGATCTCTAAAGAAATGCAATCAAAAAAGAGGCGCATAGACCAGACATCCCAACCGCCCTTTCGTGCAGGGCCCTCACGTGGGTATGGAAATCGTGGGGGCAGACAGTCTACATGGATGTCGAAACAAGGTAGTCAGAGTAACAGAAAACCTGTGCAGTCTAACTACAAGATTCCAAAGAAACCAAGATCAGGAGAAAACAGGTATGAAAATTACCAATGGTATTCCTCTTGTTATGGAACACATAACAAAAATATCATGTCTGAACAACCTACATGCCTCAGTGATACATCTCAGGTTCAAAGAAATTTGTCAAGACAAAATACCCCTAGCGGGAAGATTAGAAGCATTTCGAGAAAACTGGGAAATGATAACAAAAGATCAAAACTTATTGGAGAGTATTTCAGGTTACAAAATAGAATTCAGTTCAGAACCAATTCAGAGATTTCAACCAAAACAAATAAAATTATCAGAACAAGAAATGCAAACTCTAAATTCAGAAATAGAGGAGATGCTGGTCAAACAGGCAGTGGAGGTTGTTCAGACAAAAACAAATTGTCAGTTTGTCAGTCAATGTCAGCCCCAAAAAAGATGGGGGAATGAGACCAATATTCAATCTGAAAACTCTAAACCAATTTGTAGTATACAATCACTTCAAAATGGAGGGGTTTCAGGTAGTAAAAAACTTGATACAGAGAAGGGATTGGTTATGCAAAGTAGATCTAAAGGATGCATACTTTTGCATACCAATATGCAAAAATCACAGAAAATATCTAAGGTTTCAGTACAAAGGACAGATGCTACAGTACAAAGGACTGCCATTTGGACTGGCATCAGGTCCGAGACTTTTCGCAAAAATAATGAAACCAGTCATTGCGCTATTAAGACCCATAGGAGTCCGCCTTGTGATTTACTTAGACGACATATTGTTGCTAAATCAATCACAAGAAGGGCTCTCAAGAGACAGAGACACACTCTTATGGTTGCTTCACAATCTAGGTTGGTTAATAAACTGGAAAAAATCAGTTCTAACCCCATGTCAGCAACTAGAATTTCTGGGTCTAACAATAAATTCAGTGGAAATGGAGATAACTCTATCAGCAACCAAAGTAGAGAGTATCAAAAGAAAATGTACTGACATGATCAGCAAAACAGAAGTGTCAATACAAGAGTTATCAAGTTTAATAGGAACACTGAATGCTACAGTAGAAGCTGTCATCCCAGCCTCACTGTATGTGAGGGAGCTTCAAATGTTTCAAACAAAATGCCTGCTAAAATCAAAAAGAAATTATCAACAAATGATAATACTCCCAAAAACTTCCAGAGGGGAGATAAACTGGTGGCTACAGCAGCTGGAACATTGGAATGGAAAACAAATTCGACTGTCCTCAAACCCGGACTTGGTAATAGAAATTTTAACAGATGCCTCGAAAACAGGGTGGGGGGCAGTATGTCTCACTCAGAACTTAAGAATGGGGGGGGGGGAGGGGGCTTGGAACCCCTCAGAGAAAAAATTGCATATCAATGTACTGGAACTGAAAGCAGTACAGTTTGCAATTCAATCACTGACCAAACACAAACAGAACATTCATGTTCACATCAAATCAGACAACACAACAGTTGTTGCATATCTGAACAAAATGGGGGGGGGGGGACCAGATCAGAACTGTTATTACAAACAACAAAGCAGATCTGGACCCACTGTCTATCCAAAAAGATCATGATTACTGCAGAACATATACCCGGAATACAGAATGTTCAAGCAGACTTGGAGAGTCGTCAGATGACGGATACCAGCAACTGGATGCTGAACAAGGGAATATTCAAACAAATAAATCAGATGTGGGGGCCATTAAAAATAGATCTCTTTGCAGACAGGTTGAACACACAACTGGAAAATTACATGAGTTGGCGTCCAGACCCATATACAATGGGAATGGATGCATTCCAGATACCCTGGAACAACAAAAGAGGGTATGCTTTCCCTCCATTTTGCCTAACAACAAGATGTTTGTCCAAAGTTCTGAAAGAAAAGTCAGAAATTGTCATAATAACTCCAGCATGGCAGACTCAACCATACTATCCACTACTTCTGACCTTGTCAATAGACAACCCAATTCTTTTACCTCCCATGAAAAACCTGCTACTGTCACCAAAGGGAGTAGTGCATCCACTAGTCAGCAATCAAACCTTAAAGCTAGGGGCTTGGAAGGTTTCAGGAGACAAAAACAAGCAGCAGGAGTTTCGGAACAAACTTCCGAACTCTTGGCTGCAGGTTGGAGACAAGGAACTCAGACAGCTTACAACAGCTGTTGGAGACAGTGGGATAGCTGGTGTCAATCAAAACAAATTGATCCATTTCAAACCTCTGTGGAATATGTAGCTGATTTTTTGGCAGAGTTATATGCAAAAGGCTATGAGTATAGGACAATTAACAGCTACAGGTCTGCAATATCTGCATTCCATGCGGGAATTGAAGGCAACAAAATTGGTAAACATGACCTCATTTGTCAACTTATGACAGGAATTTTCAACAAAAACCCACCAAGGCCAAGATACATGCAAATGTGGGATGTAAATAAAGTGCTCTCATATATCATAGGCATGGAAAATAACAAAGATTTGTCACTGAAGGACATTTCAATGAAGCTGTGTATGTTAATGGCTCTTGCCTCAGCAAGCAGGTCATCTGAAATTCACAAATTTGATATTGAGAACATGAATATCACTGAAGATGAAATTATATTTACTTTGAAAAGTTTAACAAAGTCAAGGAGAGTGGGACAAAGCCCAATTTCAGTCAAGTTCACAAAATATGAAGAACACCCAAAATTAGATATAATTTCTTGTACAATGGAATATTTGGAGAAAACCAAAATAATAAGGGCAGAAGAAAAACAGTTGTTTGTAAGTTTCATAAAACCACATAAAGCAGTTAAATCCTGTACAATAGCAAATTGGCTGAAAAATCTGTTAGCACTGTCTGGAATAGATGTCTCAGTTTTCAAACCCCACTCAACAAGAGGTGCAAGTACTTCCAAAGCTAACAAGTATGGTTTATCAATTGAACAGATTATCAACAAAGGAAATTGGAAGTCTTGTAAAACTTTTAAAAAGTTCTACCATTGTCCAATTGTTGATGATGATAACAAATTTCAGGAAATTGTTTTGAAACTATAATTCTAATGGGCTTTAAACAATACATCATTATACCTTACTTCAGTTTACGAAATAAAATTGAAAATTTTATAAGTGCGCTTTAGCGCACGCAATGAAATTATAATTTTATGAGTAAACTGAAGTAAGGTATAACATTCCCACCCAGCCCATCTTCCCAAATCAGTTTACTTATGTTTATCAGTTTATAACATACAATGTATAGTTTACCATAGTATAAAAAAAAAAAAAAAAACAAAAAACAAAAAAACAAACAAACAATAATAATAATAACAAGAGCAAAGCTCGTTGCAAAGCAACGAGTGGGTCTTCCGTTAATGTCGGAAGTAAAGCTGGAAGTTCCTGTAAGAAGCAGAGCTCTTAAACCAATAACAAAAGTAACTAAAATAAAAAGATGAAAAAATCGAATTATTCCTGGTACGACTTAACAAAATACGAATGATTTTAAGTACGACTTAACAAAAAACTTTCCGATTTCAAGAACGACTTAACAAAAAAAAATCCGAATTTGTTCAAGTACGACTTAACAACTATTTTTTGGTACGAGTTAATTTAACTTTTAACTTTATGCTATTTTTTAAACCAATAGCGTGGAATCAAAATTTCCGGAAAAATCAATTTTTAAATCCCAATATCTCTGTAATGAATCATCCGATTTAAAAACGGTTTTCTGTGTTAAATTCAGCATTTTTATTTTTACAAAATACATATACGTTTTTTATTTGATCAAAAAATTCAAATTTTCGAAAAATTTGATTTACTTCCGGTTTCGACCGGAAGTGACGGATTTCATTTCCAGCCTTATTACAGAGGTAAAACGATCAATATATAAGCTCTTAAAATTTCAACTTTCTATCTTGAATCGTTTTTGAAAAAGCCGCGGACAAAATGACTTTTTGAAAATTTTTAAAAATGACGTAACGTAAAAACGGAAGTGACTTTGCTATAGAAACTTTAACATCTTTGAGGCATTATAATTTCACATTATCTCTGAAAGTTTCATAAAAATCGGTCAAAAACTTTTTGAGTTATGAAGCCGAAAAGAAGTCAGAAAAAAAAGAAAAAGTATAACAATAACTAGAGCAAAGCTCGTTGCAAAGCAACGAGTGGGTCTTCCGTTAATGTCAGAAGTAAAGCTGGAAGTTCCTGTCAGAAGCAGAGCTCTAAAACCAACAACAAGAGTAACGAAAATAAAAAGATGAAAAAATCGAATTATTCCTGGTACGACTTAACAAAATACGAATGATTTTAAGTACGACTTAACAAAAACATTTCCGATTTCAAGAACGACTTAACAAAAAAAATCCAAATGTGTTCAAGTACGACTTAACAATTATTTTTGGTAAGAGTTAATTTTACTTTGAATATTACGTTTTTTTTTAAACCAAGGAAGCGGAATCAAAATTTCCGGAAAAATCAATTTTTAAACCCCGATATCTCTGTTATGCATCGTCCGATTTTGAAACGGCATTCAGTGTTAGATTCAGCTTAATAAGCTCTACAAAACACACATTCGTTTTCGATTTGATCAGAAAATTCATTTTTTCGAAAAAATTGTTTCACTTCCGGTTTCGACCGGAAGTGACAAAATAAATTTTTCTGTACATTTGCCATAAGTCAATCCGCAGATTTACAATCACAGAGAATTTCAAGTTTTTATAAACAGCCGTTTACGAGAAAAGTGCTGGACAAAATCACTTTTTGAAAATTTTTAAAATGACGTAACTAGAAACCGGAAGTGACTTAATGACTAAAAGTTTGAAGGCTTCAAGGGACAAGAAATTAGAATAATCCCTGAAAATTTCTTGCAAATTGGTTGAATAGTTTTTGAGATATAAAGCAAAAAAGAAGTCAGAAGGAAAAACAAGAAGAATAATAATAATAAAAAAAAACAATAGAATAACAAGAGGGTCTTCCATTGAAAACGGGAGACCCTAAAAAGAAACCGAAGAATAACAAGAGGGTCTTCCGTTGAAAACTTTATTCTTATTAAGGTCTTCCGTTTCCAACGGAAGACCTTATTGTTTTTGCTTTGTTTCTTTTTCCCTATTATTAGGGTCTTCCGTTTCCGACGGAAGACCCTCTTGTTATTCTACGGTTTCTTTTTCTTTATTCTTATTAAGGTCTTCCGTTTCCAACGGAAGACCTTATTGTTTTTCTTCGGTTTCTTCTTCCCTATTATTATTATTTTTGTTTTTTTTTCTTACAAATTTTGTGCACGCGAGTTCTCGGCAATGGCTCGGCCGATTTTCATGAAACTTTCAGATCAAATAGATATTGATCTGAACCTTATTGGAAATTTTTTATTTTGATGACGTCATTTCCGTTTCAGAGATATTGACGTTTAAGCGATTTTCAGAGGGTCAGCTTGTCCGTCGAACTTCTCCTAAACGATAAAAGATATCAAATTCAAATTTTAAGGAATTGTAGACGAATGATTGTAGTTTTGTCTAAAGTGAGCCATTTATGTTTGGTGCACAAGGCGCCGAAGCTCGCCTGGACCCGAAAATTGAGATATAAAAAATGTAGTGATTTTTCTTGGTTTTCTTTAATTATCTCTTTTCTCGAAAATATTTTGTTAAGACATGTAGAGCAATTAAAATTTATTTTTACAAGAGCTTTTATTTGAGATCAAGAAAAAAGGACTGGCCCTTCAAATTAGGGGCCGATAAGACTCTAAAGTCTTTTGATGATAACTTTTTCATGTGAAATATTTTGTGATACCTTATTAAAACAATTATGTTTATTCTAACGTTATTCACCTATACATGGCAATCATTTACTCCTATATTACGTAATTAGGGATTTTAAGGGGCCAGAACTCCAAAACTTTGATGCTCAATATCTCTAAATGGAGAAACATTATGATAAGCAATATTGAACAAAAGATGCTCAAAATATTGAGCTTATCAATCTGCAACAATAATTTCTTTGTTATGCGGTCCCTGAAAGGAGTTACAGGGTCGGCCCCTAAAACGACCCTCTCCAGATATCTCCAGAACGGTACAGAATTTTTAAAGACTTGTTGAACAAAATGTGTTTGAATTGGAAAGAGCTTTCATTTGAGATCAAGAAAAAGGGG
The DNA here is from genome assembly GCF_902806645.1 of Magallana gigas. Taxonomy (NCBI): domain Eukaryota; kingdom Metazoa; phylum Mollusca; class Bivalvia; order Ostreida; family Ostreidae; genus Magallana; species Magallana gigas. The sequence continues at coordinate 53,731,378 of NC_047563.1, forward strand.
CTGGCCCTTCAAATTAGGGGCCGATAAGGCTCTAAAATCTTTTGATGATAACTTTTTCATGTGAAATATTTTGTGATACGTCATAGAAACAATTATGTTTATTCTAACGTTATTCACCTATACATGGCAATCATTTACTCCTATATTACGTAATTAGGGATTTTAAGGGGCCAGAACTCCAAAACTTTGATGCTCAATATCTCTAAATGGAGAGACATTTTTATAAGCAATATTGAACAAAGGATGCTCAAAATATTGAGCTTATCAATCTGCAACAATAATTTCTTTGTTATCCGGTCCCTGAAAGGAGTTACAGGGTCGGCCCCTAAAACGACCCTCTCCAGATATCTCCAGAACGGTACAGAATTTTTAAAGACTTGTTGAACAAAATGTGTTTGAATTGGAAAGAGCTTTCATTTGAGATCAAGAAAAAGGGGCTGGCCCTTCAAATTAGGGGCCGATAAGGCTCTAAAATCTTTTGATGATAACTTTTTACTGTAAAATATTTTGTGATACGTCATAGAAACAATTATGTTTATTCTAACGTTATTCACCTATACATGGCAATCATTTACTCCTATATTACGTAATTAGGGATTTTAAGGGGCCAGAACTCCAAAACTTTGATGCTCAATATCTCTAAATGGAGAGACATTTTGATAAGCAATATTGAACAAAGGATGCTCAAAATATTGAGCTTATCAATCTGCAACAATAATTTCTTTGTTATGCGGTCCCTGAAAGGAGTTACAGGGTCGGCCCCTAAAACGACCCTCTCCAGATATCTCCAGAACGGTACAGAATTTTTAAAGACTTGTTGAACAAAATGTGTTTGAATTGACAAGAGCTTTCATTTGAGATCAAGAAAAAGGGACTGGCCCTTCAAATTAGGGGCCAATAAGGCTCTAAAATCTTTTGATGATAACTTTTTACTGTAAAATATTTTGTTATCCGTCATGAAACAATTATGTTTATTCTAACGTTATTCACCTATACATGGCAATCATTTACTCCTATATTACATAATTAGGGATTTTAAGGGGCCAGAAGTCCAAAACTTTGATGCTCAATATCTCTAAATGGAGACACATTTTGATAAGCAATATTGAACAAAATATGCTCAAAATATTGAGCTTATCAATCTGCAACAATAATTTCTTTGTTATGTGGACCCTGAAAGGAGTTACAGGGTCGGCCCCTAAAACGACCCTCTCCAGATATCTCAAAAACGGTACAGAACTTTTAAAGAACTTGTTGAGCAAAATGTGCTTAAATTGGAAAGAGCTTTCATTTGAGATCAAGAAAAAGGGGCTGGCCCTTCAAATTAGGGGCCGATAAGGCTCTAAAGTCTTTTGATGATAACTTTTTACTGTAAAATATTTTGTGATACCTTATAAAAACAATTATGTTTATTCTAACGTTATTCACCTATACATGGCAATCATTTACTCCAATATTACGTAATTAGGGATTTTAAGGGGCCAAAACTCCAAAACTTTGATGCTCAATATCTCTAAATGGAGAAACATTTTATAAGCAATTTTGAACAAAATATGCTCAAAATATTAAGTTTATCAATCTGCAACAATAATTTCTTTGTTATGCGGTCCCTCAAAGGAGTTTCAGGGTCGGCCCCTAAAACGACCCTCTCCAGATATCTCCAGAACGGTACAGAATTTTTAAAGACTTGTTGAACAAAATGTGTTTAAATTGACAAGAGCTTTCATTTGAGATCAGGAAAAAGGGGCTGGCCCTTCAAATAAGGGGCCAATAAGGCTCTAAAATCTTTTGATGATAACTTTTTACTGTAAAATATTTTGTGATACGTCATAGAAACAATTATGTTTATTCTAACGTTATTCACCTATACATGGCAATCATTTACTCCTATATTACGTAATTAGGGATTTTAAGGGGCCAGAACTCCAAAACTTTGATGCTCAATATCTCTAAATGGAGAAACATTTTGATAAGCAATATTGAACAAAGGATGCTCAAAATATTGAGCTTATCAATCTGCAACAATAATTTCTTTGTTATGCGGTCCCTGAAAGGAGTTACAGGGTCGGCCCCTAAAACGACCCTCTCCAGATATCTCCAGAACGGTACAGAATTTTTAAAGACTTGTTGAACAAAATGTGTTTAAATTGACAAGAGCTTTCATTTGAGATCAAGAAAAGGGGCTGGCCCTTCAAATTAGGGGCCGATAAGGCTCTAAAGTCTTTTGATGATAACTTTTTACTGTAAAATATTTTGTGATACGCCATAGAAACAATTATGTTTATTCTAACGTTATTCACCTATACATGGCAATCATTTACTCCTATATTACGTAATTAGGGATTTTAAGGGGCCAGAGCTCCAAAACTTTGATGCTCAATATCTCTAAATGGAGAAACATTTTATAAGCAATTTTGAACAAAATATGCTCAAAATATTGAGCTTATCAATCTGCAACAATAATTTCTTTGTTATGCGGTCCCTCAAAGGAGTTTCAGGGTCGGCCCCTAAAACGAGACCCTCTCCAGATATCTCCAGAAGAGTACAGAATTTTTAAAGACTTGTTGAACAAAATGTGTTTGAATTGACAAGAGCTTTCATTTGAGATCAAGAAAAAGGGGCTGGCCCTTCAAATTAGGGGCCGATAAGGCTCTAAAATCTTTTGATGATAACTTTTTACTGTAAAATATTTTGTGATACGTCATAGAAACAATTATGTTTATTCTAACGTTATTCACCTATACATGGCAATCATTTACTCCTATATTACGTAATTAGGGATTTTAAGGGGCCAGAGCTCCAAAACTTTGATGCTCAATATCTCTAAATGGAGAAACATTTTATAAGCAATTTTGAACAAAATATGCTCAAAATATTGAGCTTATCAATCTGCAACAATAATTTCTTTGTTATGCGGTCCCTCAAAGGAGTTTCAGGGTCGGCCCCTAAAACGACCCTCTCCAGATATCTCCAGAACGGTACAGAATTTTTAAAGACTTGTTGAACAAAATGTGTTTGAATTGACAAGAGCTTTCATTTGAGATCAAGAAAAAGGGGCTGGCCCTTCAAATTAGGGGCCGATAAGGCTCTAAAATCTTTTGATGATAACTTTTTACTGTAAAATATTTTGTGATACGTCATAGAAACAATTATGTTTATTCTAACGTTATTCACCTATACATGGCAATCATTTACTCCTATATTACGTAATTATGGATTTTAAGGGGCCAGAAATCCAAAACTTTGATCCTCTATATCTCTAAATGAAGGAAAATTTTCCACATACGTTTCGTTGACGAAGATCAAGAGCAAGGTCATTCCGTATTTTAAAAATCGGACGGAAGACCTCCTCGTTGCTCGCAACGAGATCGTGTCTAGTTATTCTTTTTTTTCTTTTTCTGACTTTTTTGGAGCGTTATTTCTCAAAAACTACCCAACCGATTTGCAAGAAATTTTTAGGAGTGATAGAACATCATCGTCGCTACATATTATTAAATTTTTGCATGATGACGTCACTTCCGGTTTCAGATAAAGATGATTTTGTAAATTTTTAAGGGCATTTTGTCAACGCATCTCCTCCGAAACTAAACAAGATAGAAGCTTGAAATTTTCAGGGGTTGTAGATGAATGTCTGTAGATGTACCCCCATGCTTCCAATTATGAAAATTGCTCAAGGCCTCGAAGCTCGCCTGAACCTGAAAATTAGCACAAAATTTTTCCACGAAATTTTTGCACATTTTCTGTAATACCTTTCGATGTGCACATAATTTGTTAAAACATGTAATGCAAAAGTTGTTTCAATTTTAACGAGTTTGCCTTTGATATCAAGAAAAAGGGGCTGACCCCTCAAATTAGGGGCCAAGGGGGCTCTAAAGTCTTCTTACAATAACTCTTTACTGAACAATAATTTGTTATTAATTATATAAGCAAAAATGTTCATTGTACAGCTGTTAATCTATACAGTATCATACTTAAGTCATATGTTACGTAATTAGGGGTTTCAAGGGGCCAGAAGTTCAAAACTTTGATCATTAATATCTGAAAAAGGAGAAATAATTTTAAAAGCATTGTAGAACAAAAGTTGCTTAAAATGGTGTTCTTGTCAATATGCTACCTTAAATGCTTTTGTTTATGACCCCATTTAGGAGTTCAAGGGTCGGCCCCTTAAACACATTCGTACAGATATCTCAAGAACGGTTAACATTTCATGAACACTTGTTGAACAAAATGTGTTTAAATTTGCAAAACCTTAAATTTGATATCAAGAAAAAGGGGCTGGCCTCTCAAATTAGGGGCCAAAAGGGCTCTAATTTCTTTTAACAATAACTCTTTACTGAACAATATTTTGTTATTAATTATAGAAGCAAAAATGTTCATTGTACAGCTGTTCATCTATACAGTACAATACCAAAGTCATATATTAAGAAATTAGGGGTTTCAAGGGGCCAGAACTCAAAACTATGATCATTTATATCTGAAAAAGGAGAAATATTTTAAAAAGCAATGTAGAACAAAAGTTGTTCAAAATAATGTTCTGAACAATTTAAACCAAAAGTTTAGTTGTTAGTGGCCCCGGTAAGGGGTTAAAGGGTCGGCCCCTAAAACACATTTGTACAGATATCTCGAGAACGGTTTACAATTCATGAACACTTGTAGAACAAAAAATGTTTATATTAGCGAGACCTTTTATTTGATCAAGAAAAAGGGGCTGGCCCCACAAATTAGGGTGTACAAGGGCTACTAAGTCTTTTTATGATAACCCTTTTCTGACCAATAATTTGATATTTATTATAATGCAACAAAGCAGCTTTTATTAAGCTTAATTAAAAACTGAAATCCGTTTCAAATCAGACGATGCATTACAGAGATATCGGAGTTTAAAAGTTGATTTTTCCGGAAATTTTCTTTCCGCATCCTTGGTTTAAAAAATAGCGTAATGTTTATAGTAAAATTAACTCGTACCAAAAATAATTGTTAAGTCGTACTAAAACACTTTCGGATTTTTTTGTTAAGTCGTTCTTGAAATCAATAAGGTTTTTGTTTAATCGTACTTAAACTCATTCGGGTTTTGTTAGGTCGTACCAGGAATAACTCGATTTTTTCATCTTTTTATTTTAGTTACTCTTGTTATTGGTTTAAGAGCTCTGCTTCTTACAGGAACTTCCAGCTTTACTTCCGACATTAACGGAAGACCCACTCGTTGCTTTGCAACGAGCTTTGCTCTAGTTTTATTATTTATTTTTTTTTTTTTCTGACTTTTTTCGAAAACTATTTCTCGTGAACTACTCGACCGATTTGCATGAAATTTTCAGGACATATTGAGCATTAAAAGTACTTGATATTATAAAATTTCTACTTGATGACGTCACTTCCTGTTCGAGATTTTGAGGATTTAGTGAAATTTTAAGGCCCATTTTGTCCACGTAACTTCTCAAAAACTAATTGAGATAGAAATATGAAACTTTCAGGGATAGTAGGTGAATGTCTGTAGATGATCCCATTTATTTGATTTTTTGAAAAATGCACAAGGCGGCGAAGCTCGCCTGAGCTCAAAAATTGGCACCAATTTTTTTCATGAAATTTTCGCACATTTTCGGCCCTAGCTTTTAATGTGTAAATATTTTGTTAAGACATGTAATGCAAAAGTTGTTCAGATTAACTAAATCTTTCGTTTGATTTCAAGAAAAAGGGGCCAGCCCCTCAAATAAGGGGCTAAGAGTGCTCTAAAGTATTTTTGCAATAACTCTTTACTGCAAAATGATTTGTTATCAATCATAGAACCAACAAGGTTCATAGTACATCTGTTTATCTAAACATACCATGTCGAAGTCATATGTTACGTAATTAGGGGCTTTAAGGGGCCAAAAGTCCGAAATTTTGATCTTAAATATCTTAAAAAGGAGAAATATTTTGATTAGAATTATAAAACAAAAAATGCTTAAAATAATGTTCTTAATAATATGCTCCCTAAAAAAATTTTGTCGGTGATCCCAGTAAGGATTGTAAGGGTAGGCCCCTAAAACACAATTGTTCAGATATATTTAGAACGGTCAACAATTTCAGAACACTTGTTGAACAAAATGTGTTTATATTTACAAGACCTTTTATTTGATATCAAGAAAAAGGGGCTGGCCACTCAAATAAGGGGCCAAGAGGGCTGTAAATTCTTTCTATAATAACTCTAAACTGAAAAATAATCTGTTATCAATTATAGAACCAAAAATGTTCATTGTACATCTGTTTATCTATACGGTACCATACATATGTCATATGATACGTAATTAGGGGTTTCAAGGGGCCATATGTCCAAAACTTTGATATTCATATCTAGAAAAGGAGAATTATTTTGAAAGGAATTATAGAACAAAAAATGCTTAAAATAATGTTCTTAACGATATGGTATCTAAAACATATACAGTCGGTTCAAGCATATATTTTACAACATACACCATAGCATAGCATAGCATTGCAATCTCAAAGCATAGCATTGAAATCTCATAGCATAGCATTGGAATCTCATACCATAGCATACAATTTCATAGAATAGCATTCGTCATATCATACCATATCATACCATAGCATAGCATACAAAATTCTTTTAACGCGGTTTTGAATGTTTTTATTTGAAAAAATAAATGTTAACATCATAGATTTGTGGTAAACTTTGGCTTCTTATTATTTTACCTCAAAATGTGTGGAACTCTTCTGTGTATGGAGGCGTTTTTGTTCATATCTCATAGCATACCATAGCATACCATATCATTAAGCCCTTCATTTCAATTTCTCATAGCATAGCAAACAAATCTCATAGCATAGCATACAAATCTCATAGCATATCATTAAAATCGCAGACCATAGCATAAGTTTGTAAAAGATATGCATGAAATGACTGTATGTTGGTGGCCCTGCTAAGGAGTTTAAGGGTCGGCCCCTAAAACACAATTGTTCGGATATCTCTAGAACGGTCAACAATTCGTGAATACATGTTGAACAAAATATGTTTATATTTACAAGACCTTTCAGTTGATATCAAGAAAAAAGGAGTGACCCCTCAGATAAGGGGCCAAAGGGGCTACGAAGACTTTTCATAATAACTTATTTTTTGCGATAATTTGTTATTAATTATAATAACACAAAATAAGAGCTTATTATTCATAATTCAAAACTGAAATCCGTTCTTAAATCGGACGATGCAATACAGAGATATAGGGGTTTAAAAATTGATTTTTCCGGACATTTTGATTCCACATTCTTGGTTAAGAAAATAGTTTTATGTTCAGAGTTAAATTAACTTGTAACTAAAATTATTCGATAATTGTTGAATCGTACTTTTACACATTCGGATTTGTATTTGCTAAGTCGTTCTTGAAATCGATAAGCTTTGTTAATTCGTACTTGGAATCATTCGGATTTTGTTAATTCGTACGAAGAATAATTCGATTTTTTTTCGTCTTAGTTTCTTATGTTGGTTTAAGAACCCTCCTTTTTGCAGGAACTTTTAGCTTTACTTTCGACATTACCGGAAGACCCACTCGTTGCTTTGCAACGAGCTTTGCTCTAGTTATTTTTCTTTTTTTTCTTACAAATTTTGTCCGCGCGAGTTCTCGGCAATGGCTCGGCCGATTTTCGTGAAACTTTTAGATCTGATAGATATTGATCTGAACCTTATTGGAAATTTTTTATATTGATGACGTCATTTCCGTTTCCGATATTTTAACGTAATAGCGATTTTTGGAGGCTTAGTTTGTCCATGCAACTACTCCTAAACCATAAAAGATATTGAATTCAAATTTTCAGGGATTGTAGACAAAAGATTGTAGATGTGTATGATGTCAATCAAATTTGTCTGATTAAAAAGGCGTCGAAGCTCGCCTGGGCCTGAAAACTGAGTTTAAAAAACATCGTAATTTTTCTAGGTTTTCTGTGTTTATCTCTTTTATGAAAAATATTTTGTTAAAACATGTATAGGAAAAAAAGTTAATATTTACAGGACCTTTTATTTGAAATCATGAAAAAGGGGCTGGCCCCTCAAGTTAGGGGACAGAAGGGCTCTAAAGTCTTTAATCTGTATCCCTTTACTGAGAGATATTTTGTGAATGGTTATAGAAGCAAATATGTTTATCTCAAAGTTATGTATCCAAGCAATGTAAAGATTTTGTTATATGTTTTTAACAATATGCAACCATCAAAATTTCGTTAAACGGCCCCTATAAGGAGATAAGGGATCGGCCCCTAAAACCTTCTTTCTCATTTATCTCTAGAACGGTAACGATTTTCTAAACACTTGTTGAACAAAATTTGTTAAGAATTAAATGACCTTTCATTTAATATCAAGAAAAAGGGGCTGGTCCCTCAAAAAAGGGAACCAAAGGGCTCTAAAGTCTTTAATCTGAAGCCCTTTACTGAGAGATATTTTGTGAAAGCTTATAGAAGCAAATATGTTTATCTCAAAGTTATGTATCCAAGCAATGTAAAGATTTTGTTATATGTTACGTAATTAAGGGTTTTAAGGGGCCAAAAGTCCAAAATTTCGATCACCCATATCTCGGAAAGGAAAAATATTTTGTAATGCAATACAGAAGAAAAGTTGTTCAAATTAATGTTCTTTATAATATGCAACCTCCAAAATTTCGTTAAACGGCCCCTATAAGGAGATAAGGGATCGGCCCCTAAAACCTTATTTCTCATATATTTCCAGAACGGTATCTGTTTTCTAAACACTTGTTGAACAAAATTTGTTAAAAGTTAAATGACCTTTCATTTAATATCAAGAAAAAGGGGCTGGCCCCTCAAATAAGGGGACCAAAGGGCTCTAAATTCTTTTATCTGTAGCCCTTTACTGAGAGATATATAGTGAAAGGTTATAAAAGCAAATATGTTTATCTCACAGTTATGTATCCAAGCAATGTAATGGTTTTATTATGTGTTACGTATTTAAGGGTTTTTAGGGGCCAAAAGTCGAAAATTTCGATCACCCATATCTCAGAAAGAAAAAATACTTTGAAATGCAATACAAAAAAAAGTTGTTCAAAATGATGTTCTTAACAATATGCAACCTTCAAATTTTCGTTAAACGGCCCCTATAAGGAGATAAAGGATCGGCTCCAAAAACCTTCTTTCTCATATATCTCCAGAACGGTAACAGAAAAAAACACTTGTTGACAAAATGTTTTCAGAACTAAATGTCCTTTCATTCGATTTCAAGAAAAAGGGGCTGGCCCCTTAAATTAGGGGATCAAAGGGCTCTTAAAGAATTTATCAAAAGCCTTGTAATGGGAGCCATCTTGTGAAAGGTTATTAAAGCTAGATTAGGTATAATACGTTTATATATCCTTACAATATAATGATTTGCTCTTGTGTTACCCAATTAGGGTTTTTAGATGTAAAAAACTTTAATCTTTTCAATCTTAATTGGAATAAACGCAAGTATTTTAAAAAGCAAAGTAATAGAACTTATAAAAAGCGATACATTAAAGCATAAGTACTTCACTCCTTTTTCCATATCATGTTTTGTTGTCGAAAATCAAAGACGATGATGTCATATTTTCTTCTAAAAATCGGACGGAAGACCTCCTCGTTGCTCGCAACGAGATCGTGTCTAGTTAGGGTCTTCCGTTTCCAACGGAAGACCCTTTTGTTTTTCTTCGGATTCTTTTTCATTATTATTATTCTTCCTCTGACTTTTATTTTGGCTTATATCTCAAAAACTATTCGATCAATTTCCACGAAATTTTCAGAACTTGTTTGATATTGTTAATACTCGAGGTTATTAAAATTTTAACTTATGACGTCACTTCCACTTTCATAAATTGACGATTTTGTAAAGTTTTAATGGTCATTTTGTCCACGCATCTCCTCCGAAACTGATCAAGATAAAAGCTTGAAATTTTCAGGGATTGTAGATAAATGTATGTAGATGTACCCCATTGCCTTCACTTATGAAAATCATACAAGGCTTTGAAGCTCGCCTGAACCTGAAAATTGGCACCAAATTTTGCAACGAAATATCTTAACATTTTCTGAAATATCTTTTGATGTATACATATTTTGTTACATAATGTAATGCAAAAGATGTTTATTTTTGCAAGACCTTTAATTTGATATCAAGAAAAAGGGGCTGGCCCCTCAAATTAGGGGCCAAGAGGGCTCTAAATTCTTCTAACAATAACCTTTTACTGAACAATATTTTGTTATCAATCATAGAACCAAAAATGTTTATTGTACAACTGTTTATCTATACAGTACCATAGCTAAGTCATATGTTACGTAATTAGGGGTTTCAAGGGGCCAGAAGTTCAAAACTTTGATCATTTTTTTCGGAAAAAGGAGAAACATTTTGAAAAGCAATGTAGAACAAAAGTTGTTCAAAATAATGTTCTGTACAATATGCCACCTTCAAATTTTTGTTGATGGCCCCATTAAGGTGTTAAAGGGTCGGCCCCTAAAACACATTTGTACAGATATTTCAAGAACGGTTAACACTTTGTGAACACTTGGTGAACAAAATCTGTTTATATTTGCAAGACCTTTAATTTGATATCAAGAAAAAGGGGCTGACCCCTCAAATTAGGGGCCATGAGGGCTCTTAACTCTTCTTATAATAACTCTTTACTGAACAAAAATTTGTTATTAATCATAGAAGCAAAAATGTTCACTGTACAGCTGTTTATCTTTACAGTACCATGCCTAAGTCATATATTACGTTATTAGGGGTTTCAAGGGGCCAGAAGTTCAAAACTTTGATCATTAATATCTGAAAAAGGAGAAATATTTTGAAAAGCAATGTAGAACAAAAAATGTTAAGAATAATGTTCTTAACAATATGGCAACTAAAAATTTTTTATTGGTGGCCCCGATAAGGAGTTAAAGGGTCGGCCCCAAAAACACAGCTGTTCAGATATCTCGAAAATGTTTAACAATTCGTGAATACATGTGAACAAAATATGTTAACATTTGCAAGACCTTTTATTTGATATAAAGAAAAAAGGGCTAGTCCCTCAAATTAGGGGCTAAAAGGACTAGTAAGTCTTTTTATAATAACTTTTTTTCTAAGCGATAATTTGATATTTTTCATATAGCAAAAACAAAGAACTTTTTAAGCTTAATATAACGCTGAACTTCGTTTTTAAAATCGGACCATGTACTACAGAGAAATTGGGGTTTAAAATTTGATTTTTCCGGAAATTTTGATTCAGCGTTCTCGGGAATAGCGTGAAGTTAAATGTAAAATTAATTCGTACCAAAAATAATCGTGTCAAGTCGTACATGAACACATTCGGGTTTATTTTGTTAAGGCATTCTTGAAATCGAAAAGGTTTTTGTTGAGTCGTACTTAAGATTATTTTGATTTTGTTAAGTCGTACCAAGAATTATTCGATTTCTTTTTTATTGTTTTAGTTACTAATGTTATTGGCTTAAGGACTCTTCTTCTTACAGGTACTTTTAGATGTTCTCTCGACATTAACGGAAGACCCACTCGATGCTTTGCAACGAGCTTTGCTCTAGTTATTCTTTTTTTTCTTTTTCTGACTTTTTTGGAGTGTTATTTCTCAAAAACTACCCAACCGATTTGCACAAAATATTTAAGAGTGATAGAACATCATCGTTGCTACATATTATAAAATTTTTGCATGATGACGTCACTTCCGGTTTCAGATATAGATGATTTTGTAGATTTTTAAGGGTCATTTTGTCCACGCACCTCCTCCGAAACTAAACAAGATAGAAGCTTGAAATTTTCAGGGGTTGTAGATGAATGTCTGTAGATGTACCCCCATGCTTCCAATTATGAAAATTGCTCAAGGCCTCGAAGCTCGCCTGAACCTGAAAATTAGCACAAAATTTTTCCACGAAATTTTTGCACATTTTCTGTAATACCTTTCGATGTGCACATAATTTGTTAAAACATGTAATGCAAAAGTTGTTTCAATTTTCACGAGCTTGCCTTTGATATCAAGAAAAAGGGACTGACCCCTCAAATTAGGGGCCAAGGGGGCTCTAAAGTCTTCTTACAATAACTCTTTACTGAACAATAATTTGTTATTAACTATATAAGCAAAAATGTTCATTGTACAGCTGTTTATCTATACAGTATCATGCTGAAGTCATATGTTACGTAATTAGGGGTTTCAAGGGGCCAGAAGTTCAAAACTTTGATCATTAATATCTGAAAAAGGAGAAATATTCTTAAAGGCATTGAAGAACAAAAGTTGCTTAAAATGGTGTTCTTGTCAATAAGCCACCTTAACTGCTTTTGTTTATGACCCCATTTAGGAGTTAACGGGTCGGCCCCTAAAACACATTCGTACAGATATCTCAAGAACGGTTAACATTTCAGGAACACTTGTTGAACAAAATATGTTTAAATTTGCAAGACCTTAAATTTGATATCAAGAAAAAGGGGCTGGCCTCTCAAATTAGGGGCCAAAAGGGCTCTAATGTCTTTTAACAATAACTCTTTACTGAACAATATTTTGTTATCAATTATAGAAGCAAAAATGTTCATTGTACAGCTGTTCATCTATACAGTACCATACCGAAGTCTTATATTACGTAATTAGGGGTTTCAAGGGGCCAGAACTCAAAGTTATGATCATTAATATCTGAAAAAAGGAGAAATATTTTAAAAAGCAATGTAGAACAAAAACTGTTCAAAATAATGTTCTGAACAATATTAAACCAAAAGTGTTGTTCTTAGTGGCCCCTGTAAGGGGTTAAAGGGTCGGCCCCTAAAACACATTTGTACAGATATCTCGAGAACGGTTTACAATTCATGAACACTTGTAGAACAAAATATGTTTATATTAGCGAGACCTTTTATTTGATATCAAGAAAAAGGGGCTGGCCCCACAAATTAGGGTGTACAAGGGCTACTAAGTCTTTTTATGATAACTCTTTTCTGATCAATAATTATATATTATATTTATTATAATGCAACAATGCAGCTTTTATTAAGCTTAATTAAAAACTGAAATCCGTTTTAAAATCAGACGATGTATTACAGAGATATCGGAGTTTAAAAATTGATTTTTCCGGAAATTTTGTTTCCGCGTCCTTGGTTTAAAAAATAGCGTAATGGTGGCAGGGGATAGTTTCGAAGGAAAGACCCGGTCAAAATTTTGAAATAAAGGGAGAACCTGGGGTTTGGCTGGTTATTTGAGGGGTGTAAATTGCTAGAATATTTATTGCATTCATTTTGTGGATAGAGGAGCTCATGTCAATTTCATTGATATATGACACTTTCATACTGGTAGCACTTTTCATCAGATATGGAATAAAAATGCAAAACTGAGGCCAAAATTTTCACTTTCGGTTTTGTGCTTGAAAAATAGGGTGGGTTCAGAACACGAAATGTCACTCGAAAAGAAGGTGATTGACCCCCCATCAATTGGTGATTATTTGCATGGGTATACATTTAGCTACAAATCCTATGGTAGTTTATGGCAGTTGCTCGGGACTGGAGCGTGGTTCTGGACCCGTGAAAATGTGAAAAAAGGGCAATTTTTCAGAAAATTTTGAGACCGTCCCTGGCTTTTCTTTATAGTGCTTTATGTAAGTTGTACTTGTTTTATTCTGAAATGTTTAAAAATTCTCAAGAGTCGGGACCATGTGTCCCCTGAATGCAAACCAATTTTAGCAAATTTAAAAATCCACTGAAAAATTAAATCTCATATATGAGCACTATCTGCCTCAAATTTCCTCGACCAAAAAAACTATCCCCTGCCACCTTCAAGAAAATGTCAAATTTTTACTAGGCTTGAAATTGAACAATATGGGAACAGAAAAGATGTTCAATGTGTGTAAAATGGGAAACTGGCTGAATTTTTATGATTGCTCAACCCTGTGATGAGATTTAGGGGCCAAAATGTAACAGGGGGTGGTCCATAGAAAAAGTGCAACTTTTTAGCGTTTTGGGTTTGTCCTTATTTTAAAACCCTTTATAGGCATTTTATTCTTATTGATATAAGATGCAGGGTTGAATTTGGATTAACTGAATAATATTATACCATTTTCTTTAAATTTTCTTGAAATTAATTGATAGCCATGCAGTTTTATGAAGTTTTAAACCCTTAGTTTTGATAAGAAATTGCTAAATATTGTTCTTTCTCAAGCTAAAACAGAAAAAAAGTAGCTTTTATGGCTAAATATATATTTTACATGTGCTACATGTAAATAACATGTAGTCACATGTAATTCTAAATAGTTAATATTTGCATTTTAAGTCATTATAAACAATTTTAAAATGTCTGGTTGTTCAAAAAGCACCCCCCCCACCCTTCAATTTTCTTCACCAAAAACTCAAAAATAGCCTTTGTTTCACATTTCTCTTGATAAAATCTCATAGGTACACAAAATTGCTCCCATTTAAAACAAAACACATACAGTGGTAGCAACGTTATTGTTGACAAACAACACGCACGATTCTGATACACGAACGATCACGCACGGTACACGAACGATCACGCACGTTACACGGACGATCACTAACTTACTGATTCTTCACGATACACGAACAAAAACGATTAAACACGCAACCGAACGATTCTACACCATTAAACACGCAAAATCAAAATAAATTTTTAAGATTAGAATTAAGGAAACGTATTACTTTAATTTGTATTGCTTTATGTTTGTGTTTTATTGAAAAGCGGCATGTACTTTAGTCATGCACTGTTTTGTTTTTTACGAGTTAACATTTTTACACATCCATACACAAATATAAAGGATTCACACACAAATTATTTTTTTTTTGTCTCCGTAACGAATATTAACTTCTATCATAAGTTAAAGAAAATTACGTGTAATAGAAATGAAGATAATGCATAAACTACACAAACTTATTTACATACGAGTTGAGTGTTTATGTAATTAAATTCTCTTACGTACGATTTAATTATGCGGGATACAGGTAAATTTGTTACCTTGTTCCATAGAATTTCGATTTTTCACATCCAATATTTTCATAATTTACAGTCATAATTGATTTCTTTCTATTTATTCTAAATTTTAAAGCGTCTAAATAAATTTTATTTCAAACAAATGTGTATACAATCTATTAGATAATAATGCGTATCGTATTCTCATCTGAAAGAAAAACGTTGGGAACAATCGTTTAGTTTAAAATGGGGAATGGGTAAGCCTGGCCGCTTTCACTCAACGTGTCGCTTTTGCTATTATGATTGAAATTATTTGTCAAGACACAATTGATGCTTGATATAGGCTGATTATAAAATTAAGCAAAACTAACTCGACCGAACAAAGGATTGAATGAACTGGAAATACAAAAATGTATTTAACGACGAAAGAGAGAATGAATGTAAACAACTGTCAATGTTCGTATATAAAAACAAGTTTTATTAAATTCACATTGTTTTACAAAAACTACTTGTCTTTGTTTTAAGAATAAATCCTGGCATTCCGTAAAAAAAGTTACAAAACGAAAAAACCGCACGATCACGCACGAACACGCACGATAAAAAACGCAAACTAATTTTCCTGATACACGCACGATCCCGCACGTTACACGAACGATCACTCACGTTACACGAACTATTTAACACGATTGGCTTGTCAACAATAACGTTGTTACCACTGTATGTCTGGTTTCTTCTTTATTGAAAATAAATCAAGAAAAATTGAATTTGTGTGCATTTTTTAACCATCTGTCATTTGCATGTATTCCGACCTCATGATGGGGGTGTGGTCAAGATGTTCAAATTTGGTATTTCTTTATGTGTAAAACATGTATTTCAATCTTTTTAACAAATAAATCTAGATCTTTTACTATTGGTGAAAGAATAAACAGAGAAATTAGGTTTCATCATCATCCGTTCAGCATATTTGGGAAATGACTCCTCCGGTAAGATGCCTGATTGCCATTTTCTAGGTACCTGTCCCTTATGAAGAGCTGAAAGTGAAGTTTTGTGTTCCAAATAAGTTGCTTTTATGTTCCAATAGAGTTTTTAAACCTGTTAATACCATTTAGAAACAAAAAGGTTGATTGCAAGGAGTAATAGTGTGTTTTTTCTTATTCCCATTTGCAGGGGGATAGGTGATACATATGAGTTGAATTCTCCTATATGTTGTTACTAAATGTGAATATTTCAATGTTTTTACATCAGATTTGGATAAAGGTTTCTTGTTATGACTGATTTTAAAAGAAAAAAATGTCTTTTGGATTGAAAGAAGTCATGATACATCTTGAAAACCTTACAGAAACAGGTTAAGGTGATTCAGCCGGGAAAGGGGGTAATACTTAAACAGCCATAACTTTTTCATTTTTCAATGAAATCAGACCAAATTTGAAAAGTTTTACTCAGAATTGCATGAACTTTCTGATTGTAAAGTGTTTTGGTTAGAGAGAAACAAACTCTAAAAGTTAAAGGTGGCAGGGGATAGTTTCGAAGGAAAGACCCGGTCAAAATTTTGAAATAAAGGGAGAACCTGGGGTTTGGCTGGTTATTTGAGGGGTGTAAATTGCTAGAATATTTATTGCATTCATTTTGTGGATAGAGGAGCTCATGTCAATTTCATTGATATATGACACTTTAATACTGGTAGCACTTTTCATCAGATATGGAATAAAAATGCAAAACTGAGGCCAAAATTTTCACTTTCGGTTTTGTGCTTGAAAAGTAGGGTGGGTTCAGAACACGAAATGTCACTCGAAAAGAAGGTGATTGACCCCCCATCAATTGGTGATTATTTGCATGGGTATACATTAAGCTACAAATCCTATGGTAGTTTATGGCAGTTGCTCGGGACTGGAGCGTGGTTCTGGACCCGTGAAAATGTGAAAAAAGGGCAATTTTTCAGAAAATTTTGAGACCGTCCCTGGCTTTTCTTTATAGTGCTATATGTAAGTTGTACTTGTTTTATTCTGAAATGTTTAAAAATTCTCAAGAGTCGGGACCATGTGTCCCCTGAATGCAAACCAATTTTAGCAAATTTAAAAATCCATTGAAAAATTAAATCTCATATATGAGCACTATCTGCCTCAAATTTCCTCGACCAAAAAAACTATCCCCTGCCACCGATGTTTATAGTAAAATTAACTCGTACCAAAAATAATTGTTAAGTCGTACTTAAACACATTTGGATTTTTTTGTTAAGTCGTTCTTGAAATCAATAAGGTTTTTGTTAAATCGTACTTAAAATCATTCGGGTTTTGTTAGGTCGTACCAGGAATAATTCGATTTTTTTCATCTTTTTATTTTAGCTACTCTTGCTATTGGTTTAAGAACTCTGCTTCTTACAGGAACTTCCAGCTTTACTTCCGACATTAACGGAAGACCCACTCGTTGCTTTGCAACGACCTTTGCTCTAGTTATTCTTTTTTTCTTTTTCTGACTTTTTTGGAGCGCTATTTCTCAAAAACTATCCAACCGATTCGCACAAAATCTTTAGGACGGATAAAGCATGATCAGCGCTACATCTTATAAAATTTTTAAAAGATGACGTCACTTCCAGTTTCAGATATTGACCATTTTGTAAATTTTTTAGGCTCATTTTGTCCACGCATATCCTCCGAAACTAATCAAGATAGAAGCTTGAAATTTTTAGGGATTGTAGATGAATGTATGTAGATTTACCCCCATGCTTCCAATGATGAAAATTGCTAAAGGCCTCAAAGCTCGCCTGAACCTGAAAATTGGCACCAAATTTTTTCACGAAATTTTTGCACATTTTCTGTGATATCTTTTGATGTATAAATAATTTGTTCAAACATGTAATGCAAAACTTGTTTCAAATTACACGCGCTTTTGTTTAATATCAAGAAATAGGGGCTGGCCCCTCAAATAAGGGGTCAAGGCGCTGTAAAGTCTTCTTATAATAACTCTTTACTGAATAATAATTTGTTATTAATGATAGAAGCAAAAATGTTCATTGTTCGGCTGTTTATCTATACAGTACCATACCTAAGTCATATGTTAAGTAAAAAGGGGTTTCAAGGGGCCAGAATTTCAAAATTTCGATCATTAATATATGAAAAAGGAGAAATACTTTTTAAAAGCATTGTAGAACAAAAGTTGCTAAAAATAACGTTCTGTACATTATGCCACCTTAATTTTTTTGTGTTCATGACCCCATTTAGGAGATAAAGGGCCGGCCCCTAAAACACATTTGTAAAGATATCCTAAGAACGGTTAACATTTTGTGAACACTTGTTGAACAAAATATGTTTATATTTGCAAGACCTTTCATTTGATATCAAGAAAAAGGGGCTGACCCCCCAATTAGGGGTCAAGAGGGGTCAAAAATCTTCTTACAAGAACTCTTTACTGAACAATAATTTGTTATTAATTATAGAAGCAAAAATGTTCATTGTACAGCTGTTTATCTATACAGTATCATACCTTAGTCATATATTATGTAATTAGGGGTTTCAAGGGGCCAGAATTCAAAACTTTGATCATTAATATCTGAAAAAGGAGAAATAGTTTTAAAAGCAATGTAGAACAAAAGTTGTTTAAAATAATGTTCTGAACAATATGATACCATAAATTTTATTGTTAGTGGCCCCGGTAAAGAGTTAAAGGGTCGGCCCTTAAAATACAGTTGTTTAGATATCTCGATAACGGTTAACCATTCGTGAACATTTGTAAAATAAAATATGTTTATATTAGCGAGACCTTTTATTTGATATAAAAAAGGGGCTTACCCCTCAAATTAGGGGCCAGAATTGCTATTAAGTCTTTTTTATTATAACTCTTTTCTGACCTACAATTTGATAAAAATCAAGAAGCAACGATGAAGCTTTTGTTAAGCTTAAATTTAAAACTGAAATCTGTTTTAAAATCGGACGATTCATTTAAAAAATATTGTGATTTAAAAATTGAGGTTTCCGGAAATTTTGATTCCGCGTTCTTGGTTAAGAAAATAGTGCTATGTTAAAAATTAAATTTACTCGTACCTAAAATAATTCGGAAATTGTTAATTCGTACTTGAAGACATTCGGGACTTTTTTATTAGGTCGTTCTAGAAATTGTGAAGGGTTTTGTTAATTCGTTCTTGAAATCATTCAGACATTGTTAAATCGTACTAAGAATTATTCGATTTTTTTTAAATATTTGTTTTTATTTTCTTTGTAGTTGGTTTTAGAACTCTGCTTCTTACAGGAACTTCTATCTTTACTCTTGACACCACCGGAATACCCACTCGTTGCTTTGCAACGAGCTTTGCTCTAGTTATTATTTTTTTTCGTTTTCTTTTTTTTTCTGACTCCTTTTCAGCTTCATAACTCAAAAAATATTCAACCGACTTTAATGAAACTTTCAGAGATTATGTGCAACTATTTTCCCTCAAAGACGTGAAATTTTTTATGACAACGTCACTTCCGTTTTTACGTTACGTCGTTTTTAAAATTTTAAAAAAGTCATTTTGTCCGCGCCATTTCTCAAAAACGCTTTAAGATAGATGCTTGAAATTTTTCGTGGATATGAATTGGTCAATTTACGTGTGCAATAAGGCTGGAAATGAAAATCCGTCACTTCCGGTCCGAACCGGAAGTGAATCTAATTTTTCGAACATTTGAATTTTTTGATCAAATAAAAAACGTATCTGCATTTTGTAGAGCCTTTTGAGCTGAATCTTATGCTGAAAACCGTTTGAAAATCGAAGGATGCATTACGGAGATATCGGGGTTTAAAAACTGGTTTTTCCGGAAATTTTGATTCCGTGTTTTTTGGTTTTAAAATTAGTGTAAAATTCACACTGAAAGTAACTTCTACTGAAAACAATTCGTACTGATCCTAAATCTATATAAAAAACACAGAATTATATGCGTATTGTAGAGTTTGCAAAGCTTAATACAAAACTGAAATTCGTTTTAAAATCGGATGATGCATTGCGGAGATATCGGGGTTTAAATATTGATTTTTCCGGAAATTTTGATTCCGTGTTCTTGGTTTAAAAAATAGTGCAAAATTCAGACTGAAAGTAACTCCTGCTGAAAACAATTCGTGCGGGTCATAAAACCAAACCCCTTTTTTTAAATGTTAATCAGTGTGTTTATCGAAACGATTTCGTTAATTCGATCGATAATTACGTTGTTAGTTTTTATTAGTCTTATTTGTTTTAATCGAAATAATTATCGTACGATTCCCCATGTCAACTCGCCATGTTTGGACCGCGAACAACAGCTGATAGCGGTGTGTCAACATTTTTAAAAGAAGCATGGCCTACAAGACGTCGATAGTGGAAATTTCAGCTCAACTAACGTATGACAGATTATGAAGGTATGTTTCAATAAAGGATTTGTCGTATTGACCTTTTTGTTTTCAAAGTATTTGCACTTGTAATCGTATAGTGGTTTTAACTTTAATTTATACCAGGGGTTCCATGATTTTCTAAAGTCTATAGTCGCTTAAGTTAAGTCAGTCTCAGATCCGTCTGTTTTCCAAGTCTAAATCCAAAACTCCGTAATAATGTAAAGGTTCTAGAAATTTATATCAACGCTCAATCACTCTGTCAGATATTTACGAGCATTTCAAAATCACACTAACTCTAGCCCAAGTTCCAGCTACATGTAAATGAAAACACTTGTTATGGTACCATAGATTTATTACTGAGCAAATGTCATATACACAAATATACAGTTATACAAACTTCCCGTTATCACCATCCTTACCAAGTTACAACGTATATGTAAGCCTGCCTTAAAGTTAATTTAAAGTCCAAGTTACCCAAACCTAATACAAACCCACTTAGCACGGACTAAATGCCTAGCATGCTGCACAATGGAAATTTACAGGACAATAAACAAAACACTTAGCGAGACGAGAAACGGAGACTGGGGCCCACCCATCTACCTGGGGAAGTGAGTTGACTCGAACCTTAGAGAAGATTCCACGTCAACTGCCGGACTAATGCGAATCCTGACTTTATATACACCGCGCTCTGGGGGTGTGTTTCTCTTAACCCATCAGAACGACTATATGTATTTATAACTCGAACTAGCATTTGAATAACACAGACACTTTCCGAGTGATACTTAAACGAATACAACCAATCATATTTATCGTTACGTTTTGCATAAGCTATAGACGAACATGTGCTTGACATGTGACCATGCTAAATATAATCCTATCACACTCCCCCCACCCCAAAACCGGAATATCGTGAAAAAGATATTGAGGTATGGTAAAAAAAAAACGTATATATAATAACAAAGACAAGCATCATTTAACACAAGGTCCACAGTATTACTTTAACTTTCAAGTCACTGAAATATCTTCAAATCAAATGCATCATGCTGGAAGTTCACAAAATAATGACGTACGTCATATTCAAAATCAAATATATAGACTACGACGATATTCACTTTTCACAAATACTTGGTACATTCATTATATTACAACACACAGATATTTCATCACTGTTGAAACTGAGGACATCACTATTTTTCTCTATCCATATAATTCCGCTCCCGCAGTATCTCTACAGTACGTCGTTATCGAACTCCTCGACGGTTGAACCTCCAATTCACGAGTCTTTAAATCAATTCAGGCACTGGTATTTTTTTTCCGTGGTATCTGTTTTCTACACATGAAATTTCTTCTGTCTCCATCAACACTTGATAAGCGAAGAGAATCTCCTGATTTCCGGACTTCCAGGCAATCTGCACGCAAATCAAGGTTTAGGATACCGTATGCTACCTCATCTAGGACACCCGTATAGATATAAAACAGAGTCTGGTAATAAAAAATATAGAACATGTAATTAATACATAAGTTTCTTATAGAGTATACATATCTATCTAATAATCAGTTAGTAAAATGCAGATTACTTATGCTGTCAACAGAATATACATATGCACTCGTATCATGGCCCTGCTTCTCTACGGCCTCCTGCAGCATAAGAATATACTACATTCCGTTTGTTTGAAGCATTTTTCAATAACTTCCTCCATAGTCCACCTGACCACAATACCATCACACAGCCACAGTAGTGAACAGTGATCAGCATATCGAAGATACAATGTATACCTGGGGCGGATACAGGTTCTCTAAATAAAAACTTATCCCACGACAAGCTGTACAATATTTTACTCACTGGGGCCCCTAATTTCTCCACTATATGTACTTACACCTCAATCAATTCCCGAATTGATTCGAACCTGTATTTAACTTGAAATTTATCAAACTTATTGTCAAAGAGAACGAACTACTACTCTAAACAGAATCTCACACTGTTTTTCTACACATAAAAATTCCCTCAATAAACCTGACAAATTCCAATAGTTTTGCAATGTTTAAAACAAATATTAATCAAAAATATTTCAAAGAAAATCAAAATTTCAAAAGTAATCGATGCCTTCCCTAACTGATGAAAAAATCGGCATTAATGAAAAATAACTCGTACTACAACAAATTCCAAGATATTTTAAATGCCAAAGTACTGCATATTTACAAATTAAGAAACACGAATTCCTTTTCTGAACCATATGAACTGCAGGGCAGTTACTAGACGGGGACAGTAAGCATTACCTTCCTTAAAGTGATGATATGCGATAAAAATGATTAACAATAAGGGGGCCCACTAATGAATTTATTCATGTTTACTTCTTTTTAATTACGATTTTATTTGGTTGATGTTACTATAGGACGGCAATAAGTTATGGATATACAGGGGAAATGCCACCAGTCTCCTCTCTCGTCTCAACCTATGACCATATATCTAGAGCAAATAAACTTTAAGAGCCTAAATACACTATACATGTAGATCACATACTTCACTGTCATTGAGCATGAATAACGCTAGACCTGTATTACATCTGCTTTAAGAAAAGGAAAAGCCAGGACCTTCAATAACACCAGTCAAAAGTTGTCAGTGTAATGAATACACTCCCCAACTTTCATTGAAAAACTCATATCTACACTCTACATTATCTAGGGTTACAACAGGTTACACGTTTTCCTTGAAAACGTAGGACCATATGTATGCATGTCCAAAAAATTTTAATAAAAGAGTTAAACACAAAATCGAAACAAAATCAAATTATGTACTTCAACCAGGTTCTACTATCGTTCTCTGGCAGGAACGAGCCTGTCGGTTCCAGAGTTAAGTCACGGCACCAATGTAATCGTATTGTGGTTTTTATAACGTCACGGCACCAATGTAATCGTATAGTGGTTTTAACTTTAATTTATACCAGGGGTTCCATGATATTCTAAAGTCTATAGTCGCTTAAGTTAAGTCAGTCTCAGATCCGTCTGTTTTCCAAGTCTAAATCCAAAACTCCGTAATAATGTAAAGGTTCTAGAAATTTACATCAACGCTCAATCACTCTGTCAGATATTTACGAGCATTTCAAAATCACACTAACTCTAGCCCAAGTTCCAGCTACATGTAAATGAAAACACTTGTTATGGTACCATAGATTTATTAATGAGCAAACGTCATATACACAAATATAAAGTTATACAAACTTCCCGTTATCACCATCCTTACCAAGTTACAACGTATATGTAAGCCTGCCTTAAAGTTAATTTAAAGTCCAAGTTACCTAATACAAACCCACTTAGCACGGACTAAATGCCTAGCATGCTGCACAATGGAAATTTACGGGACAATAAACAAAACACTTAGCGAGACGAGAAACGGAGACTGGGGCCCACCCATCTACCTGGGGAAGTGAGTTGACTCGAACCTTAGAGAAGATTCCACGTCAACTGCCGGACTAAGGCGAATCCTGACTTTATATACACCGCGCTCTGGGGGTGTGTTTCTCTTAACCAATCAGAACGACTATATGTATTTATAACTCGAACTAGCATTTGAATAACACAGACACTTTCCGAGTGATACTTAAACGAATACAACCAATCATATTTATCGTTACGTTTTGCATAAGCTATAGACGAACATGTGCTTGACATGTGACCATGCTAAATATAATCCTATCACACACTTTTCAATCTAATCCGACATTCCTCTGACTCTAACCTCCGCTTTTGACGTGCGTAACAATATAAAAGCGGGCGTTTGAGTCAGAGGAATCTCGGAATATTATCTGTCCAGTGTATTTTCATGTGTATGTTTTGCACACCACTCTTTTAAAATTCTATTTATTAAAATGTATATGTATAATGTATGTCTTATTTTGTATTGAACAACACACCACACACTGTAAAACTGTGCGATTAAAGAGGGTGGGGGTCCTAAGGTACACAAGAGTAGAATATTGTAATTAGGGTGCATGTTTGCATGATGATAACTTTACCCTAAATATTTGAATATAGCAGATCTTTACTATATCGCCTCCACTTAATTAATGAATTAAAAAACTCAAACAGGCTTGTGCTTAATTAAATAAATATAGTTGATATTGTAAATATTCAATCTATAGTTTAAATAAGACATTTCGTCCGGCTCGCCATTACATGTATATATGGTTATCGCCTGTGAAAGAGCATGTAAAACAGAATGCAAGATGAAAAGAACTTCAAGTTCAGATTTTAGGTTAATGTTCCCTGATATCTATAAAACATTCTTCTCAAGATTTTATTATTTCACAGAACCATTGTTATTTCTTTGAGATTAGTTTATCTTTTAAATATATTGAATTCTATTGATTCATTTTAGGTAAACTTTACATTCATAACACATCTACATCGTAAACAATTTTTACAGTAAGACAAATGTATGTATAATTTTTACTGCATGTGCCTCAGATCTCTCTCTCTCTCTCTCTCTCTGTCTGTCTCTCTCTCTCATGCTTTAAATCTTGGCAATTAAAGCATCACAGAGCAACATAATTTTGTGCATATATCTATCTAGTCAAAGAAATCAACACTGCTTTAAATTTCAAAATGAGCATGTATTAATGCTCAATCCCTCATTTTTTCAATGTGCAACCAAAATCCAAAGCTTTGTAAAATTGTTTATGGAATTTTATACATACTAAACATAGTATTGTTTTTTAAACCTGTAATTAATAAGAAAAGAGAAAAAAACTCTCGCTAAATTTATTTGCCAAAAAACACCAGTAGAATTCATTTAATAAGAAATGGTATAGCAGAAAATTATACTTTGACGCTATTCTGATGAAATACTGTAAGTCGTTTTAATTCCACTGTGTTAAAATTTCACGATTTTCACTAAAGTACCAATTGCAATGGTTTTAGTTTCACGCTGCTTAAAAATTTAATTGATAAGAATATAAGCATTTAAATGTTTTTTGTTAAAACTAATGATAGTATTCACGATGGGTTTAATTTCGCAAGAAAATATTAAATCGCGAACATAGTGAAATTAAAACCATCGTGATTGTTTGCCAATGTACAGTATTCCTTTGTAGTTTACGAATTGAAATATCGACTGTTGCACTATGAGAAAAACTCTCTCTCTCTCTCTCTCTCTCTCTCTCTCTCTCTCTCTTAATTTGAAATGTGTCTATGCCTAAGAAAAATTTTAAATGCTTTATTAAGACTTGATATGCAAATTTTTGTTTTTAGTGACTAAATATTATTAGTGTTAAGGTAGCAAGGGACAGTTTCGGATAAAGTACCCATCAATATTTTTGTAAAATTGAGAATTGCTGTACTTGAAGGCTTATGAGTGTTGCTAAAATTCATGAAATTATTTTTAATGATTATCACTAAAATTATCATTAGTTAGAGGGATGTCTCTTGTTGAAATTGATATGCAATATGTAGGCCCCATATGTTAGGTACATGAGATTCAAAAGTAAAATGCGAAACCTGCGGCTATGACTGTTGCGTTGACTTTAGACAGTGAAAATGCAAGTTACAGACGGGAGGGTAAATAACACGAAAAGTAGGTGGATGGAACATTATAAGCTATACACCAGTAAGTTTCTGATATGTGATGGTGCAACATGCACATGGTACGGAAGGTCAACCCTTTGCAGGGAATTGGCTATGGGAGGTCTAAACAGCTGAAAAATTAGCAAAATATGAAAGGGTCAAAATTTTATAAAAACCAGTATGTAGAAAATTTTACAGGTTTTGACTTGTAATTTTCTTCAGAAATTGGTGATTGGCTTTATAAAGAGTAAATTAAAGGTATTTGTGCTGAATGGGAACTGAGGAAATTCTAGTTACAGAGTTCTGAACACACATGTCCCCCGGCTACACTGAAATGTATCAAAAAAACTGTCCCGTGCCAACTTTAAGACTACTTGGTATTTTCAGATTTCTCATTTAACTGTAATTTTGAGTGGATTTTGTACCATAAGTAGTATATTTTGGGAAAATGGATGATTTTGTTGGTTATATATGTCATTACATGATTTATTAACTATAATATACAATGGGAATAACTCCCTCTTAAATGTGTAAAATGACCACCACTAGAGTAAATTGGCTTAGAAAGTAGGTATTTCATGTCCTGATGGCATTTAATAGGCTTAAGTTAAACACCGAGATAAGAATTAATACATTATGTACTGTAAAACAGTTTTGATCAATTGAATTATTTAAATTATGCAGCAATTTTGCTGTCTGATTTCGTGAAATAACATTAAGCAACCTGACTTATATAACCCATTTTTTTTCAAACAGCATATTTTTCTTTTAAATAAAATTCACATGTAGACAAATTCAGTTATCAAAGTATACAATATGTCAAAAAACTCAAGTTTTTGCTCCTTCCTATCCAAAAGTAATGTTTTAGATATATTTACAGAATTCAAAAAGCCACCCCCTCTTTCCAATTGTCTCCATTACCATTACATGTTGGATATGTAAATGTACATTTGACCTTGAAATAACATCTGCTATAATGATTACTCTTGAAATGATCAAGAAACAACATATTTTTACCCTTTTATTGTATATATGCATCAGAAATGTAGAAAAACATGTAAAATTTGAACATTTTTCATGGAATTCTCATCCGTCCCCAGGTACCCGGGTGTTTTTGAATTTCATTTTAATTAAGAGCAGACATCACACTTGTAGGTCTTACTATTTTAGAAAAGTTCGAAGGAGACTAAAAACCAGAATAGATAAGATATTCACTAAATATGATTATAAGCTTACTGTTTCTTCAAAACAAGAAATCACATGTATAGCGGCATGTCTTTTTGGGAATAAAATGTTACATTTCATCCATTTACCAAAAACATATGAATTTTCAATATCAGTGATGGTTGTTTTCAAATATGTGTGAGAAATGACTCATGGGAATTGCCACAAGTTTCATAATATTAGGTTAATTAAAGTGTTCAAACTAATGCTTCTTAGGAAAATCATAAAATAGGGGGAGGGTATACATGTAAAGGTATGTAGTTTTGAATAAGGTTTCTTATTTAGGGAGGTTCAACAACAGCTGACCTCTTAAAGATTAGGTAAAGATGCTTTTTTTATGGAGAGCCCTATGAATCTGTGTCAGATAGAGGAAAGTGGAAATGCTGGGTTCACTTAAATGTCCATATTTTTCTTAATCCTCAATGGAATTGTCAAAATGAGGTATACTTTTTCTCAGAATAGCATAAGCTTTGTAAGTTTAAGACAAGATGACTTTTCAGAGAATGTTAATGTAAGTTAAAGGTAGCAATGGACAGTATCGGATAAAGTACCCATCAATATTTTTGTAAAATTGAGAATTGCTGTACTTGAAGGCTTATGAGTGTTGCTAAAATTCATGAAATTATTTTTAATGATTATCATTAGTTAGAGGGATGTCTCATGTTGAAATTGATATGCAATATGTATGCCCCATATGTTAGGTACATGAGATTCAGAAGTAAAATGCCAAACCTGCGGCTATGACTGTTGTGTTGACTTTAGACAGTGAAAATGCAAGTTACAGACGGGAGGGTAAATAACACGAAAAGTATGTGGTTGGACATCATAAGCTATACACCGGTAAGTTTCTGACATGTGATGGTACAACATGCACATGGTACAGAAGGTCAACCCTTTGCAGGGAATTGGCTGGGGGATGTCTAAACAGCTGAAAAATCATGAAAAATTTAGCAAAATATGAAAGGGTCAAAATCTCATAAAAACCAGTTTGTAGAAAATTTTACAGGTTTTGACTTGTAATTTTCTTCAGAAATTGGTGATTGGCTTTATAAAGAGTGAATTAAAGGTATTTGTGCTGAATGGGAACTGAGGAAATTCTAGTTACAGAGTTCTGAACACACATGTCCCCGGCTACAATGAAATGTATCAAAAAACTGTCCCGTGCCACCTAATGTCATGTATCGGGATATGTTATACTAATAACACTGCATGGTCAGTGTATTTTTTCCAGAAATACTATGCATTTGTTAATGTAAACACAGCTATTATTAGTATCGGTACGTTAACACAGCTTATTGATTTTTTTATTTCAGCTATTGGTGGCTACATGGTTTTTACCTGTTGATTCTTTTCAGCTCTTGAGGTTAACCTGTCACCTCTACCCACATGCATATTCCTTGTGTTCTACAGACTATTTACCAGTAATTCAAATTAAATCGGATAATTCATGAACAGTTACTGTAATGGAACTTTAAGAAAGCATCATGCCTTGTTGTGGTTTGTGTTTGATAAGAAATTATGACAAGCAAAATTAAGGCTGTTTATAGTAATTTAAAATTGTTAGCTGTGAAAATTTGTTTTACAATAAAAGTATGCAATTATGTTTCCTTTATTTATTTTTTTTTTTAATTTTATAGTGATATTTAGATGTGTTTACATAATTGAAAAATCGCCCCACTCTTTCCAATTGTCCCCATTAAGATTACATGTAGAATATGTAAATGTACATTTGACCTTGAAATAACATCTGCCATGATAATTACTTTTGAGATGAACAACAAACAACAAATTTTTACCTTATAATGTATATATGCATACAAATGTATGAAAACGTGTAAAATTTGTTTATTTTTCATGGAATTCTACCTCGTTTCGAGCTACCCAGGTGTGTTTGAATTTAATTTTAATATAAGGCAGGTTGAACTTGTAGGTCTTTGTGCTGTCCTGAATATGGACTTTTTAGATATAACCCTTGCCTCGCCAGGTCCAAAAAACTCACAATAAACAGTTTACTTGTTTATTTAATGACGAGACATTAAAGGGTAAAAAACTGAAAAAACAAATAAAAACAACAATCACAATATGCTCATAACAAAATAGATGAATAAATTTCACAATAAATTTCGCAATTACAGATTTAGATTTGACAACATTTTGCATTCGAATTTTCTCTTCACCATGATCACAACGAAAAAATAGTAAACATTAGGAAATTTCACTGAAACATTTCTGAATTTAAGCAGAGCATACATTCACACAATATTATGATAAACTTACTCCATGGGGCCACAAAATCAAGTTGCAATTGAGCAATACATAGGACGACCGAGTCGTGAGCCACCAGGCTGACGTTGGCTACACGTAAACAAAACATAAAACATGAAACCGTCCCGAAACGGCACAAAATGTTCCGGAAAGTGTCAGCACACTCCCCGCCTGACGCCAGTCACTACATAATCACTTCATAATAACAAAAGTCTAACGGTGTGGCACTAAAAGAACTACTTCTGTAACTGGTCGTACGTAATGGAAAAGCTGTCCGCCTCTGCTTGTGCGAACTTCTATCTTGCGGACCTTGCTGTCGTCATCAGGAAATGTTCGATTGATAACACCTATACTCCAATCGTTGCGATGAGCTTCTTTCTCTCGAAGAAGAACGACATCATCAATCCGTAGATTGTCCTTAGAATCTGTCCACTTTCGTCGTTGCTGGAGAAGTTGGAGATACTCATTGTGCCAGCGCTTCCAAAACTGCTGAGCAAGGACTTGTACCTGTTTCCAGCTAGACACATACATGTCTCTTACATCAAGTTCATGAAACGGTGGAAGATCAGCTTCTGTCTTCTGAGTTAGCAGCATATTCGGGGTAAGTATTAATGGATTGCTAGGGTCAGTGGAAACAGGAACCAATGGTCGGTTGTTGAGTATTGCTGTAACCTCTGCCATCAACGTTACAAGGACATCATGGGTAAGTTGGCGCTTAGGTTGCTTCAGGAGAATGGCATCTAAAATTCGTCTAGCAAGTCCAATAACTCTTTCCCATACACCACCCATATGGGAAGAGTATGGAGTGTTAAATATCCAACAGCAACCATTTTTGCTCAAGAACTTCCTGAGGGGTTGGTCCTCTACATTCACAGCATCAATACCCAATGCATCCGTGCTTCCGACAAAGTTTGTGCCCCTATCAGACCTAAACTCTGCAACTTTTCCCCGAATAAATATGAATCGGCGAAGGGCATTGATAAAGGCCGAGGACGACATATCTTCCACCACTTCAATATGGGAAGCTCTGGAAGAGAGGCATGTGAACATTATAGCCCACCGCTTGCTATTTGCACTTCCTCCACGCGTCTTCCGGGTCACTATCTCCCAGTGACCAAACATGTCAACACCCACATAGGTAAATGGTGGAGACTGTCTAACTCGGACAGATGGCAGGTCTGCCATTTTCTGTTGTTCTAATCGTCCACGCAACTTGCGGCATGTAACGCAATTAAAGATGACAGAGGACACTAGCTTCTTGCAACCGACAATCCAGTAACCCGCACTTCGTACTGCCCCTTCTGTATAGTGCCTTCCCTAATGATGTACCAAATCATGATGATGGCTAATGAGGAGTCTACCTATGTGCGAACGAGGGATGATGCAGGGGTTCTTAAGGTTATGTTCTATGTCAGCAGCTTGCAGTCGTCCACCCACTCGCAGAATGGAATCATCATCTAGGTAAGGGTCGAGGTTGATAATAGAACTGTCCTTTGAAATGGTCCTTCCAGATTGAAGACATGATATTTCCTGATGAAATTGTCCGAACAATGAACACTTCTGCAAACCGACGGAAACTTGAGGAAAATCTATCACTCTCAACTCCATGCTTCTTCAATATTCTATATCTCAGTGCGCTCAAGGCATTGACCAATAAATTCCATGTTGAAAATCTATCAAATCGTTCTACTCCAAATGGCTTCTTTGTAACAGTCTTTAAGCTTGATAGTTGTGGTCTTACATTACTATCATTCTCAGCATCCACTAAAGGAAACACTTCATTGCAGTCTTGAGTCTTAAGGAGACTGTCAGGTCCCTTAATCCACTTACTTCCTTGGAGATCTCTTGCAGCAATTGATCTTGATCCAATATCTGCTGGATTCTTTTCTGACTGCACATAAGACCAATGATTGGCTGGAGCAACCTTAAGTATCTTCTGTACTCTGTTAGACACATAGGTATAAAACCTTCTTGAAGTATTGTAAAGGTAACCTAACACTATGCGACTGTCGGAGTAGAACTGAGTATGGTCCACTTTGTGGTCTAAGTTGTCTGTCACAATGGTAGCAATTTCACTTGCAAGTACAGCTGCAAAAGTTCCAGTCGGGGAACTGTGTGTCCATGTGGAGGTGCCAACTTCGATTTTCCAAGCAAGAATCCAGTTTCTGCATGTTCCGTGTACAGTACTTTTAGATAGGCAACCGCAGAGATGGCCAACTCGGAGGCATCACAAAATACATGAACTTCTACTCTAGAAGAGTTTTGCAAACCTGAAGACGTGTAAGATCGAGGAACACTAATATGAGATAAATCTTGAAGTGAATCACACCAATTTCTCCATTCATTCTCAAACTCAGTAAGAGGATCATCCCAATCAGATGACAAATCCAAGGCCTTACGAAACAGCATTTTTCCTCTGAGTGTCACAGGACCGATGAATCCAAAGGGATCATAGAGACTGTTTAACGTGGACAGCATCCCACGTTTCGTGAACAGTTTGGACTCCATAGTCACATCTACCTTAAAGGAATCCGCCTGTAAGTCCCAAGTAAGTCCTAGACTTTTCTGTAAGGGTGCCTCATCTAGTCTCAAGTCAATGCACTTCAAGTCCTTGGCTCTTACTTCTTCTTCAAATGCACTCATTACTTCTTGAGAATAGGAGGCTACTTTGTGTAATCTCAACTTCCCGCTTTCCATCAATGCCTTCTGAGTCTTCTTGATGAGCTCAACAGTTTGCTTCTCATGCGGCATTGACACCAACAAATCATCAACATAGAAGTTTCTCTGTACTATTTCTCTGATTTCAGGATCCGGATGGTCAGCAACAGATTGTCTCAAGCCATACGTCGCAACAGAAGGCGAGGGCGTGTTACCGAAAACATGCACCGTCATTCTATATTCGATAAGTCTATCCGATGGGTCATTGTTCCTGTACCATAGGAAGCGCAAGTAATTTTGATGTTCTCTGGACACACGGAAACAATAAAACATTTGTTCAATGTCCGCCATTAGTGCAGTTCTCTCTTTGCAAAAACGAAGAAGCACACCGAGTAGGTTATTGGTTAAGTCTGGTCCTGAGAGCAGCACCGAGTTCAACGAAATTCCCTCATACGAGGCAAAAGAGTCAAGGACCATTCTAATTTTGTTTGGCTTCTTTGGGTGGTAAATGGCAAATATTGGCAAATACCAACACTCATCGTCTGATTCTAAAGATGGGGCTTCTTCGGCATGCCCTTTAGACAATATCCCTTCCATAAAGGTTAGGGCATGGTCCATTTTGGTAGGATTCTTCCTAAGATTGGTGTCGAGAGATCTGGCTCTCTTGATAGCTTGAGAATAATTGTTTGGAAGTCTGGGTCGTCCAGGCTTAAACGGCAGGGGAACCGTCCATTCCCCTAAAGAGTTGCGATGGAACTTACTTTCCATGATTCCTAGGAATATATTATCTTCCTGTGAAGGCCCTGGCTTAACATCATTTGGTGTTCTTTCAAATATGGAAGACATATCATCTTCGTCAACAGGAGGAGCCTTAACTGTGAGTGAGCTGTTACAAGGCAACAAGATAGAAGGTCTCCCATCATTATGAAGGTATACCTTGTTAACTGATATTGTCGCAGGTAAATGAGCTTTGTTCAAGCATGTCTCACCTATGATTGTCCAACCTAGACTCAACTTCTGAGCATATGGAGCATCATGGCTGATTCTCTGATCGAGAACATGATGTGCTATGATCAAATCCCGTCCAATAAGAAGCAGTATCTTTGCTTGAGGGTCTAGCTCCGGAATGTGACTAGCAATGTTTGCAAGATGTGGGAATCGTTTAGCTATATCAGGTGTTGCTATTTCATTACGATTATCCGGAACGGCGTCACACTCTATGACAGGCGGTAATTGATGAGTTGTACTGTCATCCAATGATGTAACTAAAAGGTTTTTGGCAACCCTGCTGGTCATGTTCCTGACACCAGAACATGTTTCTAATTTAAAGTTCTTTGTCTCAGTCTTGATTCCGAGCAAGTCAAACAATTCACTCTTTGCTAGGGAGCAATTACTTTGGTCGTCAATCAAGGCATATGTTCGCACAAAATTGTCTGAATTTTCTCTATCATACACCTTGACAAGAATTGTCTTGGAACATGATTTACCTCCAGGAATAACACCGCAAATCTGGGCGCACTTGTTGTTGACAGTTTTCTTGGTCTGTGAATTCTCCTTTTGCTCCCCGCCTTGAGGTCTGCCATAATCAATGTGTAATGCTGAATGATGCGAGTTACTAGCACATACAGAACATGCCACTTTCTCATAACAGTTCTTAGAAAAATGTTCTGCTGAATTGCAACACTTGAAGCAAATTCCGTGTTTCACTAACACGTCTGTGCGTTCCTTCATGGGTTTTGTGCGAAAGGTTCTACACTTGTTTAAGGCATGAAAGTCATTAGGATGAATAGGGCATCTTTTAGATGGGTCTAAGCTTTCCTTTCTTCTCTCTCTACTGTCAACCTCTACATCTGTCTTTCGATTTATTACCGGTACCCTGCGTTGAATGTTTTCCTTATTTCTTTCCCGTACACAAAGTCCAGGGTCATTTCTTATCTGACTCATTTCAATGATGAATTCCACAAAAAACTTGAATGGAGGATGTGGTAGTCCACTGTGTCTCTTAAAGGCTGCAGCTCTTGTAATCCACTTCTCTTGAAGGTTCATCGGTAACTTTTTCACAACAGGTAGGATTCCACTGGATGAGTCGAAGTACGACAAAAGAGTTGCATAGGTAGGATCCTCTTTAATTGCAGCAATTTCTGTTAGCAGATCCGCTAAGTCATAAAGCTTTTTGCCATCATTAATAGAAACCAATGGAAATCTGTCTAGTTTTGATTTCAAGGCTGCTTCTACAAGTTCTGGACTGCCATAACGTTCTTGTAGACGTTGCTATATCAAATCAACTGCCTTCTCAGGATCCTTTGGATTAGCTGTTCTCATTGTCATGGCAAATTTTTTAGACTCTGTCCCCAGCCACTTAATGAAAAGATCCAACTCTTCGCCAGGTGAAGCTCGTAGTTCTCGAAGAATTCCTTGGAAGCTGGTTTTCCAAGCTGTAAATGCTTCTGGTTGATCAGTGAAGGACATAAACCTTGAGGTAAGTAGATCCTTTTAAAGCAAAAATGAGGTAAAGTCAGCTACGTTAGGATTTGGTTGAGCTGTTTTCCTTGGCATCTGAGGTTCAGGGGATTTTACCTTAGGCCCATGCTCATAGGGAGTTGAAATGAACTTAGGTGGTGGTAACTGCGCAAAGGTTGCTGATGACTGACCCTCTAATGATGACAGGAAATGGGACATAATATCCTCCCTTGGCATTTGGAAATGATGCTCTTCCCTCAGTACTGCATGAAAATCTAATGGCTCTATATGGTCTCTTGCAGCTTTCATTTCTGCCTCTGCCACAGCGGTTTCCTTTTCCTGGTTAAGTAGACGCAAGTCCATTTCGAGCTGAGATTTTCTTTTTTCTAAGGTCAGTTCATGTTTTAAAAATTCTAGGCGAGTCCTTTGTTTCTCAACGTTTATTTCCTTTTTAAGAAGAATAGCTGATCGGCTCTGTGATGATGTTGACTTCTTGCTGCTGCGACTAGTATACGTGGATTCCGAAGCCATCCGTTGGGAAATATCATCTGCGGTCTGAAGAATGCGATCAGCAATAGCTGCCAGGAACCGATCCACAACACCCTTCCTCTTACAAAATACTTCAAGGTGTCTTGATCTTTCGGCTGAACTTTCTGCAGTGTTTGTTCTGATCAGGAATTCCACCAAATTATCAGACGACGCCACAAATTCCTGACGGAGACATGAAACATCATCTTGATATCGCTGCATCACATGTGGTTCAGTATCTGTGGCCTTTGAGTTAAATTCAAAAATTTCTGTTTCAATATCTTTCCATATGCGATCAAATGCAGTTGTCAATTTTTGTACACAAGATTCGTATAAAGAATTTCCCTTCTCTGT
Source organism: Magallana gigas (assembly GCF_902806645.1). Classification (NCBI taxonomy): domain Eukaryota; kingdom Metazoa; phylum Mollusca; class Bivalvia; order Ostreida; family Ostreidae; genus Magallana; species Magallana gigas. The sequence continues at coordinate 53,766,636 of NC_047563.1, forward strand.
TAAGGTTTTTTGACGACTAGGGTAGCGAGGAACATTTTCTTCCTGTTTGATAATTTCTTCCATTGGGTCACACATGGTTGATGTTAAAAATGTGCACAATGTGTAATTCTAATCACAGAACTGTTTTTACAACATAAACATACATAGAACTGTTAATATCAGCAAAGTTCATGAGTCAAATTTGTTGAAAATGTACTTGAAATATCACTGAATTGTTACCACAATTGTGATATGCCCATGCAATCACAAAAAAAAACCTGCGTTTTATATATCTCAACAATGCACTATGCAAAAATTACACTGCATGAAAAACCCGTTTCGTTTTATCAAATTGACTTACTGTAACATGATAAATGCCCAATAAAATCACATGCAAATGATGGGCAATAATAATGATGGTGCAATGATATCTGATTTAGATGTATGTTAAATGTACATACAATGTTCCTAAAAGTTTGCTAACAAAATGTTGACAATAAAAGTATGTCAAATATACACAAACATCACTCATCTACTGTTAAATGTTGTACTTCAAGTCAATACAAAAAATCATAATGTGGGAAGCCTACAATGTTAATGTCTATAAGCAAAGAGGAAATAGCTGACTAATGGAGGGGTGCTGTTTTGATGATCACACTGCCCTGTAATTCTGCTCGGTGGACACAATGTGTCAAACATCAGGAATGGAACCGCAACTAGTTGTGGTGATGATGGATTTTTTACTGTGCTGTCCTGAATATGGACTTTTTAAATATAACCCTTGCCTCGCCAGGTCCAAAAAACTCACAATAAACAGTTTACTTGTTTATTTAATGACGAGACATTAAAGGGTAAAAAACTGAAAAAACAAATAAAAACAACAATCACAATATGCTCATAACAAAATAGATGAATAAATTTCACAATAAATTTCGCAATTACAGATTTAGATTTGACAACATTTTGCATTCGAATTTTCTCTTCACCATGATCACAACGAAAAAATAGTAAACATTAGGAAATTTCACTGAAACATTTCTGAATTTAAGCAGAGCATACATTCACACAATATTATGATAAACTTACTCCATGGGGCCACAAAATCAAGTTGCAATTGAGCAATACATAGGACGACCGAGTCGTGAGCCACCAGGCTGACGTTGGCTAAACGTAAACAAAACATAAAACATGAAACCGTCCCGAAACGGCACAAAATGTTCCGGAAAGTGTCAGCACAGTCTTTCTGTTTTCTGTTTTTTAATTAAAAGGAGACAAGAAACCAGAATAGATAAATATTCACTAAATATGATTGTTAGCTTACTTTTTTCATGGAAAAAAGAACTCACATGCAGGACAACATGTCTATTTGTTAATTAAAATGGTACAAATCATTCATTAAACAAAAAAAGATCAATATTTAGTATCATTGATGACTAATTTTAAATATGTGTGAAAATGAACTCAAAGAAATTGCCACAAGTTTCATAAAATTAGGTAAAAGATTTCAAACAATGACTTTTTATGAAAATCAAAAGATGGGGGGGGGGGGGGTATACAGTGTACATGTAAGGGCATTTCTAAGTGATGTGATGCTTTTATCATGATAATATCATGAAGATGTATGTTGTATTGTAAAAGGTTTCATTTTGAAGGAGGTTGAGAATCAATTGACCCCTAAAAGGTTGGCAAAGATGGTTTACTATGGAGAACCCAATAAGGCTGTGTTTAATAGAGGAAAGTTGAAATGGTGGTGTGACAGCTCTGCTGCGAGTTAGATCAAAACTGTGACCTGATTACAATATCTATTTACCGTATTGATTTAAATAGAATCTGGATTATTAATCTTTGTTTACATATTACGATGACTGTCGGTGATACAACGCATAATATCCGTTATAAAGCCCATATATAAATATGAGCACATGGCATTGTCATTACATGCGATCGGGATCGTATTCCATGCGTATTCCGCCATGTTGGTTTATATTTAGAATGCACATGTAACTGCATCGGTTGATCGATTATAGCAGCAATACGTATTATTTATAGACATCACCTACCTACGTATATTATTGGCGTTCTTTAATAACATCTTACCTATTTTTCAGCACTGGCACCTGATATATTTCCTTTTTAAACGTATTTCTTTACTTCCCTATATAATCATGTTGGGGCTGCAGCATTTCCGGTTTGTGAATGTTACCAATCGTGACGTCAGTAATATACAACGTCATCAGTATACATTGGTAACTTGGTATTTCCGGTAGAAAACCTTTATATATGCACCCTTTTTTTGGGACTGGGGTACCAGAGCATCAGCATCGCTCGCACTAATCAGACCACCTTCATAAACGGTGAGATTCATAGTAATATTAGCAAATTATAGCACGTACAGGGACCTAGCATATACTCTGTTCAGGAATTATTTCATTACTAGGATTTTAAGATAATATTTGGGTGCCAGTCTGCTATATATATTTATCACCCCCCTCCCCCCTTTTTCCCCATTGGATTTTATACATTTAGGGTGGATATTTTGTGTTACTGTTTACGAGGCAGTATATCTCTCCTGTTTATGTTGTCTTAAATTATAGTATTGTTATTGATTAAAATCTATTTGAAATGTTACCAAGTCTTATGTTTCTCTTTCTCTCGGATTGTCACGCATTATTATATTTGGAAATATGAATTGACGGCGGTGTTGAAATACCGGTCTTTATTAAAAACTAAATACAGTCCAAGACTGTGTTACCCGATATACCTCGGGCACGTTACAGAATTTGGTGGCAGCGGTAAAGGATATATTTGTCTATAATTTCGACCATGTCGAATAGACCAAGCAGTTCAACTTCTGACTCGCTAACTGGGCGAGATATGTGTGACGATACAGAGAGAGAAATGGTCACTTTGGGTCCCGCAAATACTAATACTTGTAAATCAGATTTACTAGAACAAAAGACTCTAGGTTCCCCCAGTGGTGAAGTTATTTTAAACTTTAGAGACCCCCGCCACTGTGATGAAACTCCCGGTTTAGATTGCGGAGATGTGGGTGAATCAAACCCTAGAGAAATCTTCAACATAGTTAAGGACCAAATAAATCACGTACTTAAAGACCAATTGGGACAAATGATGGAAGAACAGTTTTCTAAATTAATGCGGGATCAGTTCTGCAATACGCCGCAGAATCAAATGGCTGCAGTCAGTAGAAATTACTGTAATATGGAAAGCAGCAACGTAGCTTCTCAAGGCGAGAATGTGCGTTTGTCTGGCTCATATATGAGGGAACATAGCATTCCCAGTTCATGTAACGAGGGTGTCAGTAGGGTATATTCCTCAGAAAGGAATTGGCATACTGGCGGCTCGTCGAGTGTTTCAAACAAGAACACTCAGGTAGATACATGTAGTCTAAACAGAGAGACGTATGACAGAGGTTTCTACTCATATGAAGACCGTCTTGTCGGCGACTCTCAAGGTTATCCCTGTACGAATTACAGGATGAATAGTCCTACAGTAACAGACTCCGAGAATAAATATACGCATAGAACTCGTGTTCATTTTGAAGATCAAGGTCCCTTAGAGTTCAATGAACCAGGTGGTTTGTTGAATGAATTTTCAAGAAACCCACACCAATCCCCGCAGTCTAATTCATTAGAAGGAAGAAACAAAAAGCCCGCGAATTATGACGGCAAAACTTCATGGTCTGACTATTTGATTCAGTTTGAGATGATAGCTGAGTTAAACAAATGGAATAACACAATGAAAGCTTACGAGCTTGCTACTAGCTTGCGTGGAGATGCTCAAACTGTTTTGAGTGATATCAGTCCCGAAATGCGGCGGGACTACACACAGCTTGTAAATGTTCTTAGCTCCCGGTTCGAGCCCCGGAACCAGAGCGAGTTATACCGCGCAAAGATGAAAAATAAAATGAGAATACGTGATGAAAAATTAGAGGATTTAGCCCAAGATATTAAGTCCTTAACTAGGTATGCTTACCCCAATGTTACTTCAGAAACTAGAGAACAATTAGCTAAGGATTGTTTTATAGATTCTCTAGGTGATGCCGAACTTGAATGGGCTGTATATCAGGGCAAACCCATTTCACTTTAACAAGCTGTTACATTAGCGCTCGACTGCGAGGCATTTCAGAACGGACGCAAACAGCGGTCCAATTTAAAAGTTAACAGAGCTATGAACGTTGTTCAAAACACTGAAAATTTCGGACTTCAATCCCAGAAGTCAGTAGTAGACCCTTTATGTCGGGAGATACAGTCTTCCCCAAATAGTAAGCGCACGTATAATAATGGTGATAGGCAGCCTAAAAAGAAAGGCGCCTGTCATTACTGTGGTTTAAACGGACACTGGAAGTCGGAGTGTAGAAAGAGACAAAGAGATCAGAATGCCCTAGCCCAAAAACAGACAAACCAATCCAGAAACGACAATTATAATTTAAACGCCCAGTAGCTGACACTACGGGTCAAGTGCCAGCTAGGATTACCCCTCAAATTAACCCCCAAATGACCCCAAACGTTCCCCATTGCCCCCCTTGTAAGAAATCAGATGCATTGTTTATCAAAGCCACGATTTTAGGAGTGGAATTAGAATGCCTTGTAGACACAGGTTCTACATCTACGATTATGCATTCTGGGAAATATTTTGACACACCAGATGCTTTACGTCCTAAGCTTGAACCTTCTTCTAGTACCCTACGTATGGCTGATGGCAGCCTTGTTAAACCATTGGGATGTGCAATCTTTCCCCTTATTATTGAAGAGCATGAATATGAGCAACCCATTATTGTTGCTAGTATTGATGAACCATTAGTGCTTGGATTTGATTTTCTGGCTCGGTACAAGTGTACAATAGATGCAGCCAGTAACAGTTTACATATTGGTCAAATACCTGTGACCAGGAATCAAAGGTCAATAAGTATGTCCTCTTGTAGAATCAGAGTAAGTGAGGACACAGTACTACCCCCTTCTAGTGAAACAGTAATTAAGGGACGGGTGGAAGGAAACAGTTATTTAACAGAGGGAATACTTGAGCCCTATAGCGAAAAGCTGACTCAGAGCGGTGTTGTTGTAGCTCGAGCACTTGTAAACCTTACAGATGGTTTTGTACCTATGCGAATTGGAAATTTTACTAGTGAAACCATTACTGTTTTCAAAGATACTGTCGCTGCAGTGTGCGATGAAGCTTTACAAATTGAGACGGATAACCCCATAGAGTTGCAAAAAGTTTATCAAATAAACCCCGTTGAGTCACAAGCAATTCCTGAGCATTTAGCCATCTTGTATGAAACCTCCTGCAACTTGTTGGATGAAGAACAAAAATTATCTTTCAAGAATTTGCTACTGAAGCATCAGAATATATTTGCAAAATCTAAAGGAGACCTAGGCGTCACAGATATTATTAAGCATCAAATCAACACTAGCGATGCAGTTCCTATAAAACAAGCAGCTCGCAGGCTCCCCATTACAAAACGTCAAGTTGTTAAGGACGAAGTAGACAAAATGATTAAGAGTGGTGTTATTGAGCCATCTACCAGTCCTTGGGCATCCCCTGTAGTACTCTGTACCAAGAAAGACGGTTCTGTAAGATTTTGTATAGACTATCGACGTCTCAATTCAGTTACTCATAAGGACTCTTACCCCTTGCCCCGTATTGATGATTCTCTTGACGCCCTTCGAGGTTCTAAGTGGTTTTCTACACTTGATCTACGAAGTGGATTTTGGCAGGTTCAAATGAATAATAGTGATGCTGAGAAAACTGATTTTGTTACAAATGGTGGCCTTTATCAGTTCCGTGTAATGCCTTTTGGACTTTGTAACGCCCCTGCGACCTTTCAACGACTTATGGAATGTGTCCTAAGTGGCCTGAATTTTGAAATTTGTTTGTTGTACATAGACGATATTATTGTCTATTCAGATAGTTTTGAACAACACTTAGAGCGATTATCAACTGTCTTAGAGAAGCTGCATGGAGCAAACCTCAAAGTGTCCCCTAAGAAATGTAAAATGTTTCAACAACAAGTATCCTTCCTTGGCCATATCGTCAGTGCTGATGGCATAGCAACTGACCCTGACAAAACACAAGCTATTAAGGCCTGGCCAAAACCAGAGACTGTTACAGAAGTACGTAGTTTCCTCGGCGCCTGTGCATATTACAGGCGATTTATTAAATCATTCAGTGACATAGCAAAACCTCTTTACAAATTGACAGAAACAGATTCCCAGTTTAACTGGTCAAACAGTTGTCAAGTCTCTTTCAATACGTTGAAAGATTGCCTCACTAATGCCCCCATATTGGGATACCCTGATTTGACCCAAGAGTTTATCTTAGATACTGATGCCAGTGCATTTTGTATCGGTGCTGTCCTCTCACAGGTAAAAGATAACAAAGAGCAGGTGGTTGCATATTTCAGTAAGTCACTGTCAAAGCCCGAGCGCAACTACTGCGTGACTCGTCGAGAACTTCTGGCGGTTGTCGAGGGAATTAAACATTTTCACCATTACTTGTATGGCCAACACTTTTCTGTCAGAACTGATCATGGTGCTCTAAACTGGTTGATGCAGTTCAAAAATCCTGAGGGACAAATGGCCCGCTGGCTTGAAGTACTTTCTGTATACGATTTTTCTATTTCCCATCGCCCTGGTAAGTCCCACGGAAATGCTGATGGTCTTTCTCGACGACCTTGTGGCGAGTGTCAATACTGTAAAAGAAAAGAAAATCGTGAAGTTGAGGAAGAAGAAAAAGAGTGTACTCATGATATTTGTGTTGTAAGAAGTCAAAAGCAAATTGCTCCGTCTGTGACTCAAGTTATTGATCAATATAACGAAATTAGTGATCAATTACCAGAAAATAATGATCATTCTATAGCTGAGCAATGGCAAGCTACTAGGAAAATTGAGTTAAAGGCCGCTCAAACTAGTGACCCCATTATTTCAATAGTATATAAATGGAAAGAGTTATCCACTCGTCCCTCATGGCAAGAGATTTCACATTTAGGTGTAGAACTTAAAATCTTTTGGTCACAATGGGATCGACTAATTATAGATGACGGTGTTTTGTACAGACAGTGGACAGACAAAAGTCATGATAAGCAGGTGCTACAGGTTGTCCTACCTACTTCTTTACGTACAGAGGTTCTCACCATGCTTCACTGTGACCCATCTGCTGGTCATTTTGGCATTTTAAGGACATTACATCGGGTTCGCTTGAGATTTTATTGGCCCTATGTCAAGAGAGATGTTATACAATGGTGCCATGAATGCCCAACTTGTCAGATACATAATCCAGTTACTAAACAACCAAAAGCTAGCCTGAAACAATACCATGTTGGAGCCCCCTTGGAGAGAGGTGCCCTGGATATTTTTGGTCCCTTGCCCCGAACAAAGTCAGGAAAAACATATATTTTGGTCATAAGTGATTACTTTACTCGCTGGACAGAGAGTTACCCATTAGCAAATATAGAAGCTTCTACCGTAGCTCATACCTTTGTATGCCAGTTCATCTGTAAATTTGGTGTTCCACGTCAGGTCCATACTGACCAAGGCACCCAGTTTGAATCCGACCTGTTTAAGGAGATATGTAGAATATTTGATATAGATAAAACTAGGACGACTCCTTACCACCCCCAGAGTGATGGTCTTGTAGAGCGATTCAATCGAACTTTAAAATGTATGTTAAATAAATACGTAGGCAAGCACCCTAAAGATTGGGATACTTATTTGCCCCTGCTCATGCTAGCCTACAGATCATCTGTACACGATAATACTGGTGAGACACCAAGTTTGCTGATGTTGGGTAGAGAGGTGGAACTCCCCATAGATATGTTATTTGGACGGAACGATAGCCCAAAACTCTCTAGTGACTCTTACAATGAGTATGTCAAAAACTTACAAGCTACATTATACGATGTTCACGAGCTTACAAGAGCCCAAATGCTAAAAGCTGGAGCAAGGCAGAAGAAGAAATATGACCATAATGCAAAACAAAACCAATACAAAATAGGAGATTTAGTTTTGCTTAACGCCAAACGTATTAGCAAATTGAACCCCAAGTTTTGTAGAAATTGGGAGGGTCCATATACCATTACTAAAAAAATTTCAGATCTTACTTATGAAATTCTGCGAGGTTCCTCTGGGGTCCTGAAAATTGTCCACCATAACCTTTTAAGGCCTTACTTTGGAAAGACTGGCACTCATTAAGCTATAATATGAGTAAAAACAGAATGATTCAGTATACTTCTACAAAAAGTATATAGTATTGTCTGACAATAAAAAAAAAAGTGTATTTGAAATCTTTGACCTTACCTGTATTTATTTTAATTACTCAGATGATACTGGACTGCAGAGCCTGCACTCGGTCTTTCCAAACAAGGAGGCAACTCTACAGGCATTTCGCAGAAGTGCATGGCGATTACCTAGAATGTAACTTCTGCAGATTCACATTATCAGGTACCAGGAAATATCTAATGGTCCGCCATCTCAACAACAAGCACCCGGATAAACCTGTATTGTATTCTGTGAAGCGGAAAGAGGCTTTCCACAATGACGCTTCAGCATCCTCTGGTTATGTGCCGAGGCCATTCCACAGGTCTCCACGACGCCAGTCCCCTCGGAGATCGTCCTCCAAGAGATCCCCATCTAGAACTGCATCAGCCACTTCGTCTCATCCTCGACGAAAGTATCCAGAGGATTCTCCAGCCACCTCAACCGTCCCTCTTCCTATCACACCACTGAGGTCTCCCTCGATCTCCATTTCCTTGGGAAGCCCCATGGAGGTGGAACTCTATGGACTGGATCGGCCAGCGGAGACTCCACCTCGAAAGGTTTTGCTGAACAAAAGGCCTTCGGTAGCATCCAGACCAGCTAGAGCTCCATCACCCCTCCAACCTTCAAGAGCCGTTTCATTGCTGACCAGGCCCGTTCCGGCTTTGGCTTCCACTGCACCAGATCCTGAACCCGCCTTTTCAGAGCCAGTTTGGTTTGCATGCCCTGAGTCCCTGTTGTCCACGTCATCCATTCCCATGTCAGCACCTGAGCTACCATCTTCTTCCACTGTACCAGCTGTTTCTTCCGCTGAATCTTCGTTGGAACCCACTTTGCCTCCATTTGCACCTCCAGTTGTCTTTGGCCAATGAGACGACGTCCGGAACTCCTTTTTCGGCATCAACGGAATCGTTGCTCCAGGAACTGTTTCCTGATTTGTATCCCTCTTCCTCATCTCCTGAGAAGAGCTCCCTTGATGTCAATACTGTCAGTACCGTCGACCTAACAACAGCTAGTTGTCAACCAATCAACACCCAGAGTTATGTTCTTCATCGATGTGAGAGGTCGGATCCAGCCCTGGCATCGTCTCATCTGGCCAATGACTCCAGGCTTTTCTTTGCTGGAGCTCCCAGTGCCCAGGAAGATGATTTCGTGGCCCGAATAATGCAGAAAGCCAATCGTGAGGCAAAGAGTTTAGGTAATTCTCACCGTAAGGTATCTTTCATCCCTCGAGGATTCAGCAGTGTCACTCGTGTGGAAGAACTGTCGTTTCCAGATGGTCGTGTCTACAAAATGAAATCAACACTGGTTAGAGACACTGAATATTCCATCATGGATTCGAAATGTACTCAAACAGACAATGTCCCCGCCCGTGTCATCCCTACCCCTGTTCCCAGATGTGACGCTTCCACTCAAGTTTCCACTATCCAGACCTTCACCCTGGGAGATTAGCTGATCCGTCTTTGTGTGTGTTCCTCCTTTGTTCCATCCCTGTATCTGATTGGAACTCTAGTATTTATAAGTGAGAACATTTAATCTCTGAGATGCTATATACATGTATAGTACTCATATATAGTACTGTCATATAGTATCGAATTTGTTTTATTATATTATTACAATTATTTTATGTATATTGTTTATGTATGCCATAAGATATCTATTATTATCCATGGTGTATGTACATAAAGTACATTGCCATGTTTCAGATGTGATTACTTATACCTGTACATGCATGTATAATGATATCTCGTGTATTAATTATCATTTCTCGTTGTTGTTACAATATTTATTGATGATATTTCCTTGAATACATGTGGTAAGTTTGTTTGCTATTTATTGTTCACTGTATGTTTAATAGTTTACTTACCGTTCGAGGACGAACGCTTTTTCAACGTCGGGGGTGATGTGACAGCTCTGCTGCGAGTTAGATCAAAACTGTGACCTGATTAAAATATCTATTTACCGTATTGATTTAAATAGAATCTGGATTATTAATCTTTGTTTACATATTACGATGACTGTCGGTGATACAACGCATAATATCCGTTATAAAGCCCATATATAAATATGAGCACATGGCATTGTCATTACATGCGATCGGGATCGTATTCCATGCGTATTCCGCCATGTTGGTTTATATTTAGAATGCACATGTGACTGCATCGGTTGATCGATTATAGCAGCAATACGTATTATTTATAGACATCACCTACCTACGTATATTATTGGCGTTCTTTAATAACATCTTACCTATTTTTCAGCACTGGCACCCGATACATTTCCTTTTTAAACGTATTTCTTTACTTCCCTATATAATCATGTTGGGGCTGCAGCATTTCCGGTTTGTGAATGTTACCAATCGTGACGTCAGTAATATACAACGTCATCAGTATACATTGGTAACTTGGTATTTCCGGTAGAAAACCTTTATATATGCACCCTTTTTTTTGGGACTGGGGTACCAGAGCATCAGCATCGCTCGCACTAATCAGACCACCTTCATAAACGGTGAGATTCATAGTACGAGTAGCAAATTATAGCACGTACCGGGACCTACCATATACTCTGTTCAGGAATTATTTCATTACTAGGATTTTAAGATAATATTTGGGTGCCAGTCTGCTATATATATTTATCACCCCCCCCCCCCTTTTTCCCCATTGGATTTTATACATTTAGGGTGGATATTTTGTGTAACTGTTTACGAGGCAGTATATCTCTCCTGTTTATGTTGTCTTAAATTATAGTATTGTTATTGATTAAAATCTATTTGAAATGTTACCAAGTCTTATGTTTCTCTCTCTCGGATTGTCACGCATTATTATATTTGGAAATATGAATTGACGGCGGTGTTGAAATACCGGTCTTTATTAAAAACTAAATATAGTCCAAGACTGTGTTACCCGATATACCTCGGGCACGTTACAGGTGGGTTCACTTCAATGGCCATATTTTTCTTAAACATCAATGGAATTGGGAACATGGGGTATACTATTTTCTCAATTCTCAATATTTTTCTTAATTGCATAAGCTTTCTAAGACTTAGACAAAACATTTTTTAATCAAATGATAACGTACTCAGTGAAAGGTAGCAAGGGACTGTTTTGAATAAAGTACTCGTTAATAATTTTGTAAAATTGAGAGTTGCTGTACTTGAAGGCTTATGAGTGTTGTAATGATTCATGAAATGAATTTTAATGATTATATTTAGTTAGAGGGGTGTTTTTTGTGCAATATGAAGGCTCCTAATGTTAAGTGCATGAGAGGCAGAGGTAAATTGTAAAACTTTTGGCTATGTCTGTTGTGTTGACTGCACAGTAATATAGCAGGTTTCAAATGGGAGATTTTATTGTAGAGCTTATGAAGCTGAATCTAACACTGAAAACCGTTTTAAAATCGACCGATGCATTACAGAGATATTGGACTTTAAAAATTGATTTTTCCGGAAATTTTGATTCTGCGTTCTTGGTTAAGAAAGAAGTGTTCAGTTCTTGGTTAAATTAACTCGTACCTAAAAATTAACTGCTAAATCGAACTTAAACATATTCGGATTGGTTTTGTTAAGTTGTTCATGAACTCGTTATAAAGGGTTTTGTTAATTCGTCTTTAAACGGTTCGAATTTTGATAAGTGGTACCAAAAATTATTCGATTTTTAAAAATCTTTTTGTTTTAGTGTCTCCAGTTTTGGTTTAAGAACTCTTCTTCTTACAGGAACTTTCAGCTTTACTTTTGACGGAAGACCCACTCGTTGCTTTGCAACGAGCTTTGCTCTAGTTATTTTATATTTTTCCTCAGACATTTTTCGAGAGCTATAACTCAAAAACTATTTGGTCGATTTTCACCAAATTTACAGGACTGATAGAACATAAAACATGCTTGCGAATATAAAGTTGTAGAGCTGTTTATCTACACAGTACCTTATTTTAAACATTTGTTACGTAATTAAGAGTTTCAAGGGGCCAGAAGACCAAAACTTTGATCATTATTATCTTGAAAAGGAGAAATATTTTGCAAAGCAATGTTGAACAAAATTTGCTTAAAATAATGTTCTTTAGAACATGGTAGCTTAAAATTTATAGTTTATGGCCCCAATAAGGAGTTTAAGGGTCGGCCCCAAAAACACTGTTGTTCAGATATCTCCAAATCGGTCAACAATTTCTGAACACTTAAGAAACAAAATATGTTTATATATATAAGATCTTTTATTTGATATCAAGAAAAAGGGGGTGGCCCCTCAAATTAGGGACCAAGAGCGCTCTAAAGTCTTTATATAATAACTTTTACTGAAAAATAATTTGTTAGTAATTATGGAAGCAAACATGTTCATTGTACAGCTGTTCATCTATACAGGATCATACTAAAGTCGTATGTTACATAATTAGGGGTTTCAAAGGGCCAGAAGTCCAAAATTTTGATCTTTATTATCTTGAAAAGAAGAAATAATTTGAAAAACATTGTAGAACAAAAGTTGCTCAAAATAATGTTCTTCAGAATGTGATACCTAAAAATATTTCGTTGGTGGCCCCAGTAAGGAGTTGAAGGGCCGGCCTCTAAAACACAGTTCCGATATCTTTATACCGGTTAACAATTCGTGAACACTTGTTGAACAAAATATGTTTATATTTGCAAGACCTTTCATTTGATATCATGAAAAAGGGGCTGACCCCTCAAATTAGGGGCCTGAAGGGCTACAAAGTCTTTTTATAGTAACTTTTTTTAGAACGATAATTTGTTATTAATCATAAAAGCAAAAATAAGAGCTTATTAAGTTTAATGTAACACTGAAATCCGTTTTAAAATCGGCCAATGCATTACAGAGATATAGGTGCTTAAAAATGTACTCTTCTGGAAATTTTGATTCCACATTCTTGGTAAAGAAAATAGTGTTATGTTCAAAGTAAAATTAACTCGTACCTAAAATGTCTATACAGTACGATACCTAAGTCATATGTTACGTAATTAGGGGTTTCAAGGGGCCAGGAGTTAAAAAAATTTGATCATTAATATTAGAAAAAGGAGAAATATTTTGAATGGCACTGAAGAACAAAACTTGTTCAAAATAATGTTCTCAAAAATACGAAAACTTAAAATTTGTTGTTGGTGGCCCCAGTAAGGACTTTAAGGGTCGGCCCCTAAAACATAGTTGTTCAGATATCTCGAGAAAGGTTAACAATTCCTGAACACTTTGTTGAACAAAATATGTTTATATTTGCAAGACCTTTTGATTGATACCAAGAAAAAGGGACTGGCCCCTCAAATTCTTGGTTAAGAAAATAGTGTTAAGTTCTTGGTAAAATTATCTCGTACCTAAAAATAAATTGCTAAGTCGTACTTTAACATATTCGGATTTTTTTTGTTAAGTTTTTCATGAAATCGTGAAGTTTCTTGTTAACTCGTACAAAAAACCATTCGGATTTTGTTAAGTCGTAGCAAGAACTATTCGATTTTTTTAATCTTTGTGTTTTCGTGTCTCCTGTTATAAGTTAAGAACACTTCTTCTTACATGAACTTTTAGCTTTACTTTCAATATTAACGGAAGACCCACTCGTTGCTTTGCAACGAGCTTTGCTCTAGTTTTCTTCTTTTTCTTGTAGACGTTTCTTTAAACTGTAATATCTCGCTTGTTTGTCATTAGATTTTATTCATATTTTCAGGATTAATTGTAACTGACGATTGCTTACTATAGCAAAAAATATGGTGTAATCGCTACTTCCGGTTTTTAGTTATTTCCCTTTGAATATTTTTTTAGTGGGTCTCGTGTACCTGCAAAGGCTAGGAGTAGATCCGTTACAAAATAGTTTTAATTTACAAATCTTTAATGTAGACATCTTAAACGTTGTCTTCCTAGTTTTACATGTTTGATTAACACACGTATGCTGCTTTAAAAATTACATCGAAATTAATGTTTCCAAAAATGTTAAATTTTGCTTATATCTTTGCTCAATAACGTTTTAGTTGTAAATATTTTCTAGACACATACAGAATAAAAGTTGTGCAGAATATGACGAGCTTTCATTTGATACCATAAAAAAGTAGCTAACCCCTAAAATGAGGGGTATAGATCCCTTAAAAGTCTTTTGCTTCATAACTCTAAAACGGTAATTTTTTCGATATTGGCGTCGCTGCAAAAAATGTTGTTTGTTACTTTATTGATCTCATAAAACTGTTTTTGTGTTCGGGAATTGCATAATATTCGGGTAAAAAGTAATACGTGTTGACCAGTACTCGCGGAAATTTGGCCAAGTTAACGGAACTCTCCCTCGCCCGCGGCCGAGAAAATCGGTCACCATGGTCGCGGCTGGGCTACCTAGCGGTCAGCGGTTATCTAATACACGAGAGTTGCGTCTCTCACAAATGAGTTTATTTAGTCGCGAACTCAAAAATTGTTTTAGTTTTGATTACACATAAAAGTTTATGGACTAAACGATTGGATGTCAATTAAGAAATCGTTCAGTTAATAAAAGCAATGTCATTCTTAATCTAAAGCAATATCAGACATAGATCAAAGTTTAAAATAAAGAACTTGTATTAGATAGAATATGGTCATTAAACTGCAAACTTTTCAAATCTTCCTGGGTTCTGAGCTGTGCGTGTCTGTGCGTTGTACCTTTACGTAATCTATCCTTCGTCCACGGTCGAAGAGATCAGCCACGGCTGCACTACCTAGCGGATAGCGGTTATCTAATACACAGGATTCGCACACCGCGACGCACACTTAGATGAAGGTGTTTGAGTTTATATAGCCGTAAATACAAGAACTGTTTTAATTTTATATTATTAAAGTTTCTCCATTTTGTATTTATTTAATTAAACATTTGAGTGTAACTGAATATTAATGAAAGATTTTACTCCAAATCGGAAACATAGTCAGACATAAATTAATGGTTGGTTTGTATATCTAAACATTTTTAACCCCCCCCCCCCCCAATAGGAGATCCAGCGCGAGTGGACAAGTGATCTGCGGTCGGCTCGTGTTCTTCTACATGTACCTTATCACGCGTTCATGTTTCATATTTTGCACGGACAGAACTATATTTTATTATGTTTTCAACTATTATATAGATTTAAGACGAAAATAAATAAATTTATTTTACTTGTACATTTGATTAAGCATTGATTTAACTATACGATAGCGTACAAGGTAGTTTAAAAATCAAATCAAATTATAATCAAAGTTCCATGTTACATGTTTGCGGTAGGTGCTAGCACGATAAAAGAATGTCCTGAATTGAGGCATTTGATGATTATTTAAAAGAATATTCACATGAGTTTTAAACAACTTAAGATTAGATTCTATCAGTCACATATTAATCACTCTGTAGTTTTTCTACATGGTTGTTCGTTTCAGTGTGGAAGCGAACTCAGTGCTGTGTCCCCCTCCTCCCGCCCCTCTGACAAGTGCTCGCGCTGGATTTTTTTAAATTTGCGAAAAGATATCCAGATCTGTCGAAAATCATTTTTGGTGACTTCTTCTCATGTGTAACATTTTCTCCTCAACGTGTTTAATTTTCCCACCCGTGTGTTTATTCGGTCAGTCTGTGTTAATTCAATCGCCACGTGTGACCGAAGATCTTGTGTCGCTTTAGCGCACACAACTCAGAACATATGTCATTGAGTAACAGTTGGAAGGGTGCTTTTATAAAAAATAAGACCATTATTCGAAGTCAATCATCTTCACATTAAAGATGTGAAATCGTAACCTCAGAACGTGGCTTATAAATTAACCTGTTGAACACGCTAAACTTTTATAGTTATGAACATAATAATTCATAATATATTATAATTAAAAGTTTGAAGACAAAGACAATTTTTTTCTTGGGAAATACGACTACATTATGCAATGCAGTCGATCGCCATAGAAATCATCAAAGTACTGCAACTGTCGACGGATTTCTTATTTCTTGAAAGACCATGATAATTCAGTTGACTTGCAGACTATAATATAGCGACATATCTGCCTCCCAAAAATATATGCGCTTCTCAAAGTTACACTTAAGTGAGATAGATGTGCGTTATTGGGAATTTTATTTATTGCTAATTGTATAGAAATTGATGAAGAAAAACAACTTTTAATTGAAGTTGTGTATTATGAGGTTGTAATGCAACTTAATTTACTTACAACGTTAGCTACAGCCAGTGGAATATAGGTGGCTTTAATGTTAACAATGAATACCCAATATATTAAAATACAAGATAAATAGTTTCCAAAACTATAATACTAATATGCTTGTGTATATGAAGGTTGCACCCTCATTTGTATGGCTGTAGGTGAGGAGGTATAGGTGTATCGATGTACATACAATGTATGACTGCACATACAGACGATACCAGTGATAGTCTTTTAATACATCAATGCACAGTTTGATCTAGAAACTGACCAGTTTCATAACTTCTTCGAATTTCTCTAACACGGACTGTCTAATTCCTTCCCAGAATTCCAATTTACGCAAGCGCAATTGAAGTTGTTTTTTTTTAAATTTAATTAGTCAACCCACTGACATAAAAATAAGGATTTTGCATATTATTACATCGTCGAGAGAAGTAATATTCATTTTTGTAAATAAGGTTATTTAATTCACATTACATAGCGGTGTCTCTATGAAACAGCACCATCTGGTGTAAAATTTAGATGCTCGCCTTTGCATAAATTCTCCCGCTCATCATTTTTTTAGCTGATTATATATTATTTTGAATGTCCAAATCTACTCGTATCATTAAATAATATCAGACGACACACATTTCCCTGTAGAAAATCTCAAAGATGCCATCAATTTTGACTAATTACTAAATTTTGTCAGCACGTAACAATTTTAAACTTGCAAATAGTCTTCAAAAATTTAGAGAGATTTAAATAAACAAGTTGTCTTAGAGAAATGTTACGTGTTTTGTAGGCGGGTTAGGTTTTTAAAAAAAACTGCAATTCCTGACATGAATCATGAGTACATACTGTTTATAACAATGCTTGCTACCCATTGAAAATTTAACTCGCCATTAAACATCTCACTTTTTATAGAATTTTTGAAACGATAAAACAGACTGTGTTCGACAAATAGTTTTCCTAAAACATTTTCTTCATGTATTGTTCAAAACACATTTTATATACAGGCTTTCAATCACAACAAGTTTTTATAACAAAAGCAGAACTGAAAGTTTAGTCATTATAATCTTTTGACACCATATTACATATATTTTTAACCCGCAGCAACAACGGAAGACCTACTCGTGGCTTTGCCATGAGCTTTGCTCTAGTTCATTTATTGTTATTCTCATATATATATATATATATATATATATATATATATATATATATATATATATATATATATACCTACACGAGTGCTACATGTAGTTATCTAATATACTTCAAGATATGGAAAGGGAAAGGGATAGGGAAAAGTTCAATTGTATTTCAGATTTTCATCAAACTTTTAAATTTAAATTAATTGAATGAATGGTCAGAGACAGAGAAAGGGCTATATTTGGCTGCATCCCAGAAAGAACTATAGGAAATGAGTGAAGATACGCCCCTATGAATCAAACTGAGCTATACAGAGCACAGCTGAGGGAAAGGAGACAAAAGGATTCTGAAAGTTTGCCGGAGATGGGACAGGACATACGGAGGCTCGTGAATTTAGCTTACCCGACAGCCCCCGATGATGTTCGGGAAATACTAGCTACTGAGCAGTTCAAAGATGGGTTACATAACTCGGAAATGCGTCTTAATATAAAGCAGGCTAGTCCCATAAACTTGAATGACGCGATACAGAGAGTTGTTGAGCTGGAGGCATATTAAAGGGCAGAGAATCGCCACACAGATGCTGTGCGGACAGTGAGTGAAAATACTGAAGACTCTTTTAAAACCTACCTATTGGTTGATACAGGTGCTACTGTATCATTGCTATCCACAATTTGTTATTAGAACATCACAAGGGATCCCAATCACGCGTTGATTGAGGTAGAAAGAGAAGTACTATCAGCTACTGGTTCAGTACTACGAGTTCTTGAACGAACTCCAGTAGATTTTACATTGAATGGCATTGCCCTACAGCAAGAAATGATTAAGCAGACTTGACAGTTGATAGGATACTTGGACTAGATTTCCTGGTGAGGCATGAGGCCGTCATTATCATGACAATGCGTTAGATATCAATATCTGGTATCGAACACCCGATTCAGCTTGAAGGGTCTGCGAGCTCTTATAAGGTGGCCATTATTCACCTAGTAACTGTACCGCCTAGATCAGAGCTGGTAGTTGAAAGGCAAATACGTGCAAGTTCTGATTGAGGACTTCCAACCAAAGCTGGACTGTTAGAACCTTCTGAAAAGTTTCATTATTCATGTATGCCGGCTAAAACACTTGTCCGTAGACAGAACACTATTCCGCTCCGTATCATAAATATTTCGGATAATGGCAATACCATTTACCAAGGTACTGTTGTTGGGAAGTTACATGCTGTTGATGAGGTTCTTTCTTTGGTGCCAGAAGGAAATAAAGAATTGGTTGTGGACAGAGAATTGTCAGATCATTTGCAAGAGCTATTCATAAGTCATATAGATAAAAATGATGTCACGAAAGCAAAGGCTTTTCTTTTGAAGTATGCAGCTCTATTATCAGAAACAGATGAAGATGTAGGCCGAACGGCTAAGGTCAGACACAAGATAGAGACTGGTGTCAATGCAATAAAGTCCATTAAACAAACACCCGGGCATCTGCCGTTTCATATGCAAGAAGAGGTACAAAATCACGTATCCGACATGCTACGAAGAGGTATCATAGAACCTTCTCAAAGCCCGTGGTCAGCAGCAATCGTGCTTGTAGAGAAGAACGGCGGATCCACAACGTTCTGTGTCGATTACAGACGTTTAAATAGTATAACAACGAAAGATGCATACCCATTACCTCGTATTGACGAGTCTCTGCATCAACTACGAGGCGCAAAATGGTTCAGTACTTTGGACTTAAATGCTGGGCATTGGCAGGTTGAGCTAGATCCAGAGGATAAGAAAAAGACGGCCTTTGTCACCCGACAGGCTTAATATGAGTTCAACGTAATGCCATTCGGATTGTGCAATGCCCCAGCCACGTTTGAACGATTGATGGAGACTGTGCTGACTCCAATTGCAGATTTGTCATATATATCTTGATGGTATTATCGTTTATAGAAAGACATTTGATGACAAGCTGCAAAAGTTAGAACTTGTGTTCGAGAAGCTTCATGCGGCTGGACTCTAGCTGAAGGCAAGAAGTGTTCATTGTTTGCTCGACAAGTGAAATACTTGGGGCATATCATCTCGGAACAGGGGATCGCGACTGATCCTGAGAAGGTAGAGATTGTTAAATATTTGGCCGCCAGAGCCAGTAACCAAGACACAGGTGCGATCTTTTATCGGTCTTTCCAGTTATTACAGAAAGTTTATACCTAACTTTGCTCGAATCGCTCAACCCTTACATAAACTCACAGAGGCATCTGTTCCATTCAAGTGGACTGACGAATGCCAGGACGCATTTCAGCTCCTCAAAAATAGATTGATATCAGTGCCTATTCTCACGCATCAAGACTTTACGAAACCGTTCTTATTAGATACAGATGCGTATCAGTATGCTATGGGTGTTGCTTTTTCACAACTGCAAGATGGCCAAGAAAGGGTTGTGACGTATGCAAGTAAAGTCCATAGTAAGTCAGAAAAGAAGTACTGCGTCACCAGAGAGGAGTTTTTGGCTGCTGACTTTCATTTAGCATTTCAGACCTTTATTGTATGGACACAAGTTCTTAGTTAAAACAGATCACAGCTCGTTAAAATGGTTGCTTCAATTTAAAGAGCCGGAGGGGCAGTAAACTCGTTGGATCGAAGATATATCGACTTACAACATGGAGATAGAGCATCGGGCTGGTAAACTTCACGGGAATGCAGACGGACTCAGCAGAGTGCCATGTGGCCAGTGCGGTTATTTCGATGACTTGGACAAGTCAAAGGTGTCTGAAGGACATGTTAGAATAAAATATGACAAAATAAAAGATAATAGTAAATCAGATTTAGCTTCATCGCAAGATGAACGTAGGGACATAAAACTCATTAAGTCTTGGTTGCAAGACAAGACACGTCCTGAATATAGTGCAATATCTTCTGAGAGCTACGTAGTTAAGTCACTTTGGGCACAGTGAAACAGGCTAACCCTTAGATAATTTTCTATGCAGGATGTGGGAAGTCGAGGACAGTAACATGACAATATATCAGATAGTTGTTCCGTTATCCCAACGAGGATATATCTTACAGCAGATGCATGATGCAAAAACTTCTGCTCACTTAGGTGTGACAAAAACCCTGAATAAAATTAGGCAGAATTATTACTGGCCAAGGCTACAGAGCGATGTAAGGAGCGATACCCCAGGCTGTGATGTGTGCTCCAGAAGAAAAGTTCCTCTCAAAACTAAAAGAGCCCCTATGTAGCCTTTACAGGTATGCTACCCTTTAGAGAGGAATGCTACAGACATTCTTGGCGAATTTCCCGAAATAGAAAACTGAAATCGATACAGTATCGTTATCTCAGATTACTTCACAATATGGAACGAGGCACAAACCGTTGCTAAGATTGTCACTATGTAGTAATCTGTAAGCTTGGATGTCCAGCGACAATCCATTTAGACCAGAGAAGACAATACGAGAGCCTTATCTTCACCGAGGAATGCAAGCTTCTCCAGATCCGCAAGAAAAGAACCACACCACATCATCCGCAGTCAGATGGTATGGTGGAACGGTTAAACAAAACAGTAGCCAGTATGCTGAGCGCCAACATGGATGAGAATCGTCGAGATTGGGATGAAAACATTCCATTTGTGATGATGGCTTATATGGCGTCGCAACATGAATCCACTGGCTATAGTCTTATTATGCTTATGTTCGGAAGGGAGGTCGCTACACATCTTGATATCATGTATGATATGCCTTCGTGTTGGAAAGAAGTACCTAGAAGTAAATGGATTGGATAATGCAAAATCCGATGGAAAGAACACACGCCTTAGTCAGACGTCTTGCAGAAGGTGCAATGCTTCGTCAGAAACATTATCATGACATGAAAATGTCCTATGAGAAGTTCAAGGAAGAAAATTTATACGTATACTTCCCCCAGCGCAAAGTTGGATGCTCACCGACGTTCACGTCATACTGGCGGGACCGTTCAAGATACTCACAAAACTATCTGAAGTTTTGTATAAAGTTAACTGTGGTCGGAATGGTAAAGACCAGGTTATATTATACATTGTGACCGCTTGAAAACATGCAAAGCTCAGATTTTGAAAGGAGAGGACGAATTGCAGGCCCCTCTGGAGAGCAGCACGGAAAGCCAACTTGATGTTAATTTGAGTCAGAGGTTGTTGATGAGCGTCAGTCTAAGGTGGGGGTTACAGATGAACTAGCTGGGGAATTCGAGTTCAAGCGCATCAGACGTGCTCCAGTCCGGATGAGAGATTATGTGACAGAATAATTTGTTCAATAAAACAATTAGATCTTGTACATATTAGTGTTATTGTTTATTGTAATGATTCATATTTTGTGTATAGTGATTAGATAGCCTTATGCATGTAGTAGAATGTTCATGCTCAGGTGTATTATCGATTTTCATGAAAGCTTTTATTTTACATTGTAGTATGGTTAACACAAAGACGACCCCTCGGAGGGCAACGGAAATATGCCCTGTCAGTTTCGTTAAACAGGATGGCAAAGACGCGTGGTCCGAACATGAGCTGTGCAAGCAGTATGATGTTGTGCAAAGCCTGTCATGTATCCTTTAAGAAGAAGGAGTACCTGCAGAAACACATGCGGACAAAGCATCCCGATGCCCCTTCCTCAACACATAAGGACACGACTAATGGTCAGGAAGACGACAGTAACTGGGACGTGGAACCCGAAGTTCAACTTGGCGAGGTTCGGACTGAACCTGCAAAAAAAAAGAGATGGAAGCTCTACCATCAACTTCTCAGGAAGACTTCATCTCAGAAAGAATGATTCGAAAACACCGCCCAATACAGTGTTTTTGTCTAAACGAACAAACCTTGGTGTTGTTGAAGAAACCGTGTCAAAGAAAAGTGTGGAGTTTGGGATTCAAACTGCAACCTGGATCCTGTCCTATCCAAGATCATGGTAGATGAAGCTACTCAAACGGAAGGATATCATCGCGGAGTGAAGGAGATCACCATCACCAAATACCATCCATAAAAATGGGCAGAAAATTAAGAGAATCAATGAGAGTGAGGAACTGTTTGATTTGTAGATACTTACAAATATTGTAGCTGTACTGTGGTTGTTTAACACTTTGTTTCATTTTACATTTTTGTTATTTGCATGTGTATGTATTCATGTTCATTCCCAAGAAGTTGCTATACATCCATAACTCATTCTGTACATTATTCATGTTTGATACGTGATCCTTTCAATTAAAAAAATTATATATATATATATATATATATATATATATATATATATATATATATATATATATATATTATCATTTTGTCGTGGGTAATGTAACAAATGATCGCGTTTGGTGTTCTGATAATTTTTATATCATACGGGTGTTATCTTTAATGCTTATGGTAATGTGCGAGGATAGTCCGGATGACACTAGTATATTAAAGAGCGCGCCCGAGAGAAGAGCTGATTCTGTGTTCGGCTGTCAAAGGGGTAGGTATGTTAATACGACTGCACAGTGTTCGTATTGGGTTCATCTTTAAATATAGCGTTAATATTTCATCACTTATTAAATTAACTGAGTGTACCTGACTGCAGCTTGTGTCGGCTGCAGGGATACAGCTCTGTGCATATGAATTAGGCTTATAGCCTTATCAGGACAGATCTCGTAGATCTCGAAGCTGAGACCTGTGCCTCGGATAGAGCCCCGGTCATAACCAACAGATCATCAAGCCCCATCCTTTTTTATTTTGTGAATTATTGGTTTTGTATGCTTAGGGATAGGTCATCCTGACAACTCTATCTGTATAAATTGACTCGTAATTGTTGTGATTGTTTCATGCCGGTACTCATATATGAATGATTATTAAATAAACCTATTCCCCAGACTGGTCTCAATCACCGAACCCAAAACACGTTACAATATTGAGAATTCGATGTTCGTAACAATCACTCTTTTTAGGTGCGCGAGATATTTGTGCAAATAGAATTGAGTCCGTCGTCCTTAATTGAACATTAAATATTTCAAATTTTTATTATCTGGACCTGGTTACAAATAGTTGGTAAAGGTTGATTAGGCTTAATACTGTGTACAGGATTGTGAGAAAATTATTCTTTAAGGTTTTATTTTGTTTAACTCTTGATGAACTGTCTTGACAAAATTTGACAAATTGAGTGTTTTCATTGCATTGTGCATCTGTACGAATTATATTAATACCATTGTAAGAGCAAGGTCCCACTCGTAAAACCTACATTAAACCTCGGCTGTATGATAGAACTTGATATACGTCCTTAAGAGAACACATTTTTTTTTAAAGATTCAAAAATAATACCTACCAAAAACCTTTGTATAGTATCTTTAAATACATGCTTGTTTATCAATTTCGACACACTATGGGCACAGTTTTTTGTGTTTAGTACGGGCTACTTTAACATGACACTTTCCATGATATATGAGGAACGAAGAAGGCCATGTCAAAATGAGAAAGGCGTAGGAGAATACATGTATGTACAACCTATTAACTTTGTAATAAATGTAACTTTTTTGGAAAGATTAGCAACGAAGGAGTTGGAAATGTCTCTACTTTTTGAGGGTGTAGATGGAAATAGGATATTCACCCCACCACGTACAGCTCTTAGGGAGGAAATAAATACTCGGTTGCTGGACGACTAGTTGTTCTATCCTTAGCACAGGGAGGTTCACCTCCAAGACGTTTGAATAAGGACCTTTTTATATCCTGGTTGGAGGGAAAGTGATATACTTAAGGATCAGAGGGAGAAGCTTGGAAGAATTTTGCAAGAAAAATTGAAGAAATTACTGACCAGGTTTGTGTGCAAGGTGAAAGAAAAGTTGTCAATTTATATTCAGGATTTGTTTCTTTGTAATCTATAAAGATTATGCAGCTTTTAAAATTATTTTAGTTTTTCTGATTTATTAATTGCAAAATGTGGAACCATTAAAATTTGTGGGGGCCAATTTTCGTGGATTGCTTATAATTTAACAGGTTTGTGTGGACGTAATTTCGAGTATTATCTCATACCTACCCAAAAAAAATTGACTTATTACCCTTGTTTATTAATTCGTGGAGGATGATAATTCGTGGATTTGAGGTACCCACGAATTCCACGAAAATTGAGCCACCACGAAACATAATGATTCCACAGTAATATTATTTGCACTTTGATATTGATTTATAGAAGACGTGTGGGCGCCTGTTATAAAATAATCATACTTACAAGTATGTTACTGTACTGTCTACTGTTTACATTCACATACTGAATTTATTAGTGATAACTATTTAACAATTCAGATGATCGGCATCAGTACTGATATCCAGAGGGAAAAATTCTAATTGACCATAGGTGGCATCCCAAATGTATGGCAAAGGACTATATATGGTATAGTCCCCTAATGGCCCCCTAAAGGGAATATCATTATTTTACTGTAATTCTTTGTTTTCTTTGTACAGATATATATGTGATGTTTTACTTAATGTTCATTTTGATTCAAGTGCCCACAATTTAAAAATACGGCATTGTAAAGACAACCTTTTTCCGCCATTTTGCATTTTAGCATGAAAGAGCTTGTTTTCAAGCAGTTTTTCTTTCAGGAAACATTGAGCGCATGCTTGAACCAACAAAATATTTTAATCAGAGATGTATCTAGTTCAGTCTAATAAGTGACAAACAATTTGTCCTGGTTCAAGCATGCGCTCTATATTTCCCATTCGTAAAAAGATATGAAAAATGTCAATTTTCGTCTGATTTTGATTGAATTATAGAAATAGCGTCACTTCGGACATCATATACAGCAAGTGAATGCCAATAAATCAAACAAATATGTGAAAAATATATTTTATATCAACTCTTCTAAATTATAACATAACATTTTATTCTACCCGAAGCATTAAAAAAAAGTAAATTTAACTCTTATCATATATAGTTTTTCCTGAGAAGAATGAAAAAGACATGGCTGACAGGCTGACAAAGCATCATATTTTTACAGGTTTATATGTACACGGAAAATACACTGCTGGAATGTTTGGAAAAAGACTAAGTTTCAATATATGAAACCAACCACCCAATCTTATTGTGTTGAGGAAGAACAGAATTTGTTAATATGATCTTCAAAGTGTCTGTTAATATTTGAAAATTATCATGACTATGTAGTTCCAAAGATATATGTGCACAAGTATTCTTTTCTAATTTCACGATACATTATACATGAATATTGATATATAAATCTATATACATTTTAGAACCTCATCTGCAATAAACCAGTTTGAGACGGACATGGATGATGTTGTCGGATTTTGGCAGCTAGTTGCAGCAAATTATATTTCGAAACAAATTGTTCTGTCACCAGTGTTTGTCCCTGAAAAAATGAAATTTTTTAGATCCTCTTCAAGATCAACTTCTCTGAGAAGGGGTCCAACAAGAGGTTCTTACATGGCGATTATATGGTAATTGGTCTTTTAAACTAATACACTAGTTACAAAGATTGTACATTATACTATCTATTCCACTATAAAACTCTACTGCAGTTTGCAAAAAATCCAATATTTACAACATTATAAAAAGCTTTCCTAAAATCAACAAAGCATGCGTATACCTGTATTATTTTTTCACTTTTATCACATTACATGTTAAATAATGTATGCAATATATGGGTATATCCCTTTAACTATTTTTAGAATCGGTAGGACAACAATGAAGTGCCTTTAAGCAAAATAGTTCCTACACTTGCAAAATGTATATACATTTATCGGGACATTTTAAATCAGAATGCTTGACACATGTCAGAAAAGAGAATTTGCAATTTTAAAAGCAAGTGTCAAAATTATTTTAAATCATCATTTGAAGAAAAGAATTGAAATTGTTCGATGTACACTCTTTCCAAAACTGTGATATTCCCTACTTTTACTTTATTTTTCAGAGATTTCAATACAGACGCAATTTGCCGGAAAACGAATCTGACTTCACACCAAGACATTTTAACAGGAAAGAGACAATTTGATGAGCTTTCATTCAAGAGGTCCCTTGTTGCTGAAAGAAAATTAGGGAAGGAGCTATGCACCCTAACGTTAACATTACCGCCTATGGAAAATACATTAGTGGACTCTACCCATATACATACATTCAGAGGATATAGCTTTCTTTGAAATCTAAAGTGACATCTTATCATAATTATTTTCTTTCTTTAAAAAGTATTCAATCAATCGATCAATAAACGGTTAAAAGGTTTACCGAACTTTATATCTCGATAATTTATATACATGTCTAAGTCACTTAATTTATACAGGACAGTCATATACCTATGTTAGGTAACAACCTTAGGACAAGCAGGCATTTTTTATTTTGCAAAAAAGTAGCAATACATTTTGGTCCATATCGTATCATAACATTAGAAATATTGGCTACATATAGTGCCTTAATGCAATTCAATGTGCAAATTGTCTGTGAAATTCCTCTTGCGGCAAGTAATCGATCCAACTCAAACTAAAGCACATCGAGTTTATTGCTCCTTTAAATTATGTTTTCTATCATTTCATAAAAATTATTCATTAAACTAGTTGAAATTTGTGAACTAACCAAACCACTTGGATACAAATATAAATGAGTCTTTAGGTGTTCTTCATTTTGCAGATCATTAATCAGAATCCCATAATGTAACATGTAGGACTCTTCTCATGGAAAGTATAAAGGTTTTTTTTATTTTACAGTGTTTTGCGTTGTCTCATAAATCATATGTTATTCTAAGCTTAAAATCGTGACTTCTAGCTAAAAAATAACAGCTTGTCTTTAATGTATTTAAAAAGCGTATTTCTTTAAATTCACGATTGCATTATATTAAACCATCGTTTACTCATTGTGTTTTTACTTACTTTTGGATTTGATTTACGTTGAGTTAGAAAAGCAATATTTAATGTGTTACTAAATGTTGTGGATGCGTTGTCCTAAGAAGTTTTATAGTACCTTTATGTTCACTTTGAGGAGTTCATGCTTTGTTTTATGTCAGATTATACAAGAGCCTCCTGACATTTGAAATCAAAATCATCAGACAAAATGAAATGGGGATTAACAAAATACTAGTAGTTTGCAATCATCATACAGTGAACCACTTTGGGTGACAACATTTGCTGAATTTTTCGACAGGGTTGGTTCAAAGTTTCCAACACAAAAATACAGGATATGATTATAAAATTTTTCTGATATTATAACGACGTCCACCAAACTTAGGCCGCTTGTTGTGAGACACGTAGATTTTCTGAAACTGTCTTCAGATAATTTATCATGTAATGTCCCGTTTTTGGCAAAACCATAAATGTCGAAAAACTTTGCATCCACTGTGTGTTTTATCATCTTGACGTTCCGTATTTCTTAATTTGTTTTTCAATACAACTATTATATTAATCAGAGTTTGTATATACATGTTGTAATCATTCTGAATCATTACAATTACCCCCCCCCCCCCGCTTCCAAAAATAGCCCATGAAATTTTTTTATATTACAATATATTTATTTAAATATCTCTCGTTGGAACGGAATCATTGCTGTTGGAGGAAAACGGAGTACCCGGAGAAAACCGCAGTATCTGAGCAGGCGACCGCTATACTTTTTCACATACAACCACTATCGATAAAGAGGATCGAACTCGAGTCGAAGTGCTAAGAAGCCAGTGCATTTGCACTATGCTTCTTTGACACCCTTCTATTACTTTCTGCCGGGGCAAACTTTGTTTTATGATGCCCATAGCATTTTCAAGTCATTGTTCAAGTTTAAAGACATTGTTGAGGCTTTTATTGTAATGACATTGCTAGAAGGATGGACTACAACTACATCAGGACTGGAGGTGTCCTTTGATAGGTGTCCTTTGATGATTCAACATACATGCAAGTTTCATCTGACGTATAAGCGAGGACTTAGGGAAAGTGAGCCGCGAAGGTTAGTTTCTGGGTTTTTTTTCTTGCAACTAGAAATTACATAAAAGGCAAACGGATGAAGTGTACATCAGTAAGCACATTTGTACTACATTATTACTTAAAAAATGTTTCACAGGTAACTTACGATACATGTCTTTTTTTTTTAATTTTGTGACTTGAGTTTTATCATTGCCAATATTTGGTGACACATTTGTTCATTTTTAACCGGGTTTTCAAACGGAAAAATCCGGTTATTAAAATGGTGAAAATGGCGGGCGGGCGGCTGCCAAAAGGGTACCCTCAGTGTACGGATAACTCCTCCTACAGTTTTCAAGATAGGAAGTTGTTCCTTTGCAGATCAATTCTACATATATCAGAGGTGTGCATATTGCTAGGATTCAGATTTCCGATAATTTATGAAAAAATTACTAGCTTTTGAACTTAGTCATTTTTGGGCAAAATATTGCATATAGGGTACCCTCATTGTACGAATAACTCCTCCTACAGTTTTTAAGATAGGAAAATGTTCTTTTGCAGACCAATTGTACATATATCAGAGGTGTGCATATTGCTAGGATTTAGATTTCCGATAATTTATAAAAAAATACCAGTTTTTGAATTTAGTCAATTTTTTGGCAAAATATTGCTTATAGGGTACCCTCATTGTACGGATAACTCCTCCTACAGTTTTCAAGATAGGAAGTAGTTCCTTTGCAGATCAATTGTACATATATCAAGGGTGTACATATTGCTAGGATTTTGATAACCAATAATCTATACTACCATATAAAAATAATAGACTCGAATTTTTGGGCTTTAATACCGATAAATCGGAAGAGTACTGTCTATTGTTTTATATATTCTAAACATCATTTATACTTGAAGATTACAAATTTGTTTTTATATTTTCTCAATCAAGCTTTGCTAATTAATAATCAACGAAAATTCCTCAAATTTTTGGATTCTACAATCTTGCCCATTGCATTCACGCTAAATCACCAGAGGGTCTTTATATTTTGTTTTCACAATATCACATTTGCATGGAAAAACTCAGAGACGATAAAACAAATGCGTGTAAATTTTCATTGGAATTTTTTTCTGTTCATCAACGAAAATACGGAAGATAACTCTAACACAGTGCATTTACAATAATAAAAAAAAACCCGAGAGTTACAAATGTCAACATAATGTGTAAAAAATGTTGTTGAAGAAATGTTGAATTCTGCATTTATAGAACTAAACTTTTCATAGAAAAATATTTACAGCTTCGAAATGATTTGTTATGAACAATTTCACTGTTATTTTCAATGTAACTTTATTAATTTTCTCAAACTCGTTCTGGGCGATTTTGCAGTTTTCCAGTGGTGAAGGGTTTTCCCCAGACACAGTTGCATTAATCAAACTCAGCAGAGTACATGTATAGTGAAATTAATAGCATTATTGTAGGCTTAAAGCTTGGTTATGCAAATGTCAACAAAAAACAGTGTCTCAATATATCTATTTCGTAAATGTCCGGTATCATATGCTATGTCAACCCCTACACGCACGGGTCAAAGTCTAGTTTAAACTGAACGATGATATTCAGAACAGATCTAGTATATGATAACACCAGTTTTTGAACTTTGTCATTTTCTGACAAAATATTACATATGGGTTCCCTCATTGTACGGATAACTCCTCCTACAGTTTTCAAGATAGGACGTTTTTCTTTTGCAGATCAATTGTACATATATCAAGGGTGTACATATTGCTAGGATGTTGATTTCCGGTAATGTATGAAAAAACAACCAGCTTTTGAACTTAGTCTTTTTTTTGGCAAACTATTGCATATAGGGTACTCCATTTTTTTCTTGGTATTAAAGGGTTAAAATTAGATGTTTTTGGATTTGCTAAAAGAAAAACAAACGCGGTGTAATAAGAACACAAAAATGAACATTCGTTTACATAAAAATAAAAAACAAAACAACGGCAAAGTTAAATGTTGAAATGGAAAAAAATACCATATAAAATGTAATTCTATGCTGTTTTACAAAAACTTAGTTAATTAACTCTTTATTCTCATTTATTCTAGAAGTCTCTTTATGTGACAGGTTCATCAAATATTGTTTGCTGCAATGTGTTGAAATCAATGATAAAATGAATATATACTGAACATATTGTATACATCAGTATACATCATATACAAAAGAATTAGGCTACGATAAAACTTGAACGATTTACAAGTTCCTCTAAATTTAAAAACCCGGAAAAGCTTAGAGTCACGTGCATGCTACAACGTACTGGAGGCGTATGTATGTTTAGGTATCCATATGTAAAGTTCTGTATTTGTGTCCGGTTGTATATTAGTTTATATTTTTATCAAAGGTCGGGGATAATAAGAATCGGAAGGAAAAGAAAGACCAATGGGTATGCTTTTTAGTAAAAACAATCCTTTTTCTGCTGCAGATTTATAATTTAATGTGAGGCATTAATATCAGCGTAAATTCTTCATTCTCTGATTTTAAAACCCTGCTTAGGTTCTTTTTTAGTTGTATAGTATAATAAAATTATAACAGAAATTCAGCGCTCTCAATTTTATGCTTTGATATAAAAATGTATGGTCTCTACATAGTAGTTATAATACGTTTTAATGTTATTGTGCATTCGTGGTATTTTGATTTACAAAGATATAACATAACTATATATTAACTTTGCTCTATCCAACGAATTAAAATAAGGAATACGTATAGAATTGCAATGCATCCCTATCGAATATAAACCCATTTTCAAAGAGTTTAATGGGGCAAATATAAAATTATATCACATCATTATAAATTTATATACAACATGTATGTTTTAAGTATGTTATAAGTATCTTTTCAATTAGATTTGAGAGTCCTTAAAACTCAGGAACTTAATGTTTCCCTATTTGATGCTGCAACGCAGTGATCTGCGTATAATAGTTAATTTAGAAATTTAATATGTTGTACAATGTACACTTTTTTCAGATTCATATACCTGATTTAGCTATATAGTGTCACCGTGTGAAAATGACTTATTTAGAGTAACATATAATTTTTTGATCCAAGATCTTATTAGCACCAGAATAAAGAATTATATGCCACTCTAAATATTATCGAAATATCAAGCACAAAGTGGTGGAAGCAAAAACTTGGGACAGAGTATTGGGTCCGTGCTACAGAAAATAGTTACAAATACCTTGAATATAGCGTTAGGGTTTAATATAGCTTTAGGGTTGCTCATAACACAATTTCAAAGTTGTTCTGCTATTTATGAGTACTAAAATGAATTTGTTTCTATTTACACCAGCAGAATGGCGTAATATTTCTTTAAAATTCAGCAACAAATGGAACGTCCATCACTGTTGTGAAACTATTGAAGGAAAACCTATGCAAATAAGTAAACCAAACCAAAATGGGTCCCTTTTTTACAATTGTGAGGGGTATATCACAAGTATGGTTTTTGCGTTGGTGGACGCGGATTATGAATTCATCTGGGCCAACTACGGTGGCAACGGATGCTTAAAAGGAAGCTATATTAATAAAATACATTTTCGCAAAAGGGTATATAATTGATAGTGGCAAACGATGCATTCATGTTTGTAAAGTAAGATTAATTGGACAAGAATAAATATAAAACATTTTATATGCTGGCATTGTATAACCTATTTTTGTATGTCTACATGTACCAAACCAGTCTTCTGATTGTAGGACCTGAGGACTATGTGCTATTTAAGACAGGTAAAATTCTTATGCTGCCACAGACTCATTGGTGTTAAATTATTTGCTGCCAGGCCTGACTTCTTTTTGTATAGAGTACCTACAGCTGCCCTCTGTTTTTTAACCAGCTCTCAATTTTGTCATCTAATTACAGATTAAGCATCATTAAACCCGTATTACTCAATAGTCTTAAGCTTGTCTTAAAATCAAGAATGTTGTGTATTTGTAAAAAAAAAAAAAAAAAAAAAAAGATTACAACATTTTTGCCTCATGTTGCTATTTTCCTTGATTGTTTCGCACACACGACTTTTTTTCGAAAAATTAAACAAGAAATATCTGCGTAGCACAAGGATCACGCACAGTCACGATGCATTCGGTTTAATACGTTGTTGATGGGTACGAGCGACTTACAGAAAATGTAAGTCGAACGAAAGTGGCAAATGGATCTCCTTACGCCGTTCGGGCTTTCGAAATGGAAAACAAAAGAACCAAGAGCGCACTTCAAATCGAATGGTTATCTTGCGGGTTTCTTGAGGGACACACAAGTGTCATGTGCTTTATCAGATATCGCAAAAAACCCCGTAGTGATTGTAGTTCATGTCCTACAATCTGCGTGCTTATAATCGTACGACCTTTTTGCGTGACTCGCAAGATTTTAACTCATAATATACTACCCGTAGTAGCGAGAATCGGCAGTTGGGAATAAGGCTTTATGTCTTTAGGATTCTCGATTACAAAGCATCTCTGTAATTCAGTGTATTAGTTTCTAGAGTATTGATTTCTATTTTTTCATTACTTATGACGATATAAATTAAAACACGTTTCAAGCAAAATTCAATAGAGAAATCTACGAAATCAAGCATTGAAAGGCGGGACTGTATCAAAAAAAGTTCTGATCAGAAGCATTTGATAAAGCAAACATTATATAAATAGTGCCTGTTTAGGAGGGTAACTGTTGAAATTGACCCCCCGAGACAACCATTGTCAACCGACACGAAGCGGAGACTGACAATGGTTTTTTGAGGGGTGTCAATTTCAACAGTTACAATGTACCCTCCCAAACAGGCACTATTTATTTTATTATACTGAATGTCTTAATTTTAAAGAAAATTTTACTGCTTTTTTATAGAAATGAAGTGAATTCTACGGCGAACCGTACGCACATAATTTACGCGCATGTAACAATTCGTTGTGTTACCCGTTGCCAAGTCTGTTGCTAACGCTGAGGGTAATAGAACGGATTACCAACTGCGTCTAAACCAATCAGATTTCTGTATTTAACATGAAAAGTATAATAAACAGGTTTATTACATGTCTAGAGTTCACTACACGCATGCGATAAACATCGCAGTAGAATAAAAAGTGTACATATCGTAATGCATTGATAATTCTTAAGTATTATTTTATATGCAGAATGTACATCAGGATATTTCGGCAGATTCTGCAATGAGTCCTGCCCTCCAGGAACGTTTGGTCCTAGATGTGGTGGCAAATGTACTCCAATGTGTAGTATTGAATACTGCAACCCTGTCAGAGGATGTCAACTTATAACCAAAAATATCCAACCGACGGTGTCGGGTAAGTGACAGAGAAATAAAAGTATTTTGGACTAAAATATTGAAAAAAAATTGATGAATATAACCAAATGTTTCTACCAATCCCTAAATGTATACATGCAATGAACGAGACGATATCGGTGGACTGGTATTAAAGGAAAATATTGCTAGCTTAGAGGTCCACATGAACTGTGTGCTTCAAATAGTTGTTGAATCACTTGACACTCAGCTGTTATGAAAGATTGGCAATATTTACAAACGTGTTACATTATATAATGTTACAAGGAAATTAAAATAAATTGTTAAGGGTCCTCCAAAACTTTAATAAAAGGTTTGCATACCAGATCAAACTTTTATATTTCTTAATATATAGTTTCAGCATACGTTATGCTTACAAATTACAGAAAAGAGGTTTAATCTTGGGGAAATTTCAACTTAAAAAAATAATCACTATTAACAAAAACAAAAGTCCAAGCTGCATTCAAACTCTGGACTAGGGAGTCAGGGGATATAGGCACTTATATTACGGCGATATAAACAGTTTCGACATACGTTAAAATCGCCATGTTGTGACGTACTGTCATAAAAGGTAAATGGCACGGGGTGCCCAGGACTCTTAAAGGGGCATAGTCACGATTTTGGTCAAATTTTATTTTTATGTTTGTATTATTTACAATTCTAATGATTAGAATAAATTTGAGGGTCATTCGTAGAGTTGTAAGCAAGATACAGGGCTCACAATTCTTTATCATGTAAACAAGGTTTGGGCCCTGTTTTTGTTTACATAGGTTCAATATACCAGTAAAAAAAAATTCCAGGTTACTTGTCTATCTTTTTATTTATTTTAAGCATAGAAAAACAGTTCCTTACATTTAACACATTCGTTTAATGTTTAAAACTGAAAGAAGAAAGGGCAATAAGGGCTTAAAATGGCCTCATCTCAGAAATTAGTAATTTTTTACATAAAGTACTGCTATCATCTCCTCTAAGCACAATTGGTCAGATTTTTCATTTTTGATGTCTAGTTTTTAAATAATTTGGGTTTGAATATGATATTGTTTAAAGCCCTAGCACTGTGTATTTATGACGTACAGTGTATTTACAACTGACGAATATATTTGTTCTTGATGTTAGAACTTCAATTTCTTATGTTTTAAAATTCTTTACAATTTTATCATATTAATTATGTAATTTGATATTAAAAATACAATTGGTTTATTAATAAACGTTTTATTTAAATGTATTGTAGTTGCCATAGCAACGAATTTCAAACATTACAATAAATTGTACAAATCAGCATACTAATTATCAAATGTAATATTTCGTATGAAGTCAAACCTTGAAAGTTACAAAACATTTGAATAATTATGCATATATGGAATAAAAAAAAGAAAGAAAGAAACTTTGAAAAGTAAATGAAAATACATGTTTACATTATTATTAAGTGCCCCCACCAAAGTAAGCCATTGTCATTTGGTTAGTATTACATTATATAATTTGTTATTGTACAATTAGTATCTTAATTGAAACTTAGGTCAATGTTCAATCTGCTGTAGACATAAATTAAAGTAACATTAATAATTTTAATGAAGCCTTTTGTTCAATGATTGTCCAAAACAAGAGAAAGCTAATTTAATTTTACATTCAGATATTCTCATTAATGAGCAAAGAAAGAAGTTTTCAAAATCAGTTTAAAGGTTTAATGTTGTACAGATGTCGAAATTGCAAGTTACTTGCAATACCACAAACAACTGATTTCATCATTCTTCCTCACGCACATCTTTATTTTCACTTTCATCGATGGCGAGTGGTTCTGGAATATCCTGGGCGTCCAGTAGATATTTGCTCCAATCACGAAGACTTTCAAAACTTCTTTCGTTGAATCGACCAAGTCCCAGATACCATATGATCGACGTGACGTGTGAACATGTCCCTACAACACGAGTTCCTACTTTGCATTGACAGTACCATCCAATTACTTGAACCTCACTATACTGAATCCAAACTCGGTAGCCTCTCGATGAGACATGCCGTGACTGAATTTTGGCGCAAAGTAAGTCTGGCTCATGGTTGCATATCAAAACGTCAAAGCTTCCATCACTGTCCAAGTGTTCTCTGGTGTAGCTTGGCGCAAGTTTCAACTGGTACACACCAACTGTCAAATTTCTAATATCCTCTTCACTTAATCTAGGAAATTCAGCAACAGAGGAGGCACTGATTTTTTCCCATCTGCAAGATCGTTTTTCCAGGCCATCAGACTTGATTCTTTCATGGAGGACATTCTGTTGTTTTGATAGATGCAACATTTTACAGCCCAATTGTTCTTCCTTTTCGGCATCTTCTGTGTTTGTTTCTGGCCAATACTTGTTCATCAGAGCGCATACAATTTTTACGTAATCAGCAACGTACGGTATTTGACTGTTGGGAAGAACTCGATCAAGATATTTCCATTGCTTTATACGGCCGTTGACAGATTCTACAATCCAACGTATCTTCGTAATGAGTCGAGTGGTGTTGCTTTCCTCAATTGGGAATTGGGATTCACCCTTTTTTACAAAGGAAGGCATTTCTGTTCTTACGCCAATTTCGTGCAACAGTTCGACCGAGTCTCTGAAACCGCGGTCAACGATAATGACATCATTTTCACAAACCCACTGTTTAAATTCTTCAATGTCATTCTGAATTATGTGTTTCATGATTTGGGCATCATTGTTTTTCCCGTCACTGTAATAGGGGCCAATCACACTAAGAATGTATCCACTGGTAGAAACAAACACCATTGGTTTTACCAATGGTCTGTGTTTATGCAAACTGTAGCACTTGCGCTGAAATTTGAACTGCTGACTTTTTTGTATGTAAATATAAGTACCATCGGCACACCAAAATTGCTGGATGCATTCCCTGACCGAATAGAGATTGCGCTAATGGGCGAGTATGTGACGATATGACTTCTTCTCTGCTGATGTGCTGGAAACCCAAGTGTGATGGCACAAAATATTGCGTAAGATATTTTCGAGCTGATGCAATGGCACGTCGTACAGAGTCTCTGCCTAAATTAAATAATGTTGACAACATTTTATTTGGCATGCCTGTTCTCAGTTTGGTAAGGAATATACCTAAACATGTGCGAACACTGCGTGTACTCGATTCACGGAGTTGTCCTTGAACTTCCAAACAAAGGTCGTCTAAGTTCCTCCTTGATATACCCGTCAGAGTTAAGATGTCAGAATCTGATAAAGACTTGTCGTTGTCAAAATCGATTCGCTGTTCGTTCCCTTTTATTGCAATATCTCGAATTTCTGTAATTAGGCTCATTAGATCTGAATGGTTAAACATGGATGTACATCTAGATTGAGAAATCTGTTCTGTTGCTTTAGTATTGAAGACATTGTCGGACAAATGTCCAGGGCAGCATCTAGCTCCAACAGGCAATATCAGAAGTTTGTCCAGAAACAGATTATGTCTAGCATTTGTTGGCACAACGATGAGTTTCGGGCCACAGCGTTTGCACACAGCACACTGGGAATGGCTACCTCCCACTGATGGTATGGGTAGTGTTATACTTTGTGGTGATCGAGGAGTCGTCTTTGCTTGCTTGGTTGATGGAACGTATTCAGTTTCATTATTAGGGTCAATGTTCTGTCTATTAAACTTCTTGGAATGACCAATAGCTGCATTCATTTCTCGGGAACAACGGATTCTACATTTGTTACAGATGACGCTTCCTGGATTAGATATTTTGGAATGTTCTATAAAGAATCTTTGGTGTAGGAATTTCCGAAGTTGCTTATTTTTGGGTCCAACCAATGGTCGTCTGTCTCTTACCTTTGGTCTAGATGAACACAGGACGCACGAGTAATATCTATTTGAAGACATGCTGAAAAAAATGAACAGCGTTTTATAAATATATGTGAAGCATAAATATCTTTTGTATGCAAGTTATAATTATTTGGTTTCTTAAAATTACATTACTTTTAACTAATACATCATAATATACCGTGTTGCTTTTATTTATTTGAATGAGGTTAAATTGTTAACACCTATGTTATTTTGATGAAAAAAAAAATGTGGTGCGCGGATGCGGGTATTCGAACCCCTGCATTCTAGTCCCAATGCATGAAGTGCGCGGTGAAACGATAGAGGCCAAGCTGACCATGATTACCGAAGGTAAAATTTATTACAAATACAACAGACATGATCCACACTTTTGCAGATTGGAGCATACGACAGCTTATATTGGAATAAAATGTGTTATTTTAATAATAGAATGATTCAATTTTTCATACATGATTTTTACGGAAGTAATTCTCATTTAAAAAAAGATATCTAGACCGCGGTGTTAAGATAACGTGTGATGCAGCATGCAGCAGTGTTTTTTTCACTGATCAACAAAGAATAAAAATGACCGCTGACCGTTGATTCTAGGCCCTTATTCTCTTTATTCTAAACTATATCGTTTATATTAAGCATATTTAAAGACTCTCAATCTTCAAACAAATAAGCGTAGGTAAATAAATCACCCGCCGGCTGCTTGTGTACGAATCATGTATCTGCTACATACTACATACGTATTTTACATAAATAATTGTGTTATAATTCATCATCGATTTAGATTTTATAAATATTGTAACAAATCTGGATGTTGTTCAGCGTTCTTGTGTAAAATCTCGTATCTTGGACATGCTGTTACATCGACTTTGGATCCTTCGTTGGGATGTATCTAAGGACGCGCTGGAGCAAAATGTCGGCGATGTACAGGTCGTTGCTAAAATATGTTCGATGAAGGATATTCCTTACGTGTATTGTAAATAGTGCTGTATACATTAATTATATTTTGTATTGGAAGGAAATTTTACTTGAGAACTCAGAATTTTGTTTTATAATGCCTGTTAAAATGTTAATAAGAAACACATCAGAACTTTATTCTTAGAGAATATAATAATACGTTATAAAGTATATTGTGGGACAGTATCTATGAGCAATTAAACATTTACTGGTAGTGTACAAGTATAATCATCTTCACATATTCTTGGATTTTAAAACAAATTTGACTATGTCTTTAGTAGTAAATAAATGACGCAGTTTTCATAACCACGGGAGCAAAATAAGAAATTTTCTCTCTTATTTTAATCAATTTTTTCCTAAATTGATATCCGTTTTTTTTTAAATTTGAACCCATCCACAAGCGTGTGCCTAAAAGATATTTAGCTATAATAAATATGAAGTTATAAGGAATCATATATTTAACGGAGATTTTGGCACATGACTGTGGAGTGTAGGAATTTTTCATAAAATGATCATAAAAAATCAATTTTCTTGCCATTTTTACTAAACATGACGTTTCCATGACGATAATATGACGTCATAGGACGTGCAGTTTTTTCTAATTTTCATATTTTCTTGAAGCACTCATTCAGTTGATTTTTTAATGATATCATGAGCAGTGCAGTGCAATCATTTTTTTTAATCAATAACTGAGGCCATTTTAAGCCCTTATTGCCCTTTCTTCTTTTTACTTCAACGTTCAAAATGTAAACAAATGCTTTGTTTACATAGCAAAAAATTTCAAGGTCTGTAACTCGCTTATAACTCAACAATTGACACTCACATTTCGATTGCCTATTAACATACCTTTCCTTTCTGAAGCATTGTTAATATTAAAATCGGAAAATTAAATTTTGACCAAAATCGTGACCATGCTCCTTTCAGGTACTTGCATCGCTTACCATCATTTTGGTAATTCTGTATTTTGATCATATCTGTAAAATTGAAATCAATTATAACTTTCGACGTCAAAATTTAATGTAATTGAGCATTAGTATTATAATCTCATTTGATGTTTTGAATATCATTTATTTAAACAATAAAATGCTCTCTTTGATGAATTATTCGTGATATGAAGGTATTGCAGAAAAAATACATAACCCGCGTTAGAGGGTTATATAATTTTTTTCTACAATGATCACTTCCTTCATAACCCGAATGAATCATCAAAGAAAGCATTTTTATGTTTATATTAACATCAATTCCTATGAAATAGAGTGAATAATACTTCCGTTGTAAATATACCTTTTTTAATCTTCTTTATCTTAAGTTATCACAATAGTTCATGTTTAGATCAGTAACAATTTTGATTCTTTTCACCACACGGTGAAATAAATAAAATAATTTCATAATGACGATTTGGACTCAAACACAATATGATAATGTACATACTGTAAGAAAGTAAATAAAGTGTGTATAAAACGTCATAAAGTTTTTTAAAGTTTGAATCCAGTTAAAAGATTAAGATAAGATAAACCCTCGTCGTTATATCTTGTACGGAAAAATCTACTATCAAAATACCTTGTGATATATTAATTGTCGATGATTTTCCCTTGCAGGCAGTGTTAACAGCCCACGAATACCGGCAAAAATAGACCAGTCTGTGGAAGAAAACAGCCCATTGATGGAGTCAACAAACACAATTTTTCTTTTTTCAGATACTAATACGAAAAAAACATTTTTAAGTATAGAAACACCTGTACAGAAAGGTGAAAATGATACTTATTATCTGTTAGCTGGGTCAGGGGCTGTTATTTTTATGCTCCTCGTCATTATAGTGATACAGACATGTAGAAACTTAAAATCTGCAAACAGGAATCATCAGACATGTGATGAAACCTTCAAACGACATCCAAATGGCCACAGTAAGAGCTATTTAAGTATAACCTCGTCCAAGCAATCAAATCACGTTTATCAAGGTAATGACCCTTTGTATCATGAAATTGATGAGTCTGTGCTGTTGATGCAAATTCCACCTTCTACGGATACAACAAACGAATTAGGAGATCACAACCTTTCGAAATGCGTCAACAACTTAATCAGTAATGTCACAGAACATGATGACTTAAATGCGCAAACGAGTGAATCGTATGTATTACCGAATACGGAATGCACAGACACAGACAAAGCAGACTATCTTCAACCTGTCTCCGTTCAGGCAAATATAGAATTAGAGAGTAAACGGGAGGCTCATTCGTATATTGATGTGACAGGATGATATTCAGTTATGATATATGGAGTACAATTAAAAGACTGACGCAAGCGTCAAAATAACGATCTCAAACCTGTGTCTCTTATAACATTACAATGCTTATAAAATAACTACATTTGGAATATATGACTTTAAAATGTACGTAATTTGAAATGCTTGATGTTGTAAAAAAACAAAGCTAAAAGCTTCTAAATTTTGAAACTAGTATACTAATAATGTCACGTATTGTAGAACTGCAATTCTAGAGAAGATTTAAAACCCTTATTCTTATATATTCCCATGTCGAACTTTGAACCCCTTCTGTGACCAAAGAGTTGTCAAGGGATAGCAGTTTTAAGAATAAAAAACCAAATACATAAAGACTGATCAAATTATTTGAATTCGTTATTTTCCGCCTTAGTTGGTAAACGAACTTAATTTAAATAGTTCTTGCCTCAACATTGTGTAAAGAGAAGAAACTTGCAATTTCAAATTAGCCATTTTAAGAGGAAATTAATAGGATGAATTGCCTACACTTTTCTAATACGATAGTACTTATAATCTACATGTTGTTTTTCCATCTGTAGGATTTGAACTGCTACATAACCTGTATCTGTGTTAACACGCATGCTGCAGACAGACTGTTGATGTTTCTATTGTCAATGGCGGCACATTGCTTACTGGTTTATTTCCGTTGTATTTTCTTTGATCTGCTATATATCACTTCTCAATGAATTTCATACAAATGGAAAAAAGATGAGTTGTAAGATCATATTTTTAGAAATAAATTCAAATGAATTAAACTTATATTACTCTAGTATGTTTTATACATTTGATTTTTTTTTAAATTGATAGATCTAAAAATTTTCCGTTTGCTTCTCAACAGAATTTTCTCAGTTGGTTTTGCACGGATTCGGTTAGTAACCACCAGTCCGTATTGTTGATTAATGGGAGTATATCAATCCGTCAGCTTTTTTTCTGAGCAGAAAACTGTGCTGGATAATTATGCCAGTGCCGATGTGACATTTTTGAACCCGTCTAAGCTGCATACATGTATATGAAAACTTTAAATATGTCATATGACAGACCATTGCTTAAGGAGTTATAACCACCTTTGTTATTAATGTATACCTGACATGTTAGATATTTAACTTTAGAAAATAAATTTCTTCGCGAAAATTTTTCACAACCTTGAATCTACACTACCTGAGGATGCTTTCACACAAGTTTCAGCTTTCCTGGCTGATTAGTTTCTGAGAAGAAGATTTTTAAAGATTTACTCTGTTTATTCCTATGTAAAACATCTACCTCCCATTGTGGCCCAAAACCTACCCCCAGGGGTCATGATTTTCGCAAATTTGAATCTACACTACCTGAGGATGCTTCCACACAAGTTTCAGCTTTCCTGGCTAATTAGTTTCTGAGAAGAAGATTTTTAAAGATTTACTCTCTATAATCATATGTTAAACTTCGACCCCCCCATTGTGGCCCCAACCTACCCCCAGGGGTTATTATTTTCACAAATTTGAATCTACACTACCTGAGGATGCTTCCACACAAGTTTCAGCTTTCCTGGCTGATTAGTTTCTGAGAAGAAGATTTTTTAAAGATTTACTCTATATATTCCTATGTAAAACTTCGACCCACCATTGTGGCCCCAACCTACCCCGGGGGTCATGATTTTCACAAATTTGAATCTACACTACCTGAGGGTGCTTCCACACAAGTGTAAGCTTTCCTGGCTGATTAGTTTCTGAGAAGAAGATTTTTAAAGATTTACTCTATATATTCCTATGTAAAAGTTCGATCTCCCATTGTGGCTCCACCCTACCCCCGGGGGTCATGATTTTCACAAATTTGAATCTACATTACCTGATGATGCTTTCACACAAGTTTCAGCTTTCCTGGCTGATTAGTTTCTGAGAAGAAGATTTTTAAAGATTTACTCTATATATTCATTTGTTAAACTGCGACCCCCCATTGTGGCCCCACCCCCAGGTGAGCTAAAAAGATTAAGTTTACAATACAATAAGTTGTTAAAGTTGGTTTCTGGAAGAACTGACTTTGAAAATTTTCTAAATAAATATTGACAATTTTTTTACTTTTTTTTTCATCTTTAGTTTTTAAGATTTGTGTACAAACATAGAATTGTGAGCAAATCTTTGTATCTTGCTTATAATTCGAAGCTTAACACTCAAATATGGTTATTAAATAGAAATTGTAAACAATTAAACACAAGGAACATGCACTACATGTATAACGAAAAAAGAGCACAATTTATTTTTTTAGAAATGAATCATATATACCTACATATTTCCGTCAGCGATATCAAACTCTATTTAAACTGAATAAACTCGGGAAAATGTCAAGCATCTCAACAAAACCTATTGCATTAATCTACCATTACGCAAAAGATAATGTCGAATTACCGATAGAATGAATTGTATTTCAGTACCCCTACATCAGATTTTGCTTAATTTGCGCAGGTAAACAGTTAACTGTTTGATTTACTGAAGTATCTGTTTGATTTGATACGTAAAAATCACGAAATACAGACGATTGTTTCCAGGTTACAAAGCGTAGATAATGAAAACGAAACGAAAATCAGAACAAGCTAACACCAAAGTCATGTGTGAAAACTGTCAACGCATTGAATATTTAGCCTCAATTTACTTCATAAAATCGGCACCAATATATTTTGCATGTTTCAAAATTTCCCTCCATACGCGAACTGTTGCACAACAAGCAGATTCATCATAGTCAGATCGACCCTTTTTCGTAAAATGTCATGGCTGCTTTAAACAAAGAACCTCGTTTTAGAAATATAGAATACGAGTCTTGCTAAAATGGGTATGCAAACCCGGGCCGTGGCAAAATAAAAGCCGGGGCAGATCGGCAATCGTCAATTCCAAATACGCATTATTTTGCAGCAATAGTTACAGCGAATACAAATATACCAGTCTATCAAATATCCTGAAATTTTAATGAGATTGGCAGATTAAT
This sequence comes from Magallana gigas, assembly GCF_902806645.1. Taxonomy (NCBI): domain Eukaryota; kingdom Metazoa; phylum Mollusca; class Bivalvia; order Ostreida; family Ostreidae; genus Magallana; species Magallana gigas. The sequence continues at coordinate 53,810,287 of NC_047563.1, forward strand.
AACTGCCAATCTTTTGTTTTGCCCAGGCCAAGTCTTGCCTACCCATTTTACCGGATGCCGATCCCAAAGCTATTAAACTGATTGAAACACGCCTTTCCTTTATCATTTTTTTCGTAATAACTCGGATTTGAAACAGAATTACTCCTTAATTTTTGCAATTTATATTTTCCTTCCCATAAGGATAATTTATGCTAAACTACGTTGAATTTGCCTCGGTAGTTCTTGAGAAGAAGATTTTTAAAAATGCACCCCCTTTTTCTACAGTTTCAAGGTTTTCGCTTTGAATACAGATCGGACTTTTATTTCTGCAATTTATATTCGCCCTCCCATAAGGATGCTTTGTGCCAAATTTGGTTGAAATTGGATAAGCGGTTTTAGAGAAGAAGTTCAAAATGTAAAAAACTTACAGACGGACAGACAGACGGTCACACGGACAGACAGACGGACGACGGACAAAATGTGATCAGAATAGCTCACTTGAGCTTTCAGCTCACGTGAGCTGATAAAAAACCAGCTATTGTGTTTTATTTACTGTAAATGGTAGTGTTATTCTTTATTCTCAAAAAAGTAGGTCAATGGCCTACTTTTCGAGTTAATGGCCATTGAATATTTATTTTAAAAATTTAAGAAACATCCATAAAATTTTTACACTATGATTGAGATTTTCCTAATTGTGAAAATAATACAAATTGCTTAACTCTTTAACAAATGAAATACAGTTTATGAATGGTAGTGACATTAAAAAGATACAAAGCATTAAGTTTTCATTCTCAAGTTTTATAGATATTCTAGTCCAAATTCCCTCCATCAGTTTTCAAATTACTACCCTCTTTTGATTCATTATAACAAAAACTGAATGATGATAATGCTGAAACATTTATAGTATTAAATTAAGTATATTGAACCTTTCTCTACTGACATAAAATTTATATGAGGTCAATGATCAAAATTTTGAGATATGATGTTTTTTTTTATCATTTTAAAACATTTTTCAATAGTTTTGTAATGTATGCTAAACGATTATCTAAACAAAAATGTTAAGATAAAACCAACAGAAAATATGCAATTTATGTTGACTAACAAATAAAATCTTAACTTTAAATATAATAGTACAACCAAAAGTATTTAAGTAAAAAACAAAATCTGAAAAATTATGTCCGAATATCTTCTGTTTTCCTAAATGTCAAACTTTGTCTGAGCCTAATACCATAATTTAGTAAAAATATCGAGTGTTATGTCGATAATAATTCATTTCTTAAATATATTTTGTATTTAAAACAAATTTTACTCATAAAATTGAACTTTTTAACAATCCGGATTTGAGAACTCAAACCCTAAGTAAACAACGTCCTTAATGGCAAATAATCATTATTTGGTACCACATGATTTTGTTTATCATAATTAAATTATGCTGAGTTTGAAAAAATATACTGGCTTTCATGGAAATGGCGTTAAGTAGGTCAAAATGTAGGACAGCAAATCTACATTTTTTTCTCTTTAAGAGACAATGTCAGTAAGCATTGAGCTTCGCATGGAAAGTGAAAATTTTAAAAATCATTTAAAACCATACTAAGTCATCAAAGGAGAAGCAAAAACACATTTTTAAGAAATTTTGAGATATTTTTTTTTACTTGGTTTCCATGACAACAAAACAAATGTTTTTGTTCCATACTGTCTATAAGTGAACAAAATCTTTGAAAAATAGAGATCTAAATATATAAAATTGGCCATTTTAGAGTTAAAAATATACGTTTTCAATAGTTTAACTAAAAAGACAGTCATTTATATAATATAATTTGGATGGTATTATTCAAGGAAATGACATCATAGTTGCTATGACAACCAGAAGAAGATATGTTTTACTAGATACAGTATTGTCATAAAACAAATACATTTTAAACCCTTTTTTTTAAAAAAAGCAACGACCTCTGCAAAAATAAATTATATCAGCATAATGACAGTAGTCAATATTATGTACGTAAGCAATAAATTTGGGTAGTTGGTTTTCCTAATTTTTTTGGCAGAATGATGAATATTTGCAATTTTCCACCATTTTTATTTCAGTTGGCCCTCTACATAGCCTATAAAAATTATGTATTAGTAAATGTAAATATAAACTAAACATTCAATATGACTTGATTGTTAAGTTTTTACTTTTTAATGCTTTTTCTTTGTGCTTTAGGTTCATAGCAACGCAATTTTGTCCAAGCAACACCTTTTTGACACATCAAGTCATTAATTTATTTGCGTTTATTTAACTGCATGTTTGTAGATTATTTTGATATTATTTTTTTTTTTTTAAATATTATGAGAAGAACATTTTATTATCATATTTTTCTTTTTATTCAATTAAATAATTTCCATAGCAACATAATTTTAACCATAGCAACACATTTTTTGACACAGAAATCAGACCTAGAATATGTTTTTCATGACTGTACGTATCTATATTTGATATTTTAAAAACATCATTATTTAATTCTTTCCAATCACTTCCATTCTCTTGTTTTTCTAAATCATGTCCATAGCAACATTATGTTCTCCCTAGCAACACTTTTTTGCCATACAAATCAGACTCGAGATAGGTTTTATAAGCCTTCACACACTTTATGTGTTACAATAATGAAATGTTTAAATTTTAAAACTCATAAAAACTTTACCAAAATAATAAAAAACACATTATGAAAAGGATGTGTATGGCAACACTTGTATGTGTGTGTGTGTATATTATTACTTATTGGGTTAGTTACTGACTCACTACGGAAATATATTGGGTTGATCAATCTCATAGATGGCGAGGCGAAGCCGAGCCGTCTATGAGATTGATCAACCCAATATATTTCCGTAGTGAGTCAGTAACTAACCTAATAAGTGTTTTGTTTTCCCGAGGACTATCAAGCGACATATTTATACACAAATAGCGATGATCTACGTAAAGCCATGTATACTGGTATACAAGATGCCTAACATCTCGTTCAATTTAACTCATTTAAACTCTTCAAAATTTTCAATCTCACCTTTCAAATATTCTTTAAAAATCCTTGCTTCACCCATGTTTACTTACAATGTTTTGTTGCTATTCAATTTTAAATGTTTTCTTCCTTTCCTCTGCAGAGATTTGAGCAAATTTCGACGCTGCCATTTTGTTCTGCTCCAGACAAAACAATGTGACGTCAATATTCTAAGGGCAACTATTCTAATTTTAAAGAATTTCAAAGGGCAACTACTCCAAATACTTTAAGAACTTATATTTACGGCATGCGGTTTATGTATTAAATACAATGAAATGTCGAAATGAGTAAGCGAAGCGTCGACCAATGACGGCCATATTGCCTAATATTATTTCTCACAGAACAAATATAGAGATATATGAGGCAATCACGTGCTACGTTTAAACCAATGAAAATGTGACATTTCAGTCCAAGGGAAAACAAATATATATATATATAGAGAGAGAGAGAGAGAGAGAGAGAGAGAGAGAGAAGGACACACTTTGACAGAGATACAAACTTTATAATTTTGATAAATTTAATCAGTGTTTTTAACAGAAAATTACCATTACACATAGCGGTAATTTTTCAATTGTTTGAATTTGTTTTCTTGTTTAAGGTTAAGTTTTGACTTGAATACATAAAAAGTTATTGAAATATTTCTTGCTTCTAACAGAAGGTCATCATACATGTATATAAAAATTGTTCATTGCCTAAATTTGTTTTTCCTAATTTTTTTTAACAAAATTATCACCCCCGTTTATGACATCTACAATGACTAACCTCAACAGTTCAAAGTGAAGAGTTTCAGTTGAAAATATAAATGATGCATTCACATAGCACACAAACAATACTACATTTTACAAATGGCCCATGGTTCTTATTGGTCACCTGAGTACCTTCAGTGTGGCTCTTTCAATGTATATTCGTGTGCATTGTAATTATAGGGCTTTTATGATATCATTTTTATTATTCCGGGATAGTTTAATCCAAAAAGCCTTTCGAAATTCTAAAAAAAATTATTAAAACGTCATAGAATAACATACAGTGACATAATTGAACAAATCTTAAGAACAAAAAATAATTGGACAAAAATTACACCACCCTACCCTATACATAATCATTAGAGCCCTGTCCTTACAAGAAAACTCCTGATCCAGGGGCCATGAAATTCATAACTTTGAAAGAGGCATTCTTCCTTATCATAACTATATACTTATTTCATCGGATTAATACCCAGGAGCAAAGATGAAGATTTTCAAAGAACTACTGCATTTAGAGCCCCACCCTAACACCAGAACACCTCATCCAGGGCCATGAACTTCCCAATTTTGGAAGAGGCACTCTTCCTTATCATAAATATATACCTGGTATGTACTTTAGTACATATATTAACTTTGGTTTAAATTGGTTCAGTGGTTTCAAAAAAGAAGCTAAAAATGTTCAAAAGTTTACAACCAATATACAAAAAATGATGACGGACAAATACAGATAGCAATAGGTCACCTGAGTGACTCGGGTGGCCTAAAAATAGTGAATCAGAAGTTCTAATAAAATACTAAAGTGGCCAAGCTTCTAAAATTGTCCAAATCATTTTCAGCTTCTAGGTCCTTTTCTCCAACCATCTGATCACAACAGGAATACTCCTCCTTTTTAAGTCCAATCTGCAGAAATAGCTGGAAACTTGATTTCCTGAAAGGAACTCATCAATTCTGAAAATGCGCTTTCCTTCTGCATTTCTCACTCTTCTCTTCTCGGAGGCTACATCTTCTGGGTCAAGTTTATGACCACTGCTTTCTACAACCTCAAATTTTCAAGAAAGATTTTTGAGATTCAGTGAATCACTTAAACTCGCATTTTGACTTCAAAGCCCATCCTTTGTTAAGAACATCAGCAGAACCAACTGGATATGTGTCTACTTCATTTTCCCCTTGTGTATTCTCCTTATCTGATTCCATCCTTTTTACAAGATGTTTTCTACAATTGGAACACACTCCTGTAAAAGTTGAAAAACTATTAAAGTAAATGATGGAGATATCATCTAACAAATTCAAACAAGAGGCCCAAAAGCCACATCACTAATCTGAGCAACAATAGCTCATCAAATTAACTTCATGGTATCAGAACAAAATATCTAAAATAACAATTAAGAGTATACCTTGTTTAAAAAAATCTTTAAAATTTACTTCACATATACCAATGTAAAACATCAAATCCCTTTTTAAAAGACTTTTCAAAAGATATTTTCTACTTATATTCCTTGGTTAAAACTGACCCAGTGGTTCTGGAGAGAAGTTATAAATGCGAAAAGTTTACAGATGGATGGAAAGACAGACAGACATATGGATGTAATCAGAAAGTAATCAGAAATGCTCACTTGAGCTTTCAGCTCAGGTGAGATAATAAAAAGCAAATCAATTATTTGATTACCTACGTTTAATTTTGTGTAACTGTTTGAAGAGCCAACACGGCTGAAAGCGCTCGCAGTAAAGAATTTATTTAATTTGGACTGTACCATCGGTCATTACAAAAACTCAGTGGTCCGAAGACTGCGGCCAGGAATTTTTTTATTCCTGCCAGTGAAATTAAAAAATTGACAAGTATGATGGACTTGTAAATATTTTAAAAGCCAAATGTCTAAAACAATTTGTAATCAATTTTGAATGTTAAACATATGGATATATGGGGGCAAGTAAATTTTTTTGCAGGCCAATATATTTTGACAGACTACTGGTCCTAGGCTTTATTTATCGAGAGAGAGAGAGAGAGAGAGAGAGAGAGAGAGAGAGAGAGAAATAAAGATTCTGTGTTTTTAATCTCAATGCCATAATAACCAAAATAATTGACAAACCTGAACCAATTCTAATAAGACAATCATAATACTTCTTCAGGAAGAATGACTGCTCTTTTGTTATGTTTCCTTTTGAATTGCTCTTGCTTTGATGATTACATGTCCATCCAAGGGAACACATCCTACTTGACCTCCATCCAACACCAAGAACATATCTAATTAAGATGTTAAAACTCATTTGTAAATGTGTTTATCATTACTTAACTAATTTTTTTTCACAAATGCCCACTGCATGGTCAAGTTATGATGCAATCAAAAGTTTTTACACATACTTTTGATATAATCAATCTGGCAGGCATATTTTTTTAATTCTACATCCCCAGTTATGTCTACTTATGCTTAATTTTTGTTCCACTGACAGTTTTACAATTGTCACTCAATATTTAAAAATATGGTCAAAATCTTAAATTTTACTTTGCAATTTCTTATTTCATATTTTTTGACTTAGTATGAATCTGTAGACTTAATGCTGGTAGATTAAGTTTCTTGTGTATGCCAAACTTTTTGATGATCTAAAAGAATCTACCTCTATCTGCATTGTAATAATTGATTGATTCACAGTAATGCCCAGATATATCTTGCAACATCAATATTAAAGAAGAGAAAGATAAGTGAGGAAAGACAGAGAGACAATTAAATAAGAAAATGCCCTTAGTTAAATTCACAAGTACCAGTAATAGTGTACACTTCCGTCCATTTATACCTGTACTTATTTTTCCTGATTCAAAACATTAAAAACAAAACAAAGCAAACAACATATGAATTTGTCATTTGCAAGCTAGGGTCTGTCATTGTCAAACTGAAGGCACAGTTACTACAATTAAATTAGTGTAAACAGATAGCCATGCTATGACCTTGAATTGCTAGTATTACATAATGGTCACTATGATATTTATGTGCACCTAGATGCTGCGCACTGAATGGTGTTAATGATAATTGACAGAATGAACTCTGTGACTCTTGTAGCAATGCGTAGTATTCCTAAATGATGTTATGAAACCAGGTGCATAATACGGGCAGAATAATATCCAAATTGAGAGTTTAACAACATGTGACCTATTTGGCGATTCTGTGTCTGCAACGAATGCTCTAGTATTCTATATTGAGTCATGTATTGTGTATTCTATATATTAACCCTTGTAACCTTTTATGCCGTGTATGAATGAACGTATTGTGAGTAAGTGATGCCTCATACTAGGTGGGGGGCTCCGAGACCCAGGACTCGGAGACCCACATCCTGCATCCAGACTCTTTGATTGGCAGTTTTGACGGTTCTGTTACTTTATTTAGGAATAAACTATTAATCTTAATTTTGAACACTAAATGTTCACTCATGATCGTCGTATATGGGCCGAACTAGTCAAAACTGTCCATCATAAGTAAAACCTTATATATACCCATATGAAATGAGATTGTGCAGACTCCTGATTTGGGCTGCTATTAGCTGATGTTATTGTAACTATACGATCACGCTTAATAAAACCGCTTGAGAAAGAAATACTGGACTTGTCATCCATAAGCTTGAGCTGACCCTCAATAGGATCCCGTAAGACAGAAGGCTTACATGAACTTTCTTGGTGCCAGTGACCAGGACTGAGCGAAGTTCAATACAGAGTAAGGTAAGAACCATTTCTATATGTCTCTTATAGCTATCTCGAAGTAAACAACTTTGTCTAAGCAACCAATATGGCGACAGGTGATGGGTTTGATAAAAAAGAATTTAAAAATCAAATGGAGCAATTAGAAAAACAATTCGCGGGGTTGGGTCAGAACAAAGAAAATAAAGGGCAAGAAACAGGTCAAAAATCCCCAGAAAAAGAGCAGATTAAACAAAATACTTTTGAAACATATCATGATGCTAGGCCGTATGAAACTCGTGAAACTCGACACCGAGTCCCAGATCAGGATGATGAAAAAGATTTTTTTTTATTGGTCAAGTTAAAGCTATAACAGCTGCACTCTCAGTGCCCCTATCTTCTGTGATAACTCCTTTTGAGGGGGGAGATGCTCAAAAATTTAAACAGTGGATAAAGGAAGTTGAAAAGTACAGTGTTATGTCTGGGAAACAAGGTCATGAGATCCCCATGCTTGCATACATAACGAGTAAGGGTTCAGTTGGGGATTATATTAAAAGGTATTTAGATGAAACAGATGCGTCTGAAGAAATCCCATCTTGGAACGATCTTAAGGAATCCCTTAAAAATAGATTTGCAGAAATAACAGACCCCCAACACGCGTTAGCAGTAATGCGTAAGACTCGACAACATTCAAATGAAAGTGTTCAGTTGTTCGCCGAGAGACTATTGCAAATCGCGGAAGACGCCTACAGTAATGACAGACTAAAAGACCCTTTGATACAACAACAGTTAGTAGATATCTTTTGTGACGGGTTGACATTCGACTACCTCAGAATGAAAATTTTGCGAGAAAACCCTAAAGATTTAGAATCCGCAATTCAAATAGCAATGCGAGAACAAAATCTGAAACAGAGGCTAGCGATAAGAGGGTCAAATATGACAGAAATTGTACAAAGTAATGACAACAGACGAACTCTTTCAAATTTTGATACTACTCTTCCCTTATTAAAGGATAGAGCAGATAATCTTACCTCAGTAGAGACAAGGCATGTAGAACCAATGGAAATTGACCATGCGCGTAATAGTAGGTGTTTTAAATGTAAACAGACGGGTCATAGGGCTCGATTTTGTACTCAAAATAAATCCCAAGTCAGGTCCCGTCCTCAAATAGATAAACGACCCAGTCAAAACAAACCCGTCCATAATATAGAGCAGAGACCCCGTTCGCCTGTGGAATGTTGGAATTGTGGTAAAGTAGGTCATGTGCGTGCAGATTGCTGGGGCTCGCATATGTATCAAAGAACGCAGCAAAATCGGGGCAGACCATCAAATCGTCAAGGCCGAACATATAAATCTAGCGACCAAGTAAATAGGGGATCGTCTCAAAATTTCAAATCGCGCTCTTATTTTGACAAACAAAAACAGGAAAACTAAGACGTTCTTCCTTCGTTGAAGCCCGAAGAAAGAACTTTAAACAAAGACCTACATATGAAATTAATTTTACTAACAACCCCAGTAGCTGTTTATTAAAAGTAGGTACAAATAAATTTAGAGCTTTGGTAGATACAGGCGCAGCCGTATCTCTAATTAGTAAGAAAATGTATGATAATCTATTTCCCCGCCCCAAGCTGTTTAATAATGACATCCCCTCTTTACAAGCAGCAAATGGCAATTCTTTAATTGCGATAGGGTATGTAAATATTTCCTTTAAGATTTCAGGGTTAACTTTAGACCACAAACTTTATGTGACAAAGGGACTCAACCGAAACATGATTCTCGGTCGTGATTGGCTCAAGAAAAACAATGTTCGTTTATACTTTGATCTTGGACTCATGCGTATTGATGGCAAAGTATACGCGGAACTTAAAGAAGATTTACATATCTCAACTATTGTAAGAACTCCTAAGAAACTTATTATGAGACCAAACACGGTGACTGTATTCTATGGAAAAATAAATAACAATTTTCCTCTGGAAAAAAATGACTTGGTTGAAGTGAACAGCATAGACAATAACTGCATTATGGAAGACCCAGGACTATATTTAAAAGACGCCGTTTGTATAGTTCGGAAGGATAAGAAAGTTCCAATGATCTTCGTTAACCAAACTAACAAAAATTATAAAATTCCAAGAGGCTACATAGTAGGACGAATTACCGCATTAAAACGGAAGGAAATCTCAGAAATACAGACTACTCAAGACACAAAAGAAGAAATTGATGTACCTAGAAGATTTGAACACTCAATCAAAAGACTTGTGAGCAAAAACAATGATTTATTTGCAAAGAAAGACAGTGACCTTGGAGTGACTGATACTGTTAAAATGAAGATAGAAACTGGAGATCACCACCCAATAAAGAACAGACCCTACCGTGTACCCTTAAATAAAAGACAGATAATTGACAAGGCCATACTGGAAATGATGGACGCAAAGATAATTGAGAGATCACAATCGCCTTGGTCATTTCCCTTAGTAGTGGTGAAGAAAAAGGACGGATCAGACCGAATGTGCGTTGACTTTAGAAGCTTGAATAAGATAGTGAAACCCGTATCATTCCCGCTACCGTTGATTGATGACATCCTATGTTTACTAGGCAAGGCAAAATATTTCACTGCACTAGACTTAAAGAGTGGATATTAGCAAGTGAAATTAGAAGATTCAAGTAAAGAAAAAACGGCCTTTGCATGTCACAAAGGACTATTCCAATTCAACCGGATGCCATTTGGGTTGAGTAATGCACCAGCAGTCTTTCAAGAGCTGATGAACATAGTTCTTCAAGGACAAGAGGAGTTTGCCATCGCATACCTGGATGACATTCTTATATTCTCAGAGACACCGGAAGATCATCTTCGGCATATTCAAGACGTTTTCAACCGCCTAAGGAAGCATGGACTTAAAATGAAGCTAAAGAAATGTAGTTTCTTCAAGGAACAGACAGAATATCTTGGTTTCATCATTGATGAACATGGCGTTACACCTGATCCAAAGAAAGTCGAAGCTATAAGAAAGTTACCAGCGCCCACTACAGTCCGAGAAGTTCGTGGCTTTATAGGTATGTGTAGTTATTACAGGAGATTTATACCGAACTTCTCTAAGATTGCAGAACCATTGATTGACTTAACCAGAAAATATGCAAGGTTCAAATGGACACCATGTTGTCAAAAAGCGTTTGACTTTATTAAAGAAAGTTTAACGGTAGTGCCTTTACTAGCATATCCAGATACTAATAAGCCTTACATCCTGTACACCGATGCCAGCGACAATTGTATTGGAGCGTGCCTTACTCAAAAGACAGATGAGGGAGAAGATAAGCCAATATATTACTTATCCCACAAGCTGAGTAAAACTCAAGAAAAGTGGTCAACCATAGAAAAGGAGGCATTTGCAATCCATTACGCCCTTCAGAAGTTAGACCATTATTTACACGGTGCTCAGTTTACTATAAGAACAGACCATAAGCCGCTCAAGTATATCTTAGAATCTCCAATGCAAAATAAGAAAATTCAACTATGGGCATTAAGTATTGCAGGATATAACTGTAAGGTAGAGTACATAGAAGGAAGATTTAACTGCTGTGCAGATCTCTTATCCCGATTACCGACAGTCAACCTCGAGTGTGAAGAGGAAGAACAATCAGAGCATGATGAACCAGATGTTAAGGACAATTTCTTTGAAGTGAACGTACTTAACTCCAATGCCTTTTCGCCTAAGAGATTAGCCAGATGTGAAGTTAAACAACACGACGAATTGGTCAAACCCTTTATTGATCTACCAGAAGAAATCAACATCAAAGAAAGTCAACAACACGATGAGCAGATCAAGAAACTGAAGAATCGGTTAAATAAGGGAACAGCAACGGCAACCGAAGAAAAGAAGTTTTTGGAAATTGATGGTTTAATGTACTATCTTTCAGATGGAGACTCAGAAGGCCCAAAACTTCGCCTGTATGTACCACGTGAGTTAGAACTTTTAGTAGTGCAACAGTATCATGACGGACTTGGACATGTGGGAGTGGACAAAACATATGACGTTATCAGACAAAAGTACTACATACCAAATTTGTACAAAAGGTTATACTCTTATATAGAAGGATGTATAGTATGCCAAACGAGGAGCAATAAGAAAAATCAACCTCCACTTCAAGAGACAGATATACCACCTTTTCCAATGGCTAAAGTAGGACTTGATCTATCAGGACCAAATCCAACATCCTTGTCGGGAAACAAGTACATAGTTTCTTTTATTGACATTTACTCTGGTTGGCCAGAAGCTTTTCCCGTTCCTGATAAGTCAGCTGACAACATAGTACATCTTATCTTAGAAGAAATATATCCAAGATATGGCTGTCCTCTTCAAATCCTAACAGACAACGGAACAGAAAATGTGAATAAGAAAGTGGAAGAAACTTTAAAAGAATTGAATATCAACCATATCAAAACATCTTATTACAGCCCTCAAGGTAATGGTAAAGTAGAACGATTTCATAGAACTCTACATGACGTGATGGCTAAGAAAACAACAGACAACGCTCAAACATGGGATATTCATCTTAATCAGACGTTGGCAGCCATTCGTTTCCATCCTAACGATTCGTCAAAGTTTTCCCCATATTACCTTATGTACAACAGAGATGTCGTATTACCTCTTGATACGTTAATGAAACCTCGAAGGAGATATGCGGGAGAAGATCAACACAAGATCGCCCTTCAAGAACAACATAAAGCTTTCCTGCTAGTACATCGTAATATGAAGGAAGCCAAGAAGAAACAGAAAGCTCAGGCCGATAAGAGAAGCAAAGATGAAAATTTTCAGGTAGGTGACCCTGTCTACCTTAAAAACAACAGAAGACAAAATAAGTTAGATAAAAAGTGGCTACCATATTATCGAATCATAGAGCAGAAAGGACCAGTTAGTTTCGTGGTGAGAGACCAATTGACTGGATTAACCACCAAATGCCATGCACGACAATTAAGACTGGCAGATATTTCGCACTGGCCCCTTTCACAAACCACTGAAGATGGTGGAAGAACTCTAAGAAAAACTAACTATGTGGTGCCACCGGAAGATGAATCGTCGTCAGAAAATGAAGACATGCAACCAGAACCATTTGAAAGAGCTATACAGTCCAAACAATGGGAAAGAGAAGGATCTTCAGATGAAGAGGATATTCCCCTAGCAGAACTTCAAAGACGTATAAGAGCTAAGAAGATCATGGATGATCAGCAGTATAAACACGAGAACGATCAGACCGTAGATTCAGAATCGGATGAGACCCATGAGTCAGAACAATCTGATGAAAATAGTGGTCAAGACTATGAAATACCCTTAGATAACCCAAATGTACCCTTAGATGAAAATATGGAAATAGATGATATAGCCCCTAAAGTAGGTCTAGGCTTCAAACCAATCCCTAAACCGCGTAAACTAATCCCTAAGCCCCGTAGGGAAAATAGCAAACAAAAGTTTGCTGTAGATTGTTTGGCTATTATGAAGGAATTAGCCAAAATAATAAACTAAAAAAAGTTTTATTATCGTATAATGTAGATGTAAATAATCTTGAATGAGCTAAGCTTTGTATATATTGCACGCTTTTAAAAAGATATGACAGGATGACCCCTGTGACATCAAATCATGTATTGAGATACACCGACTAGCAAACGCGGACTCAGCACCTCGGTTATTTGTATAAATATGCGGAGTTAAAGAGATTTAACATATACTCGAAAGACATGAGACAGCGACTAAGTAAAAAAAAAATAAAAATGTAAGACTAATTTTTGTACGTGATTTAAGATTATTGGTAAAAACAATTAAATATTTCAATCGACATCTTGAATATGGGACAAGGTTGCTCAGGTTTTCATGGTTTAATTTCTTAGACAAAAGATATTAATTTAAAAGTTTTCCTTATGAATGCACTAATGGCGGAATTGCCAGTAATTAATTTGCAACCCATGAAATCCTCGTCTTGGGTGGGAAACCCCTGGTTTTATGTGTGTTTAACTTTGGCAGTAACAATAACGATAGGACTTTGTATTAAGAAACGTAAAACTATTAAAAAGTGGGGTGGTATATGCTGTAGTGGTTGCTGGACAGGTTGTCGAAAAAGGGGTAGTGACGGAGATAAGAAAGGTTCTTCCAAAGACACTGTATTTTGTTGTGAAAATCCAGAGAAAAGGACCTCTAGCGACATTATTGAACTTGAACCAATCCCGCAAGTCAATAGGATCCAAGAGAAACCCCGACGAAGCGGAGGAATCGGAACTCATAAATTGGCCAGTAACACGGGGACCATTTCGACTAAACTAGCAAAACAATTTCTTGGAGAGGAGAAAAATGAAGACTATCCATGGACCAAATACTATCGACCGGACCCAGAGCTGGCACGTAAATACCTGGAAGAGAAGGCCGCGATGTCTACGCAACAGAGGAACGCAGAAGACGCTCCGCGAGAAGTCGCCTCGCCATCTGCGCCGACCCTCTATCCACGGGTGCCGATGATGGATGAATAATTAAGCTACAGCCGCGTAGAAGTTGTGTATTCCTTATGAAAGGATTGTGAAATTTAGCGAAAATCAAAAAATGTGAAATGTGTTAAAGTAGAAATGTGCGTTATCTTGTGCTAATATAAATCTTGTATTTGGTGATTCACTCTGGAGAACTTCAGGAAGAAACCGATGGACTCCGAACCTATGACGCAAACCTCACCCCTAAGAAGGAAGAGATATTTTGTGAACTTACAAGCATGCACTTTGTATATATATGTGACATCAAGCTTAACCATACTTAGTATTACTTTGATGATGAATTACGATTATATTCAACTTTGGTTATTTCATCTTGGTCATTATTATCATACTTTATTCATTATTGTTTTCATGATTGTAATGCGATATAATCAAGCTATATGATTTTATGAACATGTATACATCCTGGTTATAGATTTGTTTTTGTAGATGAATGATGTTCCAAGCCGGAGGTGGAAACATGTCACTTGTTACTATCTCTTAACATAGATGTTCTGACTGGTATGTCACTAGGAAGTTCGTCTGATCAAGGGTAGATCAAGGATGCTTTCCTATTCCGGGCGCCAGGCATGAGAAATCTCCCTTCGGGATATATCTTTTGTTTGGGGGACGTATGTAAACAGATAGCCATGCTATGACCTTGAATTGCTAGTATTACATAATGGTCACTATGATATTTATGTGCACCTAGATGCTGCGCACTGAATGGTGTTAATGATAATTGACAGAATGAACTCTGTGACTCTTGTAGCAATGCGTAGTATTCCTAAATGATGTTATGAAACCAGGTGCATAATACGGGCAGAATAATATCCAAATTGAGAGTTTAACAACATGTGACCTATTTGGCGATTCTGTGTCTGCAACGAATGCTCTAGTATTCTATATTGAGTCATGTATTGTGTATTCTATATATTAACCCTTGTAACCTTTTATGCCGTGTATGAATGAACGTATTGTGAGTAAGTGATGCCTCATACTAGGTGGGGGGCTCCGAGACCCAGGACTCGGAGACCCACATCCTGCATCCAGACTCTTTGATTGGCAGTTTTGACGGTTCTGTTACTTTATTTAGGAATAAACTATTAATCTTAATTTTGAACACTAAAAATTCACTCATGATCGTCGTATATGGGCCGAACTAGTCAAAACTGTCCATCATAAGTAAAACCTTATATATACCCATATGAAATGAGATTGTGCAGACTCCTGATTTGGGCTGCTATTAGCTGATGTTATTGTAACTATACGATCACGCTTAATAAAACCGCTTGAGAAAGAAATACTGGACTTGTCATCCATAAGCTTGAGCTGACCCTCAATAGGATCCCGTAAGACAGAAGGCTTACATTAGATGCTTTGAGATAGAGAGAAAATGATAGAGAGAAAATTCTAATTCACTATTAAGCAAAGGAAATTTCTATGGGACATTTTTTCTGTTAATTCAGAGATCTATAAGCAACTCTTTTAAAACTAATCACATGTTCTTATTGATAAAGGTGTTTAATTTAAACTCTGCAAGTCTTTGAATTTAATTGTCTGATATTCATAACCATATTATGAAACATGATACATTCGTAAGACATGTCACATACCTGTGTTTTGGAGAGATGGTAAGTATTTCATCATCTTCACTGAAGAAACCTCCCCTTATTTTCAATAATTCTGTAGCCCTTTTCACAAAAAAACTTACGATTAATTTTTATCGTAAGTGAAAACTTAAGTTTTTATTCATTTTCACAAAACATCTTATGAGATTCTTACGTGTAAAATTTGTCGTAACTTTACGATAGCACATACCCTCTCGTAAGTATTTCAAAACTGTAAATAATAACCCAGTGGGCACGCAACGTTGTTTCAACGTTGAGGAAAGGTTGATATCAAGTTGCAACGTTGATCAACCATTATTCAACGTTGATTCAACGTTGAGGTTTCAACGTTGAAACCCAAACCATATATCAACGTTGATTCCACGTTGAAGACCCAACTTACTCTCAACGTTGAAGACATCAACCACTTTTCAACGTTGAAACAGCGTTTTAATAAATGAAACTGACCACATATTTTCAAATTTGAAATTCCTTTTAATTATTTTAAATTAAGCTTTTACTTATATTTTGTCAATTGTGGAAGCATGAAATAATGTGTTTTACAAATATTAATGCTAATTTGAATATATTTTCATCTTATTTGATTTAAAATTAAACTACTATTAAATTGTTTTTTTCCAATTTAAATATCAAAGATTTTTTTTAATGAAATGTTATAAAAAAAATTCCAATACATTTTAAAACAAAAGATTGTTTTGATACAAGAAAATTGAGATTGAGCTGTGAGTACAGCAAATGGCTAATTGCATTTTAAGTAGGTCAGAGTGAAGGGAGTGCGGGCCTATCACTAGAGCAAGCACTGCTGATCTTGGGAGTTATGCAATTTACCAGGCTGCTTTATGTCAGCTTGACCACTAAAGACGCTATTGGTGAACAAAGAAATTCAGTTCTTAGGTACACCTCGTGCAGTCATACACGGATTTTATGTACAGTAAAATGCCGGGATTTCTAAGCTTTTGAACTATTGTGACTATTTTATACTTTAAATTGGAATATTTTGGGAGTCATTTTTAGAACAGTCTGCAGAGTGCAAATGATGAACTGATTATTAAGGTTTTCCGCTCTCAGCGGAAAACCTTACTATTATTCTGAAAAATTTTCAAATTTCTTATTATTTTTTTTTCTTCTAGACGCCAACTTTGATCCTTAATATCTCGCTCGTTTGTTCACCGATTGTTTTGAAATTTTCAGGACCGGTTTTGAGTTATTTCCCTTTAAGTAAAATTTAACGACTTCTTTTGTCCAGGGGGTTTAGCTTTAACGATGACTGGCAGAGTCTCAAAGATGGGCTGGTTTGGAAGCTAATACATTGAATTTGTGCGAGATATATTTTATTTATTATATAGTTGCAAATAAAAGGGGTGGTATGGATGTTGAAACAAAGGTAAGAAAAAAAATCAAAAAAATTCGCCCATTTTCCGTGTTAGTTTTCTACCTGATAAAAATTTGTTATAACATGTATTTTAAAAGTTCTTGGTCTTACCCAGACCTTTCATTCGGTATACCGAAAAAGGGGCTGGCCCTTATAATTAGGGAGTTAGAGGCGTCCAAAGTTTCTTGTCAATAACTTAAAAAGGAATAAACATTTCTAATGCATTATTGAAGCAAAGTTGTAAAGAAATTAATTTTGAATCCTTCTATAGTATTCAATTTAATGTTTTCGTAATTTATAGTCAGTATTTGATGACACAATTGTTGTCAGTTCGGTCCATTTTGTGGGGGTGCGCACGTTTACGAGGTTATAAAAGGGCTTCTTGTAATGCATTAACTGATACATGTAGCGCGCAAAAATAATTCCACATAAAATTTCCAATGTTTTTATACGTATGTACATTTTCATTTCATATAGATAAACCTCTTTGACCTTATTTTTGTTGTTTGTTTCATAACTGTGCCCCTGTCTATATTTAGATGCATTACGAGACTCAGGTAACCGATCGATAGGAGAGTCGCTAGCTGTATTCAGGCCGTCGCCTAGACGACAGTGCATGTGCTTGTAGAGCTGGACGTACACGATTAACGCCCCACTGTGTTACTGTAACAGAGACATTATGAATTGTTTCAGTACTGGGAGATGAGTTAATAAAATGGTTCCAATGCATGGTAATTAAACTCAACTTTTCTACAATACGTATACACGGCCGTCATATAAAGCACATTGTGTATTACTGACATGACAAATGTACGCTGGCAATTTAAACGAACGCGGGATTGCTCCCAATAGAACAATTCTTTAAAAGCCAAAAAAAAAAAATACTGATTTGCGATGGATATAATATAATTATCATCGTGGAGATGATTTTAAAAAGTGAACTTAATATTCGTATACGATAATATTTGAATCCAAAGCCGCTAGTTTTAAGTTACGGTTATTAGGGATATTAATTATATCTTGCCCTGCGTTTCAGGTTTTTTACTTGCAAAACATCTACAAACGAAAATACCAAACAACGTTCAGAAGCAACTTATAAATTATTTATTCCATTCACAATTCTAAAGAGGTAATCAAATAAATTTTATAAATGCTTTATACTTGTATTCGCTATCTTCCATGGAAAAAAAGTGGCATGGAAAAAATGTTGTTCAATGTTCATCAAATACGCTGTAGCCTTAGCAATCGAAAATAATTAACAAACTGTATATTGATAGATTGAAATATCAACAAACATTCAGACCCGCAATGTGTTTTCTTACAAGTTCTATAAAACGTAGACTCAATGACTGAATTCTTTACCGTTTTCCGTCTGGGTTATTTTGAATCACGTGTGTACGTTATGTGTAGCCATATAGATGAACACTTTAAGTGTTTAATTTTTAAAAGAAAATGTGTACATGCAGAGCAATGCAATGCTAGGACAATGAAATTCCAACAATGTATATGGTGAGGCCGGTCAGACTAATACTGGTTCTGCTTGTTCTACAAATAGCGAATGTAAGACGAAGTATTTGGGTGTTATATTTTAAACAAATATAAGTATTGCTTTCTTAAAAGCTTGCATTACTCAACAAAGTATTTTATTGGAATTATTCTTAGTTACCTTAGCTGCATATATGTACCGCTCGGTCTGTATCCCGGAAAAATTGACTATCATCCGAAATTTTCATACAAGGTCTACAGACTTGCAGCTAACATTACCTTTTAAAATACATTTTAGAATTTGCCGCTGTTTATAAGTTCATTAAAAAGACGCGCAGAATCAAGTGGTAATATGTCGTTTGATATGGGATTTATGACGTCTATTTATATTGTTTTCATTAAAAAATTTTCATTATTTCAAGCTTGTGGGTTGAATGAAATCAGTTTCACATGTTATATGACATAAAGATGTCCTCTCCCCACTTTTTCTCGAAGCAACTATTTTTATAAAATTTACATAAAAAATTTGAATTATCATTTTGGTAGCACGTAAAAAAAATGTTATGAAAATCATGAAATTATGAGTGAAATTTGAAAATTTTGGAAAATTCAAAAAAAAAATTCTTTTTTTGCTTGTCAAGATTTGTTGGATGAGTTTGCCCCCCCCCCCTTTCAAAAACGATGCTACGTGCTTGGAAATTACTCGTTTCTTTATTCCCCTCTTTAATAAACAAAACAAACTAACAAACATAACCGATCCAGATAAATATAACTACATGTATCAAAAATAAACTTAACAAACAAACTACACATTCATCCTTCACCCACAATATTGCCTTTTCGATATTTGTCATCGTTGTAGACCCGTGTAACAATCTGTTAAGTAGGTGCTTACACGAAAAAGAACCCCTTGCTGACCTATATTTTCATTAACGCATACAAAGAAAAAATATATTTTGATTAATTTTTGAATTTCTTTTGATGTAAAAAAAAAGAGAAGAAATTGGTTCTTAGTCTTTATGCCTGTTTGTTAGCGGTTAATCCAATTTCATTTTGAATATCCTTTTGTAATTTAAAAAAATGCGATGTAAATTTTTTTCATGCAATATTTCGGATAAAGCAATGAAGAGTTGTTTCTTGAAATTTTATTAGACCATAAAATTGTAAAATGCTAACATTGAAAATTGTTCCCGATTTCTTTCTTTTTTTTAAGGTAAAACTTTATTGATTTAAAAAATGATTCTTTGAGACAAACAAATTGACATAATCAATAAGAGTTTGACAATCTCTAACTGCAGGTCTGTAGCTTTTAGTCAGAAAAAGAATTGGATGGACGACCTAGGACACAGATCGTTCATCCGAATTTCTTGAAAATTGCCATTATTTTCGTACGCGGACGCAATACTCACCGAGACTAAATGGTTCGTATCTTAAGTTTTAAGTTTTAACTGCTTTGAAAGGTAATATTGGTTTTCTGATAATTATGAACATGAATGATTAAATAAAAATGGTTAAAATTACAGTAAAATTACCGGCATCGGTCTTCTCCGTGCGCGGATCTAGAAGGGGAAGGGTTCCAGACCCCCCTCCCCCCCCCCCCCAGCGAAATTTCTTTCAATTACGTGTACATTATAAACTTACCAAATATGACTCGGACATCCCTTTGCAAACTCAAAGAACCGTCTGACTTTTCAACCCCCACCCCGGAAATATTTTCTGATCCGCTCATGTTCCCCCTCCTCGAAATACAAAGTTATTCTTCAAAACCCCTTGTTAAATTTCTAGGATCTCCTCATATATACTAAGAGATTGATTGGCGCTTTGTATGCGTTATCTGTGAACCATTCACTCAGCTTACTTATATCATTACCTGTCAATTGCAATTTATACTCATTGTTAAGATTCTTAATATGTTTTAGGGTGCGACCGTTTGGGCGAGCACAGCATGTGATCAAACAATTAATGAATTATAATAAATCAGTAAAAATAAAATTAACAACGTAAAATTTGAATGCAAAAAAATAAAACATACCTATTTTCAGTAATTTTTCATTATTCATAGTTTATAAGATTTGTCATAATTTATTTATTTATCAGATACAATGTTGTTGAATGATAAAGATTTTAATTGAGTATTTTTTTTGTTAATGCTTAAAAATATTTGCTTTTCATATTAAAAGAACATGATGCCCCCCCCCCCCCCCCCCCGCGCGATGCTACGTGTACGTTCCAGGAAATTACCGTAATTATAGTGAATAAAATAAATGTGAGCATTCATCCAAATGAGTGCAATTTACAACAGTTACTGTTTCCTGTATCTGAAGAAATGTCCTTATTTTTCAATTGTTCTTTAGCTTAGCCTTTGCAAGATTTTGAGAGGATTTTGGTCATTTCAGCAGATTTACAATAACTTCAATTAGAGTAATTTCCCCTAATCAGTGCTTATTGTGACATCAAAGCTGACGTTGGTTAAGTGTCGCCTGACTCTTTAAAACTCCCCTGAGAAATAAAAGTACGCGAAGCCACTGGCGGATTTAAGGGGGGGGGGAGGCGTGGAGGGCGCACCCCCCCCCCCCTAAAATTTTCAAAGTATGCATGACTGTAGATGAGTTGATAAATTTTACATAAAAAAGTTAGCATTTTGTGTTTCACTTTAAACTGTGTTAAAACAAGCAGTGTTGGTCAATTCAGTATGGTGGCTGCATCAAATTCCCCAAGGCCCTGAACTTGGGGCTTCGACCAAGAATCGACTGGAAATCCCAGCAGTTTTGTTTCAAGTGTAGACTGCGCTGTCATTTCCCTATTGCGATGCAAGCAAAAATTCCTGAATATTTAAAAGCTGGTCGAAGGTAAATATATAATTGCATTTAAAACCAGATGGTCTATGTGCAATCATTAATTAATTACTGTATATTTTTTGAATTTTTTTCTAGGTAAATAGACTATTTTAATATAAGAATATTGAAGATTTGATGCATCAGATATTTCTAACAGCTTATAGGGAGTCGGATACAGTAACGTCATTAGAATGTTGTAACTTTGATAACCTGGTTAATTTTGGGAGTTCATAAATGCCTAAAATATTTTGTTTTTAATCCAATACTTGTATTAGGTATAAGTAACAATTAGGGCCAATTCATCTTTACAATCAAGAGTTATCTGCGCTCTACGATGGGAGGAGAGCAATTTAATGCTCTTATGCTTTTGTTTATTATACATAAAGACACTGATCAAGGTAGATGTCAGTAAAATCATTGACATATTTGTTTCCAGAAATCCAAGACGGAAGTTGCTTGAAAATCCAACTGGTGTTTAAAAGAAATGAAAATTTTATCTTGTTTGTTTATTTTTATTGCATTTTTCATCTTTTAAAAGTGTACATAACTAAAAAAAATACCACTATTTTGAGCCTGGTTTTACCTTCAAAATACACGAAAACCCAGGAGGACTTTGCCCTAGACCCACGGGGGGCCTCAAGGCGGCCCCCAGACCCCCTGCCTCAATAATTTTATCCACGCCCCTCCCTAACTACAAATCCTGTATCCGCCCCTGGACATTCGTTATAAACGTGTAAAATTTCGTTATAATTCACCTCTACGAGACTCAAAATCAGTTCGCTATATCCGTAAATTCGTTACATCCGAATTTATTATAGCCGTAAAAATTTGCAAAGATTTGTTAAGAATTTTACCGGGGACTCAAAAAGACTTTGTTATATCCGAGAATTCGCTATATCCGTGTTCGCACTAAACGAGTTTTACTGTACGTAGCTCCTCCAGTAAATATTCCAATTATATGAATGTATATTTGTTTTAATAAATCCAAACTGATCATTCTTTGTTAATGATGATAATCCAACACCAATTATTACAAATGTACTTACATTGTACCATAGTAGACAATGTGTATCATCTTGTTGTGATGACACCCCCCCCCCCTTTTTTTTACCGTTCAAATATGGCAATCTATTTTTAAATCAGGATTACACATGTGCATTGTGAAAAGCCCTTTTAATTGAAAACTCTTGCTCATTGTTGCTTATTACATCCCGTATAACTTTTTTATGAAATGTGAATATAAATGATGACACATTAAAGATATATTGTCATGACGTCAGGCAATTAATAATTCAAGCTCGTGGTTGGAATAAAAACATGTTATATGACATAAAGATAACAATATTCAAGGGCTTTCCGTCATTTTCAAGCCATGATAAACATGATAATAAGGACTTTCAAAGTAAGAAATTAGACGCAAAGTTAACTGCATTCACGGCAAATGTTCATGCACATTTAATTGTATTATGTGTCTCAAAATTCCTATTTTGGACTCGTCCACTATAACTTCGAAAAAATTAATGAATGAGACATTCTGGCGCGGAGTCTCGTAAATGAAATTACCATTGCTCAGAATGGATTCTTCCGTGAGGGTCGGGGTAGGTATAAAAACAAATTTAATCGTTCAAAGTTTTGAATTGTTAACAACGATATATCAGATCGAATGTTTGAGAACGATTTATGAATCCAAAATACAGTTTTTTTAATTGGTTGACGCGTGAGCATATGTATTAAGTAGGCGGGCATCCTCACACCCTTATAATTGAAGACGAATGAAATCGCATCCAGCAGATTCCCTGGCATTTTACTGTATGTTATTATAAATTTATGATTTTGTATGTTAATAACAATTCAATTAAATTATTAATTAACAATGTACACTCTAGTACGCTAATACAAAATTTTGTTGCGATGACCCCCCCCCCCCCCCGGCCATTATATCTATTTTTGAATCAGAATTACACACGTGCTTGCATGTGCAGAAGACAATCTGGAACTTAACTGATATCTATATGTTACCGATATCATCTCTTTGAAAATTTATTTCTCAGTAAATACGTGTAGTAACCGATACATGTAATTGTGATAACCATAGAGGAATGCATGATCTGTGCATAATAACAATAACTGCTTGATACAATATTCGTTTTTTTCCAACATGTTTTTAGTCAATGATAATATAAAAATATGTGTTTGACTTCATATAGGAAATTACTCATTTTCTTTATTCCCCATTTCAATAAACAAAGCAAACCAACAAACCAAACTGACCCAGATAAATATAATTATCAAAATTAAACCCAAAAAACAAACTACACTCTCATCCTCACCCACAATATTGCCTTTCCGATATTTGTCATCGTTGTAGATCCGTGTAACAATCTATAAAGTAGGTGCTTGCACGACATAAAAGCCTTGTTGTTAACGTTTTCATTAATGCATATATAAAGGAAAAAAATATTTAGATTTTTTCTTGAATTTATTTTGATGTAAATAAAAGAGAGAAGAAATGAGTTCTCAGTCTATCTTTATGCTTGTTTGTTAGCGGTTAATCTAAGTTCATTTTGCATATCCTTTTGTAATTTAAAACTATGCAATGTAAATCTTTTTTTCATGCAATAGTTCGTATAAAGCAATGAAGAGTAGTATCTTGAAACTTCATTCAAAATATTATTAGACCTTTAAATTGTAAAATGCTAACATTGAAAATTGTGCCCGATTTCTTTTTTTTTAAGGTAAAACTTTATTGATTAAAAAAACTAATTCTTTGAGACTAAAAAAAAGGACATAATCAGTTTGACATTCTCAAAGTGCATGTCTGTAGCTTTTAGTCTGAAAAAGAATCGGATGGACGACCTAGGACCCAGATCGTCCATTCAAATTTCTTGAATATTGCCATTTCTTTCGTACGCGGACGCATGTTGGCCGAATACTCACCGAGACTAAATGGTTCGTATTTTAAGTTTTAACTGCGTTTAAAGATAATATTGGAATTGTTCATTTGTTGTTTCAAAATCGATAATTTTGAAAATGATTAATTAAATAAAAATGGTTAAAATTACCGTTTAATTACCGGCATCGGTTTTCCCCATGCGCGGATCTAGAAGAGAAGGGGAGGGTTCCAGACCCCACCCCAACCCCCGCAAAATTTCTTTCCATTACATGTACAATATTAAATTACAAAAATATGCCTCGGACATCCCCAGGCAAACTAAAATAACCGTCAGACACTCAACCCCCATCCCAGGAAATTTGTTCTTATCCGCGCATGCCCCCCCCCCCCCTAAAAAAAACAAATCTTCAGAACCCCCTGTAAAATTACCAGGATCTCCGCATACATTCTAAAAGATTTATTGGCGCTTGCTTTCGAAAACAAATGCGAGTCAAATGTTTGGTCTTTTTACCTTCATACCTGGCATACCCACTGTGTGACTATGATCGTCGTCCATATTCTGTGTATATTGAGTCAATTATGATGATTAGATAAGTTTCTCAAAATAAAATGCACATGCACAAAACAACATGCGGCGAATCATACCTCAGACAACTTTAAAGATCTGTATTTGCTTATATACATGTAGTTCGTTTCTTTTACACAGTGTTTTTAAATCTAATATTGCACCATGGTCAGGTATCAATTTTTGTATTACGTCACAAGTATGACGCAGCTACGACAGAAGACCTAATCGTCGCTTGCAACGAGCTCGTTTCTAGTTTAAATACATGTTCAGAAAATGATATTCAAATCAATCCTGTTTGGAAGCCAAGGAATGAAAATAAAAAAGCAGATACTTTGAGTCGATTGACAGATATGGATGATTGGTCAATAGATGGTGAAATTTTTGAACATTTTGAGAACATGTAGGGTGTTTATACAGTGGACAGGTTTGCTACGCATTATAACAAAAAGTGCGTTAGATTTAATTCAAAGTATTGGTGTTCCAAACACAGAATGCTTGTTGGAAGGGTGAAAATAATTGGTTGGTTCCACCTCCAAATTTGATAACAAAAGCTATTAACAAGCTTGTTGCAGACAAGATAAAAGGAACTTTAATTGTGCCGGAATGGAAATCGGCTCCATTTTTGCTGAGTTTCTATGACGGTAAAAAATTCAAAAGTGTTGTTTTGTCTTGGGAATATTTACCAATTGAAAGAAAAGATTAATTACTCATGGAAAAAGTAAAAAATCAGTATTTGACAAATTTTAAGATGGTTGCATTTAATATTAAAATTTAAAGTTTGAAGCAATGTATGCATGTTATACAAGTCTGACTAAGCATTTTTAGATAAAATGTTTGTGCATGTTGGTGATGTTTGATTTTAGGATTAAACAGTAACTTACAGTCACACGTAAACAGAGCAGTGGTGGATAGCGGAGTTCCTTTACAAAGTAACCTCGGACCGCTTAGCAATCAACTGTCAACGTATCTTCTGTTTTCGAAAAGTGAAAGTACAAATAAAACGTATACACGCAGTTTTCAAGATGGACAACCTTTATAAGAAGTCATGGATACAGTGAATTACCAGCAAAACCGGGGCACGTTGCGTTATATATACATGTAACACATTTGTTGGATAATGGCACGTCTTATGTTTCTGTGAATTCTACAAGTTATTCGATATAATGGATGCACAGCATATGCAGTCAGGATGATCCCACAGAAAATTCATACGTCAAATCTCTTCAAGATTCAGCCAAAAGATTATACCTGTGCGTAGAAAAGATCCAGTTGATACCGAGATATTACAGAGTTTGTGTTCATTGCATAAAGACACAAGTGACGTTTTGATTTTGAGAAATTTAGTTATGATTTTATTTGGATTTGCTGGGTTTTTAAGATTTGATGAGATAAGTTTTTAAAAATGTAACAACATATTTGTTGAAGATGAGTATTTAAAGCTTTTTATTGAAAAAGTAAAATTGATCAATTAAGACAATGAAATGAGGTTTTGTTAGCCAAGGGTGTCACATGTGACTGTCCTTACAGTATGTTTTTGCGTTATGTATAGACTGCAAATATTAATTTGTGTTCGTCAGATTTTATTTTCAAGCCAGTGTTCAGAAGCAAAGGTGTTGCCAATTTAATAAAGAAAAATAAACCTATTAGTCACACTGCAGCTAAAGAAAACATTGTTAACATGTTAAAAACCGTTGCTCAAAATTTAATATTGGTATTCATGCACTCAGGTCCGGTGGTGCTTCCGTTGCAGCTAATTCAGATGTCAATGATAGATGTCTTCAGAGGCATGGTCGGTGGAAAAGTGTTTCAAGCAAAAACATGTAAATCAAAGATTTTGCGGTTAAGAGAATGCAAGTTTCTAAAAATTTAGGATTATAAATTAGGATTATTTATGATGAACAAAACACTTTTCTCTCCCTTTCTTTGGTAATTTTCTATTGACCCCCCCCCCCCCACATTGCGCTAAAATGCATTAATTTTCTATTGTCCCACCACATTGCGCTAAAATGCATCATATTGTTTGTTGTTTTGTTTATGTTAGTGAATTAAGTGTGGACTAGAAATTTTTCGCGTTACGATAGTATAGCGAGAAATAGTAGTCCTAACGATATAAAAACGTATTTGTTTGCATAGAAACGGAAGTTACGTTTCGTATAGTTATTAGCATTTGTATACTTAGTGATAGCCAATGAAATAAGAGAGTCGAAAATGACGTGTTTGAGTAGTTTCCTGAAAGTTCTGGTTGTCAGTTTCTAGCGCAGGCTCTAACCGAGCAAGTCAAGTTTATTTTAAAGTTTAATGTTTAATAATAAATTAGGTTTATGAGAATGAATCCGCCATTCATTTTTGTTTACCTCGCAAATTAATGTTGCGGATACAGGTTTCCATAATTTTTCTACACAAAAAAATTTTATCTATGGTTTTTCGTGGGCGGCGAGGGAAGAATATTTGTGTTGTTGTCAATGTAACACGACAACATTCATTATTTATTTTAAAAAAATTATGCATTCTATAACTGAGACAAATCCAAGTTCTACATCATTTCAGAATTCTGAGTAAGTGTATTTTTCTCAATAACGAACATCATGATCCTTTACATGTATTTTCATATCAATTGTTATATTTTTATCGCGTTCTTCCCGACTTGGCGCTTTTCAGTACTTTGATTGACACTTACGTAGGAAGCATTGCTTACTATAGTTGTGAAGTCTGATTTATTCTGCCCCAGATATAGAAAAAAATGCATCTTAAACTAACAAGCAATATCATTATAAAATTACTACAAATGATCTCGATTTCCAGAAATTGCTAAAATTCTAAAATCAAACGTTTTTAAACATGCTTTAAGGCAGATTTTTATATTGTTAATTGAAAATTCTGGAAAAAAAAGATACACTTAGATTTATTGCGAAATGCTTTTATTATGATTTTTTAAAAAGTTATCTCTATTTTGTGTTCAATGTTACACGACAACATTCATTAGTCATTAAAAATAATTATGCAATCTATAACTGAGACATATCCAAGTTCTAAATCATTTCAGAATTCAATGTAAGTGTATGTTTCTCAATAACGAACAATATGATTCTTTACATGTATTTTCATATCAATCGTTATATTTTTAACACTTTCTTCCCGACTTAGCGCTTTTCAGTACTTAAATTGACACTTATGTCGGAAGCATTGCCTATTACAATTGTGAAGTCTGGGGCTTTCATTCTGCACCAGATATAGAAAAAATTCATCTTAATTATTGTAAAAACATACAAAATGTTAAAAGTGGCACATCTAATGAGTTCTTTATTGTGTATTGTGCAATATGTCAGAAAAATACGTATTTTAAGATACTAGATGAAACTTTTATCATCAAAAATTCATGTTATGTTAATATGTATAATGAAACTTTAGGTAAAAACAAATGTGAAAACTAGACTGCGGAGATGAAGAACATGTTAAAATGTATTGGGCTAATGAACTTATAGAAATATCAATTTTTTGAAGAGCCAGAAATTATTTTAACAATCGCCAACCAACTTTTTTTTATAATTTTAAACAGTCTCTACTAACTGACATAAATGCCTCTTCCAAATGTACAATCTGTAAATATTTATTTGATCATTGTACCTTGCAGTCATATCTAACAAAAATAATTCCTTTACAATAAAGGAAACTTATATGTAAATTAAGATAAAGAAGATGTCTCATTGTCTTACCATCGAAACTGCAGATCTAACAATGTTCCATTACAAAGACGTTTATGTCCTCTATGTACTTTAGATATATAAGATAAATATCATTTTATATTGAAATATCCCTATTACTGTAAATTATGAGAAATATTTCTGAACAAGTTTTATTATGTTAAACCCTCTGTCTTTAAATTAAATATATTATTGTCAACACAAAATGCAAAAGATTTGTGCAATTTAGGTAAATATATTCAGAATGCTTTTGTTATCATAAAACTTCATGTATAAACTTGCCTTTTTCAAGCGACCAGTATATGTATTGTAACATGTGTATATTAATTGTATATGTCTATGAGCTGTACAGCTGTTGGCCAATAAACAACACAATGTATATTTCAACACTTATACCGTTCGTAACAGAAAAGTTTAATCATCAAAATCCACCAATGAATTGAAATAAAAAAAAGCAAAATTAGTACAATGATATATTATTTCATAAGTCGATGGACTTACGTCATTAACTGCCTGACGTCATGATGTCAGGCATATCTAAGGTTTAATAGTTGCCTTCTCCAAAACAGCGCAGACAATGAGAGCAAGTAATATCAAGATTTTTTCACAAAAAAGATTAACAGATGCATGTATCATCAGGTCTAATCGACCCTCTTCTATATTTTATAATAAATTTGATATAAAAATAAATTATTTATTCTATCTTAAAATTAGCAATTTCAATCTAACATCGTCAAGAAAATTCCTAAGTTAATCCTTTCTTTATCGCAGAATAATGATTAACACGTATTTTAGCTTAAAGCCAAAAAGTTAAGAAGTTAGGTACATATTCACACATTTTGATTGCACATTAAATTCCATTTTATTTATCAACAAATAGCCTTTACGCGAAGCCACGCAATGCGATTAACAAATTCTTTTGATGTCCTCTTGACTCAATTAGTGTCAGGTCATCGGATTAAGTTTCTTTGTTAGACCTGCTCTTTTAGGTATCTTTTCTGTGAGAGGCCCCCGATAGGTAATTTGGGTATATGTATCTGTATATGTTTTTGTTGTTTGGATAATTACCCCTTGTTGAACCCTACCTCGACCAGGCTGATTTTTGTATCCAGTGCCCAGCGCGTCACGTTTTGCTGGACACTCAAGAATAAACGACGTAAACTTTATTAAAGAAGCCTTGGTCATTATTTCAGTTGTCACCAGATAAGCAAAGAAAATCCCGGGTGACAAGTTGGTGGAGAAAGGCTCAAGATCCCACATGAAGACAAAGCCAATCAACTACTACCTGCGATCAACAGAGAACCAGCATCAAGACGAAACATTACCACCACAAGTGCAAACCTCCGAGTCAAACGAACAACATTACCAATCAACACTAGAAATAGCACCATCTGAATCAGAGGATCAACACTTCCAGTCAATACCAGCATCTGAATCAGAGAATCAAGAAATTGAAACTTTAGATGAGGAACAAATCCCTGAGGATCACATAACACAATCGTCAACAGATCATCAACCACTAGAAGAACAACAGATTAGAAATAGAATTATGGCCACAGGAATTAATTTGAAAAAATTTGATGGCAGTGAAAATGTACATCTTTGGATAACTGTACTCGAAAACTGGCAGAAATTCCACAATGTTTCCGATTCAGAAGCCCTCCTTGCCATAGGGTGTAATTTTGAAGGCCAAGCAGCCACATGGCTCCAAACCTTATCACCATCCCAGAAAAACAACCTTACAACATTCAAAGACTGCTTGAAAAGTCGCTTTGCAAATAAGGAAACAAATTCCCTTCTAGGACTTAGACAGTACCCCGGAGAGTCAACCAATGACTACCTCTCAAGAGCAGAAAAAACGTCTTTGGGACATGACCTCCAAGAAATATACAAAGTCCAATTCACAACAAATGGATTAATCCACACTATAAAAAAATGTGTCATCTCGAAAGAGCCCAAAACTTTCCAGGAATTACGTCACGCTGTTGACCTGGCAAAACAAGAACTAGAATGTGACAACAAACAGGACTTTGACATTCAATCTCTCACATCTCAAATAAGGGAGACACTTAAGAGTGAAATTAGTGCTCTAACAGCCACACAAGAGAGACCATTCCAAAATCAAAAGAGCAAGCAACACAACCCTGGACGTGAATCCTTCTCCCAAACACCCCAGGCCCAGGCACCTTGGAACCAACCCGGCCAGTCCTTCAGCCACCCCGCCCAGTCCTTCAGCCAACCAAACCAGTCCTTCAGCCACCCTGCCCAGTTCAACCAACCCGGCCAGTCCTTCAACCAACCCGGTCAACCCTTCCAATGGATGGTACCACCTTCACCTTGGCCCCAGCAGCAATGGTTTCAACCGATGAACCAACCCACGAATAGGTGAGGGAGAAAGACATGCAGCGAATGTGGTAAGTTCTGTTTTTCCTGATCAGCTTGCCCTGCATTTAATGTTAAATGTTCCAACTGCGGAAATTGGCGTCATTTTGCCTCAGTCTGTCGCACAAATCCAACACCACCACATACATCTCAACATGTGACAACTAATCACCAGCAATCTAACAACCACTCTAACCAGCCCACCTTCCAAAACTCGTCATACTAGGGGCACGCGCCTATCCTTCTTGAGGATAGGCACCAAGCTAACAATGACTCATCCCTACTAACAGCTCATACTAAGCATGCTTCGAATATCCATTCTAATGATTCCAAACCTAACCATCCTCCAAGATCTAACCAAAAACCTACCCCAAAACCTACCCCAAAACCCAAAACCAAATCAAAACGTAAGAAATCATTCAGCAATGTCAATTTGATCATGCCTATTATGAAAAATACTGTTAGCATTGAAATCTATGGACATCCCATAAGAGCATTGGTCGACACGGGTGCAAGTATCTCTTGTGTAGCAGCGTCTGTCTTAGCTAGATTAGGTATAGATAGGAACGAGCTACAGTCGATGGATGCAACTGATGCTGTCGCTGTTGGTGGTGAGAAACACCACAGTCTTGGTGTTTTGTCCCTACCTGTCTCTTTTGAAAATTGTATTATTTCTCACACTTTCCAAGTTTTTGAAAAATTTCAACATCCCATCATTCTATGACTAGATTTTCTAACACTCAACAAAGCTGTCTTAGATGTTAATCAAAACACTCTTTCTCTCAAAGACCCCATTTCAGAGCAAGTCCTTTCCCTTCAAATTAACACAGGTATTGCCCGTGTGTCCCATTCTATCAAAATCAATCCAAAGTCAATCACATCGGTAGAGGTGTTCATTTCAAACCTCCCCAATGACCAATCAGTTCTCCTTGAACCATCACCAGACTTACCAGAACTTGGACTTGTTGGTGCTAAATGCTTGATAGACACAATCAACAATGACACTCATTTTATTCAGATCATCAACCCAACCGACGACCCTGTTACGCTTTCAGCAGATACATGTGTTGCATCAGCTTGTTGTATCAATTCAAACATGGTAGCATCTCTTGACACACCCACTAGTGCCAAACCCCTTTCAGAAAAGCAGGACATTAAGGAACCTATCTCCTTTGAACTATCCTCTTCGGACTTAACAGGTGATCAAAAACAAATTATCCATGCTTTTCTCCAAAAACATAGGTCAGTCTTTGCATCAGATCTCAAAGAATTGGGTAAGTGTTCTCTTCAGCCACACAGAATTGAAACAGGTGATGCTCATCCAATCCGTCAGCGTTTTTACCGCCAATCCCCACAGGTAAATGCAGAAACAAACCGACAACTTGAGGAAATGTTAGATGCAGACATTATAGAGGAATCAACTTACATGTGGCAGAGCCCTGTAGTTATGGTCAAGAAAAAGAACTTTCGTTTTGCTGTTGACTACAGGAAACTCAGTGCTGTAACAAAACAACACACCTTTCCTCTCCCCAGACTTGAAGATGTCTTTGATACTATCGGCATTTCTAAAGCCAATATTTTCTCTACTTTAGATCTTGTATCAGGCTTCTGGCAGATTCCTATGGACCCTGAAACTGCTCATAAGTCAGCCTTTGTGACCCCCACAGGAATCTATCAGTGGAAAAGAATGCCTTTTGGTCTTGTTAATGCTCCAGCTAGTTTCCAAGCTCTCATGACCCAAGTCCTTAAAGGTCTTAATTGGAAAACTTGTCTTGTGTATGTTGATGACATATTAGTCTTCTCAAATTCCTTTCAACAACACATACAACATCTTCATGACATTTTTACTCGCCTCGAATCTGCAGGACTTACTTTGAAACCAATTAAATGTTCTTTTGCCCTAAAGGAAGTCCACTATTTGGGTCATGTTATTACAAAAACTGGAGTGAAAGCTGATGTTGCAAAAACAGATGCAGTGAAAACTTTCCCAACCCCTAAGTCTACCAAAGTTGTTCGGTCATTCCTTGGTCTTTGCAATTATTATCGGAAGTTTATCCAGGGTTATAGCTCTCTCATTAGCCCCCTTACTGCTCTGCTGCGGAAAGATGTTAAGTTCAAATGGTCTGAAGAATGTCAAGCTGCTTTTGACCAATTAAAAACAGCTCTAACATCTCCACCTGTCTTAGCTTATCCTGACAATTCAAAACCTTTTGTTCTTACTACTGATGCTTCAGGTACAGCACTAGGTTTCATTCTCGGACAGTTTGATGACAATGGTGTTGAAAGGGTCATAG
The DNA here is from genome assembly GCF_902806645.1 of Magallana gigas. Taxonomy (NCBI): domain Eukaryota; kingdom Metazoa; phylum Mollusca; class Bivalvia; order Ostreida; family Ostreidae; genus Magallana; species Magallana gigas. The sequence goes on from NC_047563.1 coordinate 53,843,373, forward strand.
CTTTCGGCGGTCGCTCCCTTAACAAATTTGAACGAAATTACACTATATCAGAGCGAGAATGTTTAGCTATTATTGAGGGTATCAAAACTTATCATGTATATCTTGCTGACAAACCCTTTACAGGCTTCACTGATCACTCTGCTCTTAAGTGGCTACAATCTGTCAAACATGACACAGGTCGCTTAGCTCGTTGGTCCATTCTCCTTCAAAGTTACAACTTTCAAGTCGTTCATAGAAAGGGAAAGAAAAATGAGGTTGCTGATGCACTTTCAAGACGCACTTACCCTGACCAACCAGCAAATGCACCTGACCCAGAGGATGTAATCCCGAGCACTTCTATCTCTGCGCTATCAACTTCTCAAGAACATAATCAAGTCACATTTTTCTACAAAAATGAAAAGCAACAAGATCTGATGTCAGACACACCTCATGTATGTCCCATATCTACTGTTGATGATATCGGACAGTTACAAAGTGAATGCCCAGACTTTGCAGCAATGTACGCATATTTGTCGAATGGCACGGTACCTTCTACAAAACTGGAAAGAGATAAATTAATTTCAGAAAGTAATCACTTTGTCTTGTTAGATGGCACTCTCTTTCATTTCTATGAGCCCCGTTCTAAGAAACTTTCTCAAGTACAACCCATCCTGAAACAACTAGCTGTCCCACGATGTCTACGGGATGACGTCCTTCGTTCATACCATGACAGCATTGCGGGAGGAGCCCATCTTGGTTTGGATAGAACTTACAGAGCAATCCAGTTGAAGTATTTCTGGCCCAAAATGTAGCAGATTACATTCGTACTTGCGATTCTTGTCAACATTCTAAGAAAAGCACAAATCCTCATAGAGCCCCTTTAGTCAATATGCCTGTAGAGGACACTTTCGTTCGCCTTCACATGGACATTCTTGGTCCACTTACAACTTCAAACGAAGGGTACAAGTACATATTGTTAATTGTCGACTCATTCAGCAAATTTCCTGAGGCCTTTCCCTTAAAAACACAAGACTCAAAAGAAATTGCTAATGTTCTGTTTTCTGAAATCTTTGCTAGATATGGTGCCCCAAAAGTTGTTGTCAGCGATAGAGGACAAAACTTTCTTAGTAAACTTGTCACAGCTGTTTGTGAAATTTTCCAAGTAACGAGACACTTTACTAGCTCCTATCATCCTCAAACCAATTCAACTTGAGAGAGAATGAATAGCACAATCGCCCAATGTCTGAGAACTTATGTCAACTCAACACAAACCAATTGGTCTAAGCTGTTACCAGGAGTCATGATGGCCATAAGGATGAGCCCATGTACACAAGCTTCAAACTTTTCCCTCTTACCATCTTGTCTTTAGAAAGGAAATGAATCTTCCTTTCGATACCTCACTCATTCCAAGAAATGGTCTCAATAAAGATGCAAAATCTCATGTGACTGATCTTATGTCCCACTTGAAAATCGTTAAGGATATAGCGAAAGAGAACATAAAACAAGCACAAATCAAGCAAAAGCAACAGTATGACAAGAAATCTACAGATGTGCCAGACTTTCGTGTTGGACAGTCCGTACTTCTCCATTCTACAAAAGTACCAGTAGGTCTATCTCCCAAACTTCACAATCCTTGGGATGGCCCATTCTACAGAACAGCTATTGGGCCTAATAAGACATACAAATTGCGAAGATGCTCCAACCACAAAGAGCTAAAATCTTTCATTCATACCAACAGACTTAAAAGGTATGAAAACCCAGATGACCAACCAAGTCTCGACCCCCCACCCCCCACTGAACCCGTCATTGATAACTATCTGCCCCCTGAAGATGCAGATCCCGGTCAACCCCCAACCATGATTGAGCCAACTTTGTCTCAACCTAATACACTGGATGAAAATCTAACTTTAGATGCACGGTCAGAGCCAACTTTGTCTCAACCAAATCCAGCACTCGATGAGGATCTAACTTTAGATGCCAAATCAACCCCTACCCCCACAATGCCAACTGCAGACACACCCAAACCCACCCAACCCAATGACTCGAGTGAAACCTTCTTTGTGGAGAAACTCCTCCGATACAAATTTCACAAAGGCAAGAAACTGTTCCGTGTAAAATGGCTCGGACACGCAGAACGAACATGGGAACCTGAGGAAACTCTTCCTCCTTCTATGGTACGCAAGTTTCACATCACCAAGACACAAAAAGGGACTTCCCGAAAGAAGAACAAAAGGCTGACTTGCTTCAACAAGTAGATATGACATCGACTAGTCCAAGACTCTTTACCTAACCTTTCCTATAATCATATTTCTATCTCTGCTCCCTGAGCCACTCGTTATGGACCATTGTTAGTATTTTCATATGTATCTCATGCCATAAACATGTTACCTATAAGTGCTAACAAAGTGTACAGAACATAATCCTGAATCTTGCTTCCTTCCCAAAGGTACTCCTGGACTATCCAACGTCTTCCTCATCATGAGTCTTTTGTCTCTCCTTTGTTTTGTGTCCACCGGTGATGCTGCTGCAGTCCAACGACTGAATTATGGAGTCCTCTTTGAACCAACCCATCAACTTTACCTGGGACAGGAATATTGGGCCCACACATTCCAGATCCCACTACCGAAAGCGGTTTACTTAAACCGAGAACTGTACTGTAACAACGCCCCACAGTGCAAGTACAGCAAACATATTATTAAAACACTTAATACTTTAAGAACCCAAACGATGGCAAGTGTCAATTCCACTGTCCGGGAAATCCACGCCCTTATATCCCAATCCCAAATCCCCCATCGAAATCAATTTATTGGCTCTTCCAGATCTAAGCGTGCAATATTTGACTTTGTCGGCCAAATCTCCAAATCTCTTTTTGGCACTGCTACTTCAGACGATATTGATACTTTACAGCGTCATATGCAACTCCTTAATCGTAACAATGTTAAAATTGCTAAAGCTATGGCTGTTCAAGAAAAACATTTATCTTCTTTCATTTCTACTGTTGATGCTCGATTTAACAATGTTATGGGTGCAATTAAGAAAAATCATGATGACACAGTTGCCCTCACTGACCTACTTCATCGTTCTGTAGATTCTGTGGAAAATGAGTTTGCTCTTTTAGAACAGTTAAAGGAAGTGAACATGAAAAAATTATCTAGGGCTTAAATTTGTCTGTTTGATGTGTATAATGATATCTGAAAACCGTTTAGACAGAGCTTTCCTCAGTAAAAAGATATACCACTTAGAATAACTAATTCTTGCAATCAATGAGCGCTGCCATATTGTTAAAATCATTACCTCCCTGCTGGGTTATCTCTAAGCATCTAAGAGAGGGCAGCACTGATGCTGCCGTCAGTGAGACACATTGCATTTTTACACACGTTTAGTAACAGAGATAAAATGCCTTCATCAAAATGTGAATGGAAACTTGAAAGGAATGTAAAGAGTTGTCATTTTAAACAGTGTTTATGGAGGAAGATTTTGGATCTCAGAATGATGCATTCCCACCAGCAATTAATGTGACATGTAACTAGAATGGAATGTCCGTGGATCAGTGTTATTGTGACCTATTTTTTCTTGCACTCGGGAATTTCTTGTTTATGAGTTTGAACATTATGTGTGCTACATAAATGAGCACACAAGGTGCATTGCACAGCATCCTGACTTTTAAAAAGTGACTTAGTCCTGTTATTCTTCTCAGCATAAACAGAACGGCGTACATATCATCAAGATCTTATGTATAAAAAAAAAACAAATCAGAAAAATTTCCAGGGCATTTAAATAAAAAGTAACGGTAAGAAACCCCACAAAGAAAATGAAATTACAATTTGATATTAATTTAAATTGAAATCTAAAAACAGCATTTTATTTATGTAAACACTGACTGCCACATCTCCGTACAAACATCTGGAATGCGATGGTCTTGTAATTTCACAAATTAATTTATCTATTCATTTTATGTACAAATCATAAATAGTTATCTGAGGTACATTTATAGAAATGTACTAAATCCTTGTCTTCTCATGACAGTACACAAAATTTTTCTTCACATCAAGGCATATTTTTTCTCCGTAACTTTTATAAACTCTGTACATAAACACTGGCCTAGTTCCAACATTGACCCAGTCAACAGCAGCAATGTGGCTTATCTACGTCAGAGAACAGATGCATGCTGGGGAATAATGGATTACCTCCATAAACCTTTCACTGAGAATGTTAAATTGATAAAATCTCTTGATGGAAATAAACAAAAAAGTAACAGACCTCATTTTTAAGTTTCAAAAGGCTTTTAAAATTTATTAAGCAACAATTATATTTTTCATGTTCACTTCCTTTACTTTTGAAACAAACAAATGCTACAGCTACTTTAAACCTTGCATTAGAACACATCAAAATTAGCATTCATGAATTGATAAAAGGCAAGTTATCTCCCTTTTTGCTTACCCCGCATGTTATTAAATCATCTTTAAATCAAATTCAAAACATAATCGACCAAAAATATCCCAAATTTAATATTATTCATAAAGACCCCCTGTATTATTTTTCATTTGGTGATTTTTTGTACGCTAGGACCCATTCTACATTATTTTTGACTTTAAAAATCCCAATCTCTCCATATAAGCAACCACTTCTGTTGTACAGAGTCTACTCATTTCCTGTACCCATCAATTCATCAACTTCACATGCCACACAACTTGCAGATGTCCCAACTTACTTTGCACACACACATGATAACCAACACTTCACACATGTTACTTCTAATCAAATTGCGACCTGCAAAGGTACATCAATCAAATTTTGCCCTTTTCACCTCGCACTTACTTCCTCTGCCTCATCAACCTGCATGTCATCATTATTTTACAACCAAAAATCTTTTGTATACAAATTATGTGATTTCAGATTTTTTCCAAACAAGATAAAACCATCAATTATTGAATTATCTCCCTCTAGTATCCTTTTTTATCAAACTTCAATGCTCGCTCTCGATTGCTCAACAGGTCAAAGAATAATTAAAGGTTGCCCATTTTGTGTAATGCATTTACCATGTTTGTGTTCAGTTACTTCAGGAGATTTATATCTACCCCCTAGAATTGGTCAATGTCAAAACATCTCTAATTCCATAACTGTGCTACACCCTGTCAATCTTGCTCTTATCCAAGAATTCTTTGATCCAAAATTTCATTCAACAATCTTTGGCGATACAACATTCAAACAATATCTTGATCTAAAAATTCCTAAATTTAAAATTTTTAATCATTCATTTTCTCAGTATTTGGCTGCAGATCAGAAACATCATTTAAGTTTAAAGAAAATGGCAAAATTAGCTAAGAAAGATGAGACTGTATTTCAATCTTTGGCTGAATCCATGTTAGCAGGTCAAATTGACTTCACTGTTGATTCTTTTCCTGATACTAGTGGTACAATTGCTATGGTAGCTTCTGCGTTAACAACACTTTGCATGCTATACTGTATTTGGTCTTTCTTCAAAATTAGAAAATTAACAACTATTCTTGCTGTAACCCACATTCCTAACCCAACTTAAGCCTTCCCTACCCCACATCCTAACCTCATATCCTATTGCAATAATGGTCCAAACACTGACTCACCATCACCTATCCTTCAAAACATTTACACTTCATTCACGACACCATGGCCATATGTTACATTTTCAGCTTTCACTACTTTACTTATCTGTTTCTATGCACACAGGCTATGGAACAAATTCAAACAAACACACAAAACTACACTTCACATGGAACTCACTTCTGGAACTGATTGCATCATAATCCCACTACTAACACTCCCACTCTGTCCAGACAACTGGAACATTCAACCTCCACAAGACATCCAACACATCAACATACGCAGAACATACCTTATTTGGGCAAACCTCTCATTAGATGCACCCAACTTCATTATTGAAAATACCCATACAAACAAACGCATCAACATTCCCACCACCATTCTCATTTCACCACTTAAGGCTCACAGACTGCGAAATTTGTTAACTCAACCATATACAGTTTACTTTTTATTATCCCACCACCAATATTTCCGTTTACTACAGTAAATTTTATTCACTGCATTAGATCTGGAATTGCAGAGCTTACTTTGTGTGAAAGGAGTGTGCAAGAATACCATGTTATTGTACCAAATATGCTTGGTTTATATTAACTAATGTCATGTATTTTGTCCACAATATATTTTTTTTTATACTCCCATGTTCTGTATCATGTCACTTGGTCGTCCACTTCCTAAGTGAGTACAAAGCCTATGTTTTTCTTTTTTTTTTTGTTTCACCCCCCCCCCCCATGTATTCATACTTTGTCATTTCATACCTACCTCTGTACATATACATTTAATGCAATTTATTTTTCAATGTTATAGTCCTTTAGCTTAGAATTTATTTTTTTTTATATGTGATTACATTACCCACCTCTCATTATTTTTTTTTACATCCCTATTTTTTTTTCCATCATTGAGGACAAAGATTTTTCGAACCAGGAGGGATTTATCATCAGGTCTAATCGACCCTCTTCTATATTTTATAATAAATTTGATATGAAAATAAATTATTTATTCTATCTTAAAATTAGCAATTTCAATCTAACATCGTCAAGAAAATTCCTAAGTTAATCCTTTCTTTATCGCAGAATAATGATTAACATGTATTTTAGCTTAAAGCCAAAAAGTTAAGAAGTTAGGTACATATTCACACATTTTGATTGCACATTAAATTCCATTTTATTTATCAACAAATAGCCTTTACGCGAAGCCTCGCAGTGCGATTAACAAATTCTGTTGATGTCCTCTTGACTCAATTAGTGTCAGGTCATCGGATTAAGTTTCTTTGTTAGACCTGCTCTTTTAGGTATCTTTTCTGTGAGAGGCCCCCGATAGGTAATTTGGGTATATGTATCTGTATATGTTTTTGTTGTTTGGATAATTACCCCTTGTTGAACCCTACCTCGACCAGGCTGATTTTTGTATCCAGTGCCCAGCGCGTCACTTTTTGCTGGACACTCAAGAATAAACGACGTAAACTTTATTAAAGAAGCCTTGGTCATTATTTCAGGTAGGAAACTATATTTTTATTTTTATGTATACCATTTATAAATATGCAACTTACAATTTTATATTTTTATTTATTTGTGCTCATTTTGTTCTATGCACTTTGTACAATATTTTCATAGAAAGCATGAATATACATTGTTTATTCAGGTTGCTTAATTTGTCACAAAATGTTAATAAGGTCTTTGTTAAAATGCATTCAACGATTCATTTTAACTATCATTAACAAAATTACTTTTGATTCGGTAAATCTATTTTGTTCTGTTAATTTCAAAATTAGTAAGTTAAAATCTTAATTTATTTTCTTTGTTAATTTTATTTCCGGAAAAACGCGCCTGGCGTGATAAGTCTTATATTAACTAACTAATCATTTTAAATGAAAATTCAAGGATAGGATATTGATTATTTTTCAATTACAACTCTTGTGTCTTTTTGAGATTCAGAAAGCTAAATTACTCAACATTTGTAAAATTGCTATTTCACATTCCGGATATTGTCACGTGACCGGTTTAGAGTTTATATAACTTGTTTATGTTTCCGCACAAATTGAAAGTTGTACGCTGACAGGATATTTTCCTCGAAATATGTGTTTTTCAATTATTAAGGTCTTCCGTTTCCAACGGAAGACCTTGTACTGATTCTGTTGGAAATTCTTCATTATTATTTTTCTTCTTCTTTTTCTTCTAGACGTTTCTTTAAACTGTAATATCTCGCTTGTTTGTCATTAGATTTTATTCAAATTTTCAGGGTTTATTGTAAATGACAATAGCTTACTATAGCAAAAAATATGGTGAAATCGCTACTTCCGGTTTTGAGTTATTCCCCTTTGAATATTTTTTAGTGGGTCTCGTGTTCCTGCAAAGGCTCCGAGTTGATCCGTAGCAAGTAGTTTTAATTTACAAATCTTTAATGTAGACATCTTGAACGTTGTCCTCCTAGTTTTACATGTTTGATTAACACACGTATACTGCTTAAAAAATTACATCGAAATGTATGTTTCAAAAAATGTTAAATTTTGCCTATATCTTTGCTCAATAACTTTTTAGTTGTAATTTTTTTCTAGACACATATAGAATAAAAGTTGTGCAGAATACTAAGAGCTTTCATTTGATATCTTAAAAAAGGGGCTAGCCCCTAAAATGAGGGGTCTAGATCCCTTAAAAGTCTTTGCTTCATAACTCTTAAACGGTAAATTTTTCGATATGGGCGTCGCTGCAAAAAATGTTGTTTGTGACTTTATTGATCTCATAAAACTGTTTTTGTGTTCGTGTATTGCATAATATGAGGGTAAAAAGTAATACGTGTTGACCAGTACTCGCGGCAATTTGGCCAAGTTAACGAAACTCTCCCTCGCCCGCGGCTGAGAAAATCGGTCACCGTGGTCGCGGCTGGGCTACCTAGCGGTGAGCGGTTATCTAATACACGAGAGTTGCGTCTCTCATAAATGAGTTTTTTTAGACGCGAACTCAAAAATTGTTTTAGTTTTGATTACACATAAAAGTTTATGGACTAAAAGATTTGGTGTCAATTAAGAAATCGTTCAGTTAATTAATAAAAGCAATGTCATTCTCAATCTAAAGCAATATCAGACATAGATCAATTGTGGGTTTTAAGTTTAAAATAAAGAATTTCTATTTGATAGAATATGGTCATTATACTGCAAACTTTTCAAATCTTCCTGGGTTTTGAGCTGTGCGTGTCTGTGCGTTGTACCTTTACGTAATCTATCTTTCGTCCACGGCCAAGAAGATCAGCCACGGCTGCACTACTAGCGGTAAGCGATTATCTAATACACGGGATTCGCACACCGCGACGCACACTTAGATGAAGATGAATGTGTTTGAGTTTATATAGCCGTAAATACAAGAACTGTTTTAATTTTATATTATAAAAGTTTGTCCATCTTGTATTTATTTAATTAAACATTTGAGTGTAACTGAATATTAATGAAAGATATTACTCCAAATCGGAAACATAGTCAGACATAAATTAATGGTTGGTTTGTATATCTAATAAAATTTAACCACCCCCCCCCCCCAATATGAAATGATGATCATCCCTCGCACATGGCCGAGGAGATCCAGCACAATCCAGTTCTTCTACATGTACCTTATCACGCGTTCATGTTTCATATTTTGCACGTTATTACGTTTTCAACTATTATATAGATTTATTTTGATTTATTTTACTTGTACAGTTGATTAAGCATTGATTTAATTAAAGGATAGCGTACAAGGTAGTTTAAAAATCAAATTATAATCAAAGTTCCATGTTACATGTTTGCAGTAGGTGCTAGCACGATAAAAGAATGTCCTGAATTGTCCTGAATTGAGGCATTTGATGATTATTTAAAAGAATATTATAGATTAGATTCTATCAGTCACATATTAATCACTTTGTAGATTTTCTACATGGTTGTTCGTTTCAGTGTGGAAGCGAACTCAGTCCTGCGTTCCCCCTCCTCCCGCCCCTCTGACAAGTGCTCGCGCTGGATTTTTTTTAAATTGGCGAAAAGATATCCAGATCTGTCGAAAATAATTGTTGGTGACTTCTTGTTATGTGTAACATTTTCTCCTCAACGTGTTTCATTTTCCCACCCGTGTGTTTATTCGGTCAGTCTGTGTTAATTCAATCGCCACGTGCGACCGAAGATCTTGTGTCGCTCCAGCGCACACAACTCAGAACATATGTAATTGAGTAACAGTTGGAAGGGTGCTTTTATAAACAATAAGACTATTATTCGAAGTCAATCATCTTCACATTAAAGATGTGAAATCGTAACCTAAGAATGTGGCTAATAAATTAACATGTTGAACACGCTAAACTTTTATAGTTATGAACATAATAATTCATAATATATTATAATTAAAAGTTTGAAGACAAAGAAAATTTTGTTCTTCGGAAATACGACTACATTAAGCAATGCAGTCGATCACCATAGAAATCATCAAAGTACTGCAACTGTCGACGGATTTCTTATTTCTTTGAAAGACCATGATAATTCACTTGACTTGCAGACTATAATATAGCGACATATCTGCCTCCCAAAAATATATGCGCTTCTCAAAGTATTGCTAATTGTATGGAAATTGATTAAAAAAAAAATTTTTAATTGAAGTTGTGTATTATGAGGTTGTAATGCAACTTAATTTACTTACAAGGTTAGCTACAGCCAGTGGAATATATGTGGCTTTTATGTGAACAATGAATACCCAATGTATTAAAATACAAGATAAATAGTTTCCAAAACTATAATACAAATATGCTTGTGTATATGAAGGTTGCACCCTCATTTGTATGGCTGTAGGTGAGGAGGTATAGGTGTATCGATGTACATACAATGTATGACTGCACATACGGATTCCGGACCATGGCTACAGACGATACCAATGATAGTCTTTTAATACATCAATGCACAGTTTGATATAGAAACTGACCAGTTTCATAACTTCTTCGAATTTCTCTAACACGGACTGTCTAATTCCTTCCCAGAATTCCAATTTACGCAAGCGCAATTGAAGTTTTTTTTTAAATTTAATTAGTCAACCAACTGACATAAAAATAAGGATTTTGCATATTATTAAATCGTCGAGAGAAGTAATATTCATTTCTGTAAATAAGGTTATTTAATTCACATTACATAGCGGTGTCCCTATGAAACAGTACCATCTGGTGTAAAATTTAGATACTCGCTTTTGCATAAATTCTCCCGCTCATCTTTTTTTAGCTGATTATATATTATTTTGAATGTCCAACTCTACCCGTATCATTAAATAATATCAGACGACACACATTTCCCTGTAGAAAATCTCAAAGATGTCATCAGTTTTGACAAATTACAAAATTTTGTCAGCACGTAGCAATTTTAAACTTGCAAATAGTCTTCAAAAATTTAGAAAGATTTACATAAACAAGTTATCTTAGAGAAAAGGTTACGTGTTTTGTAGGTGGGTTAGGTTTAAAAAAAAACTACAATTCCTGACATGAATCATGAGTACATACTGTTTATAACAATGCTTGCTACCCTTTGAAAATTTAACTCGCCACTAAACATCTCACTTTTTATAGAATTTTTGAAACGATAACACAGACTGTGTTCGACAAATAGTTTTCCAAAAACTTTTTCTTCCTGTCTTGTTCAAAACACATTTTATATACAGGTTTTCAATGACGACACGTTTTTATAACAAAAGCGGAACTGAAAGTTTAGTCATTATAATCGTTTGACACCATATCACATATATTTTTAACCCGCAGCAACAACGGAAGACCTACTCGTGGCTTTGCCACGAGCTCTGTTCTAGTTTGCATTGACCGATTGTTCCCAGAACAATGTGTAAGTGTTGATATGTCTTTAAATACTGTGTTTTAGCATTTTTGTAGCAATCGTTGTAGTTTTGTTTGTTTTTATAGTCAGGTACATGTGCACTTATGTCTTTGACTACTGAAACTTGTATACTTCTAGGTGTTATTTGCATAGATAGGTTTTTCTATTTCCTTAGTCCCATTCCATGATTATTACAAGGCTCCAACAGATAATTATTCTCATTATTAAGGATCTAGATTTCTTATTTGTTCATGTTGATTGGTACTTATCAAATGTTTGTCAAAACACCCTAGCTTTGTTCTTCATAAATAGTGTACCTCATCATGGTAAAGCGAGTTCTCCATTTAAGTTAATTTCCCCCATTTTTGTAGTGATTGTTTAGTGTATTGAAACATCTATTGTCATTTGATATTATGTGCACATGTGAATCATAGGTTCTAATTGATGTGGTCAGTAAATATCTTAACTTTAAGATTTTGTTGCATATTGTTTTCAGTGCAAAGACTCATTGTTTTACTACTTATGTTTTTATATGTCTTATAATAACTTATGACTTTTTGCTGGACACTCAAAAATAAACGACGTAAACTTTATTAGAGAAGCCTTGGTCATTATTTCAGTTGTCACCAGATAAGCAAAGAAAATCCCGGGTGACACATGTTTAATGTGTCAGCATTTACATTCACAATTGATAAGAATGTTATATAAGATGTAATAACATCAGTGAGCAAGAGTTTTCAAGTAAAAGGGCTGTTCACCATGCACGTGTGTAATCCTTATTTAAAAATAGATTAGCCATACATGTAGTTGAACGGTGGAAAGGGGGGATCGCAGCAAGTTGTTACAAATTGTTTATTACGGTACAATGCAAGTAATAATTGGTGTTGGATTGTCATCATTACCAAAGAATCGTCAGTTTGGATTAAAACAAATATGTATTCATATATAGCTTGAATGTTTACTGGAGGAACTAAATCGCCAAAGCGGGGTGTGACCCGATTTTCGATCGATTGGGCGATTTCATTCATGTTGAAAGGGGCACAAAACTCGTGTGTCTTACTAAATGTACATCAATACTTAGTCTACAGTAAACAATTGCTAGTCAAATGTGTGTGTTAATTCGATAGATTTCTTCCAAAACATTCGATCCAAAGTAAAATATATGTAGTTGTTACAAAACAAATGTCAAAAAATTCATTTGTCCCCCTCCCTATGGATCAATGAGTTCATTCAAACCATCGGATCGAGATCTTAGCCGTTGCGTGAATGGTAAAGCAGGACTTCGCGCCAAAATGTCTCATATATAGTTTTTGCGCGTCGATTAGTGGCCGAGTCCAAATGGGACCACAAAAGAATACTCCAGCACACCGTGTGTACACATCGCAGGCACGTAAAAAAGGGGGTGGGGAGTGGGGTCTGCTTCTCCCTTTTTTGCAGCAGACACATTTCTTAAGTTTACATATTTAATAAATGAAAATTGTCGGAGCATGTAATAAATGAAACTGAAAATAAAGAATCTAATTGAATTGCAATTGAAGTTACAATTAGGATTTTTTCATGATTTTGAGAATTCGCCCTTTTATTAATTGCTTGTCAAGATGTTTTGGATAAAGCTGCCCCACACACTTTTTAAAACAATACGTGCTTGAATATCCTTTCCTATTTCCTATGGATGGACATTAAATAAGATAATTTAATTTCAAGCGATTATGTGCACACTTTTTTTTCACACGACCAGTCGGGCTAGTACACAGACATTTATCCCGACCGAACCTATCGTTTACTAGACAATGTCGGTCGGACGTGCCCTGATACATGTACATGTACATGCACTAGAATTTATGATCAGCAGCGAAAAATTAAAATTCATTTCTTAACAAAATAGCCTAATTAAAACATGCATGCTTCCATTGAATAAACTTGTTTAGTCAGGCAAGCTTTTTGGAAAGCTATTACTTGTGATACAATTATGTTTGAGAAGGTACATGCAAAAAATCCAAAAATTTAATTCAGCATTATTTCATACACAACTGTCATTCATAACTATATATATAGTTGGAATACTGGTTCATCCACTCACTCAATCAAATATATTTTAATGTATGTACTTCCTTGTGTTTTTCTCTTAAATCGTTCTTGGATGTAGATTTTTATTTTCCATGATATATAGTTAAATTTGTTTCGGTAATAGGCGGTAAGGTAGTTCGTAATTGATAATATTATATCAGTTAAGGTCAGGATTTTAAACTCTAATGCAGCTGCTTATCATTAGCGGATACTGTATCATTAGAGGTTGCTACAGAGTATACTTCTAGTTTATAAATAAGATAGTTAACGTTTCGAAAATACTTAAAATAGATTGCTCATTGGCAACAATCGCCTATATTTGGACCTCTTAATCAATGATTGTTGAAGTGCGCAATTGATTCTACTTTCATTTTCACACATCCCAGGTATTTTCGTTGGGCGCGCTTGATTTTTCCAAAAGGTGTACACTTTTGGAAATCAAGTGCAGCGGTGAGATATACACCGGGTATTCATTTTTCTACACCGAGTCAGGGGCATGTGTTTTTTGGCGTAGCATTTAAACCAATATGGTGGACGAATGTTGTGATTGGAGACTTAAAAAAATGATTTTAAGTAATATAATGGATTAGGAGTCGCATATAAGTTGTTTGTTGTACAAAAAGCCATTGCATTTGAAATGTATTTTTCTTGCATTTATATCAGAAAAAAACATCGGATTGTCGCTAAATATCAGATTCTCTGTAAAACTGCATCCTTTTCCGCCATATTTATCTTAACTTCCCTACACCATGTACACTACACCATTTAAGTGCACTTGATATACAATACGAAATGTTTACATCGGTGTACACTGATGTACACCCAGTTAATCTACATCAAGCGCGCCCGTTGTAAACTGAAAGCTCATTATTCCTTTGATAAATAGAGAGGACATATTAGTTTTGGCTGTACAGCGAATGTTTAGGTGGTCTCTGGATCACATTGTACTAGCAAAGGTAAGTTATTCATAACGGAACAAAATATATTGAGTCACACTATATTGTAAAATTATAGATTAAGTGAGGTAATTAAATTACCATAAAAACTAAAGTGAACGTCCTTAAAACAATTAGCATTAATTGTGAAACTGTTGTGTGAAAAAATTGTTCGTATATGAAATGTTTAATCCTCCCGTGAAACAAAAATCTGAAAAAAGGTATAATTGTATTGTATGAGGAAATTAAAGTGGCCATGTCAGATAGATCTAGATCTGTTGATTGAATCTGACCCAAATACTGATATTGGCTTAAAAGAACATTTAAAAAAGTATGGCGGTATTTGAGATGGAAACGGCATATATTGAATAATTGTTTTCAAACATTAAATATTTACAATTTCCAGTGTTTTTGCCTGTGATAACACTTCGTATTGATTTTGTACTATTATAACCCATAACTTTGAATGTCGTATAATTGGGGCACCAGGGGGGTTTGCTTATCTATATTTAAATATTTAATCGTACAATGGCTTAAAATTGTATTTATGTAAGTAATAAGGAATCATTCTCTGAATATTATGAGGTGATCATTTTGGTCGGGGCGTAATCAAATCTATCATGAAGCCCTTCGGGCTTTATTGGATTTGATCACGCCCCGATCATAATTAAAATAAACTTGGAATAAAGTGTTGGGAGTTCTACGATTTGTGTTTGAAAAAAAACACCGATAAAGCTGTCTTACTCGAGTGAATAAGATCGGGGATCGCCTTATCTCCGGCAAATGAACCAAGGAAAAAGACGCTTGTATTTTGAGAACTCAAAAAACTGATAACTGTCCATAACACTTGTAGCTGTTCTGCACTCGGTTTCCCCGAGACATTTAAATTCTATGTATCGCATATCAGACAGACATTACCGTCTACCGATTGCTAATATGAAGATAAACACAACTTACTGTGCAACAAATTTATATAATCTTCTTCAAAGAAGCTTTGCATGGGTCACTACAATAATTTCCTGAAGGTTCACGGCTAAGGGCAAAAGAATTCCCAAATTCCCCTTTTAATTTGTTGTGGGATATGAGCTGATTTTTTTATGAGATGAAATACAATGTGTTTCATTTGTAGATGTATGATTATCCCAGTTTTGTATGAATGCAAGGTCATTTGAATGTTTGATGCGTGTTGTTTTCGGAGGGGGGGGAGCTTAAAAAGCTCGGGCATGTTTTTCAAGCACATGACTGTGTAACTTTGACGTAAACAAAGTCTCCTGCCTTGCTTGATGCACGTGTGTGTTTTGCTACTAGATTGCAAAGGAATTTGTTTAAAAAGATGTCAAGATGATTTTCTCCAGAAGTTCGTTTGGAATTTAAAATATTTACCTAAAGTTGCGCAATTTTGTAAGAATATATAGTAAAATTAAATACTGTAGTGACATCTGCAGGTTGATCGCAACCTGAAAGTGAAAGTAAGGCAGGCAAAATGCACAAAATTAACATACAAAAAGGGACGTACATTGACCGGTGTATATAAAGGAGAAAAATGACCCCCGTGGAATATTGACTGGGGGTCATTTTTCGACGTAGACTAATGACCCTGCTTTGTTGTAGAATAATTTGATTTTTCGGAAGAAAAAAGACACAGGGGTTAATTTTCTTCATGTTAAACATGCAGAGAAATGATCCCCATAAAATCCAAGATATCTGACTTTGAAATTACTTGAATTTTCGCTCTTTTCAGCTGATTTTCAAGTTATAAACACCGAACCTGTAAGGAAATCGCTGTATATAGTTTTTCTATCCGTAGCAAACACGCACAAACACACTTCAATTGCCACAAATTGATTGTTAACAGTTACGTCCCTTCTCTCGTCGACATATGGCGGGAAATGACGCTGCACTTGTGTAGATATCTGTTGAACTGTACTTGATACTTTACCGTGAATATTTTTTAACAACAGTTTATATAGTTTTATTATTTAAAAACGATATTTGATTTACAAAATGTGTGCACATCTTACTAAACTGTATTTTATCCTGATTTCACAATTTAATCGGCAACATATTGCCAGGTCTTTACGTTGTAATAGACCATTTGTTGTAATGTTGTATTTGTGATCATGAATAAACTTTATTTTTTTAAGAAGTTGTTTGAAGAGAAGCAGACTATAGTAAATCTAAAATAGATAAAAAACACTGATCGACTATAATAGAGATTTTTTCTAAAAGCTGATAAGGAGTTCGATCTCATTTCAGGGGGTTATATCCCCCTTGATTTTGATCACACAAACTTAAAAACACGCGCGTTAAGTAATGGAACTTTCTAAATATTCATAACAAGCGTTTGAGGGCTACTATCATACATGTATCTAAATGTGTCCATTTAGCTCACTAGAATTTGTCATTTTTTTAACTTTTCACAACGATATTGTGGTGAATCGTGGGCCGTTTCTCCCATTGTCTTTAAAGTGTACGTCAACCAGATTACAGGGCAGTGCAGGAGACCTATAGAGCTAGTATTTCCAGTTCTCATATTTGGGCTGTTCGGGTACCACAGGTTGTTCCGAGTGGTTTATATCTCTTAATCACAAGACGTATTTATATTTCTTATCCAGGCGATCTTTACTGCCTTCGAAGTTGTCAAAGCTTTTACACATTATTGATGCATTAATCATCTTGATATTAATTAAAGTATGCCGATGCTAGAGTAAGATATATGTTCTGTTCCGAGTACTCTCAGTACTTTGATGACTTTCCTTATTGGCCCTTAGTTTCTACTGGCTTAATGGCTGCTGTTAGTGGCTGCTAACTTCAGCATGGTTATAATGCCTAACAATGGATTGAACTCTTAATAATTTTGGTTTCATCATAAATTCTGGGTGATGTACTTGCATACCCAGTTGTTTGTAGTTGGGGAAAATCGTCAATGCAAGTATAATTCATGAACAATATCGAGTCTACTCTTTCATCGCCATTAAACAGAATTTTGTTTTATAGTGTCTTTTATCTCGAAATGATTTTAATGTGTGGTCGCTCGTAATAATGAGATGCGATGCATGTAAATGTAACTCGTTAAGATGACAACCATACAATACGTCAGTATCTTGTTATAATGGTAGGATTATTTTTCTAATATACACCCATTCTATTTGAATATGGATTTTTATTTCTGTTACTTTCTGTAAACTGCAGTAAAATTACTAAACACAAATAATTCAAAAAACATACTAAAAAAACTTTAATCTATAAGGGGTCATTATTCTAAAGGGGTCACTTTTCTTCATGTAGAGTGTGCTCATTTTTATGAAAATGACACTTATTCTTCAGGTAAAAGGGTCATTTCTCTACGTAGAATAAATGACTGGGGGTCATATTTCTGCGTAAAATAATGACCGGGGGGGGGGGGACATTATTCTACGTTGAAAAATAACCCCAGTCATTATTCTACGGGTGTCAGTATTCTACCTTACACCGGCACAATGATTGGTTGTTTTAACTACACCCCATTGACAAATACTGATAAAACAAAATACGGATTAAAACGCAGTACAGTTAAGGCGGCCAATAAAAATATCGGCAAATTTTTGTGATGAAGATACGCATACTTTAGTTCAACTGGCATGTCCTTTTAAAAATCAATAACAGTTACTCAAATGCAATATATTTCTAATATATATATATATATATATATATATATATATATATATATATATATATATATATATATATATATATATATATATATATATATATATAACGGTACAATATTTTATGTTTATAGTGGTCACGTGATATGGCAGTTGCATGGTACAAGCAAATGTATTTGTGGTTTTGAGGTCATTAAAAAAATTCAATATTGCAAGGGTATAATCATGTAAAAATTCACAACTGAATTATAAAATAGCTTGATGTTATATCGTAAATTTGGGGAAAAAAAGTGCGAACTTTATAAGATAAGAATATTTGTTAGTAGAAACCGTAATTTATAATGCATATGTTGAATAATTTTGAAAGTCTAACGGTTAATTTCATTAAAGAATAATTAATTTGTAAGATTTTACAAGGATCGTAGAAGTTTTTTAGGTACGTAGCATATTTCAAATTCACATGTAAAAGTTTGTCAGGATCAGGTAAGATTATGCCCTTGAAATTAAGTGATTTATTTAGGTACTCAGCTTTCAGATATACGATATTTTATACAAAACCGAGGTTGCTTCTTTATACGATGCATACTTTTAACAAAATGAAAATAAGACTATATATGTAGCATTCTACTAATGTTAAACAAAATATACATTTATAATTTTCCGTTAATCTATGACATTTATTTTTCTTCGGGAGTTATTGTGCTTTAATTGGATTATCATTATGATGTTGACCAATATAGGTAAGCATCATACATATAGTAGCAGTAGCACAACATAATGAGATGCCAGCACACATAAGTTTTACTTTCACTTTCTAAATGTGATCTTCCTTTAACAGCATAGTGTATCATCATCTTTTAATATTTAGATAAGCTTATCATTGTAACATATTCTATCGCATTTGTAAAGTTTCTGTCATTTTAATTGCAAAAGGTATTTTTTTTAATTGTCAGACTTACACTATTTAGTTGACCCCATATTGAGCCTGTATAAACAATTTCGTATCAAACTTGTGTATTACATGTAAGTAAGTGTAGACACTTATCATTTGTATATGAGTTATAATAGGAAGGAAGGATTATTTCTTTGTTAGTGTATTAGAATGCATCAAATACAATGTAGGTCATGATCTTATGGGACTGTTCTGAACCCACGAAACATGAAAATAAGGTGTAAAGTACATTAATGACCACCAGGTGTTGTCTATAACCCCCCCCCCTACCCTCCTTTATGAAATAGGAAATGATGATAGACTGTATATTTTGTTAACTTCTGAGATCTTCATCCCTAAACCATATAATTTATTCTTGCTATTTTTGTCATTGCGCGTCAAATTGTATATAGGTTTTGCCCCCTTGGAGACACTCTGACATTCTAGAACTAGAAATAATAAAGTATTTTATCTTATTCATATGTAGTGTTTGATCCATATAGGTAATTCTTAGCCTAATGATGACACTGCTTTGTTTCGGAGACTTTATAATTGCCCAAAAAAAGCGAATACACATGCATATAACATTTTGTTTATAAATCTGAAAAATTGAATTAAGCAGTTTCCAAAATGTTAATGTGCATCAGGAGAGAAAAAGGAATCAAGAAATGATTTAAAATTTGCTACTGTACACATTTGAGAATGTATTAATAAGACCGAATCTTTAGAATCAGGTTAGATGGGGGGGGGGGGGGTGGATGTGGAGTATAAACATTTATAATTTGAATCATTTATTGTTATTAATTTTAACTTGTCAATGAATATTAATTATTGATCCCAAGGTAGAAATATGACCTCTGATCATATCTCAATAGATCATTTGTCAGGTATGCAAGGTGTAATGTAATTTTTTTTAGCATAACATATTTTACCAGTTTATAAAAGTTTTTAGACACCCAAATTATATTTTGATTTTAATAGATCATTCGACAATTAAAGGGGGGGCAGTTTATATTTGAGTTTGTTTGAGAGTGGGGGTTCCAAGTCATATATTTGACAATTCTTTATTGTAATTTAAAATAAAACTAAGCCATACTACTGTCATGAACATGAATAGTACAGAACAAAACACAAAAAAAACATGTATATATATATACATAGGAAGTATTACAAACCATAGATGATTGATCTATATCTGGGTTCTTAAATTGAATCATATATCATGTACATATTATATTATTGTTTCTTTGTTCAAGGCATTTCAGATGGTACATATGTATGTTGGTCATGATCCCAAGTGCCCTTCCTGAAATTATCAAATATCATAAAAACCATTCGGATCCCCACCTTAATCCAAAGATATTATTCCTCCTTAGGTCATGGCGCATCAGATCATTATGGCATGTAAGTCATGACCCTAACGGGTCAGGATTATCCTGACCCCCTTAGAATCAGAAATTGTCAATTATCTTTAGATTATTGATGTTTAATGATCCTATCTCTATTTAATCTTTATTATTAAGTCTCCCGAATGAAATTTGGAGACATTGTTTTTGTACGGTTCCTAATAAATGTAATATGTTTTACGGTGTGACCGTTGGGGCGAGCGCAGAAGGAGCCACACATATGTCATCATTGTTAAATGCAACCCGTGGACTTAACCAAACCAAAAAAAATTTGGCTTTGTCTCGAAAACTTTTACCACCGCAAGGAACCGGAAGACATCAAACTTTTATTCCAATGGTCCCTTCTTAGGCTTATACACTTAAACAAAAAACTACCACTGAGCATTAATGAAATGTTAAACAGACTTATAAAAATATTTTGATAAACACAAAGCCGTTTTTTTTTTTATTTTTTATCTCTACTTTACCTTTTAATAATGATCATTAAAATCAATAAATTGTGTGTCTGTGTTATTTCTTATTTTGTTCCTTGTTGTTACCGGTGTTTTGATTATTTTCCTGTGTGACATCAATTTTGTTTTTAATCTTTTTAATTTTTGTACGCTATATAAGCGTTGTAGACATATGTGCCCTCCCCCTCTTTTTAGTGTGTGATCTCCAATATTATTGAAAGGTTTGACCACATATGCAAGTATAACAAATACATGTAGATATTTTTACAGTTTAATTTTTTTCTTTTATTTATTCATTACAAAATGACGTGGCTACACGTAGATCTAATAACGATTAGACTTTTCTTTTTTAATAATTATTGTCACCTACGTACCTAACGTATACAATGATTAGATCAATATGACAATAAATTTAGCATGGAACTTGCATGTGTATTTACTGAGCAAAAAAAAAAAATCATCAAAACAAAACTAATCAGCCAAAGAGTCACCGTTAATAGCAAGCGCAGTATCAGTATTAACGGTGACTCCCTATATACTGAGTAACGTTACATTCAGTACAGATGCTTGATCCACCTCTAAATGTATCGCGGGGATATAAAACGCGAGATCACTGTGACGTCATAGTTAACTTTTTGCGCTCGACAGTTTTCGTAAACTGTCGGACAAATTCGGGGAAGGAAATGACGTCATAGGTACAGTTTTTTACGTAAGCATATGTGTTGTTTACTTTAATGGTTTTAAACGGATTTTTTATTGTTAAATGAAAATGATGTATGCGATTTACAGGTAAGAATTTTCCTTAGAAACGCTTCCTGTTTCGCCATGTTGCTATGCACTGCAAAGGATCACTGGGATAGTAGAACGTTTTCACGCGGGTCCACAAAATTTTCTTTGAACAATGTGCAGATTTCAACTCGAATTTCCTCCGTTCGTACACGTTGTCTATGGAGCTCGCTACGCGAGCGGCGCTTCGCGCCGCCTCGCTGCGCTCGCTATTAGTATTCTTCGTCTTCTTCTTTCCCGCTCTGAACTTGTTTCTCAGAGATGGCTGCATTGTACAAAACTCTAGGATATGATAGGCCTGCATATCTAGTTGTGCATCCTTATTTGATTTTTCTCATTTTGGGTTAGAAAACCACTTTTCGGGGGGGGGGGGGGGGCAAAACGGTGTGGGGTCTAACATTGAACCTTGTAGGAAGAATAGTAGACTCTATTGTAAATGGTAACTTGAAAACGGACAAAGATAATAATATACGGTTTTCATAATCATATATTGACTGTTACTGGCAATATATAGGGTTTATTTGATCTGACCCCTGGGGTCATCCCCGCCCCCAAGGAATTTGAAATTACAATATATCTCAGAAACTGTTATGATCATGACTCCTAAATCATATATATTCATGGTTCTGATATCAAGGACCACCAAATGTTATGTAGGTCATGGGCCCTGTGGGTGGTCCTGACCCCCTCAAACAGCAAGTCCCTTTATATTTTCAAAACAGTTGAGATCCCCACCCTTAAACTATATATATTCTTGTTCCTTGTGTCAAGGGGCATCAAACATAATGTAGGTCATGGGCCCCGGTGGTGGTCGTGACCCCCTCGAACAGGAGGTGCACGAATATCTCGAAAACGATAGAGATCCCCATCCCTTTACCACATATATTCTTGATCCTTATTTAAAGGGCATCAAAAGGTATGTAGGTAATGGGCCTCAGGGTTAAATTTAATTTTTCAAAACCGCTATGCACATCTGTAGAACAGTCCCTATCATATCCCAAGATATGATGTGTCCATCCATTAAATCATAAGAGGAGCTCTTTGATCTATTTTGTTTAGTGATAAACGTCAATTTTCTGCTACTATTTGACTCCCTGAATGAAATTTAATTTTTTTAAACCTTACTGCACATCTATAGGACAGTCCCTATCATATCCCAAGATATGATGTGTCTATCCATTAAATCACAAGAGGAGTTCTAGGACCTATGTTTTTGTTTTTAGTGATAAACGTCAATTTTCTGCTACTATTTGACTCCCTGGATGAAATTTAAATTTTTAAAACCTTATTGCACATCTATAGGACAGCCTCAATTATATCCCAAGAGATGACGGAGCTACTCCAAAAGTTGTAAGAGGAGTTCTGGGAACCATACTTTTTTGGCCAAAGAAAAAACGTCAATTTTTGTTGCCCACTGATCCCCGTTATAAAAAAAAATTCTGGAACCTAATCACACTTCAATATGACACCCCCAATCATATTCTAGAAGATCATTTGGCTACTGATAAAAAAAGACGTTTTTGAAACCAGTTTTTTTGTAAAAAAAAAAAAAAAAAAAAAAAACGTCATTCTTCAGCCATTTAATGACCACCAGGACAATATTGAAAATTCCTAAACCTTATTGCGCATCTATAGGATACTCTAAAACATATTCCAAGATATGATTTGTCTAGTGTTGAAAATGTAGGAGGAGTTCGACGAAGAGGGTTTTTTTGTGAAAAAACGTCATTTTTTACCAATTATTTGACCCCCAGGACTAACAGAGAATTTTTTTGAAACCTTTTTACAAAACAACATGATACCCCAAATCAAACTCCAAGAGTTCAGTTTGCTGCTTTATAAGATGTAAGAGCAGTTTGAAAAAGTAAAACGTGATAGACGGACGGACGGACAGAACAGGGTAACAAAAAAAAAAATATATATAAACTTTTTTTTAGAATGTGCAGGTATAATAAATAAATAAATGAAAAAAATATAATGTGTATAGACATTCGTGTATCAAATCTTACATATAATTGCATGTTACAAGAGGTGTGCGGTACAAAATTTACTTTTAATATTAAAAATATAGCCATTCACATATATGTATTGTCACCGAATACACTGAATAAAAAACAGTAGTAGTATGTAGTGCGGATAATGCATCTATATATATATATATATATATATATATATATATATATATATATATATATATATATATATATATATTACATACTTAGTAATAAATACAGGGTTTTGGCGTATGTGATACAGATGACATCACAATATCAGTATCGGCCTCCGGGGCTGATACAGGTTATCAGCCCTCCAGGGCTGATACGGATCCGTATCACACTCCTTTCGAAATCCTCTGCCTTTTTTCGCTTCGGCATTTTTGCATGTTTACAGACGAAAAATAAATTATTTTCAGTTACAGTCGACATTTTTAAGTGCAGTTGAAAACTTCAAATGCTAGCAAATGTTTTAAAGCAGTCAACTTTTAAAACCTGATGAAATTCCCTTCTGTAGCTTCATGTTTGTAGAACTCATATTTTTATTAAATACATGTACATGTACATGTGCAGACTTTTTTCAAATAATATGAATAATCAATTTGTTCAAGTTAATGGGTTTTTTTTTAATTTATTACGAAGTATGTAATAGATATAATAATAGATACCCTTTTCCATATCACAGCTTGTATCAGCCCTCGACCAATATCATCCCTCGGGCCTTCGGCCCTCGGGCTGATATTGGAGTCTCGGGCTGATACAAGCTGTGATATGAAAAAGGGTATGTATTATTCTCTATATATACAAAGTCTCTTTTTCAATGAATAATAAAAAAAACTTTTAAATTACTGTTTCAAAATATTTCGACCGTGTTACCGGTCTTCATCAGTCGGTGTTTATTGTCTATAGCAACACAACGTAGAACATATAATATGACGTCACAATATGAATACAGTCTGGCAAGTGACGTCATACAACAATATTGCGCCAAAAACATATGAAATAAAGGTGAGAGTCTATAGAAAGCACAGTGATAGCCGTAATTAGTACATAAACAAGTAATATATGAAAAATGTATAGATAACGGGACATAAAATAAAGGAAATGTCTATACAAACTAGTAATAATGTAGTCTAAAGACAATAATGTTCCCTTTTGTTTATACCAAAAGGTATATAAATATTTAATTTTTTCTTCCACAAATTTTCTCTGAATTTTCTGTAAGTTTCATCTTTCTACAATTTTTTGATACCTATTACAGAATAATCCTCAACTGTGTGTTCGTCAGTATAAAAATGCATTGCTACAGGGTCGTTAGTTTCTCTCCTGATCAGTGACAAATTTAAAACATGTCTTTGATATAAAGTCACCCCCGTTTCCCCAACATATACAATTTTGTTACACTTTTTACAAAACACCCCATAAACAACATTACTTGACTTGCAATCGATATGATTTTTAACTTGATACGTTTTGCCCTTAGAATCTTGAAATTGGCCAGAACAAATAATATATTTACACATAACACATTTTTTTGCACCACACGGCTCGGATAAGTGTTGTTTTTTAAAAAAGAGGTTGTTATGTTTCTTATGGACCAATATGTCTTTCAAGTTTTTGTCTCTCCTGAATGCCACTATAGGTGTGTTATGAAACGCAAGTTTTAGGCGGTCGGAATTTTCGAGAATTTTTTGACGTTTCTTTAGTATTTGATGAACATTTGGTAGTCCTCTGGAATAGTTTAACACAAACGGAACACGGTTACACTTTTTGTTATTTTTTTCTGTAGTTCAATAAATCCGAGCGGTTGAGTTTATCCACCTTCGCCAGCTGATCCTGGACATCCTTGTTGGAATATCCACATTTGCGTAGATTAGTTTTAATTTTCTCCCGTTGTTTGAAATATCCCTCATCTGTTGAGCAGATTCAGCCAAATGGTATAGATTGTTTTGTAGATTCAGGATGGCTGGATTTTTTAATTAGGTACATGTGTTTGTCAGTGGGTTTACTGTACAGGTCGGTAGAAAGATATCCTTTTTCAATAGAAACATTTACATCTAGGAACTCTATGCTAGATTTAGAAAAGCGTAGATCAAGCTGAAAATTTGGATGTATACCATTTGCCATTTCACGGAAATGTAGGAGATCGGCTTCTGTCCCTGACCAGATTCCAAATATGTCATCGATATATATAACATAAAAAAGAGGTTGTACGTTACACTGTTCCAAAAGAATATGTTCCCAATCCCCCATATATATACACGCATAGTTTCTGCCAAGTTTGGATCCAATAGCAGTTCCTTCTGTTTGAATATATTGTTTGTTGTTAAAACTAAAATTGTTATTTTCCAGGACAGCATCCATCATCTGTAAAATGGTATTTGTGTCAACTTCTTTTTTCTGTCGTTGATTTAAAACTTTTGCTATTACTTCCCGCGCTTCTTGTCTGGGTATACTGGGATACAGCGCTTTCGCGTCCATACAAAATAATATTGAGGAATTGGATAATGGTTGATTTACGATAGAAAGTTTTCTTAAAAAATCCGTAGTGTCTTGTACATAACTTTTTAACGATTGGTTTGCCTCCTCCAATTGCGATTCTACATGTTCTGCAAGCTTCTCTGTTGGATGTTGGCGGCCATTTACTATTGTTCTCAATGGATGGTTTTCCTTATGAATTTTTGGATTTGCCTGTAGTTTTCCTGAAGATATTTCTGTAGGTAAAAGATAATGTCGTAATTCAGACGTGATGGATCCTATTTTATACATATTGTTAATTAGTTTCTTAATTTTGTTGGTGATTTGTTTGCTTTTATCTACTTTAACTTGATCATATGACGCACTGTTAATCATTTCGTTCTCCAACTGGTCGACGTACTTATTGGTGTCCATCACTACTATGCCAGATCCCTTGTCTGCTGCTCTAATAATAATGCTTTGATCATGTAATAATTCCCTCATTTTCCTTTTCAGATGATTGAAAATTTACAAGCCATTATGTTTCTTCTGTATACATTTGTTTTACCTGTGCATCATATTGATCCTGGTAAGTCTTTGCTTAGTTTGTATACTTCTAGATATCGTAAGATTGATTAATGTATTTCAAACATTAATTATGATGAGTGTTTAAGGGTTATGTGAAAAATACGACTTTAATCGTTAAGAAACATATAACTGTTAATTAATATGGGTATGGCATCTGTACTTGTTTATGTTACTGTGCTAGTGATTTTCAGTGTTAAATAGTCTGTTAGAGAACAAAAGGTTGTGGCAAGAGAACGAACCATGCTATATTGAATCATTAAGCTTTGCAGATGAAAATTTCCGACCAGAAAGAGGATGTAGACAAGGAGATCCAATTTCTCCATATTTATTTATACTCTGTGTTAAAAATCTTGGTATCATAATTCAAAACAAATAGAATGGAAAAGGCATAATCTAGATGAGGAAGAGTATAAAATATCGTAGTATGTAGATGATACTTCATTAATCACAGATGGCTTCCTGAGATCCCTTGACGGAATTCTCCAAACGTAAATGTGTCTGGAATAAAAATAAAACGATAATAATATGGATATGATGTAAAACATTCTCAAAAGTTTACAATCACTTTAGATGAATTTCACACAATATTAAATCTTTTTGGTAAAACTTTTTAATGAATCTGGAAGATAGGATGATATAACCTACACATCAGTAATGGAACAAGTTGACCAACTCTTTTAGATGGAATACTAGAAATTTAAAATATAATCACATTTCATCATATTCACAAACTAGAGTATAAGCAAAGCTCATTAACATAGATAAATATAATAGCAATGTATACATATACAGTATTTGTATTTGTTTGATTGATACACTATATATATATATTACTCCGTAGAAGAGTTACAATGTAATTTGAACATTTGGTGGTATATACTATATGTGAAATGGTTTTGTTTTTTTTAAAAAAGAGACAAATTTTAAAGTGGCTGCAGATGCTTTTCTTTAAACACCAAAGATCGAAATGAAATATAAGAACATCCTCTTTAATCAACTAAGCATTCAAAACCACAAAGGCTGCAATTTTAAATATAACATAGAATAATAACATCAAATGATTTCCAACAAAAGAATGAAATTAAAGAATCCTCAATTTATACTTTCTAAAAGATTGTAATGATGTAATAGGGCACACATTTATAGAATGTTATTGTGTAAAAGAACTTTTAAAAGTTTATGAGGAGTGGATGATTAGCTCTTTGTGACATTACCCAAACACTCTATTCTATTTGAGGAATTGGAATAAAATGCAACATCTTTTAATACTCAAGCAATAATTTTTTTCATGAAGAAATAATTTTAAAAATATTTAAGTAAAAAAAAAATGAGGTTTCAATCCACTATAAAAATAATTATATAAATCGGAACCGTTGAAAGTATATTTCATTCATTTGTCGTTCGTTTTATGGATTTGTAGATGGTTTAAGGTTTGTTATTGTCTTTTTGTCATGTAAACGATTTACATATTGAATATATTATATTTGACAAAATCAAATTAACTACATTTAATAAATTATAAAAATGTTTTGTAATGTTGTAAGTTGCATTCACTTGTAATCTTTTACACACACACACACACACGCACACACACACACACACACACACACACACACACACACACACACACACACACATATATATATATATATATATATATATATATATATATATATATATATATATATATATATATATATATATATATATATATATATATATATATATAATCCAAAAAGGTGATATCACACAGTATAAATAATCAAAAAAGAGAAAGAAAATGAACAGTTCCAAAGTTTCTATTCACTAGCGCATAGATAGAAAAATTCTTTTTTGCTTCTTGAAATATATTAAAATGTTTGGGATTGTAGGTTGTAACAAAAGGAATTAAAAAATGAATCTTTTTCCTTTTTTCTGGTTGTTCTGAGTATATTCTGTGGTATTTTCTTTGCTTCTTCTATGGCCGAATCTATTAGTTTTTCGGGATAATTTTGAGCAATTAGATACATTTTCAATTCCATCAATCTTCGATCTTTGGTTTTTTCTTCACTAACAATAGTGCAAGTTCTTCTTGATAAATTGTACGGGATATTTCTTTTGGTGTGCGTAGGGTGACAGGATTTAAAATTTAGATACTGATGAGCGTCCGTGGTTTTGTAATAAACATAAGCAAAAAAGAATTTTTCTATCATTGAGCGGGATCAAGAACTTCAACAACTAATTAAAAAATCTGACCTACTACATAGCCAAAGACAACCACCAAATCTTAAGAAAATATTAACAAGAGCAAAATTTCATTCAACACCAGAAAAATATGTTGTTTCCAAATGCGGAGATTCCAGGTGCGGCACGTGTCCTTTCCTAAAGACAGGAGATTCTATTTCTTTTAAATGTGGCAAGACTTTTTATGTTAATGAAAATATGTCGTGTAAATCCAAAAATCTGCTTTACTGTATTACATGTAACCACTGTGGCGAAAATTACATCGGCCAAACCGGAACACAACTTACCGCCCGCATGCGCGTCCATCGCCAACAGATCAATGATCCCAGTACCAGAAACACCCCATGCAGTGAACATTTTGACAGATGTGCTAAGGGAGATTATAAAGTATTCCCATTTTATAAACTTAAAACCAATTCAACCGCCATGAAACTTGTGAAAGAGAACTATTTTATTAAATTATTTTCCCCAAAACTCAACAAACACTAAATATCTGTATAATCATCTTTGTTCTAGCCAGTCTTTGTATTTGTAAATTTATTGATGTCGTTATGATCATATTGTGTCTAATTCAGTTTTCCCGAACTTTAACGTTTTATATTGTATTATGACGTCATGGATCGATTCCTTCCCTGAAAAGACTCTCGTTACATCATGACGTCATAGTAAACGTTTCTAAGGAAAACAAGTTCATAACTTATGTACATTCACCTGAAGAAGGATGTAAATCCAGAAAGCGCTAGTGAATAGAAGCTTTGGAACTGTTCATTTTCTTTTCTTTTTTGATTATATATATATATATATATATATATATATATATATATATATATATATATATATATATATATATAAAGAAAACTTAAATGAATAAAAACACAAGGTCCGAGTAAAACACAAGCGCTTTCATTTTCATCTTCAGATGTTTTACAACTAACCAAGGTATTCATTCATTCATTATTCATTTAAGTTTTCTATATCTTATCCGACCACTGTGAATTTTTTCTGGATTTACCTATATATATATATATATATATATATATATATATATATATATATAATATATATTATATATATATATATATATATATATATATATATATATATATATATATATATATATATATATATATATTATATATATATATATATATATATATATATATATATATATATATATATATATATATATATATTTTTTTTTTTTTTTTTTTTTTTATTGAAAAATATATAGCAAAGTTTTGTTTAGTAATTATTAGGGTTTTTTTTATTTTTACCTCCCCCAACTGCTATACAATACTCATCTTTTGAAAACAGTAGGTTTTTGCATCGTATCATCACTGGGTAGTTATATTTATGAAGATATATTTACATAGAGTAAGGAAAATCTTTTTGAACTAAAAAGGAAAAAAAAAATGTTAACATCAAAATGATTCATTTAAGGTCAGACGACACGTTCCTTGATCAGCTTTTTTGTTTCACCTAGTAATAGATAGTTCAGATAAACATAATAGGGATTTTCAAATTTGTTAGGAAATTGTCATTTTTGAAAAGATTACATAGGAAATTGCATATTCTAATATCTTGCACAAATGCTTATTCAAGTAGTATTAAAGGCAAAACTAAAAAAATTATTAAATTAAAACAGTTATATGAAATTGAAAAACGTGTCGTCTGACCTTACACTATACAAATACCATTTTAAAATAAAATCATATTTCAATTTTTTATCTCTTCACAGTAATGGCTTTAGCCAATTTTTGTCCAAAAAATGAGCATGACGTTGCACAGGCATCGAAAAGACTTGGGTGTAGTAATGACACATTTGGAAACCATCAATATATGTGTCTTCCTAATAAGAACAAAACTTCTTTGGTAGAATTTTGTTTTCAAGGAACAATGGGAATGGTGGAGAAAGGTATGTTGACTTGTGAAAAGGAAATCTAAATAGTTTTATTATTTATTGTAAATAAAGTCATATCTTAAAGAGACAGTACGGCGCATCTCATACAAAAACCGACTTGAAAAAAATTTCCGATCGGGTTCGGTATTTTCGTACTACTCATGAATGTATAAACTTTCAGAAAATTACAAAGTTCTCCATGAAATAAATCTAATAATTTCATTAAATTTAATAATTACGTATAACCTATCACATATTTACATCGCAACGTGTTACGGGGTTCAACCTTCTATACTATTAGGCATGCGTATCAGGCATGGGGTAATCGTAATCGAGTAATCGTAATCGATTGTAATGATTACTCTTTTTCAAGTAATCGACAGTAATCTGTAATCAAAGAGATTTTCGATTACTTGTAATGG
Source organism: Magallana gigas (assembly GCF_902806645.1). Lineage (NCBI taxonomy): Eukaryota > Metazoa > Mollusca > Bivalvia > Ostreida > Ostreidae > Magallana > Magallana gigas. Next base: position 53,874,555 of record NC_047563.1, read on the forward strand.
TAAATTAATCGATTACAGCTAAAAATTTCAGTGTAATTATAATTACTTTTTCGATTACTTTCGATTACTCTTCACATGAATATTTTGTGATGCACATATTAATCGAAAAAATACTCTACAAGTATTATTTATATTATTATAATTAGAATAAAATTAATTTTATTCATATAGTTAGTATGATTTTCCTCTTTCACTTAAAATATAAATATTGGTTAACTTGAATATATAATCAGATAATCAGTTGTTCAGTATGTGTTCACTCCGCCTTGCAAATGTTTTCATTATTTAACCTAATGTGTCTTAGAAAAATCTCTAGAGCTACCTATCGATTGACCATTATTGAGAGAGAGAGAGAGAGAGAGAGAGAGAGAGAGAGAGAGAGAGAGAGAGAGAGAGAGAGAGATGTATTTCTCGGTTGAGCTGCTTAATGATTGACAATTATTGAGAGAGAAACAGTGATTGAGGAGGGGGTATACATGTATTTTTGTGTCTTTTTTTGCCAGTGAAAGAGACAAAGGGGTGTGTAAGTGTCACTGAGGGTGTTTGTCATGGTCAGTTAAGGAATCCACATTGCAGTTAATGAGGTGTGACCATCCTAATGTTTAGATATCAATAAGGATTTACAATTACAAGCTCTAAAAACAATTAATCCAAATCAAGAAGCAAGGTTCCCTCAATTATTTTTGCATATTACCAATAATAATTTTATCATTAAATTTCAATCAAATTCTAATTTTCAAGAAACCAATAACAGAATAATTATGATGGCTAAAGGTGCAAGGTCAAGATTCTACCTAAACCATACAAAATAAACCTTGTTTACTTAACTTTAACGGACTGATCTCTCCATATTGTTTGAATTTGAATAAGCAGTAGAAATTATAAAATATTATCTTAATAAGATTGAAATAGAAGTTTCAAATTTTTATTTCATTCTTAATGAAAATCCCAACATAACTCTAAATCAAAATCAACTTGAAGAGTTAATACACTATATTCAGAAGAGGTATCGTTTACATTTTAGTCAAAAATAATAGAAGTAATCGATTATTAATCGATGACTTGATTTAAAGTAATCGATTACAATCGATTACTGGACAAAAATTAGTGTAATCGATTAATAATCGATTACACAAATTCCACTACGTAATCGATTATTAATCGATTACTTTTTCAAGTAATCGTGCCCATGCCTGATGCGTATTTTCTGTAAACAAATCACATGCAGGGCTCGCGAATGTTTTTTGATTAAAATATGTCTTTTGTACTTCTCCCAGGTAATAATTGTAATAATAGCGAGCGCAGCTCGCCGGCGCGCAGCGCCGGCTAGCGAAGCGAGCTCTAAGAACCAGTGTGCGCGGGAAAAAGAACGAGCGAAACCTACAGTTCATCAAACAACATTTTTTGTCTACGTCCCATAATGCTCTCTAATGTTTTCACCCGTGGTGCTATGCCAAAAATGGCCGACTTTTAACTCGTAATTTACGGTGACTTAAAGTTTGAAGACACGTTTTGAGTGCCGCATGTGCTTTGGCGAGACTCAAAAGATTTGTTACATGCTTCCATACCTTCGTATTGAGTCGAGAAACGTAAACAAAGACGAACAAAGTCATGGATGACGTCACAGTGCACTCGCGCTATATTTCCCGCGATAAATTTAGAGGTGGATCAAACAAATGAGTGTACTGGCTATTTCAGTATAGTCTGCTATATCTGCCTTATTGACATATGATTTGTTTTTAATTTTTTTTTGTATTATTGAGATTTTATATATATATACTAGCAAGAGCCATACTTTACTGTCATATCGATCAATTTTTAACTAAATAATTGTGCATGCATGTACAGTAACGTTAGGCAGGTAAGTATATGAGTAGGGAGGAAATAAACAATAGGACATTTTAATCTAAATAAAAAGGAATAAACTGAAAAAATAAACAGGTAAAAAACAAATATGTAGATATTGCATATAGTCAGACCATTAAATTTAAAAGTGGGAAATTACACACCTACAACAGGTACCGGTCTCTCTCTCTCTCTCTCTCTCTCTCTCTCTCTCTCTCTCTATCTCTCTCTCTCTCTCTCTCTCTCTCTCTCTGTGGGTAGGGGGTTGCGCTGTATGTATCATAACCATTAAAATTAGTACCTTTGGCATACTTATTGTAGAGCAATACTCTCTCAAAAATTCTTTGACGTTCGTTGATACCTAAATAGAACTATAAGTTGACAATGATGCAAGGTACAGTATGTGTAATTCTTGCTGCACTCGCCGGAACGGTAGCACCGTAATACATATTAATAAAAGTTTTTTAAATAATCACAATTATTATTTTGTAAGCATTTATTTTTCGTGTTTAACATAGGAGTTGCTACAACCTAAATTCATTTTTGTAAATGAGGCCCCATTAGGGGTTATTTGACATATTTATGTCTGATCATTTTAAAATGAACCGAAATTGGCAAACCATCAGTAATTAAATTATCGAGAAAGTGACGATGTGTTCCTTTTAGAGAGTCCCTTAAACCTCGTATACCATGATGACCGTAGCGGACGAAGATCTTGTAGTTTTCAGCACGTGTCAAGTACTGTCAATCAAAGTCCACGTGGTACACATAAAGGATATAAAATTAATCCGGTTTGTACGACCCTTAAATTACTGGAAGCTCAGAATTACGTTTATTAGATATTTGAAATGGATGTTTATGTATTTCAACTATTACAATCAATGTTATTTTTTATTTCCTAACGATACAATAGGTAAATCTGAAGTTTTTCACACATGTGTTTTCAGCTTTACTGTCTCTTTAAAGAACTTGAATTTAAACATTTAAACGATACATAGTCACATAGTGTGTATATATATATATATATATATATATATATATATATATATATATATATATATATATATATATATATATATATATATATATTTCAGAAGTAGAAACATCAGATATTTTAAAGAGGTTACGCTAAAATTGTCTACGAAATTAAAGGACATGTCGCATGTTTTTCAATTTTCGGAAAATTTTAAATAAAATCAATCTACACTCATTAAAAATGAAGTTTATTATCGTCTTCATAAATTATTCTGCCTAATTCGTGAGTTTGAAAGCGATGAAATTCAAATGTCGCGATACGCATATTTTCTCTCTCGATCCACCCGCCATGATGCAACCTCGAGCGATAAGGTGCTGTTAGCCATCTTTGTCATTAAATTAGATTTAAACGTCAATTAAACTTATCACCTATTAAAATGCCGTTAACGGGACATGGTGGTTAGTGCCTCCTGCATGCCGTTAAAGTTGGGATTTGAACTGTTGTTTTTTTTTAAAGTTTCCCTTACGAATGTATGCGGAAATCTTGCGACAAATAGGGGTCTATCTGTCGGCTAGAGGATTTTTTAATAAACATTCAATACATATATTATTAATTTTTTTGTAATTATAGATTCAAAGAGAAAAAAATAGATGTTTATGCACAGGGTCCTGTGTACAAAACGCAAGTCAATCAGAGAAAGATAACAAGAGAGGACGCCATTTTGTATACCGCCTCGCTTCATTAGCTGTTTTCTTATTGTTATTGTTAAACTATATATACGTTCATGTATGCGTCGGTTTTGTATATATTCTGAGTCGTTAAGAACGCCAAAAACAGACTGTTGTAGATTGTAATAAATAAACACCTTTAACCGATTTATTTGAGCTATTATCCTTACTAAGTTTTGTTTACAATATTTACACGTCTATCAATTTGGTCGTTATTGCCGACTTAATCGTCGCTTCTTTGGCAATATCATCGCTTTTTATTCGTACTGGAGGCACAAACATGTACGACTGAATAATAAGATTCTTTTAATTTAGTCAGCATGTAAAGAAAACAACGTTCATGGTGAATAAATGTCAAAATTTAAAGACGATAATGCTAATCCTACAATTTGTTTATAATCAGCTGTTCGAAGAGGGTCGCATGTGACGTCACTGTACCACGTGACACGCTATCTAATAAACGAGTTTTTAAACGATCGGGGCTATAATTCAAATTGATATTATGGCTTATTACCGCTTTATACCGTTAACAAGCTATTAGAAGTAATTATTAGATACACAAGGAAGCCAAAAAACGTAAAATGTACCATACTTTAAAAACATAAAATATGTCCTTTGAAGCGAATGATAATTTTCTACGGGAACAGTAGATGTTTGAATTGCATACAACTTTTTTCCTTTTAGGGGTTTTAATATATTCTGAAAACGCCCATAAACTTTATTTATTTTACAACGATTATATCTCTCGTTAGCACGGTTGTTAGCGTGGGAAGGGCATTAATATGGGAGGACATTGGAGTGTTATTTATTCTTAATGTACAAATATTGAATGGTTTAAAACGAGTGAGAATTCTAATACTGATAATATTTAAAAAGGAACAGGTACAGGCTGCAATGTTTCATCAAATTAATGACAACATATTATCGATACGTCTTGAAGATATCTCCAGAAATTAAAATGTACTTTTTGTTATTTCACTGATAAATGTATCAACCCATTGCATTGATACATGTATGTATCAATGCAATGCAATGATATTAGTATCCTGGTAAAAAAAAAACCCCATCACGACCTTTATTGTTCATGCATTTATTATCATATGCAACATGTTGATTTGCTTTTAATGGGTTTTTTTTAACCCATTTATAATTAGAATTTTGACTGCTGACCTGTTGTATACCACCGAGAACACATTGTCTATTACCCAGTACAATCCTAAGTTAAGATAAAACCAATGATCATTTGGTAACAACCCACAATGATCAATCCCTTAGAAACATCACATATAAAACATATTCAATTCAAATATAAATTATTCAAAACAAATGTAAAATTTACAAAGTACATGTGAATTATCCAAAATAAATGTGTGAAATTTGTTACAGTATCAATAGAATTATTATAATTCAAATTTAAAAAATGATATAGAGATGTAAATAATACATTATACTGAGAAATTATAGATAAAGAATTGAACATTCTACAATATATATCGAAATGATCGAATATTGCAACGTTAAACATGACATAAATACGAAAAAAATATATGATGATATGTATGTATGATAGAAGAAAATGCACCCAGGATACCACACAATTGTTATATCGTATTATTTCGTGATGAACGTCAAAAGATCTTGATTGCAACAATGTATCTTGAAAACGCATTTCAGAACGTGCATAACGGCATCTTGATGTTTTATCAACGCATGATTGTTTAGTATAAAACAAACATTTTTTTATTTATTTGTAGGTAATTGTCTTGAATTCTCTGAAGGAAAGTGGATACACCATAGCTGCAAACATTTTTTAAATGGATGCCCCGATACACATTTTTTTGATTATGAAATTTATAAATGTAAGTTATTTAACCTAAAAAGACACAAATATCAATGGCCTTTTTGAATGGGAAGATGATAATGTAAATAAATATTTTTTTCCTTTTGATTTATTATAGATCCTGCATGTCAAAATATCAGCACATCTTTGCAATGCTATGTGATGGCTCAAAATTGCACATCTCAATCAAACACCGACGAACCATTCGGTCAAAACAACAAAGATTTGATTATTGCATGTAGCATAGGAAGTGCAGTATTAATAAGTTGTATCACAATAATTCTGTTATACAAATGGAGAAAGGCCAACAGGAATAAAAGTAAGTTAAACAATGTTCATTACTCTTTTTAGTTTATATGTAATATATACTATTTTTTGTTTTTGCACCCCTGAATTAAATAAAGCCAAGGGCCTTTATCCTACATGTATCTCGTGTATCATCACCTTTTATGTCATCTTTTTCACATTGATGTCTTCGTTACACCTTTCCTGAACACATTTGTGATTTTAATTCAGAATTTGCATTTGAACAGATTGATTCAAAGCATACGTTAGTAACAAATGACACATTTTATTTAACAACTGACATTAAGAAATTCTTCACCTTTTTTTTAGTTTTCTGGAAAACTTTATAGGGGCATATCATTCTATATTAATGTTCCGGCTTAATGTAATTAAAGATCCGTATATTTAAATGATTATCCTGAGAATCTTCTTATCCATACTTATATTCTAATATATTTTGGGTTTGAGATAAAAACGATCAGAACTTGGTATAACTGACCTAAGTACAAATATTAAAGCAACAATGGATATTGTCAAAGTTTATAAAGGTTACCTAAAATTGACTCATTTGTTTTAAGAGGGGGGTACATATCTGAAATAATTAAAAAGTTTAGCATTATCTTTAATTCTGAAAAAATGTTGACGGGCTTTGATCTTTTTAAAAGCGATTGTACCTTCCAGGTGAATACAACGATGAAAGGGTAATTGATGAATCGGGCACTCTTATTGCAGCCAAACAATGCAAAAAATTGTTCAAACATTTTGTTGTTAAAATGTAAATTGTGTCTGATGAATTAAAACATGTTCAATGTACAGCTTTATGATTAATTCGCGAACATCTTGATAGAGGAGTAGCAACGCAAATAAAATGATACATACGAGGGTTGTCCAAAAAGTTCGTGGACACATGTAATTTTATTCAAAATAACGGCGCCATTTTTAGGACTGTATAATAATATTTTAATATAGAGTATAATAATGTATATGTATAAATGTAGAGCAATGTACATTTTTGTATCATTATATAAGGATAAGGAGTTATCATTATATATACGTTGCCAAACAGGCCGCATGGTCCAGTCTAACGTTGAGGTATATAAAACACCGTTTCCATAACGTCGTAGTCCTTGAGAGTAATATGCCGCATTCACCGTTTGGTCAGAGAGTACAAACGCATACTCCATCCTGTGCCACTTGTGGATAAGTAAACTCGAACTACATTTGTTTGTTGATGTTTTCCTGTTTACCCCATTGTTTTGTTTCTTTCGGTTTGTTACAATAGTCTACACAATTTTATGATGGCGCGGTGTTCCATGCGGTCAGCTGACGTTTTACAATACATGTTCTTGCCGTAATATCTTTTTAAAGTCCTCTGCTAGTTTAGAAATAGCTTTTAATCCTCGTATGTATTATATTAAATTACAAAAGCTTCACCATGAATGAAGGACAAAATAATATGTGGTAAGTTATAATGAATAAATCTATTGTTTATCAAATGAAATAACAAAATTAATGCATATTACTAAAATGATGTTCAAATATGAAAAAATGACCTGATAATCTGTCAGAATCAAAACGCAATAGGAATTAAAACTAGTCTTTTAAATACAATGATTGATACGTACACTCCGATCAAGCTAATAGTTCAGTCTTAACCAAACTCAGTCATAAAAAAACCCCGCAAATCAAGCATTACATGATCACTTACATTGCTGACCTTTAATGAAAGTTCAACAACTCATTACCTTATTAAAACTTTTTTTTCAACTAAAATGTCACGGTATTGATAATGAATACACGAGTAGTTGACATGAATGTTAAAATTAATATATTGTCATCAAAAGTAAATGAATCATCCTTTATTGCCTTTTTTAACGGAAGGACCAAAAACAGTATAGCAATTACGAAGGATTATGTCAAACTAACTATTGCATAAACTCGGAGAACGTGTAGCTAGTTTTCTTTAAATGGCGTTTTTATTGTGATAACCTGATGCTTTTGAAGAACATGTTTCTTAAAAACTAAAAAAAAAATACCATGGTCTTACAAACGATGTAATATATAGATGCCCCTTCAATCAGCAACACAAAATTTACACTTTCATCTAAGGGTGGTTGGAGATAACCCCCAAACAATGGGGAAACTCATCATTCCACTTCAGGTGACGGTAGTTTTTCTATTTTGATATTCCTTGGACTCTTTGTAATCAGGTAACTACAAAACAATTGATTCCACTGAATATCTGCATCTACATGTACAAACCCAAGGGTGGGCGATAAGACATCTCATTTACCTCCTCATTTTCCGAATGCGTTAGAGAACTGTGAGTCAGCAAGGAATTGATTACATTAATAGTCAATCAGGCAATCATGCCCCTGCGAGATGAAATTCATGATTTTAAGAACTTTAATAAACCGTTCATGAAGTTTCATGATGTATTCATGACTGGTTGGTTCATAACTGGTTTATAAAGGTGGTTCATGAATTTTATTCATGAATATATTCTTAAAATGTAATTCATGAACAAATTATGAATATACAAGAATACAGGAAATACCTGGTATTCAATAGTTCTAGGTATTGAACATTCATAAATTTTCATGAAGTTCTAATTTACGAAATATATAATTAATTTCAAATACTTTTATAAATAACATAGTTTACTCTCGTATTCAGAACATTATCTTTTTTTTTAAAAATATATACATCTTAAAATATTAATACTAAAACACAGTCTTCATGAACATTCATGAATATTCATGCAAACACCTATATAAATGTGGCATCTTTAATTTTGAAAAAGAAAGATGTGATATATTATAGTTACATTATTTATTCAATTCTAAGAAACATGTAAATTCATTGACAACAACGAAGGTCTCAGACATTATGATCAAAAGGTCATTACTAGATCCTAAATTTGACGCTTAATTTATTCATTGTTCAATTTATATTTAAAAATTTATCAGTGAATAATCAGTCTTTGCAGACGATACATTATGGCTGTTTTATGTTGTTAAAAATTTTGTAAACTAAATTGAAAAAGTGAAATAATTTAAAAATTTGCATATTTCTTTGTGAATTTTTTTTTATTTTTAGTATACGTTGAATTCCAACTTGTTTGAAGTACATTGTATATCAAGTTTATTAAAGACGTGGTAGGTTGTCAGTCTATCATAGAAGCATAAATACTCACAAGACGAAGTGCGTCTGTTCCTGGGAGAACGACAGAGAAAATGTTCCGAGCACATTCGGTTGAAATTTGGACCCCGTCGAGTTTAGAACCTTTGCGGTTTCTTTGTAAGAGGCATTACTGTTGCACACATTTTAAAGCGATTCATTCTAAGAAGTTGCAAATCCGTTACGTAAAAATTCTGTTGAGAACTTCAAACAATTCATTTATGATTAGCTGTTTAAACTCGGACAACTACCGTTACTACACTCCGAGTTTCGAGTAGTCCGCCATTGTTTATGAGGTGTCATGTCGATTCGCCTCCGTTACAAAAACACACTGAACTTCAATTTGTCAATTAACTTAATGATAGGCAATAATGAAAATATTACTTTTAAACATTAATGCAAATTATAGAAATAAAGTATGAAAGAATATTTAATTGAGTGTAAATTTTTTTTAAGTTCCAAAACCTTGAGGGTTCAAAAACGAAGGGGGTTGAAGTTTAACAGATACAACTTGTGTAAACCGAACGATATTAGATCGTACGTTTCTTCAATCTCTGAAAATTTAATAAAGAAAACTGAAGCATTTTATAATTAGTTTCATTTAAAGATATTTTTTGATTATTATTAACATATGTTAAAAAAATTATTTAACCAAATGAAAGAGTCTCAGAATACACAGTCAGCGAGTTGTTTTGATTCTATTACGTCACTTCCGCCCAGTAATTACGCATTTTGAATGAAAGCAGGCGGATCTTCAACATGAGCGATGGAATAATTAAGCATGGAACATGCAAGAAGATAATGCAGCAGATGTAGTTCAAAGTAATGGTATTAAAGGTAATATAGCATGTATATATATATATTGAAATAACTGTTATGAGGGAGTCAAAACGTAAGATTAAGTTTTGTTTATTTTTTCAAACATTTCAAAATGGCGGTTTTTAATTTGTAGTGAAATTCTTTTTTGACTAACTTATAAGTTTTAACTACATGATTGATAATAAATTACACATTTGATATACCTAAATCGGTGCAATTACAAGGTAAAGTTATATGCTGATGTCATTTGAGTTAATACAAATTTATTTTTGCTCTAGTATTATGCAGTGAAACCAGAATATTGGACAGCCCCAAAGATAGTGATAATTGAACATAAATTTCAGTAGGTAATAAATAAATGCTATTGCAAGTAATTGAAAATTTTTAATAGAATGGCCAGTAGCATTTACAAATTTGAAAACAGTTATGGTTTCATCGTGATTAATTTAAGAAGTATTTTATTCAAGTATATAGATAATATAGAAAATGAAAGTTAAATGAGATGATTGAATGATTGGTTGATGTTCCAAATGTTTTAAACGACATGTCATAATTATACTGTTATTTGTCATATTATTTTTGTACAGTACAGAGGTACAACTCTTCTGCCACCGAAGGGGCTATATGTGAAGCCTGAAGAATTGCCACCAAGAAGTATTGTCACCAAGACACTCTGGGTTTGTAGAAAATAATCATTTAAAGGATGGAGCATTTTACCTACCATGCAGTAAATGCACATTGCAATATATGGAATACAAGTGAAATCAACACGAGCAGAGGCAAGGAAGATGCAACAAAGGAAGATTTCATAAAGAACATATTGATAGTTTTCAACTAGTAATCATATTCTAATGTCGCTTATATTTCAAATCATTGCATATTGGTATGTCAATTTTAATATTGTGACATTCCTTTAAAGCTAATGACTTAGTATTGATATCATTACCTGTTGTTTTTTAAAACAACTTTATTAAAATTGCTGATTATTTAAAGTGATAGTCAGTACATAAGAATTCTGTGATACTTAAGATATTGTCTCCTTATTCTTCAATTTATTATAATAAAGTATTTTATATTTGATTTTTTAGGAGATTTTACCTTTTTATATACAAAATGTAGAAGGTAAGAATTTTCATGAATAGTTCATGAATTTTATTTATAAATTATTCATGAATAAAATTCATAATGATATTCATGAACAGTTCATGAAGATTCATTAAACTTATTTATGAACAGTTTATGAAGATCCGATGAACTTATTATTGGACATTCATCAAATGATGAAGCTTCATGAATATAACTGTTCATGAATTATTCATGAAAAAGTATGTTCATGAATATTCATCAACATTTTTTTTCATGAACAAAAAAAATTCATGACTTTAAAATGTCCAATAATAAGTTCATGTGATCCTCATGAACTTTTCATGAATATAATTCATGAATCATTCAAGGGAAAATCATGAAATGTTCATGATCATCTCGCAGGGGTGGGCTCTGAACATTTTTCTCCTAAACAAGCGATTCTTAGAGATTTTTTTTTGCCACATGATTTTGATGTATTACAAATGTTCGTTATAATCACTTTTTAAATAAATTTCTCCACCTCGCGAGCCTCCATATTGATAAGGAAACTTGAGAGTATGGAAGAAGTGCTGATGATTGCGATTGTTTGCAAAAGTACCTGTAACACACATCACAATTTACAATCATTTTCCAGTTTGAGATGAAGATTTTTTTTTTGGTTTGCAGCACTTAAAACACAGCCTATTTTCTCTGACTATTTCTTTCCTTTCGTGTACAGCTTTCGATTGAAACATCTCTTTACAAGGAATCTTGGGTCTTAGTGTAACTTTATCCTGTATATCTGGCTCCAGGATCATGACCAGTAAGCAGTCTTAGACTTAAGTCAAAAATTGCACACTGTCTTAATGTCCCATGGTTTAGCACATTTGCAAAATTTAAACGCTATTAAAAGTGTCCTTGTATAATTTTGTTAATTACAAAATTTGAATTTTTATACTATGATAAACATTCCTCTAAGGACTGACAGAAAATTTGACTTAAGTATAAAATTGCTTTTTAATTCTGAAGCCAGATATGTTTATCGTTCTTTTTTACACAAATAGCAATGTCATATATGAAACGAGTTTCACTGTTCATCTTTGCAATGGTATTCACAAATGCAGAAGTGGCGGAGAATAGCTAATAACTCAAACTATTTTGCAGTTTGTGTTTATATGGAGTGTAATCCTGTTAAAAATCCAGGCCTGTAAACTTTTAAGTCCAAATAAAGCAATCATGTTGGTGTGTGAGCCTGAGTATGAATGAGTGTAATTTTGATTGTGTAACCTATAAAATTCAAATATATTAAAACACTCTAGAGTTGACTAAGAGTCTTTCATTCTAATGTTTCCTACAGAAGCACAATTGCACTTGTAAAAGGCTGTTATTAAAATTTTACATATAACCTGCCACTATAATACACACTTTTCATCTGTAGTCTCTGCATTTGTATCTCCGTTTTCTGAAATGGCACGGCTGACATGTTACAAATCGACAAATGTAAAGTTTACAAATTTGTCGAATTTTGACATGACCATTTATGAAAAACAGTGACGTCACCGGAAGAAGAGACTAGCGGCAGGTAAAGGCATGCCATAATCGCCGGAATGGGGACGGAATAAATTATAAAAAATATTATGTAGTCCAATAATCATATTATCTCTGGATAACAACCTTTCTCAGGAAGTATTGGTTTTTGGAAAAATAAATTATGAGCTTTGTGTATATTCTATCAATGAATAAAAGACGCTAGTGAAGATACAGTGCGGTCGGCTTCAGATATCTTCCGAAAAAAGGACATATATATATAGATAGATAGTTAGATAGATAGATAGATAGATAGATAGATAGATAGATAGATAGATAGATAGATAGATAGAGAGATAGATAGATAGATAGATAGATAGATAGATAGATAGATAGATAGATAGATAGATAAATCCAAGAAAAACCTCAGTGGTCGGTGAAATATATATAAAACTTAAATAAATGAAAACACAATTAATTTTTTACTCGATCTTTGTTCTTTGTGTTTTCATTTATTTAAGTTTTATATATATATATATATATATATATATATATATATATATATATATATATATATATATATATATATATATATATATATAAATTAAGAGAGAGAGAGTCGTCTGAATAAAGAAAATATCTCCAAAAGCTTCCTTATCGCTACCACAAAGTCAAGACAACAACACCCCCCCCCCCCCCCCCTCGGCAAAAATTACACGGGGTCGGCCAGTTGGTTAATTGAATAACTGAGTTGCAAAGTTATCAATAAGAAAAACAAAATAAAGTTAAAGACATTGGTTTTAAGATTTTGATTAATATGAGACATAAGAATCAACACCCCCCTTAAACAATTAAATAAAAACTGTCGGGGAATTAAAATGTATATAAATTATTTTTAAAAATGTTTTATTTTGCATTGTTACATGTAGCAATATATAGGAAAACAGCCTGTAATGCAGGTGAAAATTGGCATTTTATTTTTATTTCAAGCAATTATACCGGTATTACGGGATATGAGTATGACGTTCTGGATGTCGATTCAATTGGTAAAGTTGGTTGATAAAAAGTTTCGGGAAAACTATCATAATACAGCTTTACATCCACTTGTGAATATGTACTGTATACCATTTAGCAGCTATTTAATTTAGTAAAATTACCTTTAATACAGAATATATTTTAAAATATTTTATAATTAAAACTCAGTTCATAAACTGCATAAAATACATGTGACCCAATCCGTTCCTTAATTTCAGAAATCCAATTTCCGAAGAAAAAAAGTTATTAGAAAAACAGAGACTTTGTGTTTTAGTTATTATTATTATCAAACTTCTTTTTATAACAGTTTTGGATTGTTTTATTATTTATCTTGCACTTGTATAACAAAACATTTTGATATCTAAAAAAAAGTAAAAAATACATTTAAAGTTATATTAATTTTTCCGCGAAAAATTACCAAATCTTTGTAAGTTGTTTAATTCTAATTAATTCAGAAAAATTACAAAAGAAAAGCTCTCAAGATGACAGCAAACTGGGTTTTCTTTTTGTGTGAACAGTATCCATAATCAATTTTTCAACCCTGAATTGATGAATACTACCTATCCAGAGAAATGGAGTACTCTATATGCAATATTTTTGCCAAAAATGACTAAGTTTAACAGCTGGCATTTTTTTTCAATAATTATAAGAAATCAAAACTCTAGCAATTTGTATACCTGATATATGTATTTTTGATCTGCAAAAGAACAATTAGCTATCTTGAAAACTATACGAGAAGTAATCGGTACAATAGGGGTACCCTTTTGGCAGCCACCCGCCCGCCCTCCATTTTTACTATTTCAATAAACGGATTTTTCCTTTGGAAAACCCGGTTCAAAATTATCTCAAAATTCTATTCTTAGAATTCAGAAACAATATATGGAGTTACATGGGACCTTCCGACGGTCTTCGGAACCTCATGCCACTCAAAATATATTCACCACCTTAGGACATTTCTTGGTCCGTCTATTTTCTAGAAACCGATTTTTATATACAAGAACCTGTTTGGTCCAGTTTAAATCATCCCTCAATAATTTTTCTAAAAATAATACCGGTATTTTCGATAGAAAAAGTGTCGTTCATTAAACGCTTATTGCAACAGTTTAGCTAAATATTACGTTGATTTTCGTCCATTCCGGCGATGTTGGCAAGCCTTTTCCCGCAGCAAGGCAGTTGCCATACATGTATAAGGTCATGTCAAAATTCAGGTTCTGTGATTTCTATGATGCTGGAGTATCTTTTACAACAAATGTTGAGTCCGTATCCTAAGTGATGTAATCAAATAGGAAAGTTTATTGACGATTTTAAGGTTTTTTTATGCCTTGTAATCGTATTAGATATATTGTTCGTAAAAAAAACCATATATAACTTGCAGCTTGTTTTGCCATGTGTATCATTATGTTTTGGTCTTTGATTTAATATCAATATCTTTGACTACACTGTGTTCAAAATATAACATAGATACCTAGGGAATTACATATTTATGCAAAGATATACTACACTATGATCCGTTAAGAGCTCATATAATACAAGTTTTGAACAAATCTAGCAGAATAATTCATTATGAAAAACACAAATGCATGTTGAACTAAAAACGTATCAAGATATTTTTTTTAAAAACCTTTACAGAAAACCAATTGCGAAGAAGTATGGCATCAAAATGTTTGATCTTTGATTTGTAATTTGCAAAAATGACATTATTATCATTAAAAACTCATAATACATGCAAGAAAGCATCAAATCTGTTTCATAAAGAAATTAAATGTGACGCTGTTTTTAAAAAAAAAAGAATATTTAGGGGGCTGACTGGTCGTACATATATGTAACTAGTTTTAGAGTAAATTCATCACCTTAATGTGAAAAGGTGTATATATATATAAAATACAGAATATGCAAACATTTTAAAGCTTAAATATTTCTATTATTTCTTTACTGGATATTAAGTAAGTTTGGTAGATCTGAATTTTAATTTTGTCACTTAGTCTCCTTTGATAAATCATACATGTAGATACATCTGTAGTATAAAAAGATTTTTATTAATTGTCACTAATGTTTATTTTCTTGATTTTTTAATAACTTGAAAAACAAAGGTAATAAAAGAATTGACGTATATTTTTGTTTTTTCAAAATTAATAAAGACATAACAATGGTTGTATTTTTATTTGGGTAAAACAGGTTTACTGTGTTAGTACCAGCAAATTCTTGTAAAATCTTCTTCACTAAGATACAATCATTAATGTTTAAAGGAATGCATCTTACAAAATGTAAAATACTTCATTTTAGAGAAAAGAGAAACTGACAAAAGTTCTGATGAAACGACAACTTTTATGCCAGGTAGGCGGTAATTACGATGGTAATATATAGCCGATATAGGTGTCATTTTTGTATAACCATTTCTCAAAAGTGATTCTTCATTGATCCATCAAATAATGCGTTGGTTTGTCGAGCAACCTTAATGTTATTTAATAATGTTTGAAAAATTACGAAAGAGATTCGAAAGTGACAACATACATGGATTTCACAATAGAAAAGATGTTAAACATAGAAAGAAAACAACAATTTTTTTAAGAACGCCCAGGGTGATTATGACGTTACTAGAATAACAGAGGTGTTTAAAAAATACTTGCTGGGTTAAGAAAATGTCTATGTTGTATTATTAAGAGAACCAGTTCAACCGCAATCAAACCTCTTTTTTTAAGTATTACAAGCAGAAGCACTGTTAAATGAACTTGCAATATAATACATGTTGAATATTTTTAGAAAGAAACGAAGAAAATATAAATTTTGAGTTAATGGATAGTACAAAATATACAAAGAAATAATATTCCCGACATCATATATATATACCAAAGTAATCTTACTTGGATGAGAACATGTTTAAATGATTATGCTGCAGATCTGCTAACTTAAAAAAATAATCTTACATTACATAACCAGGCAATTATTTAGTACAATTGTAGTTAATACTTTAAAAATTCGTTTATGATATTCAGCAGTTTGTTTTGCTTTTGGAATGAATTAAATGTGATTAACAACTCATTTTGCAACGAAGTATATGATAATTAATTTGGTATATTGTCTGCATCATGAATTTTAAAGATTCTGAAAGTTTGCACAACATAGCCATTTATCTAGTATTTGTTTGCAAACAAGTTCGGCCTTTGTAAAAGTATCTTTATAAAATCAAAGTACTGAAAGTACTGAAAAGCGCCAACCTAGCTTGGTTCTAAGAAAATTTACTGTGTGCAAGCGTAGGCGGAAATGAGCCTTATTGAAATTTTGGTATATGTTTAATGAATATCAATTTAAAGTATCGAAGGCCAGCTTTCTTTAAATATATGTTACTTTCTTAAGATGATGTGAATTAAAGCTGAACACGACTTGTATATGGATACTTGCCTGAAAAAAGATATGTTAAAATCATAAAATAATACCTTTTGTACAGTAATTTATCACAGTTTTTGACATTTTCTTGCAAAGAATCGATTTTATTTTTCTATATTTTAGCTTCTGAATACGCACTATATTTTTTCTTCACTGCGTAGCATCCCGTGCTGATGTACGTAAGCCCCGCAAACCAATCGTATCTACTCGGTCATTTCCGTCACCCAGATAACTTGTTCCCTATACCTCTTACCAGTATAAATGATGTATATTTCTGCTCATAGAGGGCAGTTTATTCCTTGCACCGGAAATAGAAGTCTAACAACAATAAAGCACTGAGCTATGCTTAGCGCTTTAAAAAGCATTATTTAATTTAATCACTTTTAAACAGTTCAATTCCTCTTTGTTATCTTTAAAGTTCATCTTATGTTGACTACTTTTAATCTTTTTATGGAACTTAATAGATCATCGTATAGCCTTTGCTCAACAGCTAATGAAAATTACCCTGTGTTGTATAATCTGTATTTATAATCACAAAAGATTAAATACATTTTGGCTAATTGTGAACTTATCAATTGAAAACCTAACCCCAACCCCCCCCCCCAAAAAAAAAAAACAAAAAGAAAAAACAACTTATGTGCTATTCATATTGTAATATTTCATAATACAGAGTATTTCGCCTAAGTTATTGTGATTTTCACGGATAATAAAATAAGAATGATATAGAAGAATTCTTGAATATATCGATTGATAAAAGTTTGTGTTATAATACCTAAGGTTTTATACGGTAAAGTAAACAAATGGTATTTTGCAGTTAATAAGCTTTTTACTCATTTAAATTTGTCAATGATCTTATGCAGTGTTGTTCCATAGAATTGTCTTCTACTGAAGCGGTTTGGTGTTTTCTTAGAATATCTTTGTTATTAAATTATCATTAAATACTTGTAAACTGATTTCTTGATTGGCTGTTTCAAAGCTTTAATTTTAATTAGGTCAAATTTTAATCTATTCTTTCTTTTTTTAAATGGTTATAACGCAAAACATTAGTAAGAAGATAACTGAGGTATCTATAATAAGTCCATATCTATAAAAAAGCGATATGGACAATAATCGACCATTCTGACAAAGTTAAAAATATTATATAACAATGTCGAAATTTGTTTAAAAAATGTTATAATATACATATGAATATACGTTTTTAGGTTTATGTCAATGATATGTTGCAAATTGAATGGCCAAAGTATTGCAACAAACATGGCTGACGTCATTACAATGCAACGTACGCTTTGAACTTTAAATGTGATAAAAGTTATTTGCTTACATTTTCCTTTTGATATGTTGTTGCATATACTTCCTGTGTTGTAACCTGCCGTCGTATGCGGCGATTTGAGGCATGCAAGTTTCTAATATAATGTACATGTCGATCTGAGAAAGTCCATTCAAAAATCTCGAAACAGCTGCTACTAAGGAACACACATGTCATCGAGGGTAATACACCCCAGAACATGCATCTTACTTAGACCGGTGTTTTGAGTTGGTTGAGACACAATGATTTCTAGTTTTCCATAAACTTAAAGAGTTATTTTGCCAAATTAATACATGTGTTTCGTCTGAAAGAAATCACTCTCTGCCACTGTTCAGATTGCAAATATATTTCGTGTAAGCATCTTAGAATCCGACACTTATTTACTTATTGTTAGTGTGCTGTGTATTTTTTTTCGCCTGTAGGTTTTTCGGTGTATTCTTTGCCTCACATCTTTCTTTGACAAAAATATTCCTTCCCTTTTTTAAATGTTTACGGTATGTCTTGAAAAGATAGCCAACAACTCGTTTAAGGAATAAGGTTTTTATTGCCCCAGGCCTATAACTATAACAACTATTTTACCCTACTCTGATCTCAAAGGCAGCTGCCAGAGATGGTGCCCTGACTAAGCTCAAACCTAATACAGAAAAGTAATAGTTTTTCTATTTTATCTCACAGGATGACATATTAAATTTATTGATGATAATAAGAAGAGAACAAAAAGAGAGATTTATAATGTGTTTTTGACATTCTAAGTATATTTGAAATACATGATATATATAATATATAAGTACACGCATGTGAATGAATATACTATATCATTTAAAATCATATAATATGATGGCTATTTTCATCCTTAAATTGTTGTACTAAATAATGATGTACATATAATCATATACATATATTTGCAAATCCCTTTGCTGCCACACGGGATATCATCATATATCCTACAGAGTCCTCACTTTACCCTATAGCAACTCAACTGCAGACACAGAAACTCTCCAGTAGCGTGGATTGTAAAATTAATTGTATAATTTGAAAAAAATAGAAAAAGATACATAAAGACTAAACATCCAAAAGATGTATATCTATTATTGATAATAATTTTAAAATAACATTACAGCTTCTTAAATAAAATTCTAAACATATCTATGTTAAACTTACTGAATTTTGATTATTTAGGACTAAGGAAAACATCTTTGTGGACGTTGTCACGTGCGAAATTATCTATTCTGGTTTTTCAAAATCATTATTTATTCTACATCATATCTTGTATGTATAAACTCTAAGCGCTACAAACGATATAACATTGTTATGAATGACAGTTTTTTATTGTTTTCTTTACATAGTTCAACAATTACTTGTTTCCATGAATCAACAAAATTTAATCGTACCATAACTGTTTTTATATTTAACCGCAACCTTTAATTATTGCTTGTCTCTAAGCGGTAATATAGCGTCGTCTGCGTGTTGAATCAATTTTATTCCTTTTGTCATATATTGGGTTTTGATATCAGCAGTTTTTTTTTTGTTTTTTTTTCCATAATGTTAAGGTAATATTTCTGTTACATAAAGAACTATTATAGCGGAGACAAGACATTTCTGCCTAATGCCTTTATTTATATAGCATGTTTTAGTAGTCCAGCCATTATTTTTTTATCTAAATTTTGGTTCGTTATATAGTATGAATATCAAGCTGAGGAAGTTATCAGTATTTATTACGCAGAAAAACGTGTGCTAGTTTTGGACTAAATAACCTTATTTACACGCAAATTCTGTGTAAACAATTAGTACCATGAAATTTACTACTGATATAGTCTCTTTGGTTGCCTCTGATAGTCTCTCAAACACCATAACCAGCCCCGTAAATTGAAATGGTGTAGTTTGTTTACATGTAAAAAAGGCGGCTCTCTTGATTTTCCGAGGTCAGTAGCTTGTTCCAGAGAAAATCTAAGCTAATTTCTTCAATGGGTGGCACTGTAGCTCCCTGGTCGTCTATCTATTTTTTTTCAGACCGCGAGCTACAGACGCAGCTACGATGATGCGTATACCCTGTAATGCTGTTTTTTTTTTTAAATTTGTTAACTTAAGCTTTTAATTCGAGCAATAAGCATGAATAGAACGGGTGGACCTTGGTACAGTAGACAATATATAAATGAAAGAATTAAGCAGATCGGATAATTAGAAACCCTTGTGACCAACTCAAAACACCGGTCAAAGTAAGATGCATGATCTGGGGTGTATTACCTTCGATGACATGCGTATTCCTTGGAAGCAGCTGTTTAGGTATTTTTAATGGACTTTTGCAGACCTACATATTCATTAGAAGCTTGTATGCCTCAACTCCTCGCATACGACGGCAGGTTTTTATACAGAACGTTTATGCAACAGATTAGTAAAAGAAAATTAGGAGAAAAAAGTTTTATTGAATTTGAAATTCGTTCATACAATATGTACGCATTTACATATCACGTTACTTTATTTATCGCCAAATGCTCTACTGATGACGGCTAATTAAGCGATCAGAAATAAAATCTGTCATTTATACAACTTACAAATAATGAATTCGCATATACGAAGCTTAATGGCATAAATGGTTTACTGAAATTCATATCACGTTACACATGGTACAGACGAGTAACATTATCAAAGGTTAAGCTAGCTGGTCTTTTGCGATTTTAGAACCTGCATATAAGCTCAGTGAGGCTCATTTTTCTTCTTTCACGTATATATAACATTTGACAAAACACATTTAACGATTGATGGAGAAAAAATGTACAAGTGCACTTCAAATGCTTTCAAATGCGGACCGGAGCTAAACGTATATGGGAGACGTAAAATACGACATTGTACCCACACCTTAAATTTCTTACTTGAATGTTTTAACTTGGTTAATAAAGGGGTTCTATTAGAACACATATATCAAAGATTAAATACACGCAAAATTAAGAACAATTTTCATTTGAAATAGTGTTTTTCTTGTTCACAGGGAGTCTAATATTACTTCATCTTTTTGCCCAGTGTATGAACAAAAATTTAATTCCGTAGAATATTTTTATTGTAGAATAATTGTCCTTTGGATATTTTTTTTTCTCTGTGAGTTGTTGAACAATACCGGTGTATTTTCCCTCTAAAGAATTTGAAATAAATATCAAATTTAAACACAAATTATGATTCTGTGTATCCATGTCTATAATGTACCTTTACGTATATTTCCAAAACAAACATCATCAACAGAAATGTCTGCTATTATTTTTTTGTAATCAAACCTAAAGTAACTATATAAATATTGAAAATTAAGGATTTATCTTTAAGGATAAATAACACACATTATTTAATTGACGACACAGAGAACTAAGCGCTAGCTACGACCAACATTAACAACGTACAGCGAGGTTTAATATCCTTAAAGGGGCATGGTCACGATTTTGGTCAAAATTATTTTTTCGATTTTAATGTTGACAATGCTTCAGTAAGGTATTTTTAATAGGCAACCAAAATTTGAGTGTCATTTGATGAGTCATACGCGAGTTACAGATCTTACAATTCTTCGCTATGTATTTAAAGCGTTTGTTTACATTTTGAACGATGAAGTAAAAATTCCAGTTTTAGACCTAAAATGAATGTGTTAATCGTTAGGGACTGTTTATTTATGCTTAAAATGAATAATAATATAGTCAAACCAGCTTTAAAAAGATTTTTTACTGGTATATTGAATCTATGTAAACAAAAACAGGCCACGAGGCTTGTTTACATGACGAAGAATTGTAAGCCCTGTATCTTGCTTAAAACTCAACGACTGGCACCCAAATTTCATTTTATCATTAGAAATGCTTTCCTAAAGCATTGTAAATAATAAAAACAGTAAATAAGATTTGACCAAAATCGTGACCGTGCCCCTTTAAAATATTATAAACATGCATTACCCTGTCACAATAATACGAAGTTCAAATTTTTAATGATGAGAGACTTAAATTAATACATGTTAATGGGTTGTAGTATTGGCCGGGGGGTGGGGGGGGGGGCACACGGTTGAAACAATTTAGAATATTTACTGTATAAATCTTTTTGCCAAGAAATGGCACAAATTGTATATTATTACCTCGTAAGGTTTTAGAGACAGTTCCTTTAATTCCTAAAACTTGTTTTTCGGGCTTAACAAATATTATTTTCTTACAATTGCAGATGCTTCTTTTTCCAAGCCATTTAGACTGCCATTCTATATGGAAAACGAAACCGTCGAATCAATGTTGAATCAACTGGAAATGAAAGATTGCATAGATACATTTGAAAAACAAGACCTTGATTTGAATTTGCTTCTTGAATCTAGCGAACAGGATTTGAATGAAACCTTTGAGAAAATTAGATTAACGCATGGTCAACGTATGAAAATTAACCAACAAATCAAAGCCATGAAGTCACGTAAGTACTTATCAATTTTTGTTGGAAAAAACTTTAAAACTAAAATTCGTTGAAACAAAAATATTTCTTTCAAAACAGTGTCATCTAGTTTAATGTACAGGGTAAAGTAGTTCAGTCAGTATTTCCATATCTCTCAGTCAACATATGATTGAAAGGCACATTCTATGGGTGTTGCATATGATATTTAATTATCAATGGTGATCATGATCTACTTTCAAATATTATGCTGTGTATTTTGAATTAAAGTTAATGAATTTTTCTTTATAATTTTAGTGTGCTTTTCACAGTACCTATACGTCTTTAAGTTCTGTGACCTTAAATATGAATGAGTTAAATAAAAGGTTTTTATTCTTTATTCTTATTAAAAGTAAACTTCAAATTATAAAAACAAACATACAATTTTCATACATTTATAACGTTGTGAATTTAAAGTAGACCATGATCGGTGCAAGTGCGTTACTTGTCACCAGCCATTAACCGGATTTTAGGTTGAACTTGTGTTTACTTTTTAAATAAGTTTGCTACATAGCGCAGTATGAAGTTAAAAATTGCAAAATGTTCATCTATTTAGAAATTATCTTTTCAAAAAAGTTTTTTGAGATTGCATGAATTTTTCCGGAAATTTAATACTTTTTTCTCCCAAACTTTTTTGTAGGAAAAAATTTAAAACAATTTTACTTTTTATATGAGTCACAATTTACAAGTGTTGGCTAAACATTGTATATTAATTTTCAAATGGTATCAGATATCCTGGGATATTTTGTAGTACCCATATGCTTCGGTAAAAACAAACCACTTTTCTAATTTTAATCTATTGTAGAATAGATTGCAAAAATGTTATGGCGTATAGAAACCAAAGATTTGGGGTATCTATTGATCACTCAAGTTTAATTTATAAAACTTTTAATATCAATTCATTAAATTTTTCGAAATAAAGGAGATATTTTTAACCGCCCCCCCCCCTTTTCAGATAATCGGAAAACAGAAAAAACGCTAAATTTCATATAATTAATAGCTATCATGTTAAATCTGTAGTTGTTTTTTAAACTGCATGAAAGAAACAAAAACGACTGTTACATTTTCAATCCGATAGTCGATTTTCTCTAATCTCAGTAAAAGGAACTACAGACCAAACGAAGAACAAAGAATTCTTTGATTTTATTTTATATAAATTATGATACCAATGAAAACATTTCTTGTAGTGCCAGATCTTTTTTTATTTTTGCATGTAAACCTTCATACCTAACACATCTTACAATTCTTTTTCGATTCAAAAATTTGAAATTTTGTTGAAATGGCTTCCTAGACATTTAGAACATTGAGAAGAAAAATTTGTTCAAATCTTTGTAATATTTAGTGTTTGTGATGTATCTATTCTATATATTCCCCAATATACTTTAATTACTAATTTTATGGGGTTTAACACATACCAATGTACCGTATGATTTGCTATTCATTAATATATTATTAAAGGGGCATGGTCACGAATTTGGTCAAAAATTATTTTCCCGATTTTAATGTTAACAATGCTTCAGTAAGGCATTTTTATTAGCAACCAAAGTTTAAGTGTTATTCGTTGAGTTAAAAGTGATTACATTTTGAACGTTGAAGTGAAAACTCCAGTTTTAGACCGAAATGAATGTGGTAAACGTTAAGATCTGTTTGTTTATGCCTAAAATCAGCTTGGATAAAAACTTTTACCAATATATTGAAATAATGTAAACAATAACAGGGCACGAGCCTTGTTTACATGACAAAGAATTGTGAGTCCTGTATCTTGCTTATAACTTCACTACTGGCTCTCCAATTTCATTAGGTCATTGGAAATGCATTCCTAAAGCATTGTAAATAATAAAAACAAGAAAGTAGAATTAGAAAAATCGTGACCATGTCCCTTTAAGGAGCAAAATAAAACAAATGCTTTGAGCAAGGAATTCTTGATTGTTACATATCAAATATGTTTGTCTTTCAAAATTATTTCTTGCTATTTTTTTTTTTATAAAATTAGGTATACATAACTGGACGGGAAAAGATATTAGAATGGTGCTGATTGGTAAAACTAGATCTGGTAAAAGTGCCACTCTAGAAACAATTCTTGGGAAAAAACTATTTCACTCGAGGCGGTCGTCTGTCAATGAATGTGTGAAGACATCTGCCATCCGTTTCGATCAAAACATTTTCATCGTTGACACTCCTGGTGTATGTAAATCTGACACACCACACACTAATGCAGTGATTCAAAAAGAAATTCTAAAATCTATAAGCTTCGCATTGCCTGGGCCCCATGCTATTGTTTTGGTCCTAAGTAATACCAACTGCAATGACGACGAGCACGACGTCATTCCATATTTCGAAAACTTGTTCGGAGAAAATATCTACAAATTTTTAATTATCCTCTTTACAAAAAAAGATCATCTTGATTACAAACGAAAGAGCTTAGAAGATCATATCAAAAGCCTTCCCTTGAATCTCCAAGCAGATATTGGGAAATGTGGAGGAAGAGTCATTGCATTCAATAATAAACTAGAGGGCGGAAAGGAAGAGGAACAAGTGAAAAATTTGTTGTCATTGATTATTAAACTTGTAGAACAAAATAATGGTGAACTGTACAACAGTGAGATGTACATGAAAGCCGAAAATGGTCTACATGAAAGAGAAGCCATAATACGCGAAAAAGCACAAATGGAGCGAGAGAAAAATGTGGGTGAACATAAAAAAAGACGCAACAATAAGACAATATAAAAAGATTATTACGCACAAATAAGCATAAGACACTTTTCGGTTTTCGAAAACGAATTCATAGTCTTCCTTTTTTATTGTAAACATTAAAAACTTATATAAACACATATCTCCAACATGACCTACTACAAGGGTTGTTTGATTTAGAAAAAAGATAAATCATGGAATATTCATAAAGAGAGTAAAACAGCATACCCTTTATTAACATAAAATTTTTTAAGTTAATTACATTTGTTTACTCCTGGTAAGCAACCAATTTTGCCTACATCCATTGACCCGGAGCAACCACAAACTCATCGCAACGTCGTTTTGACGTTTCTCCTTGCTTCTATGTTTTAGGCACATAACATATATGCATGAACGGAAAACATTAACTATTCTTCATTTTTCTTCTTTTTTTATTTCAAAATTTCAACAGTTACATATTCTCTTCATTTCTTGATTTTTGTGAAAAATAATTGCGTTGTTTCTTCCCAAAAGCTTAATGTGAAACGTCTTTTATATTCATTCTGTATACCTGTTGAAATCAGTTTGTGTGTAAAAATGCTTGATATTTAGCCGCTTTGTTTTAATTCCAGTTAAGATATCAATAAATAAACCCTGATTAACTGAAGCGTTTGACCCCTATCCACCGTATAAATTTTGTTTAAGCAATTTCTTGGCCAGAAAAGGTCTTCTTCCGAGATTCCCATGAACTTGATGTATTTTTTGCCGCCTTGACGTCAAAATTCAATAAACTGTCACTGTCAAATTTCTATTGCTCGGTACATATTTTGTACTATCTTCGTATTTCAAATCGAACACTAGTGAAATTTGCATATAATTTAGTCACAATAAATAGAAAAATTAACATAAATAATTTGATTTTATTTAATCATTAATTGTAGGTCTACCGACACTTGAAATGTAGATTTGTTTTTTTAATTCCAAGTTTGGGGCTACGCCGGGTACTCCGACCACCGACTTGTTTGTGTACCGACGTAATTAAACTGTGATTTGCTTTGTAAAATTACTTTGCTCAATTAATTTTAGGTTTCTTCAATGTTTATGACAATTTTTACTAAAATTCGTCACTTAGCAAGGGAAATATTTGTGTTGTCTCAATAATTTCCGAGCAACCCTCGTGCATTTTTCTTTTCTTGCAGCTTTTCAACTAAATCAAGTTTCTCAGTTGAAAAAGGTATTGTTTTGGGTCCTTAATTTCTGGAAGAAAAAATGTTCAGATATCCCTCACCGTCATTCAATTAATTGTTTATCATATTGAACAACAGGTAATTACATGTATATAGGGTACATCAGGTTTGAATAGTTTGCCAACTCTTGCACAAAACCATTGTGAGTGTTTACCGGTTTTTGGGAGTTGATTTTAATCAACTCTCTTATGCAGTTACTCAGACAAACCGAAAGTGAAACAGTGTTTGGACCTCAGCACAATTCATTGCTGCTGATAAGACTTAGTTCTTGAAAATAAATGATAAATTCGATGTAATGTATGCTAAAGCATTGTTTTTCAAGGAAACGTATTTATTAATACCTTGAAATAGTCAGATTTTAAATGGTATGAACAATTTAAATATTTTTTGTAGTCGTATGTTTTCCTACGCCAGAGTTCAATATAGTTTCGTTCAACTCGACGCTCGGCTGTCTCCGTAAATCCTTGTCGGATATTTACGGTGTCAGCCGAGCGTCGAGTTGAACGAGACTAGAGTTCAATATTGCTTGGATCCATACAAATTTCGAGAAATATTTCTATTACTGATACATAGTTTGATTGAATTAATGTTATCTTTAAATATCATTTAACATGATTCATATGGGGGTTTCTCGACATTCTTGTCGAAAAAGTCCAAAAATTCATATTATAAAAATGTGCGTAATTCAAATTAAAAACCACATGGACTTGTCATGCAATAAAACATATCATTGATTTTAAAATAAACAAGCATTCTGAGAGTATTGCATAAGCAATACACGTCCCCTACCGGTGTGTAGAAATTTGTGAAAACAATGCACTGTTATGCGGAATATCATTTCTTATCATCTCACCAGACCAACCCGATATCGAACCCGATTGTAATAATACATAAAACCCTGTCGATTTAATTTACAACACAATGCTTGACACTATTTTACAGAACTTATTTGTTTGTTAGAAACAATAAAAGGAATGGTGCAAGAAATGCACGCTATTATTACTGACAACATACTTTCCTCGTTTATTTGATACACATCGAGCCCATTAACGAACCCGAACATTAAAGAATTGGAAAATAAAAAAAAAATATTTTCTCGAAAATATGTCAACCAGACGCTACAAATGTGCAAACTTGATCTGTAGTTTGACATTTTGAAGCTGTTCAGCAAATTTCATATTATTCTTCAAACGCATAAAGAAAAAAAGTGTGGAAAACTAAAGTTGGACAGACAGACGGACGGACGGACAGACAGACGGACTGACGGACGCAGAGGAAAGTTATAGTCCCCTCCGGTGAAAACCGGTAGGGGACTAATAAACATCGACAAAATCAACTCCCGTCAGTTCTTCAGTACTTTGATTTTCTATTTTAGTTTTCTGATATAAAAAGTATTTGAAATTTAATCGGTTTTTTTATACGCAAGGAATGGGAATTCATGTGCATAATATGATGGCAGGGAAATATGAAGTTTTACTGCCCTTATTCATTATTGTCGACAACCAATCAGATAACGTTTTATTCAGAATTATTATAATAAGGTGTAATAATATGTTTTGCGTTATGATATTTTGCGTCGTTTAAAGCAAAAATGTAAACAAGAGGCCCATGGGCCACATTGCTCACCTGAGCAACAATAGACATTATAAAATCAGCGGAGTAATATACCGAAAATAAAATATGGACAATGTAGTCTAACAGATCCTGTATTTAAAAAAACAATTTTGTCCCTGGATATTCTGTTTATCATTGATCCCTTTTTGTCAAAGTATAGTCATTTTACATATTGAGCATTTTAGCTCTTAAGAGGATCTTAATCAAATGGGATATAAATATACATCAAACTTGTGAAGCCCAAGAATTGTCCAGAAGCCAAAGTCTAAACAATTTTAAAGAATCAAAAATATGTCAAATTGCTTGATAACATTTGAGTTTTGGTGAATTTAAAATGTTTTCCTATGTAAAATTGGACCCCCCCCCCCCCTTAAATTGGCTCCATCCTACTCCTGCAAAATATGATTTTGACAAATATGAATCTACACTATCTAAGATTGCTTTCACTTATGTTGCACCTTTTCTAAGAAAATGGGTCTTTTTAGAAAAAGATTTTTCTCAATAACCTACCCCCGGGGATCATAATTTGACCAAACTTGAATTCACCCTACCTGATGATACTTTACACAAGTTACAGGGGGTTTTTTGGCCAGTCGTGTTCTGAGTAGATGATTAAAAATAAAATTTCTCTTTATATTCCTATGTAAAAATTTGCCCCCCCCCCACCAATTGTCTTAACCCCAGGGACCATGATATGAGCAAATTTGAATCTACACTATTTGAGGATGCACTCACACAAGTTTCAGCTTTTCTGGCCAAATGCTTTTGGAAAGAAGATTTTTAAAGATTAACTCTATATACTCCTATGTAAAATTGCGACCCCCCCCCCCCCATAGTGGCCCCACCTTATCCCCGAGGACCATGATTTGAACAAATTTGAATCTACACTATCTGAGGATGCTTCCACACAAGTTTCAGCTTTTCTGGCCAAATGGTTTTTCTGAAGAAGATTTTTGAAAAATATAGCCAAATTTTAACAAATCCTAACTATTTCCCCTTAAAATAGGGCGTGTCCCTTTATTTTAACATACTTGAATCCCCTTTACCTAATGATGCTTTTTGCCAAGTTTGTTCAAAATTGGCAAAGTGGTTCAGGATAAGAAGTTATAAATGTAAAAAGTTTACAGATAGAAAGACAAACGGACGGACGCCGGACAAAAAGTGATCAGAAAAGCTCACTTGAGCTTTCAGCTCAGGTGTGCTCAAACGTTAAATGTATCTTATAATGTTGATACATGTATAGGGATATTTCTTACTTTTAAACTATCCTTAACACTGTGCAAACGCGGCTCTTTTTGTTTAAAGTCGTGCAAGTACAATGAAAAACAATATTTTTACCCTAATTACGTGTTATTTTTAAGCAGGTTGATTTTAGATCTATCCTTTAAAATTGTCTTATTACATTAGAAATGATCTAAACTGTTTATTTTATACGATAATACAACAAAATTTACGACTCCTCTTGTTAAGAAATTACCTAATGAGTCAAGCTTCGGCACTTAAAAAATACTGAACATTATAATAATATACATGTATCCTATACGGTTCAAGGTAGGGGTGATGAGAGTGCGGGTTTGGTTTTAATGCGAATAGAAAAGATTGTTATCGCAAAAATTGCTTAAATATCGTTTAAGATACCCTATGCTTTAATATGTTTTTTTTTAAATTGACAACAAGAAAAAATAAAATGTGTGTGAACACAGATGCAGGATTCACTTGTGTAAAGATTGCTGCCCTTTTTTTCTCAATAGCTACAGGGTAAGTGACAACTTCATGTACATCGTGTACACCTATTGATTGTAAGCATATTTAACAACATGTGGCATATAACTTTGTATATATAATATCTATACATTTAAAACAAACATATTTGAACATTTGAATCATTAAATTTAAAAATAACAGATCAAAGATGCGTTACAATGGGCAAACATGATTCCCATGTGCCACATCACTCATCTGAGCAACATTGACCATCCACTCTGCCCCTAAAATGTTCATCAAACAAGTAGCCTACGGGTCTTATTTCACTTGACTATCGTGTATCAATTTTTCGATGATTGAAGTTGGTATGTTTGAAATGTAGAAAACGTTTTGGATTGGAGAAAAATTTAATAATGTGGTCATGGGTATTTATCTTTTTATGTTTAGACAATACTTCTTTTCATCTTAAGTCAACTTTCACCTTGTGAGGGTTCAGCTATTTCCTACGTAGTTTAATTAAAAATTGTCAAGTGTAAAGATACTGAGTAGTGGGTTTATTCCTATGTCCAGTTCGTCTCTAACCCTTGCAATTATATTACATGTACCTACAGTGCTCATCTACTCCTAAATGAGAACCCATGTACAGAGGTTAACTTTTTTCAAGAAAAGGACTCTTAAGTTATTTTAGATAGCCAAGATCTTTCAGTGTTCAATTTAACCTTCCTTAGACTTAGTGATCTCAAATTCAGTCTAAGCCAAATTTTTTGTTCAGCATATGTAATTTGGCAAGTTTTTCCACTAATGACATTAACCCAAACAAATATTTAAACGCCATATTCTTTATTTAGTAATTTTATCATTTCATGGGTCATCTAAGTATTCTTTGCAGGTTCACTGGTACCTATGTTGCAAGTTTGATGTCCGTCGAGGCTCAAGCAGAGTTTAAATGGTAAACATGAAATGTAAATAATCGTTACCCATGTCCAATATCAGCGGATGGTACATATACTATTTGCATAAATTAAAAAAACACAGAATTGGAACTCACTCCTATGTGCTTACATTTTGTTTGTATTTGTGTTTTGCTTGTAACAAGCAGGCACCCACCAACTTACTACGGTCTGTCATGAAAAATTCGAATTAGAGTACATCAAACGAATAATTGTCAATGCTGACCATACAAGTTCAGTAATCGGGTATTAAGATTGCTCTGGCTTCAGTTTTTTTACTTTTGAAAAATACAAAAAAACGTCCCCAAACTGTTGGTTAAATTTTAGACCGATAAGCTTCCGAAGTTTTTTCCTTAATAGTAGGATCATGTCTCTGCAACTTTTGTTCGATGCCAGAATTAAAAACGCAAGGTTTAGAATGGAAAAAATAAAAACAAAAATCGTAGATCAAACCATCTTCAAACTCACGTTAATGAAAGCCCACGGCATTTAGAAAATAAGCTCACACAATGTAGCAATTAAATTATTAATCGTCCATCGATACAATAAATGTGATAACTTTTTGCACAAGAAAGTCACTTTGGCGTCATTTCGATCACTTTAAATGAACAGAAGCTAAAAAATGTATGCAGCTAACTGTAATAAACTACAAAACAAATCACATTTCTAAATTGGCAACATGGCTGCAAAGAAAGATCCACGTTTGTCATTAAAATCATTTTTTGAATACCGAGCCCGATCTATAAAAGTGCAAATACATGCGTCTTAAATATCAACCACAAATAGCGGTCGTATTATATTCCTGGCAATATTTTCACAGCCATGTAATAAAACTAAATAAAGATGCTTTCATATTAGTTTTGACTTTCCTGTCCAAGTGGTTCTTGAGAAGAAACTTTCCTAAAACCCAATTAACTCCCCTTGAAATAATGCGTGATTCTCAATTTTCACAATTTTGAATTCATTTTGCTGAAGGTTGTTCTGTGTCAAGTTTGGTTGAAATTGGCGGAGTTTTCTGGAGAAGATGTTGAAAATGTGAATTTTATGGACAGACGGACAGACAGACAGTGATGAGAAAAGTTCACACTAGTCTTCAGCTCAGGTGAGCTGAAAACATAAATCAAAGCAAAGAATTTCGGTTACAAATGCTAGAATAAATTTTTGTATGCTGCCATGTCGATTTTGACGATCGGCGAAAAAATTGTATTTTGATGAATGTGAATGAATTATCATGACACTTACTCCAAACAATTAGTTAATAAATATCATTAATTAAAATTCATTAGTATATGTTTAAAAAGTTATCCACATAATGCAGTCAAACCCGTGTAATGCTGTAATTAACTTATCATACATACTGAAGAGTAGACATACAGCCAACATTTTATAATATTACATATTGTGTTATTAAATTTTGCGTTGATCTGTATTCAAACATGAAACATGCAATAAAAAAATATTATAGCTCAATTTTTTATGGTGCAAGTGCGGGAGTGATTCACTCCCGCAACGATTTCGAGAATTCAGAAGCGGATCTTGAACTGAATATAGGAATTCCCCTATTTTAAACATAATTAACGCGGTAAATATGAATTTGCCATTACATAACATTTCCTTAAATATTGTTTTAGTAATAGAACGAGGTAAGATCGCTTATTTACACTGACATTCACCTTATCAATTCCATCAACACTCCAAGCGTAAATCCCATAAAATCACGCGAGAACCGTCATGTCTGCTGAAAAAGAAAAAGTTTGTTTTACCCGAATTAAAAATCACTTTATCTAAAGGAAGCAATCTTTTTAAACCGAAGTCAGCTGCATTAAAAAAATAATGTTGCTTCATTGCGGAGATCCTATGGAATTGCAGCGCTCTCCAGTAAACATCAGATATAAAATATCGGAGAGGGCTACATTATTGCAGCTAAGATCGTCTATCTGCGCGCACTTTTTGATTTTTGTCCATTTCTTTCTTACGTGTATGCAGCTTTGTCGAATAATCTCCAAAGACTAACTGATTCGTTTTTGGGTGTTTGCCCGTGATGCACGATGAACTCGTCCTATACACTTTTCGCCACGACGCTAATTCGTCAACCTGCGTTCTTGGTTACCCCGTTCTGGAAAACTCTATCCAATTATCTCACCATTGGCTCTGCTAAGCAAACGTCTATCCATCAAAACTGAAATCGCACAAATAAGAAACGAATTGTCTTACTTCATTTATTTAACATTAGTCAAAAGCTTTTTTTCCTCGATTTTTTAAATTACATACAAATTTGTTTGAGGCAATACCTCCGCAGAGGTCCTCATTATATACCTCACCTGGTATAAGTTAACAATGCGAATTTATCATTTTTCTTATTTAAAAAAATTTATGGAAGAAATATATATAAACATCTCTAAGTCAAAATTTATCTGCAATTTACGAATATAACAGGATTTAACAATTGTAATTATAGAAAATATAAAATGCGAAATATAGTGCGATACTATGCGATAGGACTTGTTTCCACAGTCACAGTTCTTTCTTGTTCTATACCGCATGAATGTTTAAGGGCCAGGTCGCCCTCTAGTATAATTATGCTTTATTTCACTATATATACATCATCCAGTGTCTTTGTCTGTGATAACACTACGTATCGATTTTGTACTTTATAACCCATAATACAAATGACGCCAAATTGAGGCACCAGCGGGGTTTGCTTATTTATAGTTAAAGATTTAATTGTACGGCTTAAAATTATATAAATATAAGTAATAAGGAGCCATTCTTTGAATATTATGAGGTGATAATTTCGGTCGGGGCGTGATCAAATCTATCAAAAAGCCATTCGGGCTTTATTGGATTTGATCACGCCCCGACCAAAATTATCACCTAATAATACTCAAAGAATGATTCCTTATTCCTTATTTAACAACAATACCCATTTACAAAAGCCAGATATCCTGGGTATTAGGAAAGTTGGCATCATTATAATAATAATGGAAAAAAACCAGAACAAAAGTTATTTATAACAGGTTTGTCAAACGCTTTACCATATTTTTTACACAAATCCATATTTGAAAATTCCAGCATGATATCCATATCCTTATATAAAGAACTCTTAACAAATTGTTTTAATTTCAAACTATCTTGACACTCGTTTTTTTATTCTACATCCCATTTTGAATTTGTATATCTTAAAAAGTATATAAGATATAGTTGTATTATAAACAATATATATAAATTATATATAAAACAATATGTAAACAGATGGCCATGCTATGACCTTGAATTGCTAGTATTACATATTGGTCACTATGATACTTATGTATACCTAGGTACTGCGCACTGAATTATGGTAATGCTAACTAGCAGAATGAATTCTGTGACTCTTGTAGGACTTCGTAGTATTCCTTAATGATGTTATGAAACCAGGTGCATAATACGGGCATAATAATATCCAAATCGAGAGTTTATAAATGTCATATTTAGCGATTCTGTGTCTGCAACGATAGCTCTGGTACTCTATATTGAGTCATGTATTGTATATTCTATATATTAACCTTTGTAACCTTTTATACCATGTATGAATGAACGTTTTAGGAGTAAGTGATTCCTCATACTTACGTGGGGAACTCCGAGCCTCAGGACTCGGAGACTCAAATCCTGCATTCGTACTCTTTGGTGGGCAGTTTTGACAGTTTTGTTACTTTATTTAGAAATAAAATATTAATCTGAAATTTGAACACTAAATGTTCACTCATGATCGTCGTAGATGGTCAGAACTGTCCATCATAAGTAAAATGTTATATATACCCATGTAAAATGATGTTGAACAGAATCTTTGATTTGGGCTGTTTTTAGCTGATGTAATTTTAACTGTACGATTACGCTTATTAATAAACTATCGGTGAAAGAAGTACAGGACTACGTGTTTACTGAGCTTGAATCGCATCTCCAGGGGATAACTAAAGTTTGAAAGCTTACAAATACTTTTGGGTAAGCTTCAACATAAAAACAAATTGCAACATGTTTCCATTTAACAATAAAGAAAATTTAAAGCATTGTTCAAATTATGTCATATCTGTATGACATTATCACGATCAAAGATAAGGTGTTTAATATCTTCATTTGAGATGTCACAATAGTCACATTTTGCATTTTGTCTTAATTGACATTTTTGCAAAAAATAATTGGTACATAAGATATTGTTAAGAAGGTTGTAGTTGAATTCACTTAAACGCTTGTCATACATGTTCTTTATCTTATTTGTATAGATGCTTGGCCAATGCGTACTCTTTATTTACATAATAATTTCTGCTTAAATAAGATTGATGGCAGGAGGTTTAAACTTTCTTGAAAACATATTTTCGTAGCAAAAATTACATTTTTTCTCTAAGATACAATGAACACCGTTATGAAAATTGAATGTATTTATAAAATCTGTTCTAGTAAAAACACGGCATTTCATATCAAACAAAATACTTTTTTAAAAATTTCATTTCGAATTATATTATATTCACACAGCCCATTGGATCTATTTGACAGAATATCTGAAAATTCCTGTAATGAAACTCACCATATCGTTAAATACATCTTTTACATACAAAATATTACTCGTTATCCGATACTTAAAAAATAATGTTATGCCCTTGTATTGAAACAAATTGTTATTCCACAATGGCTGCCGTGCAAACTTGACGTCTGATGAATAAGATTCATCTATTGTCTTTTTACATTCATTAAAGTAACTAAATATTTCTTTATAAAAACTGGGCAATTTAGATATTAGTGTAACGTTTTCGGTTTATGTTTCAGACAGTGTGAGTAAATAATTCAAATCTATTTTCATTACATTCAAGTAGCTGTTTACAATGTTATTAATGACATTGGATTCATCAGTCAATCGTTCAACCCATGATGCCTTAAGGGCCTTTAGTCTTAGCTCTATATCTGCTAAACCTAAACCACCATTTCCTTGTTTTCCTCTTACTGTTTCTCTCCTAATTCTATCACGTTTATTCCACATAAAGTTAAAAACACTATTTTTCATTTTTTTTTTCTTCATTAAATCGTTTTCTGGAATAGTTAAGATTGAACCAACATATATTAATTTTTAGTTTCAAAAATAATATTTCTGCTACGAAAAAATACAACAAAGCTGAAATAGGACAACCCTGTCTTATTCCTCTAGACATCGAGCACGTTTTTGAAACCCAGCCATTATTTTTAATTCTAAAGATTGAATTTGTATATAAAATGTTTACTCAGGTAATAAAGTTATCCCAAAAATTAATTTGTTTTAAGAACGTAAAATAAAAAATTCCATTCCACCGAATCGAACGCTCTTTCAAAATCTATAAATAAAAGAATACCATCATTTGCATGTTCCATGCAATATTCATAAATATCTAAAACAACTCTAGCATTTATCCCAAAAAATCGACCTTTGATGTATGCAGATTGCTCTTTGGTAATTAATTTATCAATAACTTTTTGTAATCGTCTTGAAAATATGAAGGCGATAATTTTATAATCTGTATTTGTTAAACTTAACGGTCTATAGAGTTTAAATCTGTTTTATCTCCTTTCTTGAATAAACGGGTAATAAGAGATAGGCGTTGTGAAAAGGATAATTCCTGATTATCAAATACAGATAATAATACTTCATAAAATAAGTAGCCAATATGACTACAAACACATTTATAGAACTCGAATGGTATATTCCATCTAAACCTGGAGACTTGTTATTTTTCATGTTAAAAACCGCTTCTTTACATTCGTCTATTGTATCAAGGTTTTGTTTTTCATTTTCATCAAGTGATGGGCAATGTATATCATGTAAATAGTTTGATATGTTATTATCTTCGATTGACGTACTTTTATTAAGGTTTATATGTACAATCAAATATTTTTCATTCATGTTAATTAGATCACTTGGAAGATTTTCAATTTTTTCAATTTTATCTACACTAAGCTTAATCCTTAGTTTTATATTAATTTTTTATTGTTATTGAAAAGTCCCGGTTTTTTACTTTAAAAAGTTCCCATCTTGAGATTGAATCTAACAAATATGTAATCTATTCTGCTCTTAGGGCAGTTATCTGCATCGCACAACGTAAAACCATTTTTATCAGGATATTTATGTCTCCAAATATCAACAAAATCTAAGATTTCAGATAAGCGTTTCTGTGATTTATTATTTTTCTTTTCAAAACTGCAATCAAAATCACCACACAAAAACACTTAACTCCCCAGAATTGTATGGGTAGACCTTAGTCTATTAAACAATCTTATTCTCGCATTTTCCGTGTTCGGTGCATACACATTAATAAACGTAACTACAATATCGTCTAGTTTTACATTTATTAAGAGTTTTCTTGCATCTTCAGATTAATGCATGTTGAGAATATTTTTTTTTTAATTTCATATTTTACAATTTACAGCCTTTCAGAAAGAGTTCTAAGCATACAATAATCAAAATTGACAGTTAGAGCTTGCTGATTTACAAGGAAAAAGCTTGCAAGCGATGACCTTAAAAATAATATTAGCCCTTCATTTATGACATTGTCTTTTATCAATTTACATTTCATACTGCATTTTGAAATGTTACATGCAATGAAGGATACTACATTGTTTAAAACTACACTGCTTTTGTTTCCATTATAAATAAAACCAAAAACAAGATGTTCCAAACAATATTAATTTTAGGTATAGCAGAAACTTTTTTCCAGATATGTTCTACAAGTATACAATCATAAACCACATGTTTTGTATTTTCAATTTCTCGACAATACGTACAATATTTATCAATATTTTTGGCTGGCGTTGTTGAACGTGGCTTCCCTGTTCCTGAAGCTGTGCTTGCATGCAACACGTTGCAGCAGCTTGCCCATAACATTTTGCCCCGGCCACATCTTTGGTTTTGTGTGCACGGTTTGCGTCGAGTTTAGACCAGTTCCTCAGAACTGTCAATAAACTGAATGCGCAAACACTTTTTCATTTGTATACACTTGCGCAATTTTCTTTTTCATTTCAGATATTTGTTTCAATTTTTCTAACACAATTTCTTCCATAACCTTAGGCGCGTCATGATGCCAGGAAGTGAATGGTAGGACGTGTTTGATAGTTTCCGATTTGCTTACATTCCAGCGCAGATTTTGCTGCTCGAATCCATAAGGTCACGCGCTCGTTTAGCTTTCGTAAGCTGAAAAGCTTGTTCAGCGGATTCAAAAGACATTTGTTAAAACTTAACTTCTATGTATATTCTAAGTAATTCATCCACTCTTTACGTATACGTAATCATTCAATATTATGTCATTGCACTCCCACTGACTTGGATCCGCCAAAGCATGTTCACCACCTTACTCTCATTTTTGCTATATCGGGCTGGGTTATAGAAAGTAAAACTACGTTTTTACATGATTTCACAATAATTATTTGTCAGGTAAAATTCAGTTATAGCTTACGGACATTATCTTACACGTGTTGAAATACCAAAGGTATAAGCAGTTACTCTGGCGCAGGCATTTTGTAGTTTATTTGCAAAAAGTCTCAATTTAAAAGTATAAATTTTACGGAAAAAATTACATCAACTGTGATTTTTATAGATCTTGTAAACAAGTGATGCTTCTTTAGAAATAACGACATGGTACCGATAATTTTAAACATTCTAAACTATGAACACGATAAATTAAATTTCTGGGCATGCATTACTAAAGAGTATACAAGACAGTTATGCGAACAAAACAATCGATAAAAATTTTATATATAAATTCCAGACAATCCCCAAACAATTCATAAAAAATTACTAACTAAGCCCTAATACTAAAAGTCTAATGCCTAAAATATTATTTTTATCCAGTCAATGATCAGATCTATATGTATTAGCCTAATTAGGTTTTATGCACTATTAGGAATGTAATTACCCAACATATTGGTAGTATATTAACTTTAATTAACATGTATTTGGCTCCACAGCAATTGTACTTCACAAACAAATTATCATGAAACAAACTCTTTTTATATAGAAACCATTTGTCTCTTGTCTATACATCTGATATTACTTCATGGCTAGGTAATCATTTTGTACTGCGTCACAAGTATGACGCAGCTGCGACGGAAAACATATTAGTTACTTTGCAACGAGCTTGTTTCTAGTTTAATTCCATAAATATGCTGAATTATAAGTGATTCGAGTCGATGGATTTTTTAATATGATTTTTGTCGTATATAAAGAAATAAGAGGGGAAAATAATCAAACTACGTGGCCTATATAACGTGTGTATGGCATGGAATCCAAATCATGATTCTGAATAGCATGTCCTAGCCTGATTTTCTGGCCTACACATTAAAAACCTTGCGCAAGAACCAGGCCACCTCGTGGGATAAATGTTCCCTTTCGCATCCGTTTTCCCTCCCTTACATGTTTTCTGAGTGAACCCCAAGATTCAAGAAATAAAATATTCAACAATTTTGAAAATTTAATACAATTTGTATAACGCAATTCACAAGTACACAAACCCCTTATAGGGTTAGACTAATGACTGCAGTAGAAGTAATTTGCTTTTAATGCATGTAGCATACAAAAAGACGCTTCAGTAAGAGCCTAAAAAATCACATTTTTTAATTTTTTCACTGACTTGCATTTATTTACCTATACTAAATCTATAAATAATTGTGTCTTTAAAATTTTGCAAAGGGTAATATTGCCGCTTCGGCGGTAATGGATCCACAACTAGTAACAAGAGGCCCATGGGGCCACATCGCTCACCTGAGCAACAATGGCTTTATATGGATGTTCATTGTTTAAAGGATATTGTGCCATATGGCCTCTCCGTAGAAAAACAAAAACAGAATACCATAAAATAAACTGTATCCAAATTTTACACTTATTTTCCTACACTTAGTCTTTGACATTGTATCCCTATGAAATACAATTTTTACCAAAAATAAGATCCTATGCAGGAAATGAAACACTGTTAACTTCCAATTCCTTTCATTTTAGTTCTGCCCCCTCACTTTATAAAACGATCAAATTATATATGAGAATATGCATATGGGTACATATTCATCTTCAACTACATTGTACTAGCTAGTTATTGTATTTTATTTAAAAAATGCCTATATGTGAAAAAAGAAAATTATACCTCAAGGCACTCAAATTAAAAACATTCAAAAATGTAATTGGTCTTCCGCATTATAAACGATCGTTATTTACCAGGCGTGAACTCGTGCGACGTTTTATAACCTTACTCACTTGATCGATGAATACACTCGAATGAAAAATGCTGTCATGTGATATGTTAAAAAGCTATTACATGTATAATCAATGCATAAGCGTTGGAACTGGGTTGAGGGGGGGGGGTGGTCCCTCTTCCCCCCCCCCCCCCCCCCACTTTTTTGGCAAAGTAAGACATAGCCTACTCAAAACCTTTTTATTTTGCTTGTCAAAATTTCTGATAAGGTGTAGCCCCCCCGCCCCCTCAATGAGCCTCAGACTGCAATGTATTGACAGGCATATCGCTCTATTTTACTAAGGTCCCCCCTTTATTTTCATCTTTATTCAAAATCAACGTTAACAAATGGCTACAAATCAAGATTATTTTCTGCTGTAATTTTTTCTTAATAGCGATAATACATTTATCCCCGTAACAGTAATGTTTTAAACTGTTTTAAAGAGGTCATTTTTATTTAATTGGGTCTGAAAAACCAAAAGTTGGTGTAGATTAATCATAAAAGGAGGGGGCCCCAACAGTTGTTACAGCATATCACCCTTTCAATATTTCTGTACAAGTATTTAACGTTAAATGAGACATTTCTAGTGATAAATCAAAATGTCAGCGTCAATCGTAGAATTATAAGCAAGATACAGAACTCGCGTACAATTCTGCTTGGTTTGAGTCAATTTTTTGTTCACAAGAGTTAATTACATCCAACTTAAAATTTTTAAACTTGGTATTTCCTGTCCAGAATGAACAAAGCATGGCCTCAGTTCTGTGAGCAAAGCACTGTATCTTGCTTATAAAGAGAAAATTGTAAACAATTCAAACAGAAGAAACATGCACTAAAACAAAGAAATAGCACAATATACTTTGCACAATATATTTTTCATTATATATATATACACCTATATATTTCTAGCAGCAAAAACAATCTCTGTTTAGAGTGAAAATGCAGAGCATCTAAACAAAACAAGTTGCATTATTATCGACCATAACGTAGAGATCGTACCGAATTACCAATAGAATGTATAGTATTTGTAATATAATAAAAATATGTTGTTAGTGCATCAGATTTTGCTTATTTAGCGCAGGTAAACAATTAATTGTCTGATTTACCGAAGTCTATTTTTGATTCGATACGTAAAAATTCCAAGATACGGGCGATATTTCCCCTAAAATTAAAAAGCATAAACGAAATTCAAATCAACGTAAAACCATGGTCACGAGTGAAAATGTCAACGCATTGAAAGATTTAACCTCAATTTACTTCACTAAATCGGCATATTTAGCATGTTTCAAGTATCCCTTCGCACGTTAACTGTTGCACAACAAGCAAATTCATCTTTGTCAGTTTGACCCGTTTGTCATGCGTCAACATTCAAACATGGCTGCTTATACAAAGAACTTTCGTTTTTGATATGGAATACCGAACCCGAAGTTATAAACTGATTGACCGCAATTATCTCTTTATTCTTATTTTCGTAAATTACTCAGATTTGAAACAGAATTCGCCGATAATTTTTGCAATTTATATTTTCCTTTCCATAAGGATTACTTATGCAAAACTACGTTGAATTTGACTCAGTAGAAAAAGATTTTTTTAAAATGCACACCACCCCCCTTTTTTTTCTACAGTTTCGAGGTTTTCTCCGTTTTAAATAAAGATAGGTCTTTCATTTCTGCAATTTAAAATCACCTTTCTATAGGGATGCTCTTTGCCAAATTTGGTTGAAATTTGCCAAGTGGATTTAGAGGAGAAGTTTAAAATGTTAAAAGTTTACAGACGGACGGACGACGGACAAAGGTGATCAAAAAAGCTCACTTGAGCTTTCAGCTCAGGTGAGCTAAAAATGGAATCAAATAAAAGCATCTTTATTTTCTTTCCTTTTTTATGATCAGCAGGGTTCAAAGCCTACAGGTGGATCCTTCACATTTGTAACATAACAAGGTACGAACAATTTTTAAAGTGATTAAAAAATCATTTAAATTTCTTGCTTATCAAAACAATGTTTTGGGTTTTAGGTTTACACAATCCAACATTGTATGAACTATTCTATTCTATCCTAAACAAAATCCTGAAAAAGTAGGAAAAGGTGAGTAGTCACGGGTAAAGAGAAAATGTCCGGCCTTATGCTCTACCCAAACTCTATCGCCTTGAGCTAACTGAAGAACAGCAGAATTCCCTGCAGACCCATATCTTAAGGTTTCGTTCATGCCACTTGATATAGCTGGAATTCCAACTAACCGAGATCCGTTTAAAACAATATTAGCCTCGGCTGAGTCTTTATGTGACGCCAAAAAGCACATAAAAACATAAACACCGCTTTTTGGCGTTGTAAAAACTCCTGTGGACGCATCGTAGCCTCTTCCGTTATTAGAAATGACGTGTGGAAAAATGAGTATCTCCTTTGGTGCCCACTGCTTATCTATGTCGCGGATCGTTCCAGCAGTAAAATATATTTTTCTCTGAATGTCCGAAACTATATAAACAAAAAAGACATGCAAAATTGAAAGATCTATATTGAATTTAAAACTTTTTTTGATATTATATCAAAGTTACTTTAATATACTTAAGGTCATTATAATATTATATTGGTTGCATGCATATTAAGTGTTCTCTCGCGTAGGTGATCTCGTATAAATCAAAGTGGATTGTTAATAAAATTTACAAATGTACATGTACGTCCTCGGCTATTCTAGAACGTAGTTATCGTTCGGCACCTATGTGTCCTGTATCAGACATAAAAGCACGGATATGTTGATAATTCTGTACGATTCGCCTTTCTCATTCGTCAGTTGTAAAGGGCATGTTGAACAGTTTACCGTAATAACGAAGTCCATAACCAGGTGAAATTTTTTACATGCTGTTTATTTCTTACAACAATTGACTCAACCTATATCTTATATGTAAACCTCTAAAAATACATTTAAATTAAAATATGTCCCCATTAGACAACACAAGACATCAACCAACCATAATGCTATTGCTATAGATGTAAACTAAACTTATTAACATTATATTAATAGTGCCTGTTTGGGAGGGTAACAGTTGAAATTGACACCCCGAGAAAACCATTGTCAACCGACGCGAAGCGGAAGTTGACAATGGTTTTCGAGGGGTGTCAATTTCAACTGTTATCCTCCCAAACAGGCACTATTTATTTTGTTATACTGAATGTCTTTTTTAAAATTTTTAAGAAAATTTTACTGCTTTTATAAAGGAATAACGCGAATTCTACAGCGAACCGTACGCGCATAATTTTCGCACTTGTAACATTTTTTAATGTTACCCGTTGCCAAGTGCGTTGCTAACGCTGAGGGTAATAGTAAATATTATTAACTGCGTCTTAACCAATCAGATTTCAGTATTTAACATGAAAGTATAACAATATAATTTATCCTTACTTGAATTAATTATGCCTGAAATTGCAGTGGATGTTGCACTTGTTTTTGTGTTAAAGTTTGTTCTCATCCTAGACATTTCATTCATCATTTCGTCTTTCTGTTGTTTTAAACCCAAGTCCAATTCAAATGCCAGGGCTTCTTTTACACTTAGTAACTCCGAATGTGGAAATCTAGTTCTGTTAATTTCCAAGTCGAAATCACTTGTTAAATTTTTCAGACGCATCACCTCTTTTTGGAAGACGCGATTTG
Organism: Magallana gigas; assembly: GCF_902806645.1. NCBI lineage: Eukaryota > Metazoa > Mollusca > Bivalvia > Ostreida > Ostreidae > Magallana > Magallana gigas. The sequence goes on from NC_047563.1 coordinate 53,918,024, forward strand.
TTTCCTTTTCATTTTTTAGCTCTTCCTTGATTATTCTCATATCGTGTTGAAGTTCGGTCACCTGTGATAAGGTAGAACTCAAATGCAACAATGTTGAAGACAGCTGGTTCAAAGTAGATGCATGTTCCGTCTTTAAGATTTTGATATCATTCTGAAGGGAAAGTAACAGATCCAACTCTCTCCCGTGTTCGTGTCCAGATGTAGTTGGCGGTTGTCCATTTGCCATGAAGTAAAGTATGAAAAACGTAAAATATATAAAAAATATTTTATTATCCATTTTTAAGTTAACCCTATAGCTTCTAGTAATCGCTCGTTGACGTAAATTGATAACATTTGCTATTTCAATCCCATGACTTTATTTACTCAAACTCAATATGAAAGGTAACTTGATTACGGTGGTTATAATCATAGCATACACCTGTACAATGACATATGGTCATTATAAAGGTCACATATTTGTTTTTGTAGTCGGCAAAGTATAACCTATTAAAGGAACTTGTACAGTTGCAAATCGTGCGAGTTGGCTTATTGGGAGCAAAAATTATAGGTATCCTATAATAACATATCTATACTACTATATTAGAATAGACTCGAATTTTTGGGCATTAATAACGGGAAATCGGAAGAGTACTGTCTTTTGCTTTATACATGTTTAACATCATTGGTAATTGAAGATTACCATTTTTTTTTTTTTTTCTCAATCAAGCTTCGCTAACTAATAATCAACGAAAACCCCTTTAGAAAATCCGGAAATCATCTGGATTTTAGATTTTACAATCTTGTGCATGCGCATTACATTCACGCTAAATTATGGTATGCTCTTTAGTTTATATTTCTACAATATCACATTTGTAGGCATAAACTCAGAAACGATACTACAAATATGTCTAAATTTTCACTGAAAATTTGTCATATATTCTGTTCATCAAAGGAAATACGGGAGATAACTCTAACTCAGTATATTTAATATGAAAAATTCCGAAAGTTCCGAATGTCTACATGGTGTGTTAATTCGAAGCGGGTAAAAACGTTGGTGAAAAAAAGTGTTGAATTCTTCCAGTCCCTGATTCTTCGTTAATATGAATTAAATTTTTTGGTGAAAGGTATTAACAGCCTCAAAATGGTTGGTTATAAATAATTTGATTGTTATTGTTAATGCAGCTTCATAAATTTTCTCCAAAATCGTTTCGGAGTTATTCTTAAATTTTTTGCTACATTACGGTTATATGGGAAGCATTTTAACTGTGGTGAAGGCCTGTGCCGAGACACATTAATTTAGATTAATCCAACTACGCAGAGTGAAATGAAATTAATAGCGTTATCGTAGGCTTAAGCTTAATTATGTTAATGTCAACAATACGGTGTGTGGATGTATCTATTTCAAAAATGTCCTATATCATTTGCCATGTCAACCCGTGCACGCACGGGTCAAAGTCTAGTATTGAGAAAGTTAAGAGAATTTAAGAATGAGAGACCAGGAAATGTATAGAAAAAAAAACCAAATGAGATCAATAAGAGACGTGAAGTAACAAACTCACAAAATATGTGTGCGTGTGTTACAAATCATAAAAATATTATGTCAGCTAGATCTAATAATAATCTACATTAACAAATGAAGGATCCTAACTATACAAAAAATTATATCATCAAAATACAATAATCGAGCGGACAGTTTCAAATTTGTGTAAAATTTGCAATGCCTTCTTTTTATTTCGTCATAGGCGTCGAGATTTGCAGAAAGATCAAATCATGAAGGTACCAATCCTGTTCAAGTCATACGCACTGAAGATTGGTTACTGAATACATTGTCAATCTGATAAGGTAACAACCCAGAGACGTACTTTACATCATAGAAATGGACAAGAATATTCTTCTGATTATCGCCGTAGTTCCATTTATTCAAAGTAAGTTTGCGTGTTTGTTTCATGTAGAAGACCATGGTTGAACATTACTTATGATTAAAAATTACCCAAGAAGGTCACGTGTTTATCTTATTTACAATGCCATAATGTTAGGAATTATTAAAACGTTAAGGTTATGTATAGCAGAAACACAAATGTATGCTCGCTATGAAAGTGTCTGTGGCTACGTTTGTTTTCCAAATGTAATACAATAGTGTTGCTTTTATGAACATTCAAACAAAAATTGTTTTCAAAAGTTAAAACAAAGAATATCAGCGTTTGTTTATCTCAGTTAAAATAATGACCGTAATCAGATACAATTTTCCCTTAAAATACAACTAAATATAAACTTTTTCAGGGTGGTAGACATTTTGTCCGTAAAGCCAATGCATGGATATTTTATTACATGTAGTATGGTCAATTTATTTTTCAGGGCATTAAACTGTAGACTTCAATCGACAATGTCAATGTTCCAGACTTTTACTTTGTCATTCTTTAGAATCGTTTTGATAAAGAGCGATAAAGGTTCTAACTCATCTAAGTATGTCAGTCAAGCCAAGTATGTCAGGCTATATAGGGTTGTTTCTTCGTATCTAGGGCAATACATCAGATAGGAAAAGTCAAGGTCCAAAATACAATCACAATGAGACTGTATCTTTACACAGTTTACGCAAAATTGATATCTTAACTTTGTTTAAGGGTGTTGTTTACTCAGGGTTTGAGTTCTCGAATTCGGATTGTTATAAAGTTCAATGTCAGGAGTAAAATTTGTTCTAAACACAAAAAGTATCTGTGAAATGAATTATTATTGATATAAAATTCGATATTTCTACTATATTATGGAATTATGCTAAAACAAAAATAGACTTTTAACCAAACAGAGGAAATTCGGACTAAATTTTGCAGATTTTTTTTTCTGCTAAAACATTTTTGGAAGTACTCTAATTTTAATAGTTATGATTTTATATTTTAGTCTATATAATTTTGCATATTTTCTGGTAGTTTTACTTCATTTATTCATTATAATAACCGTATGGCATGAATTAAAAAAATATTGAAATATGCTTAAAAACTAGAAAAGACACCATATCTCAAAATTTTGATCATTGACCTCATATAAATTATATGCCAACATAATATGATCAATGTTAGTGGTTTAATACTATAAATGTTTTTATATTATCATCATTCAATTTTTTGTAAAATTGAATCAAAAATGGGTAGGAATTTGAAAAGTGATAGAGGAAATTCGGACTGGAATATTTCAAAAAATTGTGAAGGAAAACTTAATGCTTTGTATGTATTTAGTGTCACTGCCATTCATAAATTGTATTTCATTTTCAAAAGTGTTGAGCAGTTTGTATTATTTTCACAATTAAGAAAATCTCAATCATAGTGTAAAATTTTAAGTGATTTTCCTTTAATTTTCCAAAAATATACAATGGCCATTAACTCAAAAAGTAGGTCATTGACCTACTTTTTTGAAAATAAAAAATAACACTACAATAAAAGGTCTATAACACACAATAGTTGGTTTTTCATTATCATCAGTGGAATATTTTTTTCATTCTGAGTAAACGTCATCCTTAAGTTAGTTTGGAATAGGGATTTAGGTTGCCATTGTCAGATAAAATGACGTATGACTTATAAAAGAAGGGCAAAATTTGTGCTAAATGACCAGTCTTTTTATTAATGAAAAATACTTTCATTCACATATTAAAACTTTTTTTCAAGGGATAATTTGTTAAATTGTCCTTGTTAAAATACAAAAGTGATTACAGTCTACATCTATAAACATCCGTTAGTTTTACATTGATAACAAATTCATATATTTTATTATGCAGAAATCTTTCTCTTGAATAAATTTTACATTTTTGATAAATCTTAACTATCATTAAAAATTAAGTTATATTCAGAATTATCATAATAGCACATTTTTGCTGCTAAATAATTTTTAAAAATACTGCTTAATTATATTGCTTAAATATAGATTACAATAATATACTGAGAGATAAAAAATAACTTTAAGAGAGGCTGTCTGTAATCATCGGGAAATTTTTGGAAAATGCAAACTTTTTTATCAAAAAATCCTATGATTACATATAGCATTATTGATAAATTCAATAAAAACACAAGTGTGCGACATTTAAATGCGTTCCTTACAATTGTATGTATTGTTTTGTTGTTACCATGGTAACGGCTCCAGAGTCTTGGAAAAAACCGTCAAATATGCCACATTAAAGTTTTTCTAAATTTTCACTTTTTTAAAATTTATTGTCACTGTACACAAAAGTGTGAAAGTTTCGTTCTAATTCGTGATGTTTGCACTTTCCACTTTTTAAAAGAAATTCTCAATGGTTACTGACAGCCTCTCATAAGAAATTGATGATTAAAATTAACTGTGTTAATAGTTTAGTCGCCCAACTTTAATATTAAATATTGCCATCGGATAGGGTTTTCTTTAAGGGATTTGTTGAAATAATTTAAAAAAGAGGTATTTACCTTTTGTAGAGGGTTACTGGATAGGGTTATCAGACATAGTGTTTGAGGGGGACTGGATTTGAACGTCGTCGCAGGCATTGCCCTCCTACACAGACTGGTCCCCAACTAGTCCCGACAATTATCAAAACCATCAAGATTGCGCCATGTTTTGGGTATCAGACAGTTTCCATTGGAATGACCATTTCTGTACAGTGAAAGCAGGGTACATCTGTGAGATGGAGTAAGTAAAATAAAATCTTATTTAAAAGAAGACATTTTCAATTCAATATCGTGTGAATTGTTTGTAATCTATCTTTTAAATTATTGTTTCAGTTTAAACAGTTTTAATATAGGGGTTTAGGTTTTAATTACGCTTTAATATTAACAACAGAGTTGTGATTGGTCTATTTGTTTCATTTTTTGATAAATACATTTGAATGTTTTTTATCATTACAGTTCAGAAAGCGAACAAGTGGACGTAATAGGATAAACACAGATAAACGTCATCCCGTTTCATAAGAAAGTTCTACTAATAACAATTGGGATGTCTGTGTTGTGGTTCTTTGTAACATTACGCCATGAGGCGGTCATAATAAATATGAAAATAATAAATAGTCGTTTATTCCTGTTAGGTAACTCGATGACACTTTCAAATATAATAAAAACGAGGAATTAGTGTATATCATTCATGTTATATGTCTTTGTGATTCTAACAAAAATTTGATTCCAATTAAACATGCTTTAAAAAAATAAAGTAAGTGCTTAAAAATTAAAACATAATTTTCATGTCCCCTGGAGTATAGGTTTCGACTCTAGGGCAAGCCCAAAATTGATATATAGGTGTTAATGCATATAATGTTTAATCAAAGTACTGAAGAACTGACGGGAGCTGATTTTGTCGATGTTTATTTATTTTAAAACCAATGATAAGTTATTTTGCATGACAAGTACATGTAGTTGCCAATTTGAATTACGCACATTTTTATAATATGAATTATTGGACTTTTTCGACAAGAATTTCGAGAAACCCCCATATGAATAATGTTAAATAATATTTAAAGATAAAATTAATTCAATCAAACTACACGTATGTATTAGTAAAAGAAATATTTCTCGAAAATTGTATGGTTCAAAGCACTATTGAGCTCTAGTCTTGTTCAACCAAACGCTCGGCTGACACCGTAAATCTCCGACAAGGATTTACGGAGACAGCCGAGCGTCGAGTTGAACGAGACTAAGTTGAACTCTGGCGTAGGAATACATACGACTACAAAAAATATTTGAATTGTTCGTACCATTTAAAATCTGACTATTTTCAAGGTATTTATAAATAAGTTTGCTTGAAAAACAATGCTTTAGCATACATTACATCGAATTTATCGATTATTTTCAAGAACTAAGTCTTGTCAGCAGCAGTGATTTGTGCTGAGTTCCAAACACTGTTTCACTTTCGGTTTGTCTGAGTAACTGCATAGGAGAGTTGATTAAAATCAACTCCCAAAAATTATCTTCTTTACTCCCACACACCTGAAAGGAAAACTGATTTTGTAGACCAGATCTTTAAGTTTTTCGCCAAAAGTATAGGTTTCACGGTTCTTTTTGAAAGAGTTCAGGCAGGGAGGTGGTCGTCATTACAAATTTATTATTTCCTACTCCAGAATGAAATCTAATTAATTAAATGCATATATGAGACTCCTCGACAAGTTTGTGTATGGGTTATATGCTACTCAGGTGACCGTTAAGGCCAATTGGCCTCTTGTTGTTTTAATAGTACTAGCTGAAAGTTTAGGTTTCCCTAAATTTTGGACCTTTAAGAATTAGAGATTTTAGGTCATCATTATTTACTTTATTTACGTCACCTGTAATGACGTGTCAAGCAGGACTTGAAATAGGGCTTTAAATAGCCTGTGATTAGCAATATCTATAATACAGAACCGAGTCTGTATTGGGTGTTGAAGAATCAAAAATTCCTTTACTTGTTAAAGCATATTACTTGAAAGTTTCAAAGGGGAAAAGTAAACTTTGGGGTAAAGGTGATGGAGACTTGACTGTTTATTTACATAAGGTAGAAGTGAATCAAAGGAGACATCGTGAATAATGGGTTAATTGTAAGACCGATATCCATGGCTACGCTTAAGTCTCTATATTTTGTTATTTTTCAACACATTTACATTGTTACACTGTGGACTTATCTGATCAAGACCTATTCTCGTTGTGTACGGAAAGGTGTACTTTGTAAGAGACTATTGTGACGGAGTATGATGGTAAATTTTCTGTAGAATTCTTTTATTGACAAAACAAAGAAATGATCCGCTGAATTGCAGTGTCTGTACAGAAACTGATTGCCAACATTATTTATTTGTAATTGATGTCCCGATATACGTTTAAAAGAATTGTAGAATGAAGAATCCTAACTGTTAGAAAATGAAATTTATATATAATACTCAGGCAGACGACTTAAAATTGTCTTTTTTTAACTTTTTAACAAATATTCTGTTTTTTCAACGTATTCCACATAATGACAAAATATTGCCTGAAAAGTTTCACTATATAATTTCTTTAAGAATTTTTAAATCTTCAATGTATGAAACATTTTTAATAAGGGCAATACACTTTTAAAAGTTTTTCATTCTGAGATGTACATCAAAACCAAAATATAATATAAATTCTATACGACATTTTGTGTATATTCCTGTTAACTTATTTGGCATGGCATGAAATATGCAGTAATTAAAGTCTTTCTCGTCCTCTTACTTTTTCAGAATTACTTTTGAAAGTGTGTTCGGTTTTGTTAATTATATTGATTCAACAAATTACTTTCAACAAGTAAAGCGATTTATACATATACCCCCAAAAATCTTTGTTTTTTGAACAAGGCAATAGTTTGTATACTCTCGTATAGAATGTGCAATGTCAATTATTTGCTAATAATGAAGTCAATAGCTGTAGTTTGTCTAGTTTTCTTACATGTCAAAACCAAATGCAAATTTACTCAACATGTATTTGATTTGATTTTGCAAATATATCTACGTTTTGAATATGAACTAAATGTCACAGGATATGTGTGATCTTGAGGTAACAATTCTGATCAGTTCATGTACATTAAAGATTAGACATTGAATTCATTGTCTATCTGATAAGGTGGCAATACAAAACAAACTTCATATCAGAGAAATGAGGACCATTTGTTTTATTTCCGCCCTTCTTCCATTCATTCAAAGTAAGTTTGTATGTACGTTTAATGAGAATCACGAGGAATATCCGTAGAATTGAAATTAAATAATTTTGTGTATTAAGTTATGACTTTCAATCTAATTTGTTATGTCTTCAATTAAGAAACTCGTTTCAGTTTTCGACGGTCGTATGTAATATGAGCTCAGTGTATAACCAAGCTTTGACAAGTCTTCGCAGAGCGATAAAGATTCTAAGATCATAATACTATTCTATCTTTATTATGTCAGACTAGGACGTTTTTATCATATCTAGTGCAATATATCTACAAGGAAATGTCAATGCCCGAGAGAGAAGCATAATGAACATGGTCTTGCAAAAATGTATCTTTATATGGTAGACAAAAATATCGACATCTTCAACTTTTTAAACATTAAACTAAAGTCTGTCCCGAGTTAATAGTTCTATCACTTTTTGATGGTTTTTAACAAAAATGCATATATCTGCGAAGAAATACGTTGAAATTGATAATAGGGAAAATATCCAAGATATCTTCATTGACACATTATCATATTTCACTCATAAAACTTCACAGGACCGAAAACAAATTTCTTACGGAAATTTATAATGGGAAATGATTATATCTTTTCGCGATTCGGAATTCGCACGGAATACCTCGCACAATTTTTCAACATTTTCACACGAGCTATTTCATGGCTGCTGCAATGTAAAATGCCCGTAGACTTTCTATTTCTGGTTGTGTATTGAAACCTGAAACGGTAGAGGGGTTGTTTCAAAACAGATGACCTTGACATTTTTCATATTAGTAAATGAACTTAGTTTGAGCACAGAGTTATTTTTGATGATCGAAATATCAAGCAAGCAAAAAGTGGTGGAAGCAAAAACTCGGGACAGAGTATAGATGTAAAAAAGGAGTAAAGATATCAGTCTTATATAAAAGGAGGTCAAGGATCACAAAAGGTAAAAGAGTTCTCTACTTTTTTTAATGTGATTTGAAGGAAACATTGGGTCTTTCATGACAGTAGTAAACAAAAACTAATTCGCAAAAGACGGTTTCAATGATTGATGGCGTAGGAATAATGGATATAATAAACAATATAGTCTAAAGGATCACTATTATATCAATTTAAAAAAAAAACTTATACTTTCATTCACACGTTACACATGTATTAGTTTTTTTTTCTTTCTGGATGCTTTGTTTAGCACAGTCTGTTTTCACTTCCAGCTTTTTCAAAATGTGACGTAAGGCCATACTGATTCTAGACGTTTTCATTAAACTTGATTAATCACTGCTATCATTGTTAATTTCATTGAAAGGTGTTTGGTCCGTGGGTTGTCCAAACCACTGGAAAAGGCACGGGAATTCCTGTTACCTCTTTATACAGGATGTTCCAGAGGACTTCATCGAAGCCGGGGTATGACATATTTATATATAGTGCTCTCTTGTTCTCGCAAATTTAAGATATAAAGTTGGCATAGTTTAGCTCTTGGGTATGCATTATGGCTACCAATGAATTTGTGATTTAAAAAAGGGAGCAATTAATGCAACCCATCCAGAACGCGCAAGATTATTTGTTTTATATATGGAAGGTTTTTAATTATATTTTTCATCATCTTCCTTTTTTATCTCTGGGTAAGTAATATGTTTTTCACGTGTGCAAATAATTATAATTTGTAGTCATTTTGTGAAAGAAGAAATTCAAAGCTCGTAGAAATCGAAACAGCTGACGAAAATAACTTTTTGAGAACACAGATTCTTGGTACACACCCACAAGGTAAGTTTATTGAAAGAGACAGAAAAAGGAAGAGTTATGAAACATAATTAGATAATTAGACATAACTAATGTAGCAAAATGTCGCCATAAAAGTAAATAAAATTTTGTACTTCTTGTGCATTACCAAATTTATCTTATTTTTTATCAGATAAGCTAAAACAGTCAAACAAAACTTAGTTAACATGATTAGAATTTGATTTAACCCTTCCAGTCACAACCGGAAGTGACGGTTGACAAAATAAAACCCGTGAAACACATCTTCAATCAAATGTTTATCATCGGTAAAAGTTTTTATTTTGATATTTTAAGTTTCTGACATCTTGCAAGTCCAAAATGTGTTTTTAAAAAGCTATTTGAGATATCCCATCAAAATTAGAATGTTTTTGTTTATTTGTAATGGCATAGATGAAATATTCCAATATATTCATTCTGTGTAAAATAAGGTTAATACGTAACAAATAACTTTTGAATTATTTTTGATGACGACCGGAAGTTACGACGAACATAACAAAAGTTTAATTAAGCATTGAATCATGATTTTTTGAAAGATAAAGTCTCATAACAGCAGCGGTGTGTGCATACAAATTGAGTGATGAAAATTTGTATGCACACACCGCTGCCGTTATGAGACTGTATCTTTCAAAACATCATGATTCAGTGTTCGCCGGCGAGCGAAGCGAGCTCTAAGAACCAGTGTGCGCGGGAAAAAAGAACGAGCTAAACCTACAGTTCATCAAACAAAATGTTTGTCTACGTCCCATAATGCTCTCTAATGTTTTCACCAGTGGTGCTATGCCAAAAGTGGCCGACTTTAAACTCGTAATTTACGGTGACTTTAAGTTTGAAGACACGTTTTGAGTACCGCATATGCTTTGACGAGACTCAAAAGATTTGTTGCATGCTTCCACATACCTTCGTATTGAGTCGAGAAACGTAAACAAAGACGAACAAAGTCATGGATGACGTCACTGTGCACTTATATATATACTAGCAAGAGCCATAGTTTAATGTCATATCGATCCATTTTAAGCTAATTGTGCATGCATGTACAGTAGACAGGTAAGTATATGAGTAGGGAGGAATTAAACAATAGGACATTTTGAACTAAATAAAAAGGAATAAAATGAAAAAAATTATGTAGATATTTCATATAGTCAGACCATTAAATTTAAAAGTGGGAAATTACACACCTACTACAAACAGGTACCGGGCTCTCTCTCTCTCTCTCTCTCTCTCTCTCTCTCTCTCTCTCTCTCTCGGGGTAGATGGTTGCGCTGTATGTATCATAACCATTAAAATTAGTACCTTTGGCATACTTACTCTCTCAAAAAATCTTTGACGTTCGTTGATAACTAAATAAAACTAAAAAGTTGACAATTATGCAAGGTATTTGTAATTCTTGCTGCGCTCGCCAGAACGGTAGCACCGTAAAACATATTATTTACATTTTTTTAACTTCTTGCCTCGTCTGCAAATGTTATTTTTACCTTTAAAATCTTATCTTATCCTATCTTATGGGTAAGTTCATATTAATGGAAGAGCCACTGTAACAGCCACAAGCGTGAAGTTTGATTTTCGCTTGCGACGTTGCAGTTTACAGCGTTTAACGTTTGTGACGTCATCATTAAACTCGTCATTTTAACCTTTGAGTACCCTGTGTGTGTTCCAGTGTTATAACTGCCGTAGCTTTCAACACACTTTACAAGAAAAAAATATGTGGAATGTAAATATACGCATTAACAACTACATTGTATATGTGTTTCATTCTTCTAAGTTTGAATGTTCAAGTTTTTACCATTTGTGAGATCTTGAGGTGACAGTATATTTGCCGCGGGACAGAAAACTGACGACTGGAAATGAATTTTGAAAAAAAAATGAAAAAAAAGAACACCACGATATAGAATTGTTTTCTTTCATTCTTGAAAATTTCAGGAAAATCTATCGAGTCATCTTTGAAATATTCTGCCGACGAAAAAAAAGGGAGAATAAATAACGAGAAAGAAAAGACATTACGCGGGCATGTTAAGGCTTCCCGATGGATTTTACAGCGATGTGTAGTAAGTCACTTGTCTGTACTTCATACGATATGACGTCATAATTAACTTTGACGTCACGATATGCATTCCTGTCGATAGTTCTCAGGGAGTGTATCTTAACGTTAAAAGTAAATTATATCAAACCACTATAAAACCGCATGTTTCCTTTACATAAATGCTGCCGTTAATGCTAGTCGTACATAATTCATTCATATTAAAAATTAATATCAATTAATTGGCAATTTTAAAGCTTCGTTTTAAGTAAAAGACAATTTATAAACTAGTGGTTTGGAGACTCTCCCTGCTACGTGTCAACAACTGAATGAAAAAAAATTTAATGCATGTAAAACCAGCTTGGCGCAGGTGAAAGATTAACACAATTTTAGAATACTTTACGTAAAATTGGTAGAGAATATAAGCACCAATATGAATCCTGCTTGGGAAACCTACAGATTTACCACAATGTTTTCTAAATCGCTTTTGATTAGTAAACATGTGCATTATTTTGATGATTTTGTGGAATGTTTTAACTATATCTTTCATAAACGAAATATCTACTTCTTTCCCAAGCAAGAACTTCAAAGTATATGACTTAACAAAGGATTTTTAAAAGAAATATTTATGATTTAATGTCATTAATCACGTGCGCCGATGCGATTTAAATAGATCATTTGCAATAGGATTAACCCGTCACGTGATTACAAAGAACATATGACGTCACAAAAATGCATCAAATAAATGATCCCAGACTGTCTTTTTGGTGCTAGAACCATTATGACGTCATAATTGGTTTGATGAATCTTTTCCCGTATTTTACGGCTTTAAAGGAATTATGTAGAAAATAAAACAATATTTTTACATTCTATATTTAATCACGGGAAAAGTAATCCCGGTACCTATATTTAATTTGACATCATTTTAAAGAGGAGGTCAAGAGCTTGTTAGATGCCGTTTTTGGAGAGACTGTAGGCATTCTAGATATATTTTATTAGTAAAAAATGAACAAAACTCCAAGATTTGCTACTTTTATCCTTCATATTTCATAGAAAATAGTTGTTTAAAACATGATTTTTCATTGTGTCTACCAAAAATTTAAGCCCCGGTACAGTCTATGAAACAAAGATATTGTTATGAAGCATCAATAAAAGAATTTATATCTTGAACTTCATAAACCTGTAGGCATCTTTCATTTACTAGATCTTGACCTTAACATCGTTGTCAATAAACGTAACATAGATTTTAACAAATACTCCCGGTCAAAGTATTTGTGTGAAGATTCAAATAATGTCGTTTTCCAGCCGTATTTTAGCATCGGGACGCCTTACCATTGCTGCGTACAATCACTATAAGGTCTTCTGTTGGAAAACGGAAGACCTTAATAATATTTGTTAAGAAAAACTTTTATAAAGATTGATGATAAAAAAAAATGTTTTAGCTGTTTGATCAACCAACTTTAATATTGAACATTAGCATCGGGTAGGGTTATTTGATACCAATTTGATAATAATAACTTGATAAACACAGCATTACCTTTCGTAGAGGGTTACTGGATTGGGCTGTCAGACATCGTGTTTGAGGGGGACTGGGTGTGGACCTCGTCACAAACTTCTGCTTACTTTACTGACTGGTCCCCTACTAGTCCGGATAATGCTGGAAATCATCAAGATTGTGCCATGTTTTGGGTACCCGATCATTTCCATTGGAATGACCATTACTGCACAGTAAAGGCAGGGTACATCTGTGAGATGGAGTAAGTGAATTTTTTTTCATATTTAAAAGAAGACATTTTCATTTCAATAGCGTGTGAATTGTTTGTAATCTATGTTAAAAGTTATTGTTTCAATTTAAACAGTTTTAATATAGGGTTTCAGGTTTTAAGTACGCTTTAATATTAACAACAGAGCTGTGATTGGTCATTTAGTTACATTCTTTTGTAAATTAAATATGAATGGTTTTATCATTACAGTGCAGAAAGCGAACCAGTGGACGTAATAGGATAAACACAGCTAAACGTCATCCCGTTTCTTCAGAAAGTACTAAGAATAACAATTAGGGTGTCTATGGTGTGGTTCTTTGTAACATTACGCCACCAGGCGGCTGGATGAAAATAAAAAATATGAAAATGATAAATCGTCTTTTATTCCCGTAAGGTAACTTTATGACAATTTCAAATAAAATATAAACGAGGAATTAGTGTATATCATTCCTAGTCCATGTCTTTGTGATTCTAACAAAAATTCGGTACCAATGAAACTTGCTTTAAAAAAAATTAAAGTAATTTCTTTAAAAAATGAACATGATTTACACTTACCTATAGTAGTACGACAATATCTTATTTATTAGTCTTAAGTACAATCTAGTACAAATCTACGCCTGTCTTTAACACTTTCGCTTCATATACTTAATTTTATTGAGACGGTGAATGTTATGAACATGCGAGGATAAGGTTCCTTGAGTTTCTGTCTGTGAACCAAATGAAATAAAATTTACTTGCTTTTTTTTTTATCTTTTGTCAACTTTTTTATGGTAGCCCTATATTGTAATCTTGTGATTGTAAAGTAGCTAGTGCGAATATCGAATATATTTCAATGTTTGTTAATTTTTCAAAGACGGAGCTGGCCATATAAAAAATTAGGGCTGTGGTGTATTTGTACATATTTGTCGACAATTTATTTTGTTGACAAAACTTTTGTATATTATACACTAGTCTGATACAAGTACATGTATTTACATGTCTAATATCACTTTGTTACAATGTCTGTTGGATGTCTTTACCTTTGATTTTTTAATTTCAAACAAAAGTCATGGTTTCTTTTAATTTTGCTCTTTTTACACGTTTTAAGCATATTTCTGTTCAATAAAAAAATTGGTACAATTGGTTGGGTTTTTTACATTTTAGTGGATTTTTAAAATTTCTTATTTTTGTTCTAACCTTTAACTAGAAATTTGGACACCAGATTGATATAGATAGCTGTCGTTGGAAAATATTTAGCAAGAGATGTTTCCCATTTGATTAAATTCAACAACGCCTTTTAAAAGAATTATTCAACTTGTCCCACAGGAAATGTTGAGGTGTATCGGGCTGTTTTTAATGATAGGTGTATCGAGCTGTTTTAATGATACATACACAATTGTACGAACCTAATTTAATTTGATATTGATTATCTCTTGTATGTTTATAACATATTCTTTGGAACTAATTGCTCAAAGAGGAAAATGTAATGTCATATGAAAATTGTCTTTACAAGGAAACTTTAAAATAATGATGTTGACGTATGAACACACTATCAGAATGAATTCCATGAGGTTTATTATCAATTTGTTCATGTCTCTTATTTTACGAATCATCCTTATTATCGAAATTTATCGATCTCTCTTGCATTAAAAATCTGTTATGTCCATTTCGTATCTGTGACATGTCCTAAAACACTAGATTTCTCCGAGATATGGGAAAAGAAACATCTTATTTTTATACTGTTGCCTTTTGCCATAACTAAAGCTATTTTGAATATAATTAGGTTTTCATTTCAAGAAATGATACACCCTTTATAATTTATTCTCATGAAGTGGGTAACCTTAATACATATGGTAATGACATTGTTCTGAAAACGAAACCTTCCTTATAAAATCATCACATTATATTGGAATTTATGTTATCTCTAGCGATTCGACGTTATTCTGTCTTTTTCTGATTATGATAGTTTGTGTGGATAAATAGGATAAAACCTTTTTATTGAAGGATATCATTTCAAATTGAAAGTAATTTCCAGCAATATTCATAGATATATTGTCATCAATAAGTCGTTCCTGCAAGTCACTCTAAAGAACTGTTATCGGCCTACGGTATGTATCTACGGTATATATCTATATACATTCGTTTTACATAGATGATATATATGTAAATGATGTTCTATAAATATGATATTCATCAATGAATATTACTTGGTGGTGGTACTAGTAATTTATCACATCTTACAATGTACTGAACTTAAAATACAATTTGAGTTATAATACGAATATGTGTCATTATGGTTAAAATGTTGGTTTCCTAACTTCAGTCCATTTAATAAAAACAAGATTTTTTAAACTTTAATATAAGTTTAATTAATATGAATGTTGAAAACTTATTTCGTTTCAGAAATTAACACCCTATTGATATATTTATTTCGGTAGGAGTCCAATCTCGTACAAAAATTAAAATGTGTATCAATTTCAATATACAGATGATATTTACAAGTATTTTTTACCTGCATTTTAGGTAGGCTACTTAATTACTTATGTATAAGTAACTCCATTTAGATGCAAAGGTGAAGGTCGGACATGCGCAATGTAAGAGGGCTGAAGAAGGTCGTGACCTAGAGGATTTTCTAGTCGAAATACATTATATCCTAATATTCAAATATGCATCAATTGACCATATTTCTTTCTTATCCTAGGCCTAAACGTGTCAAAAATAACAGCATTCGAAAAGAACTATAAGTATTTATAAACACTGACAAAAAGTCACTATGATTTTTATATGTAGATATGAAGGAATGGGGATGCTGGCAAAGTGATATCACCAAACGTAACATATAGTAATTCTTCGGGAAAGGTTTTAATTTTTTACCTTCATATTTCTACGTTCAAATGTACATGGCTTTAAAGAGCCAAGTAATAATCCGTGGGACGTGGTTTAAATGATTTAAAGTATACACTTTATATGGATGCTTGAAAAGCAATCTCGCAAATTGTAGAATTGAAGTTCATGAAAAGGAAAAGTCTAAACGGGTTTTTCAATTCAACATTTTAATTCTATGTGGAATTTTGAACTCTCCCTAACTTCGGTTTAAATATGTATATTCTTGATGCCGTGTTTTTTTAAAGAACGCTTTAGGGCGCACGTCCTAATTTAACTGTTTCGTAATTATCTTACTTTTGAAACAGATTTAGCTCTTCATTTAAACAATATAGAATCCCCTTTTCATTAGGTAGTCCTGTACAAAGTTTGGCTAAATTTGGATCAGTATTATGAAAGTCAATGATCTCAGAAGTTTTGATTTTAAGTCAAGAAACTGTACACAACTGGCAACGTCGAAAAATTAACAGGGTGGTTTGAAATACATATAGGCGCAGCAGAATATATCATGCAGTTTCTCAATGTAGAAGAAATGTAATGCCCTTAATGAATAAACCTTTTTCCTCTTTTAAAATTCATTTCCTTATTATTATTTTTTTTCGTGAAAGTAAAATATTAATTTGACACGCTATTAAATTTATCCTTTATTTTCTATTGAAAACTGAAAACTTTGAAGCGTAGTTTTTGCCGTAATTTTCTAAATTTTAAATTGCCTTAAAGATTGAGTCAGGAAAAAAAATGCGATAATAATCTTGTTCTATTTACATATATTTATATCCTACGTGTGAACCTTAAATTCGATTATACTTATATTGCGGACCTGATAAGTAAAACAGACAGGTAAAGAGTTAAGTACTATAGAAATGGAGAAGAAACTAATTTTACTTTTAACCATGGTTTCTTTCATATTAGGTAAGTGTACAAGATTAATCTGGATAAAATGATAATTAATACTTAAAATTTTTCAACATTTTCATTCCAAGAATATAGGACCCATGTGTATGGTCGTGTTGTTAATTTCTGGTACTTCGTTTTGACATAATTAAACAGTATTTAGCGTTTGTCACATTCAGTCAAAACCTGAAATTTTGCTTTCAAAAATGTAAAAAAAAAACCGCTTTGTTTGCAAAAGAATTGCGAGCTCTGTATCTCACTTATAACTCTATAACAGACATTTAAAATTTGGTTTATCATTAGAAATGGGTTTCCAAAGCATTGTAAAATCGGGAAAATAAATTTTGACCAAAATCGTAACGATGCCCCTGTAAAAAGCATACAAGTTATTCATACTGAGATAATGGTAAGACCATTCATGTTGAAGTATAACTTTCAATTTTTGTTAATTTTAAAATTGCCATGCATAAGCAAAGTTTGTCCCGTCTGATTAAATATTTTACTAATTTACAGGTTTGCATACATAATGATAAAGTCCTGTCTCTCTTCCTTAAGGTGCTTGGTCTGCGGGATGTCCCAACCATTGGAAAAGGCACGGAAATTCTTGTTATGCCTTTATACAGGATGTTCCGGAAGATTTTATTGAGGCCGGGGTATGACAAATTTTACTTCTGAAATACACTCTAGTAGTGATGACAAACACATGAACTTTTGGCATTTTCGTGTCTACGATATAGATAGTTTTTTAATAAGAAATGATGCGTACCTAAAGAGCTTTATAACGATTCTATCAAACGAGGAAAAAAATCGTAAAAGTATCGTGATGGTTGAAAACTAGTTGCATTGCCTTTG
Organism: Magallana gigas; assembly: GCF_902806645.1. Taxonomy (NCBI): domain Eukaryota; kingdom Metazoa; phylum Mollusca; class Bivalvia; order Ostreida; family Ostreidae; genus Magallana; species Magallana gigas. The sequence continues at coordinate 53,935,773 of NC_047563.1, forward strand.
GGTTTTATGTGTATACAGTACTGTAAGGAACTATTACATAACATGTACGTACCAACTTAAGCATCGCTCTTGTCATTCAAGAACGGTTTTAATGATATTTTTTTTTACACTTTTGGTATTCAATTATTACTGATAAGGCAGTCTCTGCACTACCCTGGAGACGGCGCGCATTTGCGACTTTGACATGGTTTGGGACACAGGTTTCCAGAGATTTTTCTATTTAATAGTTTTTAATCTCTGGGCTTTTTTTTCTGGCCAGTCACGTCGTCGATGGAATGATCAGATATTTTGTTTAAAAAGGGTGAGGCAGTGATTTTTTATATCATATTATATGTACATGTACATAATACATTTTTGTATTGTTCAGCTTAAAATAAACTTCCGGTTCCCCCGTATGCATTCTGGGCTAGTCGTCAAGTATATATATTTGCTTGTCTTTTTTGTAAGAATATGTAAGACCTTAGTGTTTAGTACAAAATAATGCATGTGGCTTCATTTCTTCTGATTTGAACATATTTTTATACCAAAATACAGCTGGGATTGGGCACAAGTTCCATAATTTGTTTCTTTTAGTCTCAATGTTCATAGCTTAATTACATTACTGTTTTTTTTCTTCATTCTCTCGTAATTGACAGTATGTTTCGAACTTTTTAGTCTTTCTGTGAAAGAAGAAATTCAAAGCTCGTAGAAATTGAATCTGCTGATGAAAATACCTTTCTGCGAACACAAATTACTGGTACACACCCACAAGGTAAGTTTTCCACAGAGAGAGAGAGAGAGAGAGAGAGAGAGAGAGAGAGAGAGAGAGAGAGACTCACTAATTACGTTGGTTTCGGTCTGGAAAAATCCTGAAAAATGTTTGCGACACATCACTCAATGCTGTTTTCATGAATAGTTTACATTATGTTCCTATGTTTAAGCATATCAAAGTAACTCTACGTTTAAAATGTCGAATAGAATTTAATGCAATAAACAGATATATTATAAAGACAAAAATGCTTTGAGAATAAAAAATATACTATTATTTATAGTGAAGTGCTACTTAAGAGGCCATTAATAAAACAACTTGAATAACCCACCTCTTCCATTTGTAGTAAGTTTTTGAGTAGGGCTTTGATTAAATAATTAAAATAGCTCACTTTTACCATTAAGAGAAAGGTTTTAGTAGGGTTTTGTTAAAATAACTTTTAAAATAACAGACATTCTACCATATGTAGATGGTTATTGGGTATACAACAATTGGATTAGCACATCTTTACAATGAATTTTTAGAGGGTTATTGGATTGGGCTGTCAGACATCGTGTTTGAGGGGGACTGGCTATGGACCTCGTCACAGACCTCGCCCTCCTACACAGACTGGTCCCCCACTAGTCCGAACAATGCTGGACACCATCAAGATTGCGCCATGTTTTATGCACCAGAGAATTTCCACTGGAATGACCATTACTGCACAGTAAAGGCAGCGTTCATCTGTGAGATGGAGTAAGTGTTTTGCAACCCCCCCCCCCCCCAAAAAAAAAAATAATAAAAACCCCGCATAGATTAATCATGTCATCAAATTAAACTTGACTGAACTTTAAATGTTTGAAACTAAGCTACCCTCCTACCAGTTTATCTAAAAATAAAAAGACCAAAAAACGACATTCATGTAGTTTGATATAGTTACAGTTATAGTTATAGAAGACAGCAATCAAAAAGTTCATTTAAAAGTTATCAATCAATTTTGTTACATCTTTTTGTGGATCAATACCGTTAAGAATTAAAGATGTATGATTATAAAAAGTAAAAAAGGAATATGCATTTTTCATAGTTTACTGATTTTGCACGTTATGTTTTATTTAAACAGTAAACTGTTTTCTTTGGTGATTCATCCGGAGTATGAAGGTGGCGACATTGCAAAACAATTTATAACCCGCGTTAGCAGTTTATGTATTTTTTTCTGCGATGATCGCTTTCTTCATAGTCCGCATAAATAATCAAAGATATTTTTTAATGTTGATATTTTCATCTTTCTAGTAATAGATAATTGCATAAATCATAAATACATGTAGTAGGTAAAAGTATTTTTTGTTAATATAAATCAGAACGTTGGATGAAAGAAATGTCCGTGTCTTCATATATGGGAATTTGAGTCTGGCATCATCATGATTATTTCGTACAGTCTGGAATTTTTCTTACGTTCCTGAAGGTATCGACCAATCGATAAACTGTTTAGAACTCGATAGTGTACTGTTTATTTCAATGATATCTCTCTTTCTTTCTTTCTCTCTCTCTCTCTCTCTCTCTCTCTCCATCGATCGATCGATAGTTATATAGATACACACCTACATGTATTATTATAATTTTTCATTACAGAGCACAAATGGAGCCGGTAGATGTCGTTGGATAAAGATCTTGTATAATGAACTATACACTGTTCTAAAAGAATATCTTATACATTACAAATCTGTGACCTCTTTACATGTGTTCTTTTTTCTTATCTCTTAAATGTTTGAGGTTTGAACCACAGTTGCCACTGTCTAAAGAATCCTTAAATGCAATAGTTTGTAGAATTGACTTTTTTTTTTTTATTTTTCTTTATTTGCATCGTATATACATTAAAATTCTGTGTCTTCTTTTTTCTTATCTCTTAAATATTTGAGGTTTGAACTACAGTTGTCACTGTCTAAAGAATCCTTTAATGCAATAGTTTGTAGAATTGCCGTTTTTTTTAATTTTACTTTATTAGATCTAGATTTTTTTTTAAAGTCCATCGATAAAGTAGAAAGTATACAAGAGAACTAGAAAATGACCAAGAAAAAAAATCTGACTCTAAAAGAATAGTTTTGAACCAAACTTTTTTTTCTATATACATGCATGTACATCTCGCGTCAGTTAGTAATACCTGTACATGTACTTATATCTTATTTGACTTGAGTAGAGCTTTTGACCCTGTCTGTCGGCGCTGTCTTATCTACGATATATATATATATATATATATATATATATATATATATATATATATATATATATATATATATATATATATATATATATATATATATATATATATATATATATAATATTATAAGTGGGAGTAAGCAACTTATTGACACCACTAGACTGCAACTGTACTGTCCTTGTAAAGGACACCAAATCACATTGATTTCAGTTCTGAAAGACAAGATGAGTTTCTAAACAATTTAAATATAATGAAACATTAAAGTATAGTGATTGTATTATTTGAATACATTTTAAGATAGGGCTCTCGAAATGTTTAAATTTTTTGGTGGTGAGGTCGCTACAGATACGCTTGTGGAAGTTATCTTTCTCTGAATTCGCACAGACCCCCCCCCCCCCCATTCATTGTAATTTAATTCCCTGTTGTCAATTCATTTTGGTTAATATAACGTTTATATTAAAGTTTTGTCATTCAAAGATTCAAAACTAACTAAAACAATTTTAAAAGTTTTGAATTCTTTCAATTACAAAACTTTAACATAACACAATTAGTTTACCTATTTATTTCGTTTCAGTAATTAACAGCCTATTGATATAAATATCATTTCGGTAGGGGATCCAATATCTTAAAATTTTATTGGTTCTATACTTAGTTCTATACTTGTAAAAGTGATGTCTGAGCTGTAACATTGTACATGTACATGTAAGAGGGCCCGAGATGGTCGTGGCCTAGAGATTTTTTCATTAAAATCAGAAACGGAAAATATTCAAATTCTAAAGATAAATTATGCGGAATTTTCTTCACTAAATAATAGTTTTTGACTTAAAAAATCATATCTAATTTTAAGGCATGTGTTTAATATTCAGTATCCATACGGGTTATTTGAAACAGAACAGATTTAAATCATATTTAGTTATTAATACAATGTGTACCTTTTCATTATCGATTTTTAAATCAATTCAACATTTACCCCAAGTGCAAGCGCACTTGTTCCCAATTTTACATTATATTGAAATGTGTAATACGACGAAACATTCGATTCCTTTATTGTACATAAATATTGGATATTCTTTCATTGTATACTGCTACATGTACATTGTATTATCTTTGGGAAGTGGGAGGTAGGGGTTGAAAATCTAATCAATTTTAAAGCTGCTTGGTCCGATTTTATATCGAATTTTATGCACGCTTTTAAACGATGGTTATGCTAAGTATATCTATAATAATAGACATTGCAGTAGTTTTCCTAGTCAATTAATCCAAATTTCAATGAAGAAAAATACGTACAAAATTTGCTAACAAAACAAACGACATAAAAGGGTACCGCGTTATTTCGCCTTATGTTAAAGTTCACCCCTGACGACGAGACGGGTATGGTTGTATTACGATTTTGACATCGCTTTAAGTAAAGGTCGAAATGATCAGACAAATTACAAATAAACATGTGTACGTTTTGTTCGCTAATATTTCGGATGTTTGCTTTCTTTACAATCGATACATAGCATGCGGGTTGAATAACCCCAATTATTCGGGGGACGAAACCATACGGTTTACTTTTCTAAACATTTCCGTGATGCATTTTAGTTTGTTTTATCGTTTGCCCAAAAAGAAATTATTTTTATTTACTTTGAATATTTCTAACTTTGAAAGGAGACTGATTTTGCTGGTGTAAATAGGAAAAAGTCCATAACTTTCTAAGATAAATGGTTTGTATAGAAAAAAAAATTGATATTGTAGTAACAAAAAAAATTGGACCAAGCAGCTTTAAGAACGACATAAAAATCCGAATGTGTTCAAGTGCGATTTAACAATTATTGCATTATTCTTTAGGCATGAATTAATATAATTTTGATCATAACACCATTTTCTTAGCCAAGAATGCGGAATCGAAATTTCCAGAAAAAACGATTGATTACCCCAATATCCATAATGCATAGTCCTATTTAAGAACAGTTTTGAGTTTTAAAGACATAAATTTGTTTAAACACAGCCGTTTGTGCAAAAAAGATTTTTTAATTGTTTAAGATTAAAAAGAAAATACAACCTGATTAAAATCTGCTGTTCTGATACGCAACCAGATATATCTTTTTAAAATCATCTTTTCCATGTCAAAATTTAGCAAAACTTTCAGAAAAATTGTCATTTTTGTTTAGGGCCCAATATTTCCAAAAATGGTATGTGACGTGGGTCACAAAGAAAATAAATGAATATTTAGTTCCCCCTTTATATCCAAGTGGTTTTCGGTTGATTGACATTACTTTTATTTCAGGTGCCAACATCCTTCAGAAGAACGCTTTAGGACACACATCCTTATTAAACTGTTTCGTAATTACAAATTCAGCCGTTCATTTTAACGATTTAGAGTTCTCTTTCCACTATGGTGTTCTATACATGTACAGAATTTGGCTATTTTTGGATCAGTATTATAACTCAAAGATGTCAGAAGTATACTGAGATTAAGTCATTTGTGATTTGAAATATACATAGGCGCACCAGGATATATCAGTTCGTTAATATAAAAAAAAAATGTATTGTCTTTAATGAATAAACGTTGACTTTCGTCTTTCGTTTCCTTATTTTTTTTTCCGTGAAAGTAAAATATTAATTTGACACGCTTTTTAATTTATCCTTTATTTTGTATTAAAACTGAAAATTTTGAAGCGTTGTTTTTGTCATAATTTTCTGAATTTTAAAGTGCCCGAGAAACTGAGTCAGGAAAAAAAATTGCGATAATAATCTTGTTCTATTTACATATATTTATAACTTACGTATCCACCTTAAATTCTATTATACTTATATTGCGGACCTGATAAGTAAAACAGGTAAAAAGTTTAGTACTATAGAAATGGAGAAGAAACTAATTTTACTTTTAACCATGGTTTCTTTCATATCAGGTAAGTGTACAAGATTAATCTGGATAAAATGATAATTAATGCTTAAAATTTGTCAACGTTTTCTTTCAAAGCATATAACACCCATCGGTATTGTCGTGTTGTTAATTTCTGGTACTTCGTTTCGACATAATTAAACAGTTTTCAGCGTTTGTTACATTCATTCAGTCAAAACCTGAAATTTTGCTTTCAACATTCAAAATATTAAGAAAAAACTCCTTTGTTTGCATAAAAAAGAATTGCGAGCTCTCAATCTCATTAATAACTCTACCACAATTAAAAATTTTGGTTTATCATTAGAAATGCGTTTCCAAAGCATTGTTAAATCGGGAGAATAATTTTTTTACCAAAATCGTAACGATGCCCCTGTAAAAAGCATGCAAGTTATTCATACTGAGGTAATGGTTAGACCATTCATGTTGAAGTCCATCCTTATTCTTTTTTAATTTTAAAATTGCCATGCATAAGCAAAGGTTGCCCCGGCTGATTAAATATTTTACTAATCTATAGGTTTGCATACATAATGATAAAGTCCTGTCTCTCTTCCTTAAGGTGCTTGGTCTGCGGGATGTCCCAACCATTGGAAAAGGCACGGAAATTCTTGCTACGCCTTTATACAGGATGTTCCGGAAGATTTTATTGAGGCCGGAGTATGAAAAATTTTACTTCTGAAATACATTCTACTAGTTATGACAAACACGTGAAATGTTGGCCTTTTCGTGTTTACGATATAGATAGTTTTTTTTTTAAAGAAATGATGCGTACATAAAGAGCTTTATAACGACTCTATCAAACGAGGAAAAAATTCGTAAAGTATCGTGATGGTTGAAAACTAGTTGCATTGCCTTTGGATTTTATGTGCATACAGTACTGTAAGGAACTATTACATAACATGTACGTACCAACTTAAACATCGCTCTTGTCATTCACGAACGGTTTTAATAATATTTTTTTTTACACTTTTGGTATTCAATTATTACTGATAAGGCAGTCTCTGCACTACCCTGGAGATGGCGCGCATTTGCGACTTTGACATGGTCTGGGACCCAGGTTTCCAGAGATTTTTCTATTTAATAGTTTCTTATCTCTGCAGTTTTTTTTCTGGCCGGTCACGTCGTCGATAAAATGATCAGATATTTTGTTTAGAAAGGGTGAGGCAGTGATTTTTATATCATATTATATGTACATGTACATGATACATTTTTGTATTGTTCAGCTTAAAATAAACTTCCGGTTCTCCCGTATGCATTCTTGGCTAGTCGTCAAATATATATATTTGCTTGTTATTTTTGTAAGAATAGGTAAGACTTTAGTTTTTAGTACAAAACAATGCATGTGGCTTCATTTCTTCTGATTTGAACATGTTTTTATACCAAAATACAGATGAGATTGGGCACAAATTCCATAACTTGTTTCTTCTAGTCTCAATGATCATAGCTTAATTACATATTATTTTTTTTCTTCATTCTCTGGTAATAAAAAACATTGACAGTATGTTTCGAACTTTTTAGTCTTTCTGTGAAAGAAGAAATTCAAAGCTCGTAGAAATTGAATCTGCTGATGAAAATACCTTTCTGCGAACACAAATTACTGGTACACACCCACAAGGTAAGTTTGAGAGAGAGAGATAGAGAGAGAGAGAGAGAGAGAGAGAGAGAGAGACTCACTAATTACGTTGGTTTCGGTCTGGAAAAAATTCTGGAAAATTTTTTGCACACAACACTCAATGCTGTTTTCATGAATAGTTTACATTATGTTCCTATGTTTAAGCATATCAAAGTAACTCTACGACTTTAGAAATGTCGAATAGAAATTAAGGCAATTAACAGATATACTAGTATTTTGAAGACAAAATGCTTTGAGAATAAAATATATATCATTATTTATAGTGAAGTGCTACTTAAGAGGGCATTAATAAAACAACTTGAATAACCCACCTCTTCCATTTGTTCTAAGTTTTTGAGTAGGGCTTTGATTAAATAATTAAAATAGCTCACCTTTACCATTAAGACAAAGGTTATAGTAGGGTTTTGTTAAAATAACTTGAAAAAATAACAAACATTCTACCATATGTAGATGGTTATTGGGTATACAACAATTGTATTAGCACATCTGTACAATGAATTTTTAGAGGGTTATTGGATTGGGCTGTCAGACATCGTGTTTGAGGGGGACTGGCTATGGACCTCGTCACAGACCTCGCCCTCCTACACAGACTGGTCCCCCACTAGTCCGAACAATGCTGGACACCATCAAGATTGCGCCATGTTTTATGCACCAGAGAGTTTCCACTGGAATGACCATTACTGCACAGTAAAGGCAGCGTTCATCTGTGAGATGGAGTAAGTGTTTTGCAACACCTCCCCCCCCCCCCAAAAAAAAAACCTGCATAGATTAATCATGGCATCAAATTAAACTTGACTGAACCTAACTTACTGAAACCAAGCTAACCTCTTACCATTTCATCTTTTAAAAAAAAGAGATACATGTAGTTTATTATAGTTACAGTTTTCCGTAAATGAACACAGTAATCAAAAAGTTCATTTAAAGGTTATCAAACAACGAGAAAGTTCATTTAATAGTTGTCAACCAATTTTATTACGTAATTTTGTGGAGCAAGGCCGTTAAGATTTAAAAATGTATAATTATAATAAGAAAGAGGAAGCATGCTCTTTTCATAGTTTACTGATTTTGCACGTTGGGTTTTATTTAAACAGTAAACTGTTTTCTTTGGTGATTCATCCGGGATTTGAAGGTGGCGACATTGCAAAACAATTCATAACCCGCGTTACCAGTTTATGTAAAAAAAAATCTGCGATGATCGCTTTCTTCATAGTCCACATGAAAAATCAAAGATATAGTTTTCTATTGTTGATATTTTCATCTTTCTTGTAATAAATCATTGCATTAATCATAAATACATGTAGTAGGTAAAAGTAAGTATTTTTTTAATATAAATCAGTACGTTGGATGAAAGAAATGTCCATATCTTCCTATATGGGAATTTGAGTCTGTCATCATCATGATTATTTCGCACAGTCCGGAATTTTTCGTAGGTTGTTGAAGGTTTCGATCAATCGATAACCTGTTTAGAACTCTATAGTGTACATTTCAATCCATTATCTCTCTCTCTCTTTCTCTCTCTCTCTCTCTCTCTCTCTCGATCGATCGATCGATCGATCGATCGATCGATCGATACACACCTATTATTATAATTTTTCATTACAGAGCACAAACGGAGCCAGTAGATGTCGTTGGATAAAGATCTTGTATAATAAATGACTATACACTGTTCTAAAAGAACATATTATACATTACAGATATGTGACCTCTTTGCATGTGTTCTTATTTCTTATCTCATAAATGTTTGAGGTTTGAACCACAGTTGCCATTGTCTAAAGAATCCTTTAATGCAATAGTTTGTAGAATTGCTTTTTTTAAAATCTTACTTTATTAGATCTAGATTTTTTTTTTAAAGTTCATCGATAAATTAGAAAGTATACAAGAGAACTAGAAATTTAATAAATCTGACTCTAAAAAATAATTTTGAACCAAACTTTTTTATATATATATACATGCATGTACATCTCGCGTCAGTTAGTTGTAAAGCTTTTGACCCTGTCTGTCGGCGTTGTCTTATCTACGATATATATATATATATATATATATATATATATATATATATATATATATATATATATATATATATATATATATATATATATATATATATATATATTTTTATATATATATATATATAATATCATAAGTGGGAGTAAGCAACTTATTGACACCACTAGACTGCAACTGTACTGTCCTTGTAAAGGACACCAAATCACGTTGATATCAGTTCTGAAAGACAAGATGAGTTTCTAAACAATTTAAATATAATGAAACACTAAAGTATAGTGATTGTATTTTTGAATACATTTTAAGATAGGGCTAAATATTTCAGTGGATAAGCATGTGAAAGTTATCTTTCTTTAAATTCGCACAGAACCCCCCCCCCCCCCCCCAATTCATTGTGAATTAATTCCCTGCTCGGTGCTGTCTATTAATTTTGGTTAATACAACGTTTATATCAAAGTTTTGTGATTCAAAGATTCAAAACTAACTGAAGAAATTCATACATTGTTTTGAATTATTTCAATTACAAGACTTTAACATCGTCTCAGAAATTGACAGCCTATTGATACAAATATCATCTCGGTAGGGGATCCAATATCTTAAAATTTTTAAAACGTTTAAATAGATGTGACATCGATTCTAATATACAGATGATAATATAGTATCACTATAGTTATGGGGAGTATAACCCCATATAGATCTAAAGATGACGTCAGGGCTGTCACGTTGTATATGTAAGAGGCCCGGAGATGGTCGTGGCCTAGAGATTTTTTCATTAAAATCAGAAAGGGAAAATATTCAAATTCTAAAGATAAATAATGCGGAATTTTCTTCACTAAATAATAGTTTTTGATTTAAAAAATCATATCTAATTTTAAGGCATGTGTTAAATATTCAGTATTCATACGGGTTATTTGAAACAGAACAGATTTAAATCATATTTAGTTATTAATTCAATTTGTACCTTTTCATTATCGATTTCAATCAATTCAACATTTACCCCAAATGCAAGCGCGCTTGTTCCCAATTTTCCATTGTATTTAAAAGTGTAATTACGACGAAATATTAAATTTCTTTATTGTACATAAATATAGGATTTCTTTATTGTATACTGCTACACTGTAATGATCTTTGGGAAGTGGGAGGTAGGGGTTGATTGGGGGCCGAGTTGGGTGGGTTGATAAAAATACCACGATGAATACATATGTCATGGAGAAAAACTTACAGTTTTTCAATATACTTATTCATCTCTGAAATATGTATTTAAATTTAATAATTCAAACAGTTAATTTTTCATTTCTTTTTAAATTTATTATATAATATATTTTTTAAAAAAATGAAAAATTAACTGTTTGAATTATTAAATTTAAATACATATTTCAGAGATGAATAAGTATATTGAAAAACTGTAAGTTTTTTGTCATGTAATCATTTTCAACTTTAGATTGAAAATTAATAAAAGACACATATGTACATGTGATTAATTAGAATATATTTAAAAGATGTAAATACAAAAAAAAAAAAAAAAAAACGAGTTGTGGGCATGATTTTGTTATACATGTCCTGCGGAGAAAATGTATGTACATTGCACATCAGTCATGCAGGTTTATTTTGGACATGTGCGTTTGTTTGGGGATTTTTTTGACGTTTTTGTCATAGTTTCGGGATTTTTCAACGTTTTTGTCATATGTGGTTTTAGGGTTGTGTGATCAAACGGAGCATGAGGCCATAAATTAAAAACAGGCATATATATCGTAATTAATTATATTATAATTTGGAAATAGTCCCTGCATGCGTGCCTTCTTTAGTATAGAGGGCTAAGGCGTATATCGTCAACGTAAATGTTATCCAATCATTGGACTTGTACTATGCACCGGTCCGTTTTAGGCCTTTATTAATCCGCGGCAAAAGTTTACTTTTAAGAAGGTTATTAATAACTTTATATAATGCATTGCACAAATCGCAGGGCTGAACAATGTGAATAATCATATTTTGGCCTATAATGAGTTCTTTTTTAGATAACAAATATTGTTGTTTATTTCATTCGTACTGAGTCCATTGAAACAGATAACTGAAAAAAGGCTTTTTAGAATCACCTATAGCGTTACTTATTTTTTAAAAAAGAGTTTTTAGATCATTGAATGGCCATCCCTTAACTTTGATCTAAACACTTTATTAGCGTTTTAATTTATTAAATGGCATTATTGCATAATTTGTAAACAATGTGTTCTACGTAGGTGTTTATAACGTTTACAGATGAAATTTATAATCTATAAGTATCTACTAAAAGAAATGGTGCCATGCTTTTATGTGTTTTTTTAAAGATTGTCCTGTGGAATTTTGATGAAAAACACGTGCATGTAACTGAAACGCATCAACGCTGAATAAATTAAATGCCATCTCGTGCGCAGATCCAGATTTCTCTTGGGGGGGGGGGGGGGGGGGAGTACTTAAGCACATTTTCGGTAATTTTACCGAATAAATGTAAACATTTTTTGACACCATACACCCCCCCCCCCCCCCCCTTAGATTCACCAATGCACCTCTACATGTATATGACTTTGGACTCTTTAGGATATAAAAAAAGAAAAAAAAAACTTTTTAAAAAAAGACTAATGAAGCATATATTTTTTATTTAATCATACCTTATGATCAAATATTATAACGTTGATACTGAGGATTTAAAAAAAAAAATAGGTTGGGGGGGGGGATATTCTACGTACGAATTGATTTATACTTTAATCTTTCGGAAGTCACCAGAGTTTACACTAATCTTACAGTGACACCCGAATAGCACTCGAAAACTCCACCTGTCGACAGTTTGAGATAAAAAAGAAAATATTAAAATTATCTGCGCTGTGTTATCAAATCAGGAAAGAGTAAACAAAGAATGGAGCAATCACGAACTTTGGCGCAAACTTCGAGAATTCCGAGATAAAAGGGAAAGAAGCGGTGAATTATTTGTGATGAATTGTGTGACTTCTGCGAACTGAGGAACTACCCGTTCATTGTTCATACATGAGGTATGTACCAGTGCAGTGTCTGTTGTCTGATTAACATGAATAATCTTATGATTTTCTATTTCTACACAAGCCCCTGAGTTGGGAAATGAGAAAACACAAAAGCGCGTGTGATTTTTGAAGCACATAATTTGTGTGTGTAATATAGTGTCACTGTTGAAACTGGCATATTTAGATTATAACAGTGTATAATGATAAATCATATGTGTACATGTTAACACTTTTGTTTGTTACAGACATACATGTATATTCTGTTTAACATTAATGTCTTGAATTGACATTGACATTCACACATTGACTGAGGACTATAGAGTAATTGAAATTATGTGTTCCCCGGTGCACTTCACTTGCATGTCACCAGGACTTGCACATGATATATGTAAATTGTTGGTCCTTGTAGTATGTTAATTTATGGTTTATTTAAGGAATGAATTTAATATTTATTAGTTTTATACGATATAAAATGGTTTGGGGCAGTTTACGCTTTATAAACCGCGAAGCGGTTTATAAAAAAACGCCAACTGTTCCAAACCATTTTATATCGTATAAAACTAATAAATATTGAATTCATTCCTTATAATTTAATTTATTTGCTATCAATTGTTGATAAAAACGGTCATTTGATCTTTAAAATGACATCAAATTGAACAAAATTCAAACGTAACGTCAGGCGGATTGATACGTTTTTGACGTTAGTCTTACTGTGACGTAGGCAATATTCTTTATACGATATAAAATAAAAATTTTAACCAATCAGAAAGCGTGTTACAACCAGAATTTAATTATTATTCTTTGATGCATATATATGTTCTTTGGTGCATGTTAGGATGATCTCTCTTTGGAGAACTAAAAGGGAAAAACCGATCTAGTAATATCATCATGATTGTAATCATGTGTTCTTTGTTGAGAGGTTGCAGGGTGGAAAAAGCAAATCAGCTCAGACGCTTCTTAATTTCAAAATTTAGTTGTTGTTAGACCTAAGGATGCATTTTATATTAACCACTGGTTGGACTAAGGGGCATGTATACATCCCTGGAAGACAGAATGGATTGATTTTCACACGGAAAACAGCTGTTGATGAATTTAAGCTCTATGAAAGTAAACTCTCTCATAGTTTCTACATGCATATGCATGTACATGCATCCTTTGATGTCAATTTTTATTCATTGATGGTACTTAAAAATTACCTTAGGCTTAGAATATAATGATCATCTTAATAAGTGGCATCACTAATGGACATGCACCTCCATACTGTGACATACTTCCTATTGAAATAATAAGATCGAGTATGATTATATACATGTAAATGTTTCTTTCCCAAAATTGTTACTAACACTGTGTAGCGCAATGGGTTAGAGCGTTTACTACGAATCTGTAAGTCATGAGTTCGAGTCCCGCTAGGGCTAATTTATCATTTTTACCTTTCCAAAAATTTTTAAAACATTTTTTGGTCAAATATTGCAAAATTTTAAAATTCTAAACCAGTGAAAGTATTTTGATTATAATGTACTTTTATCAATCTTAATATCAACAGGTGTCCCATACCAACTAAATACTTGAATAGTAATACCACTTGTCTTTACTCTAAGCTAGCTGTCTTTTAAAATGTACAGAAACGATCAGACCCAACCTACATGTACATGTACCAGGTAACGGAAAGTAAACCCCAACTAAACCTTGGGTTTACTTTCGGGTTTTCTCTGGGTATACTGGAGCCGACCCAGAGTAAACCCAAAGTAAACCCAGAGTGGACACAGAGAGTAAACCCCAATCCAAAGTAGACCCCTGAAAGCAGATGCTACAAGTGTATTTGGAATATACAAGGGGTGGGAATTACAGGCATTAAGAGAAAAGAGTAGTAAGAGTAAGAGAAAAGAAATGTCTGCTTCACACTTCATTGCATTAAGTTGACCCCAAATTCAAACCCAGAGTAAACCCAAAGTAAATCCCGAGTGGACCCAATGTAAATCCTGGATAGACACAAATTTTCAAATAGCAGACCCAGAGTAAACCCTGAGGAAACTCCCAAATGTAAACCTGAGGTTTAGTGTGGGTCTGCTCTGGTTTTAGGTTGGGTCTGGTCGGTACTGTATATACTGAAGAAAATAATGCAAGTCTTTAAAGTTGAAAATCAGATAATGATGGTCTCGATATAAGACAAGGTTGAAAATCATATAATGAAACATTTGTGAATAACAAATCATTTTCATCTGAGGTCACAACTACATAATTAGGTATAATTTGGCAGATGTGCTCTGAAGAGTTTTGACATTAGTTTCTTATAATCTCTTATGAATTGTGACAACATACTTACATGTAATAAGAAACTTTATTGTGAACATTGAAAGATATTTCATATCAGAACTACGTACTAGACATATAGGTATTCAATCTTCGTCTGAATAGACCATCACAATTACAATGGATCTTTTTATTCTCTTAATACATAAGTCCTGATAAGAATCTAGCTTGGAGATGTGGTAAAAATAACTTTAATACCCCTAAAACAAAGGACCAGATGTATTAGATGATATTTATGTAATTCCTAATAGAATATTCTCTCAGTTTTAACACAGAAAGGAGACCTGTGATGAAATAAAGGGGTATTTTTGGCCACAGTTTTTACGTCAGCATTGCAATATATGTGCATGTACCGATATCTACCGTCCATAAATAACAAAGCAAATGAAGCATGATTAGCTCGTAAAAGGATTATCTATAATTAATTGCGGTCTTCCAACACCATTGCTGTTGCATGCAGTTTCTTGGGCCTTGGTATTACTTCAGTGTTGGTTCACTATTGATCCTACAAGAGAACGCTTCGTCTCCTAACTTCTAGGAATACTTTCCGACTATGTCCAGTGTAAACTGTAAGTAGAAAAGAGGCATTGTACTGTGTAACAGTATTTAGTATACTGAGTTAAGTACATGGTCATTTAATTAGAGATTATCTTTGACTAGGAACCAATTTGTACTTAACACAGTCTATAGAGCACCTGTTTGAGTGCAGGGTCGTTTATTTTAGGGATCAATTTTTAGACCAACCAATTTGTACAACTGATAAATACATGTATACAGTTAGTATATCAACATGGAAACTGTTCGTGGTGGTAACAGTAAAAAAAGTCTATAAATATGGAAAGAAAATAAAGTTGTTGCCCTTAGAGTAAGATTAATACCACAATATATGTTAAATGAGTTTATATATATAATGTGTGTTTGCTGTTGTTACAAATAGAGGGCTATATAGGATCAGGAATAATTTGTGGCCCCGCTCAGGAGTGTTAGATTACTAATGTGTATTGAGTGAGGAAAGTACACATAAATAGGAGAGCAGGTCCCTATATACAGTAGCAGGTGACTGTTTACATTCATTCTGAGCTACATATAGTACTATAAGGTGGGGTGATACATGGGGCAGTCCCTCGGTGGCTGACCAGCAGATAAATGGTCCATCTGTCAACTACTGTCTAATGTAAGTACTTAAAGCTACTGAACAAAGAAGTTTTCTTCCTGTGTTTTGAAGGCCTTTACCAACAGCTGGTAATTATTGTTTACCTTTGATTTATCATCTCAAAAGAAATCTTATCTCACTTTAACCTATTTATTTTTTTAATATTTTTTTTCAAATCAATTCATTGTTTATTCATACCTGTTTTATATCTATATATAAATATTTGTTGTTTGATCGTTACTTTACTTTTTATTTAATTTGATAACATGTAAAAGAATGATTTTCATAGTTTAATTTAGTTATGATATAATATTTTTTTATTTTTAAATTATTAATTTTTTTAAATTTTATTTTAAATGATAAAGTAACTTTTGATTTATCATGTGAAAAAAATTATTTTCTCACTTTAACATATTTTTATCTAGTTCTGATTAGAATTGTTGGTACAGTGTATTAAAAAAAAGAGGTAAAGTTTAATTTTTATCTTACAACACAAACTTTTATATACTTTGATTTATACTTTTAAATTAATTTAAAGCTTCATTTTTCATGTTGAATTTTTTTTTTTACTGACAGAAATGTTCTTTTCTACTAAAATAACAAATATATCATGGTTTTTCAATTTCTCTTAGCTATATTCTTGTGGAAAAGGCCGTTAAGAAGCTTTTTTTGGAGCAAAATTGAATTATTGTCATCCTGTACAAAAATTGATTTGCTATATTCCCTAGAAGAGAAATATTTCCTTTGACAAAAATTAATGTTTTTTTCAAATATTATTTATCATAAAAGTTTAAGTTATGTGCAGATTTATCATACTACATGTAGCAGGTTTTTGCAGCAAAATAAAATTCTAAAAAATGCAGCTCATATTGCTTTAAGTGAAGAGAGATTAACAGGCAGTTGACATTTTATGCACTTCTGTGTTGGGTCATTGATCTTGTATTTAAGGTTTTATTTGTTTACTGGCTCTAGTCAGACCCGAATTGAAAAATGACCTAATATTTGAGAAGTTTTAAGAACTCGGTAAAGAGAGGATTAGGAGTTTCTATTTATCAAGTAAATGTAATTTCACTTGTTTCATGTCACATGTAATTCCAAAATGCCTTGATTTTACATTACTTTATGTACATTTTAAAACATTGCTAGTAATCCTGAGTTGTGCTTAGCAGGTCTGCAACTGCATAGAGATTGAGTTTTCATTTTTTTTTTTAAATGATAGAAATGTTTAGAATGATCGAGTAGCAGTTGTGTAAAGGGGAAACTCCATTCTATATTTGACCTCAAAGATGCGCTATTAATTTTTAAAGTTGCAGAGATATCATTAAATTTTGTTAAAGTGTACAATGCACAAAAACATAATTATGAATCTCTTTTTAATATATTGTCAGATAGTCAGATCAATTTCAACATTCTACTCCCAAAGTGAGCAGAACTAACAATAAAGATAGCAGCTATCCCCCCCCCCCCCCCCCAACACATGCACACCTCCTTTTCAATCTCTATCTCGCTGTTATCTCCCACCTACTCTAGGGAGGCTGAGGAAATTAAACCAGCCGATTCCTGGGGACAGTAATTAGAATGGTCAGTGGCTCAGAAAGAAGAAGAAGCTAGGGCTCATCACTCTAGAGGAGGTTGACTCTGTGTGTATCTAGGGATGTTAACCCCAGGCAACAGCTGCTGAAAATGACAATGTGGGGAGGGATGTTGGGGGGGGGGGGGGGGTAGATAAATATAAAAAGATTGCACAGACAGCTGTTGGTGACAGTTCCTTTGTTGTGGTATCAGTTGGAGGCTTCAGATATGTGGAATCCCTGAGGTAGAGGCAACTGAACTGATTAAAAGTAATTTTCTGTGGAGTTTTTAATGGTTTCAATTATTGAATAAGAAATGTATGGTGAATCTATAGAACTGGGTGTGGAACATTCAGAGTGTTACATACAGAATATCTTGATCGGCCAAAATAATCATTACTGTTTGTTTTTTAATTGCTTCCCGCCTCATTGAAATGTACCCTTGCTGATCAAGTTTTATTAGCAAAAAAAAAAAAAAAAATTATTTATTTTTTTAATATGGAGATTATTATTTTTTACCAGGTTTTAATTAGTTAACTTCAACTTTCAATTGAAAAATAAAATTCATCCCTCCCTCCTTGGTCTAGAAACCAGCAGGCAGCAATTCCAAACAGGCATTTTTTTTAAAAAAAGATATGGCCTTCTCCTGATAACCTAAGTCAATATATCACATGTAGATGCACATGTATTGATGCAGTCTATACATTTTCAATTGCAATAATCATGGTTTTCTCTTATTTGTCTTAAATTTTAAATCTTCAATTTTATGTATTTAGCAAATTTGCAACTAAATTTTTCAACACTCTAACTTTTTTAAACATATTAATATGCCATGATGAATTTTTAATTTTCTCAATCTCTGACTGATTCAGAAATAGATTCTAGTTGGGTATATATGGTGAAATCTACAGGCATATATGTATAATTGATGGGAACTCTGTGTCCTCAGAATGTCATGTACATAATCCTATTATTTCGGGCTGGCCTTTGCATGGGAAAAAACGATCAGCTTAATACATCAGATTTATGTTGATGTAATTGTATTATACTGTATGCTGAACTATGGCTTTTAAAATTAGGCCATGTTTTGTCACAGATCTTTCAGCAGGATACAGTTATAATTGGACCATTGTCTAAAATCAGAAATGTTTTTACAACTAATTACCCAAAACAGTAAAATGGAGGTTCTGAATTACATTTTGAAATGCAGACAATTTGTCTCCATTTAGAGCAAGTCTACCATTTCGATGTATAACTATTATAAGTGCACCTCTTCGTCCTAGCTTAAGCCAATTAAATACACAAAAGTCTGAATATTGACCACTAAAACTGGGGAGGGGGTAGGGACTTTATAAAAATCCTCTAAAATTACATGATCACCCTATGCAGATTTCTGATGACTTTGCAAATTCATTATGTAAATATGTAAAAGGACTACAACTATACATGCTATAAAGCTTTTTCATCTTCTGATGTAATTGATATTTGCAAAGATAAATTATTAAAGCTGTCAATAAAGCATGTTAAAAGAAAAAAAAAATGAGAATTACAATGTAAACCGATAATTCTCCCCCCAAATTACAGATCCGAGGCAAACATTTATAACCCAGTCCACATTTTAAGAGATGCATCCTAAGTATTGTGTCTGCAACAGATAGAAGCATTGATTGGAGGAATCCAGGGATTTATTTGTACAGTGTAAATGAATTTTGTATGCCGATTTGTTTTAAAGCCTGAAAGGCGACACATTTACCACTAAGGTCAATTTTTTTTTCTTCAAACGGAAAATTGATTTTTTTGGTGTGTTCTGTATTCTGTCTGCAACAAATGTTGTGTATTGCAAATTGACGGTAATAATTCTTACTGGGTATATTGAATTATATTTCAAAGGGGAAAAATTGATAATGTTTTTATCTGCAGTTTTATGCTACAATTGGACAGATGATAAAGTTGGCAGTGGAATAAGTATTGTATATATTATTTTAGAGAAAGGACTTCCGATCACGTAATTCACAGTCTCCACCAATTTTGAGGATTGCAGTTAATGATATTCTATTGTGTTCAAAGGCCAACGTTTTACTGTTAGATAAATAGTCACCTGGGGTTACCACCAGATCATATAGGGCCTTTTATAATATACCACTGGAAATCTGTGAATCTGTAATAAAAATATTAAGTCAAGTGTGTACTGTGTATAGCGGCAGTTGTTTGGACTAGAACCATTGTGGTGTTTATCATTCAATATTGTTCCGCTGAAGGATAAATGTACTTGAATATAAGGTGGGTTGAAACTGCATGGTCATGTTTCTGTTGTGGATGTTTTTCACTAGGTGGTATAGGACAACTCCATATTGTGTCGTATTATTCATCAAAATAAACATTGAAATCAAGTATAATTTTTAAAATAGTTTAATAGTTTCTTAATTTCCAAATATTAATATTTCTCACCTACTCACCTAACAGCATTATAGCGCCTGGCCAGTGGTTTAGAGCATTCACTACAAATCTGTAAGAAATTAGTTTGAATCATGCTTGTAAATATAGAATTTTTACCTTTCAAAAAAAATTTTAGAACATATTTTTTGGTCAAATATTGCCAAAATTAAAAAATCCAAAAGTGGCGAAAGAATTTTAATTACAATTAAGATGTACCTTAATCCACGTTAATATGGACAAATGTTCCATACCACCTTAATAGAAGTGGACAGGAGAAGCCTTCATTAGAAATATTCAAGATATTTTGAGGATGTAAACTAAACTGCTTCTCCACTTCTCTAAAGAGAGTTTCGTGGACATTAGTTTTCATGGGTTTTTTTCAATATTTTATTGGACTTAAAAATCTTAACATTCTTGAAAATTTTTTCGTTCTTTACTTATTTTTAAGTGCCTTGAACTTTTTGACATATTGTTCAGAAATTACTTGATTAGAGATAATCAGATTAGCCAGTCAGAACTAAACACCTGCAATATGTATTTATTAGCCAAGAATTGCTGCTAATTATCACTGTTAATGAAGACGAATGGATTCCCAGCTTGCTTTGTTCCCCAGAGTTGAAAGATGCTGAACAAACACTGGGTAATGAAATGCCTTCTGGTGATGTTGATTTGTGTATTGGGCAATAATTAACAGAGAGAGAGAGAGAGAGAGCGTTGTTGATTTGTGTATTGACATGTGTATTGAGGAAAAGAGAGCACTAGGCATTATTGAGAATTATGTTATGAATGAATTATCTCCTCGGCTTTACCCCATTGTTACTGGAGGATTTAAAATCATTTAGTGACGGCGTGGTTTAAATGCGTCTAACGGTAGAATTTTCACCCTTCATTGAGTCCCTTCTGTTTAGAGAACCCTTGTGTTATTTTCGCCTTGCCAATACACAAATTTTTTTTTTTATTTTTTTTTTGTTCCCGTTTGGTGAAGGGCTTTTATTCTTCCACTCTGTCTCTCGATCTCTACTATAGCGGTCTCTTTTTGTTGTTTAACGAACAAATTGAGCTTGAAATTGTCTGTTTGATTTTACCCATCGTGAATGACTTCTGAGCCAACTATTTTCGAACTGGGGGCAAGAATTGTGTCAATGAAAGCTATTTTTTTTCCTTCTGGAAACTGTGTCGAAGAGAAATTTTATTCCCGTGGAAGAAAAATATTTATAGAGGAGACATAATTGGAGTTGATCAGCATAAATTTCATGATAATTAAGGTAACTTTTGAATTAACATGTTCATTTTTTACATAATGACCATTTAATTAAATGAATAAGGGTTTGAAAATTTGAAATATCATGATTTTACAAGTGCATGGTTTTGAATGTTGAATCAACAGAGTATAATAATTGATTTATTTGTTTAAGTTATTAATGCAGTTAATAGAAATGGTAACAATCGTTGTAACCATGAAGGACCCAGTGTTTAGAGTGATGCTGCAAGCACTTTTCTTCTAGCTCAAAATATTTTCATTGATTAATTTAAAAGTACTATTCATATTTTACAATACTTATTGAATATAATGATCTGATAAATTATTCTTTTGAAAATGATGATAAAAGTGCATGAAGGGGTAGTTTTGAGAACATTTTGATATAAAATGTATATTAATGGGTCATTTTCAATGTTTTGATGATTGCTGGCCCCCACTTTCCCCCACCCCACTCGTACTCCCTAAAAAAAAAAAGGGAAGGGGGGTGGCTAGTCAGTAAATCATGCTATTATGTATACATATAATAATTGTTTTTTGTGAATCCACTTTACATTTAGTACATGCCAGTAACTGCATGAAGAAGATTATCTCTTTGTCTTTAATTAATCAATTCATTATAAAAAGGCCTCCTCAATATTATAAAGATGCTTAGATGCCTGTTAACTAACCCAGAAAGGTCCTGCTGAGAATTGGAAATTTATGTATTCTTGAGTTTCTCTAAAATTAGACCTCTTGTAATTTATTTGTGTTATCATTAAAACTCTGTCATGTTAAAGTTCGCACTTAAAACCATCCAGTTGCTGAAGATCAGAAAAAGAAAAGAAGCTGATGTGTAAAATGAAATAATTAATAGGAACTATTAATTGCTTGTGCTTGGTTATTTTAAGACCTATAATTTGTTATTTAAACAAAAAAAATTCCTGAAGCGTTTTATATTTACAACAAAGAATAAACTTCACAAGCCTGCATGCAAAACAAGTAGAAAAAACCCATACCCTCAATATTGTCTTATTACCAGCACTTGCCCCCCCCCCCCCCCCCCCCCCAACAAAAAAAACTTTAATGGTAAAATTTGAAGAAAAAAAAAATTGACAGAAATTAATCACTTTAGCAACTACATGTAGATTGTGTAGACACCTGAATTGGCTAACTTCCTCTCATTAAGTAAATACATGAGAATGAGAAAATTAACAGTAAATTAATTAGTGTTTAAAGTACAGTCATGAAGTGCTGAGGGTTTGTGCCATGCATTCGCATGCCCAAAATCGTTTAACAGAGTAAATCAGATGTGAAGCTCCTGAATGAACGCTTTACATGTCAGTTTGACAGTTGTCAAAATAAAACTCAACTCGTAAAAAAGAAAACATTTGATAGAACATGACCAGATCAGATTAAGGGAGATATTTTTTGTCTTTTCAAGTATATCAGGTATCGCATCTCTCTGCCAATCTCTGTTAGCCCATTGTGCGCAAATATGTAGCCCAAATTTCGAGGTGTCGCAATTAATATGGAATACCTATGTCCCTGTGACGTCAGCCAAGATAGCACGCAATTCGTCGGTTTTTTAAAACCCTTTTGGGTCAATAAGGCCAAATTCTGATCCAAATATAATTCCATTCAGTCTATTTAAATGCAGTCGCTGTGCAGGATTAAGTTTTACTTAAGGTTATATAATAGCCTTTCAAGTATTGTTTTAATGTTTAAAACACGCAATTTTAATTGCCCACATACAGTGGCGTTCAATAGAGACATATCAATCAAGTGTTTATATTGCTGCGTATTAATAAGGATGAGCCTCGACTGATAACAAAGATCTAGTTCTTTTAAACGTTTTGTATTGGAAGCCGGGCTGACTTGTATCGGCATGGGTCAGATGTTTCTGATCTTTCCGGGCGTTTTACAGATTTATCTAATGACTGCCTTTGTACAAGGAAATTGACAGTCTGCCAGAGTATAAGTCAATGATTTCATTTAATAGAGAACACCAAGGGTTGTTTTTTTTTTTCTTTTTCTTTCTTTCTTGCCCTCTTGGGGGGATTGTGAAGCCATCATTGTAATCGACGGAAAACTGAAACCTAGGAGGCCTTGTTAAGGCGAATTAAGTTTCCAAAAACGGAATCTGGAAGTTTCGGGAAAAAAACAGTTAGGCCGCTATTGATTGTATTAATATCGGATTCTTTGTCTCTCTTGTCAATACAAAGCATGCAATATCCCTGGACCTGATAGAATCTATGTTCATCATTATATTGTCTGGGCGAGACAGCAATCATATTCAGGAAATGTATCTGGAAATTGTCAGTTTATCTCGCACATAACGCCAGTCAGTTATGTATTTTTGACCCAACTTCAAGCATTTCATAACGGACCCCACAGGGTAGCATTGTTGAAGTAACTGTAACTGATGCATTTCTCAGGTAAGCTAGATGTAGAAACTAAAAAAGCTCAGATAATGAGAATGGAAATTAAGTCCTGGGTCAGACAGTATAATTTGGTTAACTGAGAATTTCAGTTCTTGCATTAAATTTTTGAAATCTTCAAGAATTGAAGGAGACTGGCTTGAAATATTTGATGGAGGTTTGTTTGCCTAATTGGTCTTCACCTGGTTTTTTTCTACTGTGTTAGAAGCATGGCCTCTAACTGTCAAACTAGATTCTTTTTAATGAACATTTGCAAATTGTAACACAATGAAAATGTGTTAGAATTGTGTGAATGCCAGATCTATCTCTCTCTCTCTCTCTCTCTCTCTCTCTCTCTCAATTAAATATACTTCGAGATGAATTTCTCCTGATGATAAAATTTATGAATGAATATCCATTCCTTTCAGCATTTCGTTCACACTTAGTGTCCTCTTTATCATCATGCAGGCACCTAAAAACCCCTCTGAACTCTGAAAAAAAATAATTATGATTTATAACCACCAGACCCCCCCAAATTTTTGAGGTTTAAAAGATTGATTACATCAGCTTATGTCTAACCGTGAGGTGCTGATACGTATTTATTAGGCTAACCATTTTTATTTGAACTTCGTAAAGAACTGGGATGAAAAGCTTTCTGCAAACAGGAAGTCGCTATTAACGTTTTAACACAGGAACAAGAAAGAAGATCATCACTCGCTGATATCTGTGTAATTCGGCTGATAGCAGGAATTGTTTGACTATAAGTCTTGTTCGTTTACACAAATTACCAGCAACTGTAGCTTGTTATGCTCAGGGAAGTTTACATTGTGTTGACAATGAAATGATGCAGACTGCTTTCTTAATCTCTGGCTGTACAGATAACAGGTTATTATTATACGCAGGTACTTGCAAACTGAGAATTGTGAAATCCTTGTATTATATCAATCTCTCTGTTATTCTTTAATTTCATTTAAAGAATTTTTTTTTTGAATGAATAGAAAATTTGAAATTATTTGGATTTGTTCTTATATATCTGTTTAAAGGTGTTAAATGTTTTTGTTGTGTAATGGTGGTATGAGGAGAACTGTTCTCTTATTAATTCAGTGATTTGAATGAAGATTATGTTTATTGGAAAAAAAGGTTTTGTTGAATATGCTGAATTTATTTTGGACTGTTGATCTATTTGATGTAATAGTGAATGCACAACAAGTTCGTGGACAGAGAAAGGGGGGGGGGGGGGGGGTGCATGGCTGGTGTTATTGAAAATAAACTAGGGAGATGATACTAGCTAGGAAAGCAAAATTGATATATTTGTTCATTTTTTTTTCAGTGTGAACTGTAGCCATGGAGCAACTGGAGAAGTTTCAGATCATCTTCAACAATCCGTCTGCCATCTACAATGCCGGTGACACAGTGTATGGGTATGGCTGGGCAGTGTTCAAGGAACCTCTACACGTACAGAGTAAGTACATGTGTACAGAGTAAGTACATGTGTACTAAGGTCGGGGAAATACAGTTTATGTACAGAGTAAGTACATGTGTACTAAGGTCACGGGGAAATACAGTTTATGTACAGAGTAAGTACATGTGTACTAAGGTCACGGGGAAATACAGTTTGTGTACAATGTGATTGTGGTGATCCAAAGTAAATTAGTACAATTTTTCAAGTGGATCGAGTGTCAAGATCAGTTTTTTCTGTGCATTATGGATGTAATTAATTCAGTGAACTGTACTAAGAGAGGGGAACATTTCATCAAAAGTCATTCATTCAGCTGTTTTCAATGTAAAGAGTCAAGGTCACAAAAAATCTTTGAATTAAGGAAGGTAAAAAAATCAATTCTATCATTTTCAGATGTCTCATTACAAAGAGTTTATATGCTAGGGTGATTGACCTAAAACATATGTATAAATGGAGGGGAAGGAATCAATTATGTCTGGTTCAGCTGTTTTGGGTTATCAAGGTCAAGGTCATTCAAACTTCTTTTATAATGGAGGTGTGATTAAGTTGTCTCAACTGTCAAGTTAATTCAAACAGAATTCTGACAATCAGACATCAACAAAATGTGCACTCTTAATGTAAATGAAGGGGAAGAAGTGAGGAGGGGAGGGGGATTATATTATAATTATGTTGTTGTTTTTCAAGTTTGACAAAGAGTTTGCCAAGGTCATTACTTTGTTTAAGAAGTAAAAGTAATGAATACCTGATATTTCTGTGTTTCCCTGTCATAACAACTAAGTGATGATTATCAGCTTTCTTTGATCCTAAGGAGAAATCTGATTGGGCCGTAAGCACCAAATTCTTAAACTCAAGGTCATTTTTCCTCTGCTTTGAATGCAAATTCATTTTTGTGGAAAAAGAACATAAGAACTTTGAATTGTGAAAAGAAAAAAATTGCTTGCCCCTGAAGCATCTGTTTATTGACATTGTTAGCAGAGATTTCTTTTTAGAAAATAATTTGCAGCTGCATTGTCCGTTCATTTAATTTAAAAAAAACATTTCAGATCTATGCAATAATGGACAAAGTGTACATACATGTGATTATATCTAACCAATAACTTTCAAAAGGAAAAGTAGTGGCAGTTCCTTTAGTACTTTTTGACCAGACGGTGTGTCATGGCCTTCACCCAAATCTTTAAACAAGCTCAAGGTCACAGAGAAAATCTCCTGTTATTGAAAATAAAATATGAGATAAAGATTGCCCTAATGACCCAAACAGTTATTTATTGGACTTTTGTTGACTCATATTGTATGTATTGTATGTATATTAATAATCCACTATTGGATTGGCTTTTGGTGACAGCTGTGTGTGTTGAAGTTATCCACTATAGCATTGACTTTTGTTGACAGCTGTATGTATGGAGGCCATTGGTGAGGCGCGCGTGGAGTGGATGAGTTCCAGTGACATCCAGGCGTCGGATGAAGATGTGTTCAACTACACAACAGTCCTTCCCATCAAAGGTAAGGTAAACCCCCTGAACCCCTGCCAACTCCAACTCCCACCCCTCCGCCCCAACTCCTTCATTTTAATGCTCCCTCAACCCCCAATCTTCAGCCCTGCCTCCTCAACCCCAGCCTCTCAATCCCAACCATCAGCTGCATTATTGTGTCGTTGTTAAGTTTGCCATCATACATTCATTCACTAATGAGCAAGATTAAAGAGCCATTTTCCTGTATGGCCCCACTATATTTATAAGCTCTAATAATGTGACCCCAAATCTACTGTGGAATCGTTTTTATTTGTTAGGGTCAATGTTTGTGAGTAGCTAACATTTTCCTGGTTCATCTGGGACATAATTTTCGTTGGTATTGTAATCAGGACAATTTTGATAAATATTAAAACAAATGATTGTGTATAGCTTCAAAGGGATGTAAATTCGTGGGCAAGGGTTACCCATGAAAACCACGGACATTGGTCCCCCACAAACAATGATAATTCCACAGTAATCGAACACACTTCATTTAACCAGTCTGCACATATACAGGGGTAATTACAATTTTGTTATTTTTTCAGGTGAGGACAAGAACAGTCAGGGTGCTATGTTACACGAGGGTTCTCACTACTTCCCATTCGAGTTCACGCTACCGTCTCATCTTCCATCGTCTTTCAAGGGTAAACACGGTCGTCTGCGATACTTTGTCCGGATGACGATCTGTACGTCGGGTGGCCCACATCCGACACGCACCAGTAAATTCGGAGTTCAGGGGTCACTTGATCTGAATGGGGAACCTAATGCCGCTGTAAGTACCTATCAATAGGTGAAGGTATAAGAATATTAAGTACTGAAGTGCTGCATAAACTTACGTCTGATTTTCTATGATATTAAGTATCTAAGATAAGTTATTATTAACCTTGCAGCTTTAAAATGAATCCCACTTTTCATTGTCGCAGCATAAAATGTATTCCATGGCTTAAGTTCTGTCAACAGTCAGTGTTAATCAAAGAATAACCACTCTATTAAATGACATTGAACTACTTTATCTTAATCAAATTCAAGTTGTGCGATTCTAGGCTTTTTCTTTCAATATGGTACAGACAGAAAAAATGTGCTAAGCAATATTCTTTTCCGAGGTACCTGGTAATTATACAAACTTATATTAAGGACTCTCTATGATAGAGATTGTAATTATGAAACTTAATATATATTTATTTTTTCAGCTTTCGGTAGAGAATGACACATTTGAGCCCCTGGGGTCCTGGTGCTGTGTATCAGGGACGGTGACCGCCAAGCTTCGCTTGGAGAAGAAGGGCTACACAGTGAAGGAGTCAGTTCCCGTGTGTGCCGAAATCAAAAACCTCAGCAGTCGACGCATCAGCTCAACGTCAGTCTCGTTGATACAGGTAATAAATATAGATTTTAATGATAATCAATGTTAATCATGTTATTTAGTTATAGATTAAAGATCTTGATTTTTAGAATGAAAAAAAAATTTTTAAATATTTTTCTTTCTTAATGTTGCAATGTTAGTCTTAAATGTTAATTAATACAGCAAGTGAATGTGAAATTGTAACAATATTTATGGTTAGCATTAAATTTAACACTGTAATTGGATTTGATGAGATTGCTTCCAAATAGCCTTAGCTAGTAAAAATTATTCATACATTGTGCAGTTTTTAGCTCTGATTATATTGTGCCTTAATTAAAATTCTTCTTATTAAAATAATTAGAAATTTCTCAAAGTTTTTGGCTTAGTTAGAGTTCAAGTGCTCCCTTAAAAAATATGAATGTTCACTCTAATAGTTTGATTGATTTAAAAAAGATTTAGATGTAACCATAATGTTGCCAAAAGTACACTGCTCTTATGTCTTCTTGTGATCAATCATTTCAAGATATGTGTTTTTAAATGTGTGTATTAAAGGGGCAATGCGAGTTGAATTCGTAACAAAGAGACCCACTTGACTTGTTCAACTCTTAGATACCTATTTATTATGTAACAGTTCAGCTAGATTTTGGAAGTAAGACACATTGCGCAATTACCAGTACAGGGGGCTATCACAATGGAGTTTTTATGTAGAATTTATGTTTTATGTTGATGGCATTGTTCTAGTTCTGAAAGAGGTTGTTGACTTTTTAATGTTATAGAACCATTTGGCACTGCCATGATAATGAAAGGAAAAGAGGGTTTGTTTTATAAATAGTCTGATCATTAACCAAGTTCTCCTTTGTGTTTCCTGAATGTTTATGTTGCAATAACTCTAAATTTTTATTGAAGGAAGAATTTGTTTCATACTAGCAGTTGAAAAGAACTCTTGAGTGCAGTTTTGAATGGTTAAAGGGAAGAAAATCCTTAAAGGAGAGTGATAAAAGAATTTTCTCAGAGGGTTTTCATACAAGTAGTTGAAATGAACCTTTGAGTGCAGTGTTCAATAGTTAAAGGGAAGGAAATTCTTAAAGTAGTCTGATAAAAGAATTTTCTCAGAAGATGGTTCAAAAAAGTAACTTAATTGTTGGATTATTGTAGATTGAGATTTTTATTATTTCTTTCAGTCTGCTATTTCTTTAAGGTCTTTCGATTGTCGTGTGACGTCATTGTGAGCAATCCGGAATATTTTACCGTTATCGGTTATAATAATAGTGTTATGTGGTGCATAGTTTTGCCAATATTTCTTGATTTATACTTGTGTTTAACACATTTTAAGCTATGTAAAGTGAAATGACACCAATGTTTAACAATTCATAGAGAGTAGTTTGAGTTGAAATCGCTGAATTCAATGAAAAACTGATAAAACCGTATATAGGCAAACTTGACAGAGACCACAATTCATAATTTTTTACCAGGCAAGGTAAACATTTCTTTGCAGATTTCGATAGGATATATAATGAATTACAAATGTACCAATTTTCAGTGAGATTGAACCATTATTTCAAAAGTTATAGACGTTTTATGTTGCTAAACTGTACTTATTCATGGTTGAAAAATCGTATCAAAATGCACTGTAAATGTGATAGCTTTCATACTGGCAATTTTAAATGGCCTTAAAATGTTAAAATACTTAAAATAAAGGATTGCGATTAATTTCTTTTAAAAATTGCTTTATTATATCGAAATTAGTTAAAATAAATGTAATGTTTGATAAGAGAGCAGTCGTTGCTATAACTGTCCTGATAGTGTACTTGTGTTAGCTCCTACAGCATGAACAAAATATTTGCAACATACCAATATTTAACTTTAATTTGATTGTTTGCATATTAATCATCAAATTTAAACAAAAATTACACAGATTAAACCATAAAAACATCGAGGGTGGAGAAACCTTAAGAGGTCCCACTGCTCAAAGGGATTTTCTCTCATGAAAAGAACTCAACAACTTAATCTCCTAATTTGTTTCCAATATGCAATGCATTTGTTGCACTTCTGACGAAGCAGTTGATGTTGCATTCATTGGTTTTCTTTTCTTAACAATAGTTTGAACATGTTTTCAAGGAGGTTGAGACTTCTAATGTATTCTAGCTTGCAATAGGGTCATTGATCAGTTAGTTTTGACCATAAAGAAAATTTGATATAGTTACTCATGTTACTGTACTTTGTATTTTATTTTGAGTTTTTTTTTTCAATTTTGAAATATATAGAATTTTATTTTTTTTAAAGATTTTAAACTATAGTTTTAATTTTTTTTGGTCTTTTGTAGAATGTGACCTACTATTCATACCGAGGCCGATTTTCCGAAACAACCAAACTGGTGACCATTCATAAAGGTGGGGTGGGGCCGCGGGGGAAACAGACGTGGCAAAAAGAGCTCCTCAGTATCCCCACCACCCCACCCTCCCATCTCCACGGCTGTAAAATTATAGATATTCAATACTGTATAGAGGTACGTAAACAGGCTGTAAATCATAGATATACTTTAATGTATAGAGGTACGAAACAGGCTGTAACATCATAGATATACTGTAATGTATAGAGGTACATATTAAACAGGCTGTAAAATCATAGATATACTTAATGTATAGAGGTATGTTAACAGGCTGTAAATCATAGATATACTTTAATGTATAGAGGTACGAAACAGGCTGTAAAACCATATAGTTATACTATAATGTATAGAGGTATGTTAACAGGCTGTAAATCATAGATATACAATAATGTATAGAGGTACGAAACAGGCTGTAAAACCATATAGTTATACTTTAAAGTATAGAGGTACATAAACAGACTGTACAATCATAGATATACTATACTGTATAGAGGTACGTAAACATGCTGTAAAATCATAGATATACAATACTGTATAGAGGTATGTTAACAGGCTGTAAATCATAGATATACAATAATGTATAGAGGTATGTTAACAGGCTGTAAAATCATAGATATAATTTAATGTATAAAGGTATGTAAACAGGCTGTAAAATCATAGATATACTTTAATGTATAAAAGTATGTTAACAGGCTGTAAATCATGGATATACTCTAATGTATAAAGGTATGTTAACAGGCTGTATTATCATGGATATACTATAATGTATAGAGGTATGTAAACAGGCTGTAAAATCATGGATATACTATAATGTATAAAGGTACATAAACAGGCTGTAAAATCATAGATATACAATACTGTTTAGAGGTACGTAAACAGGCTGTAAAATCATAGATATACAATACTGTATAGAGGTATGTTAACAGGCTGTTAAATCATGTGAAATGTTGTGTAGTGCTTTGTGTATCATATGTAATGTCTTACATACACGTTAATGACACTGTATAGATACACATGTATTACATGTAGTTGTGTAAAGGATACTCGGTTTATACGGTCATTGACTAAAGGGACACAACTCAATGATACTTTCATTACATGCTTTACATTGCTGGACTTTTTACTCATCATCAAAAGAGGAATATACAGCTGATCTAATAATATGTAGACTTTACTTACTCAATAGGGTTTAGGGAGACAACTCACTGAAACTTTTAATAAAGCAACATTGCTGGCATTTTTACATATAAATTAAATGATAAATATACAGTTTTGATATATCGTAAACTTAAGACATTAGGAAGGAGATTGACTCAAACTAAAAAAAATGTAATCCACTTAATTGCAAGAGTTTGTTTTCTTTTCATATTGCAGTTAGCTATCAAAAGAATAACCTCACTGGCATTTCTACATACGAATTAAATGATAAATATACAGATTTGATATTATAAAGACGTTATTAAGGGGATTTACTTTAACTAAGAAATGTAATCCATGTAATTGCATGAGTTCTTTTTATTGTTACAGTTGGCTATCAAGCCATCAGGGTTTGGTAGGAAGGTCAAGATCCCGGTGGACATCACAATTGGCACGGTGCCAATCCAAGAGCCCCAGACCCAGAAGACGTCCTACCACCCCCTCCCGTCCATAGTCAAGGATGACGTAATCCCCTTCCCGTTCTTTGAGCTCGGGAGAAGTCCTAGTCAGTTAATAAGTCAGTACATGCTTCCGACGGCCCCTCCCTGGGAAGAGGATGACGATATCCCATGATTCCTGTAATTTCCTGGTATTTTCAAAGATCTTGATATTTATAGAAATAAGAAATAAAATTCTATAAACACACACTGATGCTTAATCATAATGCATGTAAAAGGGTAATTTATATTAATATACAACTTTTTTATAAAAGATCTTGTTATTTATTTTAGTTTTTCAAATTAAATAAAAAGAAACATCTAAAAACTCATAGTGATGCTACATGGAGGTGATAATAGTGATCTAAAATATTTTTCTGTTCTGTTTTTATATAGTTTAAAAACCTAACATATAGTTCATGATTCAAATTGTATTTTGCAGATTAGAATTTTTTAATGCAGTGGCAAGACATCGATTATCCAAAGTAAGATCGTAACATCTGTATATCTATTGTGTTGCCTTGGAAACTTCAGGAGCTCTTAGAACTATCAGGGACCATGCAGTCATGATCAAATGCACAGTTATGTGATGCCATATTGAAAAACAGACAAATGGAAAGATGTCCATTTTTTTTTCGATTACTTACTTAAAATGTTTAGAAACTCAAAGGAGCAGGCTGATACTTGGATCTGATAACCTTGACATATTCATTGTACAAGTTAATTTGTACATTTGGTTATGTAAGTTATGTTGATTTTTTATCAAAATCATCGTTGTTCAAAAACATTGTTTTTCACTCCAAAAAATGTACAGAATTAATGTGTGATGATGAGGAAGGTTTTATATCCCAAATACAAGTGCTAAGTCCATGCTGTTTTTATTATACAATTATTTATTATGCTTGTACATGTATGTAAGATTATGCAACATTTGTTGATTTCAGCAATATTTGGGTTTGTCAATGTAAAAAAACACAAAATACTGATAAAACTTAGAGATGTAACAATCTGTTCCTTGCTCTGATATGTTTTTCATAACGTGTATTACGGTATTTTGTAATGAGTACATGTAACATTGAGAAATTGATTGTTCCGAGGGATTGTACATGTAGATAGACTTGGATAGGTGTGAGAGGCTTAATTAGTGTTAAAGTAACTTTAAAAAGTATTATTTATACCATATGCAACTTTCACCAAATTGTTAGTAAAGGCTTTAATAATTTGTGCATTACTTGATCATTTCAACACATGATTTATATAAAACATAATACCATAGAAATGTGATTAAAAAAGGTAAACAAGAAACACGTGTTACACAGAAACTGTCTTTAAGATAACATTTTAGTTTATGTTGAACCATTTGGTTTTGTTTATTTTTTGCAAAATACTTTTCACATTGTCAATGTATTTTGATAAGGTCACAAATTCACAACAAAATTATTCAAAATTTTTTATTAAGTGAAGTTTTTTTTTAAATGCAGAAATGTTTCCTCATTGCTTTGTATCAAATCTCGAAAGGCGACTTCATAATCTCAAGTATCCTGAAAATGAGGAAGACATGATTTTTTGCGTGCAAAGATTTATTTATTTTTGTATTCCTGTGGTATATACTGAGTATACACAAGCTATCAATTCCCAGATTAAAGTGCTAAATGCATAGACTGCAGATTTTAGTATTTCAAAATGGTTTTATATTTTATGTGGATTCTGTCCTACACTAGATAGATTTACAAACCATTCATGTGTTCACTGGGGAAAGAAGGTGAAATCTCAGAGCAAGAATTCTCAGTGCATCTCAAAATCAACATTTCATCAGCTGGTTCCTCTGATTTCATTTTAACACCCCCAACTTTTTGTTATAATCTTGAAATTATTTCCATAATGCAATTTTTACTTTTCATGTAATACCAAAGCAGATTTGTCATACAACTTCATATTGTTTTTCTCCATCCTACACATTTTATCAGAGCTAACCTGAAAAATTTACAGCTTTTTTAAGCTCATTAATTTTGTTGTAGATTTTATTTGTGGTTAGTAATATGACATGAGATTTTGGGGTTTTTTCTTTACATGTTGTTCAGTTTTTTAAAATCATCAAATCTTCATCACATAAAAACTTTTTATGTTTTGTTATTGTTCATAAAAAAAAACCCTGTTTTTATACTATTTTTTTATACCAATTGTCAAAAACCCTGAATATTTTGGTTGTATTTTTCTCTCCATCTTTAATTATATACATCAGTCACCACCATTTTGATGAGTTGTTTTACACAGAATGCAGGGTATGTTACTTACAAACTGAAACTGTACAATCAGATACGATCACCCAATATGCAAAAAAGTCATGTTTCTATGGAAACAGGATAGATGATACCACAGTATTATTTACAGTCTGATCAACAGAATTTGGGTTTACCCCAAAAATGCAATTTTAATTTTCCAAACAATGATATTGTTGGTCAAACAAGTACTTGTACATGTCTACGGTGTACATGTAATTAAGTGTAAAGTGTTTTACATTTATTACTGGTGTATTATGAAAAGATTTGCCATGCAAATGCTTTTTGAAATTAACCATTCACATGTTTTATTCCTGATTTTACAAATGCTATGTAAAAGCTTTATGGCTTTGGAGATGCAATTACATACCGGTATATAGGTGGGTTGAGTAAGGCAGTTTAATCCAAGATTTTGTAAAATGTAAATTCGCTGTTGAAAAACACATAGAGTAAATTTTTAATCAAGAAATAGTGTAAAGTGTAAATATTGAATGCAGAAACAGTGTAAAGTGTAAACTTGTTTCAAACACATGGTACCTGTCATGTGTAATATCATTTTTTGAAAAGAAAAAAAAAACTCAGCAAGATTTTACACGAACCAAAATTTCGCATGAATTAAGAAATGTGCGTTGAATTTGTAAAGTTACTCTAAAATGTCACTAAAACCTTTCTTAAGATTTAAATAAATGAAAATTACTTTGCTGTATTATAAATGCAATGTTGAATAGTATTTTTGTTCAATCCAAATCATATTCTTTTCATCAGAAATAATTCAAGTGTATTTTATATATTCCCCTTTTTCTCTCTATTTTCTGCCTTTACTTTTGCTATACAATGAAATTCAGGGCTTATGTTAACTGTAAAACCTTTATATTAACAATTTTGTCATTATTAAAATATGTTTACAAGTGCTCATTTTGTTATATTTTAATTTCTTTTTATTTTAGTTTGACAAATACATTGTACACACCGTTGATTCTGTTGTGATTTTGTTCATCCATTCAGTCCACTACATATGCTGGTACATGTATGTGTATGTTTTCTGTATGTTTGTATGTTTGATTTTGTATCTGTGTACGATACAGTACATGTGTTGATGAAATAATTAACAATTAAAGATAAAAGAAAATGCAATGTCTTGTGTGTTTGTCATGCGTTATATTGAGTCAGTTCAAAGTGTTACTGATTCTGAGACACCTCTTGGGAATTGTATAATATAGTCAAACTTCGTTATCTCGATCTAGATGGGCCTGTTTAGAAACTTCTAGATAACAGATTATTCGAGAAATCGATGGTAAACTACTTAAGAATATAAGTGGTTGGGACTTTCGAGATATCGAAGTTCAACTGTACAAGTACACATGATTCTACTAGGGATAAATTGAAATAGCATTTAGGCTAATGACAATTCCATTTCATTTTCTAACTTTAACTATGTTGCTACTTTGTGGTCATTTTAATTTGTTTTGGAAAATAGAATAATCTCAGTTTAAAAGCTAAATCTTGTAATATATAACGAACCAAGATCTATGACAAGATTTTTAAAAGGGGAATAACTCAATTTTTTTTTAAATCAAAACATTTGAGTTTTTCAGTGATTAAATTTTGTCTTTTTAAGTGAGCTCTTATGGTCTTTCGTTCTGGTAGTTGCTCTCTTTTAATAGTAAATTTTCTTTTGATATTTCCACTCTGTATAAAAACATGCCACCTATCAAATTCAGTAACTAATATGGTAACCAAAACATAGGGGTATTAATATATTTTATTCTTAACATGATGACTTTATGCCTGATGTCAGTGCACACAAAGATATACTAGTGCATGTGAATGAAATGTCCACTGAGAGTGGCTATTGTATACCCAGCTCTTGCTCTTTCTGTCCGATGATCGCTCTCTTTCATAGTGAATTCTCTGATTTTTTGCGCTCTGTGTAAAACACGTCTGATTGCCACCGATCAAATTCAGTAACTAACGCGGTAACCAAAACGTGACGGTGTATATACCCTACGTTATAACGTCACCCCTAACAACGGTACTGCATTGATACTGCAATATGGGCGATGTATCAACTAAATTAAATACTTACCTTTTTATAGCAGAATTAAATTATTATTCCGTGCAAAATCACCATATCAGTAATTATTTCATAAACATGCTTTTAAAAATATTCATTACACAAATATGGTCATCACATTAGTTTTGGCGGTATATTTCACTAAAGTGGGGCTATCTTTAAACAAGATAATTTTTACACAAAGCATCAAATCGAACGCTAATTTAAAAGGAAAAAATTCAAACGATTTCAAAACCCCTGATTTGTTCTGATTTGTTCATTGAAAAGTTATAGATTTGACATTATTTCAAAAGAGATTCCTAAACGTCATATTTATGTATGTTGCACTTACAATTCTGCTTCAAATGACATTTTGTTTATCGAATAGATGAGATTAAACAAACATTCAAACATATAAATATCTTGAGATGATCAGACTTTAAATCTTTATGTTTCAATCAAAATTCTGAACATTTTGTGTGAAATAATCAAATGAATGATGTGGAATACGTGTATATTTTTGCTGCAATGATCGTTATCTCCATACCCGCATGAATCACCAAAAATGTATTTTATTGTATAAATATCTAGCTACGTGTACTGAATATATATATAAGAGGATGGGAGGATTGCCCATTCTGTTTAGTTTATATATACATGTATTCACAGGCACCTGGCGTTATACATTTTTGTCATCATGAAAATACATTTAAATACCCTATACCTAAAAATATTGTATTTGGAATTTTTTTTTATAAATATCTTGACAAAATCAAATTTATAACGTCAGGTGCCTATTAATATGTTGGATATTTCGGATATATATATACCGGCAGTGCAGTAACATGTGTAGTCTGAGTCAGACTGTTTTTCCCAACTTTCGATATTTCATGTAATATTTTTTTATATAAAATAGATAGTAGACAGAAAATAGGCAGAGTGGCAGATAGATTCAACCTTAAGGTAAACGCATTTTCAAAGTTTCTTCTTAACGAATGCTTTAGATGTTTTAACGGAGGTTATAGAAATTTTGAATCTTTACTTTCACATTTGAATTGTAGAAACAACAAATACTTTTTAAGACTTTCAATAGACATAAAATTTTAAACATCATATTTACATTTTTTCCCCCTTAGTAATGTTGCATGAGCGACAGAGATATTTTTGGTAACCTCCGTTACGATTTTGTAAGTCCCTACATCCGATTTGATAAAAAAAAAAAGATCGATGGGTCAAAAGAAAAGGAATATTATATATAACATATGTATATGAATGACAATATTTAATGAATCTACGGCGTCCAGCGACCACGGATGGCTGTCAGGCATTTTGATGTTTGTTTGTTTTTTAATGTAAGTAGTAAAGTTCATACATGTATGTATCGGGTTTTTCCAAGGCTAAAAATAAAACACTAAAATCCCCAGCAATGGACTCTTCTATGGCAAAACAAAAGTAAGAAAAAACTTTGTTGAACAGAACACTTAATATATAGAAAACTGTATTTAGTCACAATTAGAGCAGGCAGCATTCATTTTTATTTCCGTAGGATGGCTGTTCGGAGCATATCTGAGTCAGTGTATGTAGGAATGTGTCTCAAAATGGGAACCCCACAACAGGTGGCTTCAAGGAGAGATATAGTGGACATAAAGGAGATGTTGGAAAACAACGAGATGATGAAAAATCCGTCCAGAGTGATGCTGAGTGGGAGTCACAGAGAAGGATTTAGATTGCATGGGTCAGACCAAGACACGATGTATTGGCGAAATGACCACCGAGTGATCTGGGACTTCTCTCAGGTACAGTTTTACAACACACAAGAAAACGCTGTTATTCTCTGTGACAGTTCTGAGAGTCCACCAGGATTTACTTTACTATGGTTACCAATGGAAAGAGCGATCAGTGAAGTGTTATCTGCTTGTGTAAGGATGCATGGAGGGCTCTATATATCAAGTTTAAAGTATAGAGAGGTCATGAAATCTCTTATCGGACTTAGTTCTAAAACAATCCATGGACCATGTAGTAGTGGATTATATGATGGTGTGTTAGAATACGATGAAGCCCATTGCTTTGTTAGTGATTTCTGGCCTCCTTCTGCCTACTCGTGGATAGACAGATGTCAATTATGGCCCCCATCTCATGTTGTCAATGACATCGTCAGAAATGGATGTCACTTCGTAGCAATTGGACACAAACTAGGATACCATCTAGACAACGAATGGAGAGTTTCATTTTCTCAGGCGGAATACAAACTTGTGTATTCGATGAATCCCACACAATTCTTAACGTATGGATTGTTGAAATTGTTCCTAAAGGAAATAATTAACAAAGGTTTGAGAGATGAGGATAAACTACTCTGCTCGTACCATATGAAAACGGCTGTTTTCTGGGCGATTCAACAAAATACACAACCTCACTGGCGTCCACAAAATATCCTGGGCGGTTTCTGGGTCTGCTTTAAACTTCTTCTTAAATGGGTGTACGAGGGAGTGTGTCCGAACTTTTTTATCCCAGAAAACAACATGTTTCTGAGCAATATCTATGGTGATGCACAGAAGACATTATTCACGCGACTATATAGATTGTATAAGACGGGCATAACATTACTGCTACACAGTCCCTCCATCAGTTCCTACATCACTAATGTTCTGTGTAATCCACGACTTGCAATTTGTACTGATGAACTCATTCTAATATCTGAAGTTGAAGTTGATAAAGATATTTTCGAAGAGATAGAGGCAAATCATTCAATATGCACATTGGACCTACATTTCTGTGAAAGATATCTACATACGGTAGAACAGTTGTTAAGTTTACCACTGACACAGTATCACATTGTCATGTTACAAAAACTTACAGCCGCCATATTTCAGAATACCGCATTTATGTTACACAACATGTACAGTTACACAGGTTCCAACAAACAGTTGTATATTCTAGACAAGCTATCCTGTCATATGCTGAAATTAACAGCTAAGTTTGGGTGTGTGTCTGACGTCTTATATATTGCAATGTATTATTACAAGACATTCAGATATAGGGAAGCATTATCTGTTATAGATTTAACAAAAGTTAAGTTAGCACGGCCATACCTGATGTATGCGGGTCATGTAGACAGAGAGAGATATACTGAGACTGTAGGAGGACAGTCCTTGTCTACAAAGATGAGACAGGCTGTGGCACATAATATATATCTTTACAATGACATCTTTTATATCAATGAATTAATGCCAGAACAACAGTCTAAT
Source organism: Magallana gigas (assembly GCF_902806645.1). NCBI lineage: Eukaryota > Metazoa > Mollusca > Bivalvia > Ostreida > Ostreidae > Magallana > Magallana gigas. The sequence goes on from NC_047563.1 coordinate 53,975,277, forward strand.
GAGCAAAACAATGAGCCTCTCTTGTGTATTCCACCCCTTGTACTGTTGTATATGCTAGAGTTTTTGTGCTCTAGACATGTCGATACATTAAGAGCACAGAGAGCTTTAGATGATCTACGGGTCCTAGTCCACCATGATCAGGGACAGTTCATACCTGTATTTTTCAGACACATCCCCTGGGAGATCCTGGGGATTTGTCAACAGATATCAGGGAACCTCCATGCTGCCCTATACTCATACCAACAGTCACTCAGACAATATCCATTCAGTAAAATACAAACTGCTACCAGACAGAGAATTCAGAATCTCCATTTATGAAATTACTGACAAGCATGTATGAAAGTATTGCCTATCACATACACACTGACATTGACAATAGTGTTTGTTCTGTCTGATGTGTAGGGGAGGGGCTGCCCTTTTGATGTGTATAACTATGAAGATGTGTGTATATTACATTAAAACTTTATACTAAGTATCCCAATTTTTAAATAAAAATTCATTATTACAATATGTACATGTCATGATTATTTTCAAATTTCAAATTAAACACAATTAATCAAATGAATGTCTCAATTTCAAGTACAGTAAGCTGCCTACTTTATTTCTCTATAAGTTTACAAGTATTGGTCAGGTGCGTCTATCAGCCTTGAATGTATGTCTCTGCCCAGTTTGTTCTTAATATTCTCTTTTTTTGTTATACATGCATATATTCAAGACAATAAGTTGAGCATCTTTTTTAAAACAAAGTGATGCACTATCAAATGCAATTTTTAAATCAATTCTTAAAGTGTACCATAAAATGATCAACTATCAACTGCAATTTGATGATAAATATATGCCGTGAGCCAAAAAAATAATGATTAATTAAGAACATGAAATATATTCCAATGTTTTCATAAGTTATGAGTTATGAAAAATGTACAAAATTTAAAAAAAAAGTTTACGATTTTATCTCACTTTTAATGCTTCTCTTGACTGGATTGGATTTTTGATGCGTTTTGCATTTATACCAATATATTTGCATATCAATTGTTCTTGCCCACTGTAAGCCCGTATGGAGGAGCTGCACTAATTTAAGTAATATTTGCATATGCATTGTTCTTTCCCACTGTAAGTCCATACGGAGGAACTGCGATTATTTTTCTATAATCGCAATTGCTCCGTGTGTATACTATGACGTCATAAAGGTGTGACGTCGTATACTTTTCAATGACGTTTTAGATTTAAAGCACTATACGATACATGATGAGTTTTTCTCTAACTCCATAAAATTGATGTATTTTTAATATTAAAACCTGTCTTATAATGATATTTTACAAGAATTACTGTTATAACATATCATTGATTCTGTTAACAAATCTATGTGAATTAAAAAGATACATTACAGTCTGAATGATTAATTTTGATGCAATAGCTTAAAGTCAGATCTAGGCTAATGCAGGGTATTTGCGAGTGGTAAAATGCAAATATAAGTAATAAACAACGATTATTTAGTGTACATGGCCTTATGAATAGCAACTGCTCTGCTGGCATATTTTCCATAATGCGCTAGCGCGCATCATGGAATATGCCAGCAGAGCAATTGCTATTCATAACGCCATGTTCACTAAATAACGTTGTTTATTTCTTGCATTGTTCTTTCCCACTGTAAGTCCATAGGGAGGAACTGCAATTATTTTTCTATAATCGCAATTGCTCTGTCTTTATATTATGACGTCATACAAGTGTGACGTCATACACTTAAACCACTATACGATACATCATGTGTTTTTTTTCCAACTCCATAAAATTGATGTTTTTTTTTAAATATTTTAAAAAACATGTCTTATGATAACATTTTAAAGGAATTACTGTTATAACATATCATTGATTCCGTTAACAAATATATGTGAATTAAAAAGATACATTACAGTCTGAATGTTTATTTGTGATGCAAATTGCTAAATGTCAAGGTCTAGACTAATACAGGGTGGTGGTAAAATGCAAATATAAGTAATAAACAACGATTATTTAGTGAACATGGCGTTATGAATAGCAATTGCTCTGTTGGCATATTTTCAATGATGCGCTAGCGCGCATCATTGAATATGCCAACAGAGCAATTGCTATTCATAACGCCATGTTCACTAAATAACGTTGTTTATTTCTTAAATAGTTTACGCTTGTCCCACCTTGTGTGTATTTAAAATTAATTGATCATTTCAACTTTATTATCTGATTTTTCTTAAGTCACTGTAAGTTTTGACCAATCGATAAACGCGGGGGAGTGTAGATTTCAGTCTAGCTGTTTCCATTTAAACAATAAAGTGCTTTCTTTGGTGATATATTCGAGATGAAGGTAGCGATATTGCAGAAAAAAATCATAAGCCGCGTTAACATCTTTCTTTTAAGTAAATAATAAATTAATTATGAAAAGTTAGTAAAATTCACTAAATTACTGTTTATGTACAAAAGTACATTAGCCAAAAGAAACAGCCAAATCGTTTCCTGTGAGATCTGACATCACCATGATCATTTCGTGCAGTCCGTGACTTTTCCTAGGTCGCTTAAGGCTTCGACCAATCGATAAACAGGAGATGTCAATTTCAGTCCTGTCAGTTTCTTGACAGTTTCAGCCGCTGTAGATTTCGACCAATCAATAAAAGGGCCGTGTAGATTTCAGTCTGATATAGTGCTATGAATTAACTATAAGTTTCTGTATAAGACATTGAGGAAATAATACTTGGTAAATGTAATTATAGAGCTATGGATGAACTGTAAGTTTCAGTAAGAAATAGTGGGAATCATACTCGGTAGATATAAATATATTCGTATGCCGATTAGATCGCAGACTGCTCGAAAAAATCACGATGATGTCGGACAACTTCCCATTGGGGACGGTTTGGCTGTTTCTTTTAGCTAACGTACTTATGTACATTGACAGTGGTTAAGTTGATTTAATTTAATTCATACAATCAGTTTATTAATTTGTTGTTTCTTTGATGATCACTGCAGAAAAAAATTACATAACCCGCTCATGCGGGTTATGTATTTTTTCTGCGATGTTGCCACCTCCATATCCCGCATAAATCACCAAAAGAAAGCATTTTATCATTTGAATATATAATTCAATATTTTCTACTCTATTTCTAAGAAAACATATCGTGATGTATAGCTCTGTAGAAACTGACAGGACTGAAATCTACATGATTCAGATATAACAAGTTTATAGATTGGTCAACACATTCAGCAACCTAAGAAAAATCACAGACTGCATGCATGAAATAATCATAATGATGTCAAACTCAAATTCCCATTAAAGAAGACTTGACTACTTCTTTAATCAAACGAACTGTTGAACATTTACTTTAAAAAAGTTACTTTAACATGAATTTGTTAAAAAAGAAAGATATAAATAACGCGGGTTATGCATTTTTCTGCAAGGGTGGCTACCTTCATAACCCGCATGAATCATCAATGAAGCATTTTATTGTTTTAAATATACGCATTCTAAACTACTGTTAGATGCGCATCGTTTATAGCTCTGTAAATGACTACTTTGATATTAAATATAGTGGATAAAATATTAATTTAACCTTTACGTACATCGCTCATTGATGCACATGTACCTTCTTTAAGAGCACGAACTCCACAGACTTGGATGGATTGACATTGGACTTGCAACTTGACTGTAGTGCTTTACCATGGTAACTTTAACATAAATGGGAAATTGACCATTTCTTACTATGTGTGACATTTTAATCGAATATGATAATAATTCACGTACTTATTATGGATAATTAATTCAATAATTTATGATAAATGCAAATTTAAACGGCAAAATTCTTTCTACAGTACTTAATTTTGTGCGGACATGCAAACAAGGTATGTTATTTATTCTTCAATGCAGGATTGCTATATAGTTACCTGGCTTCATTCCCCGAATATGTATTTCCGCTGTTCATATGCAAATTGCAAGAGCCATGACGCACAAACAACTTATTTCACAAAAATAAAAAAAAATAAAAAATTAATCAAATACATGTAATTGATCGAATATTTACAATATTTCCACATAACATTAACATTCGTAAAAAGGTCAAAGGGACATAAATCTGGTTCAAACATAGATAGGATGTACGTTAATTTTAATCGTTTAGCTTAACACAAATTAAATACAATTTTCTCCCTTCCAGATATAATCATATTAGCGCAAAAAAAATGAAAAATGCAGCAAGCGTGATTTAAAAAAAAAAGGAATAAATAAATAAATGAAATTAACTTAAAAATTAATATATTATCCCGATTTCTTCCCATTAAACTGACAATATTAAGAGATATTCAGAGACGCTCTAGATCTATATCAGTGATGCAGGTTTTTGACTACAGCCACCAATTATTGCCTCTAATTCCATGTTTAAGCAATCGTAAAAAAAAGTGCGTTGCTTAGATCTGATGACATATATATAAATGTGAAGGCCTATATATAGAGTAAATGGTGAAAGTATATTTACCCAGCGAGGCGTCAAAGATTTCTTTTTGCATGGTAACTTTTATTTACACCAGCATAGAATACCAGATTTAGTTTCCTGAAAAAAGTATTTATACACCCCCCCCCCCAAAAAAAAAAAACAACAACAACAACAAACCACACAAAACAAAAGACAAAAACAAAAAAAACAGACTTTCACTTCCACCAACAATGCTACCTGATTACATTAATGCCTATTTAACATGCAAAGCAATATATTTTGAATAAAAAATAAATACACAATACATGTATATCTAATTCTATGAAAATTAGGAAGACCACACTTCATTTCATATCTTCACATAATAAAAACACCCTTCAATTGCATTGCAGCGCACCGAGCAGGCTGACGCCAGGTTTATTTTTCAAACACATAAACGAGCCATTGGACAAGGCATTAATATTGAGTAACAAAAAATTACAATATGTGCATCCGTAATACTATGGTATAACATGATTTAAGCCTCCTCCGCCGCCCAGGAAAAACCATAGATAAAAAACAACCAGATGTTTTGAAAATACTATGGAAACCTGTGTATCCGCGGCCAAATGCGGAGTCAGCAAACATGCGAGTGGCGGAACCTCACTCTTTGAATAAATTATAGAAATAGGAAATATAAAATACACCTATATATATATATATATATATATATATATATATATATATATATATATATATATATATATATATATATATATATATATATATATATATATATATATATATATATATATATATATAGTTAAAAAACAAAACAAAGAACACGACTTGCTCGGGACGGCGTGCGCTAGAAAGTGAACCTTACTGACAACCCATGAATCAATTCGAACACATACACTCAATACTGAAATTTCATTGGCTAAATACTCCATAACAAGGTAAACTTAGTAACCCCACACTTTCGTAATTGTTTACATGTCGTCAGGACAATTATTTTTCGCTATACTTCGTCACGCGAAAAAATTCTAATATTCGTACCTGCCTTACCCGAATAAATTCATGTACGAGTTAACCAAACCTGTGTCAAAAAATCGATAATTTTTTTTTTCGCCAAATACAAACAGGTTTTATGCCTGTAATTATTGGCATGGAAAAAGACGCGAGCTTTGACTCTATGCGTCTCGGATCTTTACGATGTTGAAATAGAGTACATACTAATAGCTGGGGGAATTCGTATTTTCATTTTGGGTGTGGTGCAGTGACTTATTTTTTTGGAAGCCAAATTTTGAGTGAAAATCTGTGAAAAGTTTTGTCATATTCTTGCACTATGGCGAGAGTACCTACAAGAAGAAGGGCATAAAGGTAAACAAACATAATATTTGTGTTAGTAGGACTGTTAGTAATGCTATTGCGAAATCATTTTTGTTGTTGTTAGAACTGATGAACAGTAACTATTAAAGCTGCAGACCATAGGCTCAAATCTAGTGAACACATGAAGCCATTCATGAATTCAGATATTTTTGATATTATATTGAATAGTTATATATATCCTCTTCACCGTGTAAATACTCTTGTTATGCATGAACAATGACCTTGTTTCAGCAACGGGCTGAAGCGATGGAACTGATATAGCCTCTATCTGTACATGTATATTATAAACCATGTATATTATAAACCATGCATGTATATTATAAACCATGTATATTACAAAGCTACGTGTACTACATGTACTATAGACAGTGTTTTGTGCTTATAGTTTAGTAATAACATCAGCTGAACAATTATATTACAATATGTAGTTAAAATTCAATCAATTAAATAAATGTAGACAAGGAATTTTAAACTTTGGTGTGTTAAGTTTAGATATAACCTAAGCTAGCCAATCTTCATATTTCAAAATTGTTGGTAACATGAAATGTTATATGCAAATTATTACAATGTTTACGTGAAATGGAGACACACAGCAATTGACACACAAAAGAATGTGTACATGTACATTTCAGATGTATATGCCACTGCAACCATATAATCATGTGTGTCTGGATTGTTCCCGACTGCCTAAGGGTCAGAACATTGTCAATACACTGAACAATGCTTGCAATATTATTCAGACTGTGTGTATTAGATTTTAAGAGGTTCTCTTTGTTGACAGTGAATTGATGGTGAATTCACACCTTGAAAACTGATCAGCCATTCTATTGTAAATATTTACATCCTGTGAACTGGCCAGAGCTAACATTATTTTAGAATCCACATTTAAAGGAATATTATTGAGTTGATGATAAATAGACTGTTTTTTGCCACTCTTTTGCATTTGTTTCTCAATATTTCATGATTATATATTGTTATAAAATGGTTTAACGGTACTTAGTTGAGAGAAAATAGGCAAAATGGCAGATAAATCTGACCCCTTATTCTGAGCCTCAAGCAATGTTGAATGGTACAAAGAATGTTAAATAGTATAGTGTAGCTTCCACTCTTTCCCTCCACCTGTCATTTTACATTTATATCTACCTTTGAGACCTCCGTTCATACCAGTAATAGATAATTTATAAGTAAATAAGTTCTTAATAATCATTTGAAATAATTAATCTTGCAAGCAGATCCAATAACATGGAAGTCATTTTCGAAACCATTAGAACAGAAGCAAAATCAAGACCAGAAACGATATATAAAGATATCTGCTTGCATGGGGCCATGGAAATTGAAAAATAAAATTACGAAATAATTTTGATTGTTATTAGTCATTCATTGAGGTTCTAACAGGTTTTAGTTTTAATATGTGAACCCATTTGTTTACATTGACTGGAAGGGCCACTGACTGAGTACAAAAAGAGTTTTGATAATGAGAGATTTGGGTCCCATATTAAAATTAAAACCTGTTAGAACCACAATGAATGACTTAATATACTATGGTTGTCATAAATACATTCGTACAGCAAGTTTTAAGTATTTAAGTTTTTTATTGTTATATTTTTTTAAGTTGGAAAATATAAGCATTAAATGTAGATCAAGTACTTCATTTACTAAGTATTGCAAGTGCATCCATCATGTCCATGTAGTTGTATGTTTTAAAGCGTTGAGTGCTACAGGTACTGTATAAATTAATGCATGGCCCTTGTTTATTGACAAAAATACTATGAGTGTTTTACATTTGTAAAAGTTGTATCGATTTAGAGTCCACATCCTTCCCTTCTTCCTCTTCTACTCTCCTTGTGCAAAATATGATTAATAACAAGATAAGTCAATCTCTCTCTCTCTCTCTCTCTCTCTCTCTCTCTCTCTCTCTCTCTCTCATATCACTTAATTCTTTGTGTTGAAATCCATCAGACATGTAGACATTAGCATATTTAGTTATGCTCCTTTGCGGAGTGTGTCGACTGCTCTGTTCTTGCTTGCCAGATTATGGGAGAGTTAGAATTTGCTAGAGACTCTAGCTGACATTTCATGGTTAAATTAAAATTGCTGATCCGGGACAGGGACAGTCCAGAAATCTGATGAGACTGCAATCAATAACAAAATCCAGTGCTCTTTTGACTAAAGTAGCGATAAACACTCTCCTTTATGGCATTGTGTGGGGAAAGAATGACATTTCATATCAAGTGTCAGCATTGTGAATATGAATTTTCAAATAGGCATATGCACATTAGGATACCCAGATGGATTTTTGCATTTGTGCACAATTAGAATGATATGCTTATGAAATGTTATCATTGCATTTTGTTTATTTTAGATGTACATGCATATAACATAGGAGTTCAAAAAGTTTGCGTATAACCCAATAAAATAGAATAAATGCGGCCATTCAATTTTAAATAGGTTATGAATTTTTTAAATTGAAAAATAAAAGTTTACAACATGTCTGAAAGTATTTTCGATAATCCAGTTTTGTATAGAGCTACAGTGCACTTAAGAATTCCTGTTCTCAAAAATGAATATGCATATAAACATTCATGCATATATACAAACATGTTGTTTGTTCCTAGCTTATGATCAAATTTAAAACATGTCGATAATGATGAATTATGTTTTTGTTGTTGTTGTTGATGATGATGATGATGATGATGATGATGATGATGATGATGATGATGATTTGTTGTAGGGGACCCGGCTCTGATCAACGTGACCCAGATAAATGATAACTACCCAGGGTATCCCCAGGATCAACCTGGTATGTATTAACCAGCGACATATATAAATTACAAAGTCTCAAAGTATAAATGTGTATGCGGGACATTGTTCTGGCTCTTTGTGATGTCTATAATATTATCATACTAATTACATGTACGTGTGTAATAGTGTGATATTTGATACCCTTTTATCTAGAGCTTTGTGGTTCGTATGGGTGTGGAGGTACATGTAACAAACATTGCAGAATGGGTACTTTCTGTTGCAAGAGTGAATTTTGTGTGCAGTTCTTGATATCTTCATTATCAGAATGAATCAGCAATCAAAGAAATAAAAGCATTTCACTGTGAATATTTACGTTTCTCTTTGAATCTGTTCAAATTTATTCATATCGTATAGAGCGAGCAAAATTTAGGGTAAAGTGTAAAGTAAAACTTCATATAATGATTTAAACACAATTCATTAATTGACAAATCTGTCACCATGCATCCAACGCTGATAAAAATTACAGTCGAACAAAAGAAGTTTTAAACAGTAGAAAGAATGGTTATTTTCAAAATAACAGTATGCAAAAATTGTATACTGGTATTTAGAGCTGCAGCAGTATTGGGTATGTCAGTTGCATTATAAACACAATCAGATTACTAAAGGAAAAGACAAGAAAACGCTCGGAGGAGGTAAATACATGTATAATTATATATATCAGCCTAAACAAGAAAAGAAAGCTAATTATTGTTTTGTTTATGAATATCATTGCTATAAAATAATGTGTTGAATGTGATAAAGAAAGAGGAAATAATAAGACTTTATAAAAGATCTTGATATTTATTTTTAGTATTTCAAATTAAATAAAAAGAAACCTCTAAAAACTCATAGTGATGCTACATGTAGGTGATAATAGTGATCTAAAATATCTTCTGTTCTGTTTTTATCTAGTTAAAAAACCTAACAGATAGTTCATGACTCAAATTGTATTTTGCAGATTAGAATTTTTTAATGCAGTGGCAAGACATCGATTAAGATCGTAACAGTTATGCACAGCTATGTGATGCCATATTGAAAAACAGACAAATGGAAAGATGTCCATTTTTTTCGATTATTTACTTGAAATGTTTAGACTCAAAGGAGCAGGCTGATACTTGGATCTGATAACCTTGACATATTCATTGTACAAGTTAATTTGACATTTGGTTATGTTCGTTATGTTGATTTTTTATCAAAATCATTGTTGTTCAAAAACATTGTTTTTCACTCCAAAAAATGTACAGAATTAATGTGTGATGATGAGGAAGGTTTTATATCCCAAATACAAGTGCTAAGTCCATGCCATTTTAAGAATGATTATTATAGAATTATTTATTATGCTTGTACATGTATGTAAGAATATGCAACATTTTTTTGTTGATTTCAGCAAAATTTGGGTTTGTCAATGTAAAAAAACACTAAAGACTGATAAAACTTAGAGATGTAAAAATCTGTTCTTTGCTCTGATATGTGTTTCATAACGTGTATTACGGTATTTTGTAATGAGTACATGTAACATTTAGAAATTGATTGTTACGAGGGATTGTACATGTAGATAGAATTGATTAGGTGTGAGAGACTTAATTAGTGTTAAAATAACTTTAAAAAGTATTATATATACCATATGCAACTTTCAACAAATTGTTAGTAAAGGCTTTAATGATTTGTGCATTACTTGATCATTTCAACACATGATTTATATAAAACATAATACCATAGAAATGTGACTAAGAAAGGTAAACAAGAGACACGTGATACACAGAAACTGTCTTTAAGATAACATTTTAGGTTGTGTTGTACCATTTTGTTTTGTTTATTTTTTGCAAAATACTTTTCACATTGTCAATGTATTTTGATATTAAAGGTCACAAATTCACAACAAAATTATTCAAAAAATTTTATTAAGTGAAGTTTTTTTTTTTAAATGCAGAAATGTTTCCTCATTGCTTTGTATCAAATCTCAAAAGGCGACTTCGTAATCTCAAATATCCTGAAAATGAGGAAGACATGATTTTTTGCGTGCAAAGATTGATTTATTTTTGTATTCCTGTGGTATATACTGAGTATACACAAGCAATCAATTCCCAGATTAAAGTGCTAAATGCATAGACTGTAGATTTTAGTATTTTAAAATGGTTTTATATTTTATGTGGATTCTGTCCTAGATTAGATCGATTTACAAGAGAAGGTGAAATCTCAGAGCAAGAATTCTCAGTGCATCCCAAAATCAACATTTCATCAGCTGGTTCCTCTGATTTCATTTTAACACCCCCCTCAACTTTTTGTTATAATCTTGAAATAATTTCCATAATGCAATGTTTACTTTTCATGTAATACCAAAGCAGATTTGTCATACAACTTCATATTGTTTTTCTCCATCCAACACATTTTATCAGAGCTAACCTGAAAAATTTACAGCTTTTTTAAGCTCATAAATTTTGTTGTAGATTTTATTTGTGGTTAGTAATATAACATGAGATTTTGGGGTTTTTTCTTTACATGTTGTTCAGTTTTTTAAAATCATCAAATCTTCATCACATAAAAACTTTTTATGTTTTGTTATTGTTCATAAAAACCCCTGTTTTTATACTATTTTTTTATACCAATTGTCAAAAACCCTGAATATTTTGGTTGTATTTTTCTCTCCATCTTTAACTATATACATTAGTCACCACCATTTTGATGAGTTGTTTTACACAGAATGCAGGGTATGTTACTTACAAACTGAATTTGTACAATCAGATACGATCACCCAATATGCAAAAAAGTCATGTTTCTATGGAAACAGAAAAGATGATACCACAGTGACAGTATTATTTACAGTCTGATCAACAGAATTTTGGTTTACCCCAAAAATGCAATTTTAATTTTCCAAACAATGATATTGTTGGTCAAACAAGTACTTGTACATGTCTACGGTGTACATGTAATTAAGTGTAAAGTGTTTTACATTTATTACTGGTGCATTATGAAAAGATTTGCCATGCAAATGCTTTTTGAAATTAACCATTTACATGTTTTATTCCTGATTTTACAAATGCTATATAAAAGCTTTATGGCTTTGGAGATGCAATTGTATACCGGTATATAGGTGGGTTGAGTAAAGCAGTTTAATCCAATATTTTGTAAAATGTAAATTTGCTGTTGAAAATCACATAGAGTAAATTTTTAATCAAGAAATAGTGTAAAGTGTAAATATTGACTGCAGAAACAGTGTAAAGTGTAAACTTGTTTCAAACACATGGTACCTGTCATGTGTAATATCATTTTGGGAAAAGAAAAAATTTTTTTTACACGAACCAAAATTTCGCATGAATTAAGAAATGTGCGTTGAATTTGTGAAGTTACTCTAAAATGTCACTAAAACCTTTCTTAAGATTTAAATAAATGAAAATTACTTTGCTGCATTATAAATGCAATGTTGAATAGTATTTTTGTTCAATCCAAATCATATTCTTTTCATCAGAAATAATTCATGTGTATTTTATATATTTCCCTTTTTCTCTCTTATTTTCTACCTTTACTTTTGCTATACAATGAAATTCAGGGCTTATGTTTACTGTAAAACCTTTATATTAACAACTTTGTCATTTTTAAAATATGTTTACAAGTGCTCATTTTGTTATATTTTAATTTCTTTTTATTTTAGTTTGACAAATACATTGTACACACCGTTGATTCTGTTGTAATTTTGTTCATCCATTCAGTCCACTACATATGCTGGTACATGTATGTGTATGTTTTCTGTATGTTTGTTTGTTTGATTTTGTATCTGTGTACGATACGGTACATGTGTTGATGAAATAATTAACAATTAAAGATAAAAGAAAATGCAATGTCTTGTGTGTTTGTCATGCGTTATATTGAGTCAGTTCAAAGTGTTACTGATTCTGAGACACCTCTTGGGAATTGTATAATATAGTCAAACTTCGTTATCTCGATCTAGATGGGCCTGTTTAGAAACTTCTAGATAACAGATTATTCGAGAAATCGATGGTAAACTACTTAAGAATATAAGTGGTTGGGACTTTCGAGATATCGAAGTTTAACTGTACAAGTACACATAATTCTACTAGGGATAAATTGAAATAGCATTTAGGCTAATGACAATTCCATTTCGCGGCTATGTTAAGGCTGCCCGATTAATTTCACAGCGATATGTAGAAAGTCACTTGTCTGTACTTCATAAGATATGACGTCATAGTTAACTTTGACGTCACGATCTGCATTCCTTTCGATCGTTCTTAGGGAATGTATCGTAACGTAATAAATGATATTCATTGTGCATAATAAAACCGCTTCATTCCTTTACATAGACACTGTTGTAAATACTAGTGATACTAAATTTAATATCACCGATATGGAGTATTAAAAAAATCAACAGTTTTAAAGCTTCGTAATAGGTAACTAACTTTCATAAACTAATTGTTTTGAGACCCCCCCCCCTGCTACGTGTAATTTAATGAATGGTGATATGTATGTGCATATAAAAAACGGCTTGGCACAAGTGAAAGATAAAAACAATCTTAGTATATTTTACGTGAAATCGGGAGAGAAAATAAGTACCACTGTGAATCTTGCTGGGGGAAACCTACCGATTGACCCGATTTTGTGTAAATCGAGCCTAAAAGGTAAAAATGTGCCTAATTTTGATGGCGGTGCGAAATGTTTTGACAATATTTCAAATAAACGAAATATTTATATGAACCCCCTGCAAGAACTGCAAAATACATTACTTATCGAAGGATTTTTCATAAAAATATTTTTGATTTAATGTCATTATTCACTTGTGGCGATGCGATTTTTATAGATTATTTACCGTGTTCGAATACACCCGTCACGTGCTTAAGAAAAATATATGACGTCACAAAAATACATCAAATATAGTGTTGGATGCCACTGTTAACTTATCTAATAAAAGTTTAAAGAAACTCACTCGGTTAAAGCATTTTTCGATAATTAAAATAGTATCATTTATCGATATATATTTAGCTTCGGACAGCCTTAACATAGCCGCGTTCATTTTCTAAATTTAACTATGTTGCTACTTTGTGGTTATTTTGTTTTGGAAAATATAATAATCTCAGTTTAAAAGCTAACACTTGTAATATATAACGAACCAAGATCTATGGCAAGATTTTGAAAAGGGGAATAACTCAATTTTTTTTTAAATCAAAACATTTGATTTTTTCAGTGATTTTAAGTAAGCTCTTATGGTGTTTCGCTCTGATATTTGCTCTCTTTTAATAGTAAATTTTCTTTTGATATTTCCACTCTGTATAAAAACATGCCACCCATCAAATTCAATAACTAATATGGTAACCAAAACATAGGGGTATTAATATATTTTATTCTTAACATGATGACTTTATGCCTGATGTCAGAGCACACAAAGATATACTAGTGCATGTGAATGAAATGTCCACTGAGAGTGGCTATTGTTTATCCAGCTCTTGCTCTTTCTGTCCGATGATCGCTCTCTTTTCATAGTGAATTCTCTGATTTGTTGCGCTCTGTGTAAAAACACGTCTGATTGCCACCGATCAAATTCAGTAACTAACGCGGTAACCAAAACGTGACGGTGCATATACCCTACGTTATAACGTAACCCCTAACAACGGTACTGCATTGATTCTGCAATATGGGCGATGTATCAACTAAATTAAATACTTACCTTTTTATAGCAGAATTAAATTATTATTCCGTGCAAAATCACCATATCAGTAATTATTTCATAAACATGCTTTTAAAAAAATTCATTACACAGATATGGTCATCACATTAGTTTTGGCGGTATATTTCACTAAAGTGCGGCTATCTTTAAACAAGATAACTTTTACACAAAGCATCAAATCGAACGCTAATTTAAAAGGAAAAAATTCAAACGATTTCAAAACCCCTGATTTGTTCTGATTTGTTCATTGAAAAGTTATAGGTTTGACATTATTTCAAAAGAGATTCCTAAACGTCATATTTATGTATGTTGCACTTACAATTCTGCTTCAAATGACATTTTGTTTATCGAATAGATGAGATTAAACAAACATTCAAACATATAAATATCTTGAGATGATCTGACTTTAAATTTTTATGTTTCAATCAAAATTCTATTTATTATGCTTGTACATGTATGTAAGAATATGCAACATTTGTTGATTTCAGCAAAATTTGGGTTTGTCAATGTAAAAAAACACTAAAGACTGATAAAACTTAGAGATGTAGCAATCTGTTCCTTGCTCTGATAGGTTTTTCATAACGTGTATTCTGGTATTTTGTAATGGGTACATGTAACATTTAGAAATTGATTGTTCCGAGGGATTGTACATGTAGATAGACTTGGATAGGTGTGAGAGGCTTAATTATTGTTAAAATAACTTTAAAAAGTATTATATATACCATATGCAACTTTCACCAAATTGTTAGTAAAGGCTTTAATGATTTGTGCATTACTTGATCATTTCAACACATGATTTATATAAAACATAATACCATAGAAATGTGACTAAGAAAGGTAAACAAGAGACACGTGATACACAGAAACTGTCTTTAAGATAACATTTTAGTTTATGTTGAACCATTTTGTTTTGTTTATTTTTTGCAAATACTTTTCACATTGTCAATGTATTTTAATAAGGTCACAAATTCACAACAAAATTATTCAAAAAATTTTATTAAGTGAAGTTTTTTTTAAATGCAGAAATGTTTCCTCATTGCTTTGTATCAATTCTCAAAAGGCGACTTCATAATCTCAAGTATCCTGAAAATGAGGAAGACATGATTTTTTGCGTGCAAAGATTGATTTATTTTTGTATTCCTGTGGTATGTACTGAGTATACACAAGCAATCAATTCCCAGATTAAAGTGCTAAATGCATAGACTGTAGATTTTAGTATTTTAAAATGGTTTTTATATTTTATGTGGATTCTGTCCTAGACTAGATCGATTTACAAACCATTCATGTGTTCACTGGGGAAAGAAGGTGAAATCTCAGAGCAAGAATTCTCAATGCATCCCAAAATCAACATTTCATCAGCTGGTTCCTCTGATTTCATTTTAACACCCCCCCCCATCCCCCCCCCCACCCCCAACTTTTTGTTATAATCTTGAAATTATTTCCATAATGCAATTTTTACTTTTCATGTAATACCAAAGCAGATTTGTCATACAACTTCATATTGTTTTTCTCCATCCAACACATTTTATCAGAGCTAACCTGAAAAATTTACAGCTTTTTTAAGCTCATAAATTTTGTTGTAGATTTTATTTGTGGTTAGTAATATGACATGAGATTTTGGGTTTTTTTTCTTTACATGTTGTTCAGTTTTTAAAATCATCAAATCTTCATCACATAAAAACTTTTTATGTTTTGTTATTGTTCATGAAAAAACCCTGTTTTTATACTATTTTTTTATACCAATTGTCAAAAACCCTGAATATTTTGGTTGTATTTTTCTCTCCATCTTTAATTATATACATCAGTCACCACCATTTTGATGAGTTGTTTTACACAGAATGCAGGGTATGTTACTTACAAACTGAAACTGAACAATCAGATACGATCACCCAATATGCAAAAAAGTCATGTTTCTATGGAAACAGAATAGATGATACCACAGTATTATTTACAGTCTGATCAACAGAATTTTGGTTTACCCCAAAAATGCAATTTTAATTTTCCAAACAATGATATTATTGGTCAAACAAGTACTTGTACATGTCTACGGTGTACATGTAATTAAGTGTAAAGTGTTTTACATTTATTACTGGTGTATTATGAAAAGATTTGCCATGCAAATGCTTTTTGAAATTAACCATTTACATGTTTTATTCCTGATTTTACAAATGCTATGTAAAAGCTTTATGGCTTTGGAGATGCAATTATATACCGGTATATAGGTGGGTTGAGTAAAGCAGTTTAATCCAATATGTTGTAAAATGTAAATTCGCTGTTGAAAAACATATAGAGAAAATTTTTAATCAAGAAATAGAGTAAAGTGTAAATATTGAATGCAGAAACAGTGTAAAGTGTAAACTTGTTTCAAACACATGGTACCTGTCATGTGTAATATCATTTTCGAAAAGAAAAAAAAAACTCAGCAAGATTTTACAGGAACCAAAATTTCGCATGAATTAAGAAATGTGCGTTGAATTTGTAAAGTTACTCTAAAATGTCACTAAAACCTTTCTTAAGATTTAAATAAATGAAAATTACTTTGCTGCATTATAAATGCAATGTTGAATAGTATTTTTGTTCAATCCAAATCATACTCTTTTCATCAGAAATAATTCATGTGTATTTTATATATTTCCCTTTTTCTGCCTTTACTTTTGCTATACATTGATATTCAGGGCTTATGTTAACTGTAAAACCTTATATTAACAATTTTGTCATTTTTAAAATACGTTTACAAGTGCTCATTTTGTTATATTTTAATTTCTTTTTATTTTAGTTTGACAAATACATTGTACACACCGTTGATTCTGTTGTGATTTTGTTCATCCATTTAGTCCACCACATATGCTGGTACATGTATGTGTATGTTTTCTGTACGTTTGTATGTTTGATTTTGTATCTGTGTACGATACAGTACATGTGTTGATGAAATAATTAACAATTAAAGATAAAAGAAATGCAATGTCTTGTGTGTTTGTCATGCGTTATATTGAGTCAGTTCAAAGTGTTACTGATTCTGAGACACCTCTTGGGAATTGTATAGTATAGTCAAACTTTGTTATCTCGAACTATATGGGACTGTTTAAAAACTTCTATACAGAGTATTCGAGATGTCGAAGGTTAAATACTTAAAAAAAATTAGTGGTTGGGATTTGTAATTAACTTCGACATATCCATATTTTTCGAGATATCAAAGTTCAACTGTACATGAACTCATATTTCTACTAGGGATAAATTGAAATAGAGACCAACATTTAGGTTATAAAATGACAATTTCATTTCAATTTCTGACTATAACTATGTTACTACTTTGTGGTCATTTTGTTTAGGGAAATAAACAATCTGAGTTTAAAGGCTAAAGCTTGTGAAATATAATGAACCAAGATCTATGGCAAGATTTTGAAAAGGTGAATAATTCAATTATTTTTTTAATTGAAATATTTTAGTTATTCCGTGAGCAACTTTTGTGTTTTTAGGCAAACCCTTGTGCTATATCGTTCTAATATTTGCTTTCTTTTTATACTAAATTTTTTTTCGATATTTCCACTCTGTATAATTACATGCCACATATCAAATTCAGTTACTAACGCGGTAACCAAAACATTGGGGTATTAATACTATATTTTATTCTTAACTTGACGATTTTATGCCTGATGTCAGTGCACACATAGATATACTTTATATATAGTGCATGTGAATAAAATGTCCACTGAGGGTGGCAATGGTATCCAGGTTCATCTCAGTGTCACATTCTTGCTCAAAAATAATTTTCCTATCACTATCATAAGGAAGGAGTGATACTGGACTCTTTTCCAATTACACATACAATATCAACCTTGAATCTCCAGGAGCAAATAAAAAAATTAAGGATAACTAAAGAGATATTCAGAGAAATAACATTTATTTTCGAGCAAATCATTCTTACACACATCAAAAGTGTACAATGTCTTTTACACCAGAAAAACCCCACAGAGGTGATATTTGATTCCCCTGCTCAAAAATGCAGCATACATTACTAAATATGGCAGTGTTAATATGTTGTCAATAGTAAATGGTTTAATATATATATATATATATATATATATATATATATATATATATATATATATATATATATATATATATATATATATATATATATATATATATATATATATATATATATATATATATATATATATATATATATATATATATATATATATATATATATATATATATATATATATATCAGGCTTGGGGCGAATTACATTGTAAAGTAATGCATTACATTACCATTACTTCATGAATTTGGGCATTAAATTACCATTACCATTACTTGATTTCTTGAAGTAATGCATTACATTACCATTACATGAGTAAAGTAATGCATTACCATTACCATTACTTTTTTTTTTTAAAGTAAAGCTAATAAAGAGTTTTTGCAAATGTTTCAAATATACAACACTCTTTAACATATCTATACAGCTTCATGCTCAGTATCAGGTTCAAATTCAATGAATAAACAAGAGTCATTCTTTATTTGCTCAATATATAATCATACTGTGGCAATATGAACAACATATTACATAAGTAAAATGATATTTATAGACATTTGGCATGATACAATATCAGATATGATATAGAGACACAGGATAACATGCGTAACAAAAAACAATTAATGAAATAATGTTGAGGTTTTTTTTATAACAATAGATTGTTTTCATACTTAGGTTATCCTGGGGGCATAGTGTGTTGTTGACACATTTCTTATTGAAGTGCAAACTAATTGGAGTAAATTGTTTAAATGATTAAAAACTCTTAATAACAACACTCTTAAAAATGTTATGAAATTGTGCTGTTATCTTTAGTAGTATAAACAATTCAAAAATGAATTTTAAAAAAACCTTTTTTTAATAAAACATGTACAATTAAAACATTTTTTTTCTTAATTAGAATTATTTCTTTCTTCTTTAAAAATAAATTTCAACTATTCATTTATTCATCACATTTTTTAAAGTGAACATGCATAAATATGCATAGTAATGCAAAGTAATGCCAGCATTACACTAGATTTTGGAAAGTAATGCATTACATTAGCATTACTTGTAATGCTAATTTTGAGGCATTACACATTACTAGCATTACTTTGAAAACATGTAATGCATTGCAATGCATTACCATTACATTTAGCATTACCCCAAGCCTGATATATATATATATATATATATATATATATATATATATATATATATATATATATATATATATATATATATATATATATATATATATATATATATATATATATATATATATATATATGAATCAAATCTGATAGAAGGCCCCCACACAAAAGAAACTTATTTTGTATGTACAGTCATATCCTATCTGTACATTTTACAAAAAAATCACCCCAATTTCTGTTTACAAATATAAAATCGGAAATAGGTACATTAAAACCAGCCTATTTTTGACTCTGAGAGGAAACAGAGCTGTATGTACACGGTACATAGTTTATATATCATGATTAATAAGTCAATATGACATAAATTCCACATATAAACTGTATATATATAATATACAAAAAATTAAATTTCTATCATAGAAATGTCTGTATTGTTTTACAATGCCGTGTAGTCCTGCTATCTATCTAGAATTGTCTATGTGTCTACAATTATCCACAATGGTATTATAGCTGACCAAAAAATAAAGGGTCAAGATTCTGCTCTAAGGTACTTGTTATATGTTGTACACTACCTTGTAGTGTAGTGACTACACTCTATAGACACCCATACTGTAGACCCCACTTTCAATTTGCTGCCGAAGCCGGTGCATAACCAATAACCAATAATAAATCTTGCATCAATTTTTGAGTATTAAAAATTTATAATGTTACATTATTACGGTACTATGACTACAACTGCACATGTACTTTGTTAAATCCAGTACAATCTGAATGATGAAAATAGTCATTCATTTGCTCTTTTCATGCATGACTGAAGGAGACAAAAGATGGCTGTTGCTGTAGAACACAAAGTACAGAGTGAGAGAATGAAGCAGAGAGAGAGAGAGAGAGAGAGAGAGAGTGAGAGAGAGAGAGAGAGAGAGAAACTGGTTATATATTTTGTCATAACAAAAATACATGTAATTACCCTAAACCTAATAATATTGTATGTTGTATTTATTTTTATATATCTTGACAAAATTAAATTTATAACGTCAAGTGACTGTGAATATATTGGATATTTCGGATATATACATGAAGTCTGAGTCGGACTGTTTTCTCCTACTTTTTGCATTTGTTTTTCGATATTTCATTGTAATATTTTTTTTATATAAATTACTAGTAGTTAGTAGACAGAAAAAAAGCAAATTAATTGGCAGATAGATTCAACATTAAACAATGATTTATTGTACAGTATTTCCTTCACTCATCCGCTGAACGCCTCATCTTACATTTATATCTACATTTATATCTACCTCTGCGACTTAGATAAGTATTATACTGCTTTTTATATTTGAAAAAAAATGTTTTTAATGTAAGTAGTAAAGTTCATACATGTATGTATGGGAATTTTCCAAGGCTAAAAATAAAACACTAAAATCCCCAGCAATGGACTCTTCTATGGCAAAACAAAAGTAAGAAAAACTTTGTTGAACAGAACACTTAATATATTGAAGACTGTATTTTGTCGCAATTAGAACAGACAACATTCATTCTCATTTCCGTAGGATGGCTGTTCGGAGCATATCTGAGTCAGTGTACGTAGGAATGTGTCTCAAAATGGGAACCCCACAACAGGTGGCCTCAAGGAGAGATATAGTGGACATAAAGGAGATGTTGAAAAACAACGAGATGACGAAAAACACGTACTCAGTGATGTTGAGTGGGAGTCAAAGAGAAGGATTCAGATTGCTTGAATCAGACATAGACACAATGCATTGGCCAAATGACCACCGAGTGTGCTGGGACTTCTCTCAGGTACAGTTTTACATCACACAAGAAGACGCTGTTATTCTCTGTGACAGTTCCGAGAGTCCACCAGGATTCACTTTACTATGGTTACCATTGGAAAGAGCGAACAGAAAAGTGATGTCAGCGTGTGTAAGGATGCATGGAGGGTTCTATATATCAAGTTCAAAGTACAGAGAGATCATGAGATCTTTTTTTTTCACTGGTTCTACAATCCACGGACCATGTAGCAGTGGATTATTTGGTGGTAAATTAGAATACGACAACGCCGATTGCTTTGTCAGTGATTTCTGGCCTCCTTCTGCCTCCTCGTGGATATACAGGTGTCAATTGTGGCCCCCACCTCATGTTGTCAATGACATCGTCAGAAATGGATGTCACTTTGTAGCAATTGGACACAAACTAGGAAATCATCTAGACAACGAATGGAGAGTTTCATTTTCTCAGGCGGAATACAAACTTGTGTGTTCAATGAACCACACACAATTCTTATCGTATGGATTGCTGAAATTGTTCCTAAAGGAAATAATTAACAAAGGTTTGAGAGATGAGGATAAACTACTCTGCTCGTATCATATGAAAACGACTGTTTTCTGGGCGATTCAACAAAATACACAAACTCACTGGCATCCACAAAATATCCTGGGCGGTTTCTGGGTCTGCTTTAAACTTCTTCTTAAATGGGTGTACGAGGGAGTGTGTCCGAACTTTTTTCTCCCAGAAAACAACATGTTTCTGAGCAATATCTATGGTGAAGCACAGAAGACATTATTCACAAGACTATATAGATTGTATAAGACGGGCACAACATTACTGCTACACAGTCCCTCCATCAGTTCCTACATCACTAATATTCTGTGTAATCCACGACTTGCA
Organism: Magallana gigas; assembly: GCF_902806645.1. NCBI lineage: Eukaryota > Metazoa > Mollusca > Bivalvia > Ostreida > Ostreidae > Magallana > Magallana gigas. Next base: position 53,997,385 of record NC_047563.1, read on the forward strand.
GTTTGTACTGATGAACTCATTCTGATATCTGAAGTTAAACTTGATAAAGATATTTTCGGAGAGATATATGAACATGATTCAATAGACACGTTGGACATACATATATGTGAAAAATATCTACATACGGTAGAACAGTTGTTAAGTTTACCGCTGTCACAGTATCACATTGTCATGTTACAAAAACTTACAACCACCATATTTCAGTGTTCTGCGTTTATTTTACACAATATGTGCAGTTACACAGGTTCCAACAAACAGTTGTATATTGTAGACAAACTGTCCCATCATATGCTGAAAATAACAGCTAAGTTTGGGTATGTGTCTGACTTCTTGTATATTGCAATGTATTATTTCAAGACATTTAGATATAGGGAAGCATTATCTGTTATAGATTTAACAAAGGTTAAGTTAGCACGGCCATACCTGATGTATCAGAGACATGTAGACAGAGAGAGATATACTGAGACTGTAGGAGGACAGTCCTTGTCTACAAAGATGAGACAGGCTGTGGCAAATAATATCGGTCTTTACAATAAAATCTTTTATATCAATGAATTAATGCAAGAACAACAGTCTAGTAAACAGAACAGTTGGCCGAAGTTACAGATCCCACCTTTGATACTATTGCACATGTTAGACTTTTTGTGCTCTAGATATGTTGACACGATTAGAGCACAGAGAGCTCTAGATGATTTACAGGTCCTCGTCCACCATGATCAGGGGGAGTTAATACCTGTATACATCAGAGACATCTCCTGGGAGATCCTGGGGATCTGTCAACAGATCACAGGGAACCTCCAGGCTGCCCTGTACTCATACCAACAGTCACTCAGACAATATCCATACCATAAAATACAAACTGCTACCAGACAGAGAATTCAGAATCTCCATTTATGAAATTACTGACAAGGATGTATGAAAGTATTGCATGTCATTGACATTGACAATAGTGTTTGTTCTGTTTGGTGTGTAGGGAGGGGCTGCCCTTTTGATTTGTATAACCATGAAGATGTGTGTATATTACATTAAAACTTTATACTCAGTATCCCAATTTTTAAATAAAAATTCATGATTACAATATGTACATGTCATGTTTATTTTTAAATTACAAAATAAACACAATGAAATGAATGTCTATGCAATTTTAAGTACAGTAAGCTGCCTAATTTATTGTTCTATAAGTTTACAAGTATTGGTCAGGTGCATCTATTAACCTTGAATGTATGCTTCTTCCCAGTTTGTTCTTGATATTCTCTTTTTTTTCTTATATATATTCAAGACCATAAGATGAGCATCTTTTAAGTAATGCACTATCAAATGCAATTTTTAATCAATTCTTACAGCGTACCTTAAAATGATCAACTATCAACTGCAATTTGAAGTGAATATATGTCGCAAGCAAAAAACCAAAAAAAAAAAAAACGATTAATTAAGAACATAAACTAAATTCCAACGTTTTCATAAGTTATTGTAAATTTGGCGTTCTTGGTATTATATTCTCGAGATTTGATCGCTGCAAAATAGTAGAATCGCGGAATAAAATACTTGCGTAAAACAAGGAATATATATATTAGTTATGAGAAATCCAGGTATATATATATATATATATATATATATATATATATATATATATATATATATATATATATATATATATATATATATATATATATATATATTCTGCGATTCTACTGTTTTGCAGCAATCAAAGCGCGAGAATATAATATCACGAACGCTAAATTTTATCATTGTTTCGCCTGTCCGAAATTTCAAAATCCGCAATGTGTGCTTCTCGCGATTTTACATAATTCAAAAATAAGTTTTCAGTTTACGAAAAGATGCTGTTGCTGAGCTTTCTAGCGGTGAATCAGTTCGTCGCCCCAAACGAAAAACGAGGAAGTCGTCCTCGGCAAGGCCACACAGTTCCGCCGACAGTCTTATGTCGTATAAGTTGATGACCTCCTGCCACCATACATCTCAGATGGTTTCGGTTGCTGCACATGTTCACGAAGCTTATGCAATTAAGTTTTTGAAGGGTCTTTGACACAGTAGACAAGTGTATACGTTGATGCACTCGCAGATGTTGGAGATGAGTTTTCATACAAATTTACACAGGTTGATCTCGTAACAGTTTCTGGGGAGTTTCCAGAGTGATGAGGGATCTATGTCGTCGAAGATCAAACGAAAAGTAATGCCAGCATTACACTAGATTTTGGAAAGTAATGCATAACATTAGCATTACTTGTAATGCTAATTTTGAGGCATTACACATTACTAGCATTACTTTGAAAACATGTAATGCATTGCAATGCATTACCATTACATTTAGCATTACCCCAAGCCTGATATATATATATATATATATATATATATATATATATATATATATATATATATATATATATATATATATATATATATATATATATATATATATATGAATCAAATCTGATAGAAGGCCCCCACACAAAAGAAACTTATTTTGTATGTACAGTCATATCCTATCTGTACATTTTACAAAAAAATCACCCCAATTTCTGTTTACAAATATAAAATCGGAAATAGGTACATTAAAACCAGCCTATTTTTGACTCTGAGAGGAAACAGAGCTGTATGTACACGGTACATAGTTTATATATCATGATTAATAAGTCAATATGACATAAATTCCACATATAAACTGTATATATATAATATACAAAAAATTAAATTTCTATCATAGAAATGTCTGTATTGTTTTACAATGCCGTGTAGTCCTGCTATCTATCTAGAATTGTCTATGTGTCTACAATTATCCACAATGGTATTATAGCTGACCAAAAAATAAAGGGTCAAGATTCTGCTCTAAGGTACTTGTTATATGTTGTACACTACCTTGTAGTGTAGTGACTACACTCTATAGACACCCATACTGTAGACCCCACTTTCAATTTGCTGCCGAAGCCGGTGCATAACCAATAACCAATAATAAATCTTGCATCAATTTTTGAGTATTAAAAATTTATAATGTTACATTATTACGGTACTATGACTACAACTGCACATGTACTTTGTTAAATCCAGTACAATCTGAATGATGAAAATAGTCATTCATTTGCTCTTTTCATGCATGACTGAAGGAGACAAAAGATGGCTGTTGCTGTAGAACACAAAGTACAGAGTGAGAGAATGAAGCAGAGAGAGAGAGAGAGAGTGAGAGAGAGTGAGAGAGAGAGAGAAACTGGTTATATATTTTGTCATAACAAAAATACATGTAATTACCCTAAACCTAATAATATTGTATGTTGTATTTATTTTTATATATCTTGACAAAATTAAATTTATAACGTCAAGTGACTGTGAATATATTGGATATTTCGGATATATACATGAAGTCTGAGTCGGACTGTTTTCTCCTACTTTTTGCATTTGTTTTTCGATATTTCATTGTAATATTTTTTTTATATAAATTACTAGTAGTTAGTAGACAGAAAAAAAGCAAATTAATTGGCAGATAGATTCAACATTAAACAATGATTTATTGTACAGTATTTCCTTCACTCATCCGCTGAACGCCTCATCTTACATTTATATCTACATTTATATCTACCTCTGCGACTTAGATAAATATTATACTGCTTTTTATATTTGAAAAAAAATGTTTTTAATGTAAGTAGTAAAGTTCATACATGTATGTATGGGAATTTTCCAAGGCTAAAAATAAAACACTAAAATCCCCAGCAATGGACTCTTCTATGGCAAAACAAAAGTAAGAAAAACTTTGTTGAACAGAACACTTAATATATTGAAGACTGTATTTTGTCGCAATTAGAACAGACAACATTCATTCTCATTTCCGTAGGATGGCTGTTCGGAGCATATCTGAGTCAGTGTACGTAGGAATGTGTCTCAAAATGGGAACCCCACAACAGGTGGCCTCAAGGAGAGATATAGTGGACATAAAGGAGATGTTGAAAAACAACAAGATGACGAAAAACACGTACTCAGTGATGTTGAGTGGGAGTCAAAGAGAAGGATTCAGATTGCTTGAATCAGACATAGACACAATGCATTGGCCAAATGACCACCGAGTGTGCTGGGACTTCTCTCAGGTACAGTTTTACATCACACAAGAAGACGCTGTTATTCTCTGTGACAGTTCCGAGAGTCCACCAGGATTCACTTTACTATGGTTACCATTGGAAAGAGCGAACAGAAAAGTGATGTCAGCGTGTGTAAGGATGCATGGAGGGTTCTATATATCAAGTTCAAAGTACAGAGAGATCATGAGATCTTTTTTTTTCACTGGTTCTACAATCCACGGACCATGTAGCAGTGGATTATTTGGTGGTAAATTAGAATACGACAACGCCGATTGCTTTGTCAGTGATTTCTGGCCTCCTTCTGCCTCCTCGTGGATATACAGGTGTCAATTGTGGCCCCCACCTCATGTTGTCAATGACATCGTCAGAAATGGATGTCACTTTGTAGCAATTGGACACAAACTAGGAAATCATCTAGACAACGAATGGAGAGTTTCATTTTCTCAGGCGGAATACAAACTTGTGTGTTCAATGAACCACACACAATTCTTATCGTATGGATTGCTGAAATTGTTCCTAAAGGAAATAATTAACAAAGGTTTGAGAGATGAGGATAAACTACTCTGCTCGTATCATATGAAAACGACTGTTTTCTGGGCGATTCAACAAAATACACAAACTCACTGGCATCCACAAAATATCCTGGGCGGTTTCTGGGTCTGCTTTAAACTTCTTCTTAAATGGGTGTACGAGGGAGTGTGTCCGAACTTTTTTCTCCCAGAAAACAACATGTTTCTGAGCAATATCTATGGTGAAGCACAGAAGACATTATTCACAAGACTATATAGATTGTATAAGACGGGCACAACATTACTGCTACACAGTCCCTCCATCAGTTCCTACATCACTAATATTCTGTGTAATCCACGACTTGCAGTTTGTACTGATGAACTCATTCTGATATCTGAAGTTAAACTTGATAAAGATATTTTCGGAGAGATATATGAACATGATTCAATAGACACATTGGACATACATATATGTGAAAAATATCTACATACGGTAGAACAGTTGTTAAGTTTACCGCTGTCACAGTATCACATTGTCATGTTACAAAAACTTACAACCACCATATTTCAGTGTTCTGCGTTTATTTTACACAATATGTGCAGTTACACAGGTTCCAACAAACAGTTGTATATTGTAGACAAACTATCCCATCATATGCTGAAAATAACAGCTAAGTTTGGGTATGTGTCTGACTTCTTGTATATTGCAATGTATTATTTCAAGACATTTAGATATAGGGAAGCATTATCTGTTATAGATTTAACAAAAGTTAAGTTAGCACGGCCATACCTGATGTATCAGAGACATGTAGACAGAGAGAGATATACTGAGACTGTAGGAGGACAGTCCTTGTCTACAAAGATGAGACAGGCTGTGGCAAATAATATCGGTCTTTACAATAAAATCTTTTATATCAATGAATTAATGCAAGAACAACAGTCTAGTAAACAGAACAGTTGGCCGAAGTTACAGATCCCACCTTTGATACTATTGCACATGTTAGACTTTTTGTGCTCTAGATATGTTGACACGATTAGAGCACAGAGAGCTCTAGATGATTTACAGGTCCTCGTCCACCATGATCAGGGGGAGTTAATACCTGTATACATCAGAGACATCTCCTGGGAGATCCTGGGGATCTGTCAACAGATCACAGGGAACCTCCAGGCTGCCCTGTACTCATACCAACAGTCACTCAGACAATATCCATACCATAAAATACAAACTGCTACCAGACAGAGAATTCAGAATCTCCATTTATGAAATTACTGACAAGCATGTATGAAAGTATTGCATGTCATATACAAATTGACATTGACAATAGTGTTTGTTCTGTTTGGTGTGTAGGGAGGGGCTGCCCTTTTGATTTGTATAACCATGAAGATGTGTGTATATTACATTAAAACTTTATACTCAGTATCCCAATTTTTAAATAAAAATTCATGATTACAATATGTACATGTCATGTTTATTTTTAAATTACAAAATAAACACAATGAAATGAATGTCTATGCAATTTTAAGTACAGTAAGCTGCCTAATTTATTGTTCTATAAGTTTACAAGTATTGGTCAGGTGCATCTATTAACCTTGAATGTATGCTTCTTCCCAGTTTGTTCTTGATATTCTCTTTTTTTTTCTTATATATATTCAAGACCATAAGATGAGCATCTTTTAAGTAATGCACTATCAAATGCAATTTTTAATCAATTCTTACAGCGTACCATAAAATGATCAACTATCAACTGCAATTTGAAGTGAATATATGTCGCAAGCAAAAAACCAAAAAAAAAAAAAACGATTAATTAAGAACATAAACTAAATTCCAACGTTTTCATAAGTTATTGTAAATTTGGCGTTCTTGGTATTATATTCTCGAGATTTGATCGCTGCAAAATAGTAGAATCGCGGAATAAAATACTTGCGTAAAACAAGGAATATATATATTAGTTATGAGAAATCCAGGTATATATATATATATATATATATATATATATATATATATATATATATATATATATATATATATATATATATATATATATATATATATATATATATATATATATATATTCTGCGATTCTACTGTTTTGCAGCAATCAAAGCGCGAGAATATAATATCACGAACGCTAAATTTTATCATTGTTTCGCCTGTCCGAAATTTCAAAATCCGCAATGTGTGCTTCTCGCGATTTTACATAATTCAAAAATAAGTTTTCAGTATACGAAAAGATGCTGTTGCTGAGCTTTCTAGCGGTGAATCAGTTCGTCGCCCCAAACGAAAAACGAGGAAGTCGTCCTCGGCAAGGCCACACAGTTCCGCCGACAGTCTTATGTCGTATAAGTTGATGACCTCCTGCCACCATACATCTCAGATGGTTTCGGTTGCTGCACATGTTCACGAAGCTTATGCAATTAAGTTTTTGAAGGGTCTTTGACACAGTAGACAAGTGTATACGTTGATGCACTCGCAGATGTTGGAGATGAGTTTTCATACAAATTTACACAGGTTGATCTCGTAACAGTTTCTGGGGAGTTTCCAGAGTGATGAGGGATCTATGTCGTCGAAGATCAAACGAAAAGTTAAGAAGTCAGAATCACTTGATATACGAGTTTGACGCTGTGACTTGTATAGAGTTGAAACGGCGGTCCTCACAATTTTTTTCCATGTTATTTTTCCAGGGAATGAACCGTCATGTAGCCACTGTTTTAAGTGGTCTATGAGTTCGTACTTTTGGATAATATCGAAAATTTTAGGTATAAATCCTTTTTGCTTCAGTGCTAAGTTATAAATGAACGAATACAGAAGTATCGCAATTATTTTCTTTGTGAGGGTAGTGGAATATAAGCGACAAAGTCTTCCTAGGAATAATAATTTCCTTGTGTCGATTTCCGCTTCTATCGGTAAAACACCAAAGAGTGATTCACAAGAGATCTACAAGATTTTGGTAGGTTTAACGAGTTTAAACAAACAAAGTGTTGAAATACGTTTAGCTTCTGAAGATCAGAGGAAGATATGCAATTCCATAGTTCACAACCATATAGGGCGGACGGTAACACAACCGTCTTGTATAAATGCGAAAGTGTCATTGGGTTGAGAAATTGCGATCCTATGTCAGAAAGCGCTATCAGAAACCGTTATTCTAGCAGAATGTTTACATCTGTTGTCAACAATAATACCTAAATGATTGTATTTGTCTGCTGTATGAATTAAACATTGACCTAAGAACCATTGAAATGTTTCTTTTTATGTACAATATTTCGGACAAAATACTAGCACACATGATTTGGTAGCATTACATCGAAATCGCCATTTGTTTGAATACATAAAAGCAGTGTTTAAAAGAAGTTGAAGGCCTATAGGAGATAAGCTAATACATGAAATATCGTCTGCTAGGGATGGACAACTGCTGTGAACATTTAGTACACCAATATTTTTACTACTGTCCTCTAATTCAATTAGGAGGTCGTTAATAAAAACAAGATACAAAAAAGTGGACAGAACACCTCCTTGTCTGACACCTTGATTAACACTAAACCATTTTGATTTTATCTGGTTTACAATGACAGAGCTTGTAGTATGTTGATGACAATTGTTAATAAGTGTCCATATTTTACCAGTAACACCAATATTATACAGTTTGTACATAAGCCCTTCTCTCCACACTGTATCAAATGCTTTGCTAGAATCTAAAAAGCTTACATATACATTGTTTCCCTGTTCTGTGTTGTGAAAAATTGTTTCCTGCAAATTAAAAGATGCAGTTAAGCAGCTTAACGATTTCTGAAACCCTTGCTGCTGAGCATTGGGAAAACGAGCACTTAATGTTAAAAACTCAGATATGCGAGACAGGGTGATTTTTTAATTGTTTTAAATAAACAAGGTAATAAGGCTACAGGTCTGTAACTGTCGCACACATTTTTGGGCTTCGATCCTCCCTTGTACAAAGGCACAATAAGCCCTTGTTTCCACTGAAGTGGTATTTTCCCCAAAGACACGATGGCGTTGTATAAATTAACGAGGCATCGAACAAGTGATTTTCCCCCGTGAACGATATGTTCGTTAGTAATTGAGTCATAGCCAGGTGCCTTGCGGAGCTTCAGACAGCTGATTATTGCATTTAGTTCTTTTGTGGTAATGCAGCCCCCGGGTAAGTCGTGTATATCACTTTCACAAGTTGCAGTAATATGTTTCATTTCGAGATCTATCTGTGACTTGAAATCCGGATCAAACTGAACATCTTCTAAGGGGGTATATATATTTTGGTAATAGTTGGCAACAGTTTCTGCCATCCCTTCCGGATCTGTATGGGTTGTTCCTCCCTCATCCTGGATTTCGGGGTAAATGCGCGAAGTTCTGGGTTTTCGTCTCTTTGTCAGTCTCCAGAATAGACGTATGTCTACTTCTGCGGCTTCGTCGATTTCTTTGTAGACATCACATATATAGCGTTCGTGTGCTTCCTCAAGGGCCCTCCGGAAATTTCTCTTGGCTTTTTTATATTCTAGGTATGACGTAAATTCCATCCCTCGAGGTCTTCCTTGTCCTATCCATATGAGCCGTTTGGCTCTTTCAATTTTATGGAGCTCCTTTACAGAAGAAGTCCAGCCAGGTCGGGTGAAAGGGTTGAAGGACGAAGAGGGAATACAGTCGTGAGCGCACTTATGCAGAATTTTTGTTAAATTGTCGATATACGCTGAAATGTCTGTTTCATTGCGTAGTTCTTTACCAAACGCAGCGGAGAGATGTTCGTCAATTTTGTTCCTATACTCCGCAATATTTTCAGCGGTAGCTTTGTGCCATGCTAAAAGTTTTGTCTGGGAAGTCTTCAGGTGGTGGCATTGCATGGCGCGTAGATTAAATGTGGCAATTATCGGAAGGTGGTCAGATGTTAGTGAGAATGAGCCCTCTACGTATGTTAGGTAACGGTGCAGCAATGTTAAAACAGATTTGTCAAATAAGACGTAGTCCAGGGTTGTTTTTTTATATGTAAAAGTGTAGTTTTCACCACAAGTTTTAAAGTCTATGTAAGGAGTACAAAGGTTTTTTCTAAATGCAAATGACGACAGAATTTCTGACTTCCGTTCATAATTAGTTCCGGTTGAATCGACAAGACTGCCATTTAGGTCACCCGCTATTATAACTTTTCCATAATTCGAGTAGTGATGGTATAAATTTTCAAGTAAATTTAATTCGTACGCGTAATTGTCAACATTATTGTCAGAAGGTAAGTAAGCACCCAATATGTACACGCATCCGTTGCATGTCTTTAGCTCAATTCCAATAATGCGGTTTGAGTCGAAGCATGGAAGTTCGCGTATTGAGAAAGCTAAACGTTTCCTATACATTATAGCTACGCCACCTCTGCCGGCGAAGAGTTCGTTTGTATGAGTAGATTTTTCATCCTCAAATTTGACGAAACTTAAAAAGTCTGTATGTATTGTATCAAGGTAACCTCTTGTTTCTTGTTTAAGTTTGTGTTCCGAGAGTACAGCAATGTCACATTTCTCTCTGTCTAACAGCGAAGAGAGACACAGCGTGGATGAGAAGATACCGCGGACGTTCCATGACATAAGAATGACCATAATTTGAGACAGAAAATACCAAAATGAAATAAAATGTTTTGAACAAAATGACATAATTAGTTTCATGGTAATGACTGTCTTGATATGCCCGTTCGTCGTCTGTCTGCGGGTACCTTTGATCACAACGAGAATCCCACTCGCGCTCGCTATACCACTTGCGGCAGTGGACACCATCGGGCCAGAATCCCAGTGCTTCTACAGTTTCTGAGCAATTTGGCGAGACGTTGATTTTGGCTGTCCGGACTGAGTAGCGCCCTTTTGGTTTGAATAGGGTTAAGTACGAGATTTTAACCCCTTTGCTTTCAACATAAGTTTTGATGCCTTCGTAGGTTGATTCATGGTTTATTCCGGACAAATAATATCGGGCTGCTTTTTTGTATGTAACTCCGAGAAAGGCATCTTTTGTTTGTTTAGATACGGTATTTTGAACTGAGCGTGGTTTTTCGTCAACAGTTACGCGACACAAAACACCATCATAATTCACTGATCTTTTGGGCGTTATGCTCTCTGGAGAAGAGTCTCTATTTTTTGCGTATTTGAGACCAGCTGTCGTAAAAGTATGACTATTGGAGCGTGGCGAGTTGAATGAAGAGGTGCCGGGTGAATGTGTATTGTGACTGGCTTCTTTAGGAATCCGACGGGGTGAATCGTTGGCCACCGGTGCACACGCAGCAACATCTTTATCGGCACAAGTTTTACCAGATGTATCAGACGTCTTGGGTTTAGACGGATTATCCATTGAGTCGCGTATAGAACGAATTCCATCGACTATGGCGTCATTTCCACAGTTTGTTCGACTACAGCACTGGCGTATGTTTTGTTTGGGCTGAGTGCGTTGACTTTATTTTGAAAGTTTTGAGTAACTTTATCTACACGTTTGAGTTCGTCATTAGTTTTTGATTTGAAAGATTCAAACTCCATCATATTGGTTTCGGCTTTTTGGAATTTCTCTTTTGCCAATTTCTGAAAGCAATCGCAATTTAGTGAACCTACAGTTCGCCTCAGCTTTGAGACGCTCATGTTCTGTAGATAGTTGGTCATGTTTCAAGTGAAGTGATTTGAGGTCAGCGGTCAGGATATGAATTGTTTTGTCTTTGGATTGAATGTTTTCTTCTAATTCGGATAGTCGCTGTTGTAATAATTGCAGCAATGATCGAAATTCAACTAACTCAATTTTGGAGGTTTCATGCTTGAATGTGTCGGAAGGGACTGGTATTGTTTTGCTTTTGTCAAAAATTACATTCAATCCCGATTTTTCCGCTTGGGTAAACATGTATAAAGTGTGACAGTCTCTTGCATATCTTTCAGTACTGTTGTTGCTTTTTGTAGTTCTTCTACTAATAAGTCTGCCAGGAGGGCAGTCGGGGAGGGTTTCTGCCCGGGAGTAAAGAACGTTTGTATACCACATGACTTTGTTCTCATCATCATCAAGAAGTTCAAGTAATTTATTAACATACATTTCTTTTGGTAAATTCTGAAGTTGGGAATCAATAAGATTGATATACTCAGCGTTCGATAAACTTTCGTTCTCGATAATAGGCAATTGCGAGTTTGGCAAATTGTAGACATTGTTATCGTAAGAAGTACTCACGCCCTCAGATGTAAACAACTGCAATAATGTGCAATTCTGCACAGATTCCTCTACATTTAGAACATCGGTTAGAAGATTACTTCTGCTGTCGTTGACTGGTGCACATTGCAGAGCATTTTCGCAGTCTCTGTAGGCATTGATTGAGGAAAAGTTTGGATCCCCGTCTAAGCGACCACCGCTGGCTGTCGCCATTTTTTATTTTTTATATTTTATTTTTTTTTATACTGTTGTATATGCTAGAGTTTTTGTGTTCTAGACATGTCGATACACTGAGAGGTCCTAGTTCATCATGATCAGGGACAGTTAGTATCTGAAGAGCTCGGAGACATCTCCTGGGAGATCCTGGGGATCTGTCAACAGATATCAGGGAACCTCCAGGCTGCCAAGTACTCATACCAACAATCACTCAGACAATATCCATTCAATAAAATACAAACAGCAACCAGACAGAGAATTTGGGATCTACATTTATGAAATTACTGACAAGCATGTATGAAAGAATTGCCTATCATATATATACACACTGACATTGTTTATAATAGTGTTTGTTCTGTTTGGTGTGTAGGGGAGGGGCTGCCCTTTTGATTTGTAGAACCATGAAGATATGTGTATATAATACATTATAATTTAATACTCAGTATCCCAATTTTTAAATAAAGATTCATGATTACAATATGTACATGTCATGATTATTTTCAAATTACAAAATAAACACAATGAAATGAATGTCTTATGTACGAAAGCCGAGAAGGATCATTCGAGATTCGAGATTCAAAATACGAGATTCGAAATACGAGATTCGAGATTCGAAATTCGAGATTCAATATCTAAACTAACCAATCAAATCATGGATCTGAAACCTGTATCCTAGCAACATCAAACTGTTCTAAATAAAGATCATTCGTACATGCTCTTTCCTACAAGTAAATGTCTTAATAGCTCTTATATTGTGGTTATAAAATGGTTAAATTAACATTGATAAATTGACCCCACACAGGATAAACAATTAAATTAGTGATAACACTGTGGGCTTTGCAAATCTATGTGATTTTGTTTGTCCTGTATGTATCCCCCCTCCCCCACTATTTTAACCCGTTGTGTATTCGCCCCAACTGTGTAAAAATCGGCTCGCGAAGAAAGATCTGTTTCATCTAAATAATAAAAACTAAGTGTGGTTTTAGCTATGAAACGAAATTCAATGAAATAATCGACATGTCAAATTATAGGTTATCATAAAGTTTTAAACCATAGAAGATATAATGATTTACAACCTCAACGACAACAATCCAGATAGGAATAGTGTATTGTAGGGTATCAGTGCCATTGTCGATGAGAGAGAGACACACACACAGACAGACACAGACAGACGGACAGACAGACAGACAGAGAGTTTTGTAGTGTCAAATTCAGTTTTGATTTAGAATTTGTAATTAATTTGATTTGTTACAAGCATATATAAACAATAATTAAGCCTCTAAAAGAAGAAAAAAGAGGAGGTAGCTGGGGTAGGGCAGACCAACTAGCAAGCTTTAATTTTACATCGACTCTCTCTCTCTCTCTCTCTCTCTCTCTCTCTCTCTCTCTCTCTCTCTCTCTCTCTCTCTCTCTCTCATATCACCTAGCATTTCCTTTTCTGTGAGGGGGTTTGGGGTATTTGTGATGTCTTACATTAGCTAGCGAAAATGATAAAAAAAACCGTGAAATGTTCTTTAAATTGTGTGCGGATGTTGTACTCCAATAATCTGTTTTCAGTACATACATTTCAAGAGGGGGGGGGGGGGGGCTATATAGTCCTAATTAGTTTGCCAGTTATTCTGTCCCCACTTTGTTTTCTCTTCGTTTTCCAGGTTTTTTTTTTATTTGGCTGGGTAAATTAATATAAAACTTTCTGTGTAGCTCTATAACGATGCACTGTAGATAAATTATGAGTAGTTTTACTTTTGATAAACAGGTACTTATCCGTACTTGATTTTTAATTTGACTCTTATAATCGGATTTAATATTCCAATAAATATACGGTAGGAAAGAGTAGACGGGACTTTTTTGCGCATATCCTACTGTACCATTCATTCAACACAGGTATTAGCACTCATCGAGTTCGACTTGCTTTCCTTTTTTTCATCCACTTGATTTAAAGCTATTAATTTTTGAAAATATTTTGAATTTATGGCCTGATTATATATAAATTAGAGCTGCGCTGGTGCATCTATTTACCCAAATGGACCAAAATATAACCAAATGAATCTAAAAAATTTGACAAAATTAGTTTTAAACGTACGACTTTTTTTCAATTCTTATCGGGTATGTCCTTTAGAAAAATCTTGAACCACACACATTTTAGCAAATAAAACGAGAATTGTTTCATTTTTTTTATGGGGATGGAGGTGGTGCCGGTAAAGGACATTTATTGCTTGTGGCAGTTGTGCTTTACTCTCATTTGTTATAATAGGTAATACTACATATTGATATAAAATGAAAGTTTCCAATTACACTGTACATAGCTTCTATCATGCATTTTGACCCGTGCGATAGTTTAAAACAATTTTCAAAGCATTTAATGTAATTCAACCGATCATTTTTGAAATTTAATTTTCTGGATCCACGCCTGATACGTCCGCCTTCTTGTATATTAGAATCACATGTACGTTGACCATATGTACACATTAACTTAATCGGCTATGTTATGGGACTATAACATTTTTTATCAATGATAATGATAAGGATATGTAACAAATAACAGCCTATTTGTGGGTTTTTGCACTGATTATTTGAGATAATTTGCCGCCATCTTTTATGCATTCCACACACCACTCACAGTTTCTTTATTTGGTGTTCTGTGTGTATGGCGACAAATTGGTAAATTTGCATCACTCACTCCTTGTAGCTTCATCCTGACTACATTTTATCTGGCCAAGTGTAATGTAGTAGTATATTAAATACACACATCTTTGTTTACAGTGCTTATTTACATCTTTAGATCTTTACGTACAAAAAAAGTAAACATTTGTGTGACTTATATGTAATTATTGTCAATTTTGGTGCGGGGGGGGGGGGGGGGGGGGGGGGGGTAGGAAACTACAGAGAAACTTAACTTGGCTGTGAAACATATGCTTTTATTCTTTCTTGTTGATATATCAATGAATGAATTATAACAAAAAACATGTACAACAATTAATTTTGAAATATTCATGCACAATCAAATTTTTAAAAAGTTTTACTGTTCTCTGCAAAAGAAATCGGCAATGTGAACAAATTGGCACCCTATCATCCCTACCTTTAATTGTAGAGAGTATGTATCCTTCTATATTGAAAACAATTCCAAAAGTAAGACTCATAATAAGTTGTTTACTGAGGAAAAGGAAAAAAAATTGTATTTATTAATAATTCCGTATGATGTAATAATATCTCAATGATTTG
This sequence comes from Magallana gigas, assembly GCF_902806645.1. NCBI lineage: Eukaryota > Metazoa > Mollusca > Bivalvia > Ostreida > Ostreidae > Magallana > Magallana gigas. Next base: position 54,012,567 of record NC_047563.1, read on the forward strand.
TTTATAATCACAGTACTAGTGTATCACTGTATGCAAACATAAAAACGATAAGTAATGCTTATATTTAATAGTGAAACAGGACAGATTATTTATATTTAGATTATTAAGATACATGTACTAATCTTCATGCAGGGATCTAGAAAGGAGGGGGTCAGGGGATCTGGACCCCCTCCTCGGGAAAATTGGAGCTTATTAAATTTACATAGTAAATTTTTTTAAAATTGGCCTAGGACCCCCTTCAGAAAAAATTAGCTACGCTTATGAAGTTCTCTACCATACTTTAAATACTACTCCGCCTTAGAATCATGCAGGGGGCGATTTATTCAAAATAGTATATTCAGCTAATTTCATTATAAACATGTTTAGATATCAGCAGTGAACATCAATCACAGGCACCTGAATTTTTATCAATCAGTCGCTTAATAAGTCATATATCGAAAAATTCTACCCCTACTATATATAAATACACAAGGTGTGCAACGCCATTTTGACCCCCTCGTCGATTCAGGCTTCGATTTGCCACATAAATCAGATATGCCTACCGGTTTGCGTGTAACATTGAGTTCAAATGTGATATTTCTCACTATACATTTCGTCCTTATGTTTAAATCCAACGCATTGATAATGCTATCAACTAAAATTCACGCAGACTTTGAATTTCGTCCCGAGGCTCGATAGCCATCAGCTGACGTCACGAAATTTCAACTCCGCGCTGAATGATCTAATACATAAACTTTTTAAAACAATAATTATAAATTTATTTCATTGACAAACTAAGATCAGAGACACTAAAGAAACCAAAACATTGTGTTGTTTGTTATCCTCATTTTACTTAACATATGTTTTAAAAAGTTTATGTGTTAGAGCATTCAGTGCGGAGTTGAAATTTCGTGACGTCAGCTGATGGCTATCGAGCCTCGGGACGAAATTCAAAGTCTGCGTGAATTTTAGTTGATAGCATTATCAATGCGTTGGATTTAAACATAAGGACGAAATGTATAGTGAGAAATATCACATTTGAACTCAATGTTACACGCAAACCGGTAGGCATATCTGATTTATGTGGCAAATCGAAGCCTGAATCGACGAGGGGGTCAAAATGGCGTTGCACACCTTGTGTATTTATATATAGTAGGGGTAGAATTTTTCGATATATGACTTATTAAGCGACTGATTGATAAAAATTCAGGTGCCTGTGCATCAATAAACCTTTAATTTGTGTTCTGGATACTTTGTTGCTAGGATACACATGTTCCATAGAAACATCTATTTCCCGCGCTTAAACGTCAATCACTGTTTTATAATTTACAAATGTTAAGTAAGATTGATTAAGCTGGAAAATTATAACCACAAAGAAATTTAAAATATTTTTGTACAAGGAAGGTCTAATCAATTTTATGAAAAAACAAAATTATTTTTATCACAACTTTAAAAGTGTGGTTGCTATGGTTAAATCACCCACAGTAACCAACATTTTAAAATATCTCAAAAATAACAGTTTTCTCTAGAGAAAAACAGTACCCATCCTTGATCATATTAATAAATTACTGCAAAAAATTAAGAAAAGACAATTTTGACAATAACATAAAAAATTTCACCAGGTGCAGTAGGGTTAATTTTTAAGTGCAGAGAGGTCAAAAAGGTCATGATATGAAAAAAAACCTTCAAATTGCAACATAATCTTTTGAAGAGTAACTCGAATAAATAGATACAAATTTTCATTTTATTTCATACATTGGTGTAAATATAAGAGTTGCACCATATCAGCATTAGTTTTGGTTTCTAAGGGCACCGTTGCCATGGTAACAATGACTTAAGATTATAAAATTACAAGTTTATCTTCTATTATACCATATAGACCATATAATATTAAGAAAGTGAGACACATATGCGCTATTAAAGGTCAATTTCGATTTTGTAAATATGTCATTAACATATTTTACAAAATCTAGAATTGTCTAAAATTACATTTTAGCATGGAAACTTAAGTATAATTGATCACATTTATACCAAGAATTTTTAGTGTCTCTGATGATTTTGACATCAATTTTTCATGCCATTTTCTGTTATTTGAAGCAATGTTTTGTATATACGAATATAATTCATATTCATATATTCTCAAAGTATGCATCTGTTTTTCATAAAATGATAATAAAAAACGCTATGAGAGTAATCATGGCAACGATCTAGTCCAACTCAAGAAAAGTTCTACATTTTTTTCTAACGGACGACCTTGTACTGATTCTGATGGTAATTCTTCATTATTGTTATTCTTCTTCTAGACGTTTTTAACCTTATTAACGTTTTTCTTTGCCATCCGATTTCATTTAAATTCAGGGTGTATTGTAAATGAGATTTAGTTTTTACGTAACAAAGAGATAAGAAATCGTAACTTCCGGGTTCGAGTTATTCCCCTTTTTAAAATTTTTTAGGGGCATTCGTTTCCGGACAAAGGCTCCGAAATGGTCCGTAGCAAATAATCCATAGTAAGAAATCTTTAAAATTGACTCGAAAAAAAATTGCTAATTTATACTCATTTTTTTGCTTCGTATTTTTTTAGTTTGAAATATTTTCTAAATGCATACAGAACAAAAGTTGTGCATAAATTAAAGGGCTTTTATATGAGCCGAAAAAAGGGGCTGCTCCCTTAAATAAGGGATCTAGGCGCCCGGAAAGTCTTTGCTGTATAACTAAAATACGATACATGCTACGATATTGATGTCACTGGAAAAGTTGTTCCTTATTTTCTTATCAATCTAATTGTAATATATTATTGTTTGGGTATTGCGTAATATGAGAGTTAAAAGCTTCACATGAGGACATGCATACCCACTTTCATTTTGCTTTTAGGGAATAGCTCCCTGTGCGTCATTGTGTTTTAAAGTCGCAATCAATATTTTTCTTGTCTAAATATATCACCAACTTATCACAGACATGCCTTTATCTGTTTTAGAAGAGGTCTAGCTCTTAAAAATCTGTAGTCTGGGGGAAACATTTATTTAATACATAGAAAATAGGCATGAACTCATTTTCAAGAGTTCCAATTGATTTTCTAAAGCCCTGATTGGTCAGAAGTTAAGGTAGTGTGAAAATGACCTCCAATCAATATATATCAGGCCCTGACAAGTGTAAGGAAAAAGGGATGGTTTTACTAAAACTGATTGACAATCCTTTCTTGACTTGAAGCTGTAACGGCAGACCTCCTCGTTGCTTGCAACGAGCTCGGCTCTAGTCTTTTTTACTTTACGAAAGACTTTTTTATATTATGAAAACAAGTTCAATGTAAAAATTTTACAACTTATTTCAATTTTCTACTTCTACCTTTAATCCCATTTCACCATATTTATTTTTGACAAACTGAAGCATTTTTATAATTACCAAATATTATTTTTTATGACACTCAAAGACAAGAAATAATAACAAATGTCAAGTGAGAAATTCTTGTTTCTTTGACCGTCACCTGTTACTGATCAATACACTAATGGCAATACACAGTGTATTTATTGTTAATAATCAGGTTAAAATATCCAAATATTACCTTGTTGCCATGGCAACATATTCAAATTAAATCAAATGCAAAAAGTTTCATATTTTAATACTTACTATATAAAAAAGATGTTATATTTCCATTATCATATGTATAGAATTGAAGAAAAAAAATAACACCTGAGGAACAATTTCGAGTAAAATGCGGTCAGTTGCAAAATCAGAATGACCTTGAAGTATAATTAAGAATGAAATACAAAATTTAACACACTTCATTTTAAAATCACAACTTCAATCCTCAAGTTTAAGATGACCTAAATATGCATAAAAAATGTGTATGCAATAGACAAGACATGCCCCCTGCATGGTAACCTCTTTTGTTAATAAAAAGCAGTTGACTGCGTACATACTTGTATTAACATACATTTGAAGTGATGAGGAAGACACAAAACTTATTACACAGAGTTCTTCAACCTGTCGCCAAGGCCAACTAATCAATGCTAGTGTGTTTATGTACACAGAAGTAACACCTGTATCTTACAATATGTATATAGTGTACATACATGTATTACATTTACAATCAGGAATATAGATATAGAACTTTTGCACTGATAAATGTTCTTTCATGGCAAACAATGTAATAAACAATCTTTAAAATTGATATCTATTAAATGAAATGCTCTGAAATATTGTTTGCTGCAGAGCTGTCTATCACAATTTCTGCAACCACAAATTGCAAGTTGATCTTGAATGTTTCAATTTGCAAAAAATATGAGGTGTATTCAAAACATTCTGTATTGCATGACCACGCTTTCATCCTCTGTAGTCTCTAATCAGCTGCTGGGTCACTTCCATCCTGAAATCCAGCAAAATATCTTTATTAGCTGTTCAGGTGAAAATTCAACAAGAAGCCCATGGGCCACATCGCTCACCTGAGGAACAATAGGTATGATAAAATCAGCTTAATGGAGTCATAATACAACTATCTGGACAATGTACAATAATACATGTTGATCCTGTATAAATAAAATCCATTTTTCCCCTGGATATTCTTATGTTTATAATCATTAGTCCCTTTTCTAACAGGATGATTTTATAGTCATATCATATGTTGAGTATTGCAGTTCTCAAAAAGATCCTTAACAATTGTTTATATATGAGATATAAACGTATATAAACTCTGAACCTTCTTGTGAGGCCTAAGAATTGTCCTGGGGCCAAAGTCTTAACAATTATAAAGAATCATGTGGCTGATTAGTTTCCAAGAAGAAGATTTTTAAAGATTTAACATATATATTCCTTTGTTAAACTTTGACCCCCCCCCCCCATTGTGGCCCCACCCTACCCCTGGGGATCATGATTTTCACAACTATGAATCTACACTACCTGATGATGCTTCTACACAAGTGTCAGCTTTACTGGCTGATTAGTTTCTAAGAAGAAGATTTTTAAAGATTTACTTTATATATTCCTATGTTAAACTTCGACACCCCATTGTGGCCCCAACCTACCCCTGGGGATCATGATTTTCACAACTTTGAATCTACACTACCTGAGGATGCTTCCACACAAGTTTTAGCTTTACTAGCTGATTAGTTTCTGAGAAGAAGATTTTTAAAGATTTACTCTATATATTCCTATGTAAAACTTCGATCCCCAATTGTGGCCCCACCCTACCCCCGGGGATCATGATTTTCACAACTTTGAATTTACACTAACTGAGGATGCTTCCACACAAGTTTCAGCTTTCCTGGCTGATTAGTTTCTGAGAAGAAGATTTTTAAAGATTTACTTTATATATTCCTATGTTAAACTAGGACACCCCATTGTGGCCCAACCCTACCCCCGGGGATCATGATTTTCACAACTTTGAATCTACACTACCTGAGGATGCTTCTACACAAGTTTCAGCTTTACTAGCTGATTAGTTTCTGCGAAGAAGATTTTTAAAGATTTACTCTATATATTCCTATGTAAAATTTCGACCCCCAATTGTGGCCCCACCCTACCCTCGGGGGTCATGATTTTCACAAATTAGAATCTAAACTACCTGAGGATGCTTCCACACAAGCTTCAGCTTTCCTGGTCTTAAGGTTCATGAGAAGAAGATTTTTAAAAATTTACTCTATATATTCCTATGTTAAACTTCGACACCCCATTGTGGCCCCACCCTACCCCTGGGGATCATGATTTTCACAACTTTGAATCTACACTACCTGAGGATGCTTCCACACAAGTTTCAGCTTTACTGGCTGATTAGTTTCTGAGAAGAAGATTTTTAAAAATTTACTCTATATATTCCTATGTTAAACTTCGACACCCCATTGTGGCCCCACCCTACCCCTGGGGATCATGATTTTCACAAATTAGAATCTACACTAACTAAGGATGCTTCCACACAAGTTTCAGCTTTACTGGCCGATTAGTTTCTGAGAAGAAGATTTTTAAAGATTTACTCTATATATTCCTATGTTAAACTTCGACCCCCCATTGTGGCCTCACCTTACCCCCGGGGGTCATGATTTTCACAAACTTGAATCTAAACTACCTGAGTATGCTTCCACACAAGTTTCAGCTTTCCTGGTTTTATGGTTCATAAGGAGAAGATTTTTAAAGATTTACACTATATATTCCTATGTTAAATTTCGACCCCCCATTGTGGCCCCACCCTACCCTCGGGGGTCATGATTTTCACAAATTAGAATCTACACTACCTGAGGATGCTTCCACACAAGTTTCAGCTTTCCTGGTCTTATGGTTCATGAGAAGAAGATTTTCAAAGATTTACTCTGTATATTCCTATGTAAAACTTCGTCCCCCATTGTGGCCCCACCCTACCCCCGGGGGTCATGATTTTCACAAATTAGAATCTACACTACCTGATGATGCTTCCACACAAGTTTCAGCTTTCCTGGCTGATTAGTTTCTGAGAAGAAGATTTTTGAAAATTTCTCGAAAATTTTCATAAATTCCTAATTATCTCCCTTTGCAAAAGGGCGTGATCCTTAATTTTCACAAATTTAAAGCCCCTTAGGCTAAGGATGCTTTGTGCCAAGTTTGGTTGAAATTGGCCCAGTGGTTCTTGAGAAGATGTTGAAAATGTGAAAAGTTTACAGACAGACGGACGGACGGACGGACAGACGGACGGACAGACAGACAGACGGACGACAGACAAAATGTGATCAGAATAGCTCACTTGAGCTTTCAGCTCAGGTGAGCTAAAAAGCAATAATAAGGCACTTTTCCATTAATAAAAGTAAAACAAAAAAGTCATTACTCTACAGACTGACAAACAAATGAAATGCACATAGTATATATGATAAAAAATCCCATCACTACACTTCAGGGTATAAGAATGTTGCTGTATTTTAATAACATTATTGTTACATACCTTGAGACCTCTCTTGACAGGTTTATTTGTCATATATTGTCTTGCAAAAAATCTTTTCTTGAATTTGATCATGCCTTCATCAATACCGTGATGCTTAGGTGAATTCATCTGATCTCTTATTGCCCTTCTGTCTCATCAAGGATCCGTCTTATCTTATGTAATCTGTTTGAGGCAAAAACAAAAAAATCAAACAAAGAACAATACTTATATTCCAAATACCTGTATTTTTTGCTTGTAAAATGTGTTGAAAGCTATGGCGGTTATAACACTGTAACACACCCATGGTACTCAAAGGTTAAAATGATGAATTTGATTATGAGTATGACGTCATTAAAATTGAACACTGTAAACTGCAACATTACAAGCAAAAATCGAAGTTCACGCTTGTGGCTGTTACAGTGGCTCTTCCATTAATATGAACTTACCCTAAGGATAAAATAGGAATTTTAATGTATAAATCACATATGCAGACAAGACAAGAAGTTTAAAAATGTTAATATAAGCATTGAATCAGTATTTTTTTTTTAAGATACTCTATTTGTATGCAGTTATGATACTGTATCTTTCAAAGAATAATGATTCGATGCTTAAAAATTATCATTTTCACTAAAATATTTGATGTTCAATTGAAACAGAATAAAAAACTTCTACTTCTATTTGAGTCCTTGAGTTTGGTTGTCATTTAGATGAAAATATCAACTGAGCTTTTTAAATCTTTTCAAACTCATTGTCCCTTGAAAGCCAACATAGTCTAAAATAATATTAATTTCACAAATGAATTTAAAAAAAATTGATTTTAGGAATAAAATCAACTTGCTTATATGTATCAAACAGAAATATACAAATATATGCAACATAAATGAAAAAAAACTTACACTTCAATCCCATATTTATCAGTTGTCAGTAGTACATGTATATGAACAAATTCCACAACTTTATTAGAGATAGGACACTGTGTTGTGGCCTTGTTGAACTCTTCGTCGCCCTCTGTTGTTTCACCATCATGGGCAATACCCATATCTTTCCAATGAAGATGATCTTCAACAAAGGCTGAAAGTCTATGAATCAAATCTTCAGGACGCTCATCTGGGTATAAGCGAATTAAAGTCTATCAAGTGAGCCCTTGGTGTTTAGAAGCCGTAATGAATTCTGATAGTTTGCTGATTTGGCCTACTGACATTGACAATGACACTGCAGGAAATCATAGGTCTTTAGTTCACAATATTGCCTAGCAATAATTCTAAAATGATAACTTGTTGTTCTTGTGAGTCGACTTGATTCGGATACGTTTTCGGGCAGGTCTATTCGCCGGAATGGCGATGTAATATACATAGTGACATGTATAAAAAGGTCGATAACTTGTGTTGTGTATAAGCTATCGCCATTCGGTTTTCAGTTTTTTCATCTATGGATATAGGGCTATCGAAATATATAAAAATATTTTAGATAACTAAATGTTTAATATGCAAAACCTTTGCCGGAATGAGCTATGGTCGTAAAAACTGGGTGCCGGAATGAGGTAGTCGTCTTCATAAAACAGTTAATATCTCAACAAGTGTTTAACATTTTTTCATTCGGACACGATTTTTTAAATTATTACAACCATATTTTTGAAATATGTAAAAATTGAATCCGTATGTTTTGATTTGATATATAAGACCTTTGCCGGAATGAATTTTTTTCGTTGAAAAAGAATGCCGTTATCGTGCAGTCATTCCCACATAATCACCTGTATCGTTAATACCCTCTAATATTTTTTTATTCGGTAAAGATTTTTTTCATCCTGAGATATATACCTTTCAGAAAATATATAGTTTTGTATGATAAAGTAACTTTAAATGCTCAAAACCTTTGCCGGAATGAAAATTTTACACACAAAATTTACAAATCTTAATCGATTCACTCAGGTATCGCTCAGGTAAAGAAGCCATAATACAAAGAGGTGTGAACAACGCCTGTAATTTTAAAAACACAACGGGACTTTATTTAAACAACACATTCCAATAAAACAACACATATTTCTCAAATTTATTCACGACAATGGTCGTTACAAAGCCAATCTGTACAATCATTATTTACATCAGCACATTTTGAATGTTTCCAAACGTTACAAAGTTTTTTCCCTAATTTAAAATCAATAAATAAATGCGATTAGTCCTCACCTACGTTTTCGTTGTCGTCTCTAGATCCTCGGAATGGCGTACTTTTTTCTTCATCTCCAACTAGGTTTTAGGCATAATGAATGGGACGAAATTCTTGTTCAATGAGAGTGTATACAGAAAATGTAAATTCTAATATTGAAATGACGTTACCGCTTCACACTTTGTAAAACAGCATTGTTTACGTACGCGTAAGATGCTCGCCATGGTGGTGGGTCACAATAAACAGTGCAAAATGCACTGTAGCGATCGCTGGTTTCCGCAGTAACAAGTAAGTTACAGGGGAACATATCTATTAATCAGTTCTAGGAGTCGTGAGTAGATATGCCGCCACCTTGCCAATATATATAGTCAAAGTTAGAAAACAATCACAACACTTGGGAAAATTTGCGAGATAACGACAACCGGATATCACAGTTACACAGTAAAAATGTCACTGTACAGTGGAAGATATAATTCCGGATAGTGACACTGGCTGGATCAGTAAATAACAATGATTAATTTTCATTTTTCAAGCAAAGATTTAATTTAAATAATATTATCCTTGCAGAAAAAAATATCAACAGATTTTAGACTCGCTGAATTTGTCCAAACTGTAGTTTCATCATGTTCTTAATATACATACAGAGTTACTTCCCTTTGAACATTAAAAAAAAAAATGTACAACCTATTTGAGTAGATTCTCAATAAAATAATGGTGTTGCATCTGGTGAAATTTTCAGGAAACATTAGGATTTAATCAATGTTTTCTTCTATGTTGTAATTTTGTTTAAGTTGGGATGGATATAGAAAATATTTCATTGTAAAATAAGCTCAATTTACTATGATTTATATAGTCTTGTAACGTTTCTGGGTTCAGGTATTCGGCTGCTCTGCCTGAGCAATTTAAGAAATATGTAAATAAACTATAAATTTCTCAATCAAATATTTTAATCAATAATATTAACAATATCCCACTCTATTATGGAGCGCGCGCGCTTTCTATTAACCCTAACAGCTATCACAAGCTAATACAATAACAAATCAAGTCTCGAAAGCCTTATTCAGGCACATAAGACTTATCCTAATACCAAGGGTTTGTCCTCACCTATTACGAAGTGAACACCTTCAGCTTCAGACTGCAACTGCCTTACAACCTCCGTTGTAGCCGCTTATATACTATCACAACCCACGTGATCAACGGAGTCGAAAGGGAGTGATAAACCGGAAGCGCTTATTACTCAGCTCCAGTAAACAGAATGGGATAAATGATCTCGATTCCGACATTTGTTTCATTACCCACGCCTCCAGGAAATGCGTCTCGCATTTAAATCATTAACCTGGTCTAACACGCAAGGGACATGAAAACAATAATAATGACAACAACAAAAGACTAAATTTCAATTATTCTGATAAATCAACAAATGATTAATAGAGTATGCTCTATGAACAAATAAATCAGCAAAAGGAGTCATTGTCTTAAAAAGAAAACCATCATAATACAAATCAGCCAACGATTTATGAATGGCGCAAGCGCCGCTGTTTTATGATCACAAAAAAAAATGTTATGATTTCAAAAGATTTTAGTCAACAAATGCCAAAACGCTTTCTTTAAAACCAATTCTCGTCCTCGTGAATTTCAACAACTGTTTTTCCGTCTCTTTGATACGTCTCCTGCACTCGATCCACTTTCCGCCGTTTGTGTCCTTCAGTCTGCGTACCCACATCTTCGAACTGCCCATTGGTCTGGGTACTGGCATCGACAAGTTGACGCTGTGTCTGTGTATTTGCATCACGAGACGACAATACAGGCACTGGAGATAAATCTGCATCAATGGATGAGCGTTTTCTTGGAGTGGTCATCGGGTGTCGAAACGGGGAAGGAGCGCGTGGCGTCAGAAGATCCTTAGAAACCTTCTACTTTGTTGTTGGCGCGCAAACAGGAGTCGGTCTTGTCGGCTTTCTTTGGACAACTTCTTCAACCAGTGGCTGCTGTGGTGTACTCCCAACTACATCCGACATATTCCCTGGGTCCAGTTGCTCCCAATCATCCGTGCCGCTATCAGCCGTAACTGAAACAGTTTCATTATGTCGAGTGCGGCGATGTCTCCCCATGTCACTTTTCTTGTTCGTGGCATAGTCACAATCGGCGCATTCAAATTTCTTCTGCCTACGCTTTCTTCCACATTCCACCACATGCTTTTCCCACTCGCTCTCATTTGCAATCCTGACATTACACATTGGACATCGATGGCCTTCCATCCTAGGTGTTGTTTTTGTATTCACCATTATCTATTACGAAAAGAAAACAAACATGCTACAATTACTCTAATTTCAAAAACTCGAATGAACGCTGTATTTACACATACCAACTATGAATTTTATAGCTCTAAGCGCTGTAATCGACTTCATAGTCCTGCAGCCATTTAGGTAAGTTTTTAGTACGCCGCGGTCTACTATTTTCGCATGCGCCAATTTCTTCTTTTAATGCGCAAGGTCCCTCAGCAACAAGAACATTGTCTTGAGATTGCTCGTCAACAATCTGATTATCCTCTCTCTCAACCAGATCTTCCTCAGTTTCTCCCTGAAGGATCTGAGGTTGACATCTTCTCATTCTATCACAATGTATTACTGTGTTCTTCCCGCGAGAGCCGCATGTAACCGTGTAAAGAACATCAGACAGTTTATTCTGTACTTCGAAAGGCCCCCTCCAAAAAGATGATAACTTTGGAGAGCATCCACTCTTCCTTACCGGAAAGTATACATAAACCAAATCTCCTGTCTCGAATGAAGACCAAGACACCTTAGTATCATGATACTTTTTCTGTCGAAGCATCTCACCTGGCATATGTTCTCTTACAACTGCATGCGCGTTTTCTAAGCGCTCGCGCAAAACCCAGACCCATTGATGCGCTGGAATGTCTTTCATCTCTGTTGGCATTTCAAACATTAGATCAAGAGGTGTTGTTGCCTCTCTTCCAAGCATTAGCATATTTGGAGAAAAGTTGGTACTCTCGTGTACTGTTGAGCGGTACGCCATAAGGATATAGGGAAGATGCAAGTCCCAATCCTTTTGATTTTCTTGAACATAAGTGCTCAACATTGATATCAGCGTTCGGTTGAAGCGCTCAACCATCCCATCCGATTTAGGATGGTAGGGGGTAGTCCTGGTTTTTGTTATTCCCAACAACCGACACATCTCCATAAATAGCTTGCTTTCATACTGGCGCCCCTGATCTGAATGGATAACAGAGGGCACACCAAATCTAACTATCACTTGCTCCATGATTGTGCGGGCGATAGTTTCCGCCTCCATATTCGGTAGAGCAAACGCCTCCGTCCATTTCGTGAAATAATCGGCCACGACGAGAATATGACGATTCCCCCTGTCTGTTTCGGGTAATTCGCACAAAATATCAGTGGCCAATCTTTCCATCGGCACACCAGATGCTAGAATCTGCATTGGAGCCCGACGCTTAGGGATTGGATTCTTTCGTCTACTACAAGCATCGCAGCCTGCTATGTACTGATGAACATCCTGTTGTATCCCTGGCCAATAATACCTCTGTCTAATTCTGGCCAATGTCTTCGTAACACCAAGATGACCATTTGTTTTATTATCATGGCACATCTTTAGTACATTCCTCCTCTCTGAGTCAGGTATTATGACTTGAAATGTCTCTCGGTTTGAAGGAAGCAAAATCCATCGCCGTACTAAGAATCCATTTTGAATGCTCAATCTCTCAAATTGGTTCTATAGTGACTTCACTATATAACCATATTGTGTCACATCAGAAAATGCTGGTCGTCTGCCATTTTCGACCCACTGGCGCACTAGCTGAATATCTTTATTACCTCCTTGCGCTTCCAGTAGATTTCCATTTTCTGCTTTATCGAGTTTTGGAAACGCTTGCAAAGTTTTCACTGATGGAAGAGGCGAATCTTCCCAATTAGGGACATATCCACATTGATTACAGGGTATCCTACTAAGAGCGTCCGCATTTCCATGTTTCTTACCTGGGCGGTGCTCAATCGTCATGTCATACGTGCTAATGACCTCGAGCCATCTTGCCAACTGGCCCTCTGGATTTTTGAATTTAAGCAACCACCTAAGTGATCCATGGTCTGTTCTTAGGAGGAACCGTCTGCCGTACAGATAATGGCGGTAGTGTTTAATAAAGTGCACTACAGCCAATAACTCTTTTCGAGTCACACAATATCGTTTTTCGGCTTTTGTCAGTGTGCGACTTGCATAAGCTATCACGCGCTCCTTTCCATCTATTTCTTGAGAAAGCACTGCGCCTATAGACCAATTGCTTGCGTCTGTGTCAAGTATAAATGGTTTAGATATGTCTGGCAGTGATAATATTGGTGCATAAATCAGCCTGTTTCGAAGTGTTTCGAAAGCATCATGTGCCTCCTTTGTCCATTGAAACTTGCGCCCTTTCTCTGTCAAGCGGTGCAACGGTTTTGCTTCTGAAGCAAAGTCTCTGATAAATCGCCTATAGTAGCTGCACAATCCTAGAAAGGAGCGGACCTCAGACACAGAAGACGGAACTGGCCATTCCGCAACTGCTTTGACTTTTTCCGGGTCTGTTGCAATGCCCTCTTGTGAAATGATATGCCCTAGATACGAGACTTTAGTGGCAAACAGATTGCACTTTCTTGCTTTTAATTGAAGCCCCGCTCTCAGCAGTCTATCAAATACCCTTTCAAGATTGCAAACCATATCGTCGAATGACTTACCAATAACTATAATATCATCGAGATATACAAGACATTTGTCCCATTGTAGACCTGCAAGGACCGTCTCCATTAAGCATTCAAATGTCGCAGGCGCACAGGTAAGACCAAAAGGCAATACCTTGAACTTGAATAAACCTTTGCGCGTTACAAAAGCTGTTTTACTCTTGTCATCCTCTTCCATTGCAACCTGCCAGTAGCCGCTGTTGAGGTCAAGCGTAGAGAATAAAGCATGCCCTGACAGATGATCAAATGCTTCTTCTATGTTTGGAAGGGGATACGCGTCCTTTACTGTGACTTCATTGAGTCGTCTATAATCTATGCAGAAGCGCATCGACCCATCTTTCTTGCGCACAAGAACCACAGGTGAAGCCCAGGGGCTATTAGAGGGTTCAATTACCCCTTTCTCCAACATTTCGTTCACCTGTTTATCAACTTCATGCATTAGATGCAAAGGAATTCTTCGTGCCCCTTGTTTAATTGGTTTCTCTATAGGCCCAGTGTTGATTTTGTGTTTAACCACTGAGGTTCGACCTAAATCAAAGTTCGAAGAAGCAAACAAGTGCTGATACCTTTGAAGGAATTTATCGGCTTGCATAGCTTGTGCATTAGATAGATTTTCCTGACATCGGTCGAGCAATTCTCGCAAATCAGGTCGTAGTTTTGAACTATTTACTACCGCTGTGTCTGGTGGATTCTCTTCATCAGCAGCCGCCATCTTTGCCAGCAAAGTCCCCTTGTATATTTGCTGAGCAACGTCTGTTACATTCATTAGACATACAGGCACCGTTTCACTGCCCTTAACCAATGCCCTACCTACGAAAGCACGCCCCTTCTCAAGAAATCTCTCTTCTGGCTCGACAATATAGTGTGAGGCCCCAAATGTATTCTGTCCTGGAACTTTAGCCTCTATAATTATTTCACTCCTAGGAGGGATGCAAATATCGTCTGCTGCAACAACACGAAAACAACCTAGGGTCCCCTCACAAGAAATGCGATATTCCTCATTGTTAAGTCGTAGTGTATTAGAGTTGAGATCTATAATGCCCTTGCCTTTCTTCAGAAAATCTAGACCAAGGATTCCATCGACCGTAACATCTGTAACCATTGCTGGGATAAATGCTTCAGTCTTCCCAATTTTGATATGATAATCTGCTTTTCCATATAGAGAAAGTGGGTTTCCACTTGCGTTCAAAACTTTCTGTCCACTCTCCTCTAGTGCTGGGCGTTTTTCTGCTGAAATTATATCATGCACCCTTTTTGAGATCAACGTCAATGATGCACCTGTATCAATCAACATTTTTGACCGTACTCCATGTATATCAGCTTCTACAAAAATCCCAGATTCGTTAATCATGGTGCTTCCACCAACATGTCCTTGCGCATTGCGCTGTTTCCTCCTGCGCTCACTACGAATCCGTCGCGCAATGCCACCTTTATTCGCTGGTGGATTACTATTTCTATTTGTTTCTTTATTTTTAAGTTTCGGACAATTTCTACGAATGTGTCCCTTTTCCTTGCAATAATAGCAAGTCACCCCATCATCTGTGTTTCTGACTGGCAACTGTAATGTTCGTCTCCTCCGAATATTCTGATCTTGGACCTGTTTTTCTAAGTTATCTAACTGGGTTTGCATTTTTGTCATTAATTCAATAAGCTCTGTTGATTGTGCGGGTTGATCGCACTCACGTTCCTTACCCTCAATCATCCGCAAATCACCTCGCCTTTCTGTTCTATAGTATGCATCTAGTTCTACAGCAAGTCGGATTGCATCATTTAAGTTTTCAGGCCTATTCTGTTTAATGTGCAAGCGCATATCCGAATTTACTAGTGCATCAATGAATGCGTCCTTACCAAGCGTCTCCCTTAATTCCGCTGTCGCCGTAGGATAAGCAAGGCACGTCAATCTACGGATGGCCTGTCCTAGCTCGGACAGGGTCTCAGACGCTCTTTGTTTTCTCTCCTTTAACTGCGCCCGGTAAAGTTCGGTCTGATTGGGTGGCGCAAATCGTTCTTCAAGAGCTTTTACCAACAAGTCATAATGCTGCCCTGTTTCTTTCGAAACATTTCCCAGTACGCCCTGAGCCGTCCCTCTTAGTGATACAGCTAAATACAGGCCTTTCTCTTTTTCCGACCAATTATTTATGGTAGCGCATGCATCAAAATGGGACTTATAGTCAAGCCAAGAATTACTTCCATCAAATGTCGCGGGTTTGATGTTACACCTTGAACCTTTATTACCGTGGTCAAATTCCTCTCGTAGTCGATTTTCGTTCATCAAATTTCTGGTTCCAGCTCCCAGGCTATGCGTCTGTGCGCTGTTATGAAAATCTTTTTGTCTATCATTTGGCGCATTCGCTAATAAAGAAGAAGCATTCGCAATCGACGGCGCTCGCGCTCTTCGCTGTGTGCTCACCATTACTGGATGTTCATCATTCCTTAAGCTGTAATTATATAGCGCATCCGCAAGTTCCGTTTCACTTCTGCCATTTCTGTTTTGCGCTCTCGCTGGTCGCAATGTTCATTGGAGGCTCCTTCAACAATATTTCCACTCTTCTCATTTCCCTGCAGTACCACTGTATCATCAGTTGCATGACTCTGGTCCCCGATCGCACCAACCAAAGTCGCTATGCCCGAATCGCGCTAGCGCTCGTCTATCTAACGGTGTTGAGTATCTCTCTATCTCCTTGCGCAATCGCTCGCAACTGCTCTCCAAAAATAAAATTTCTTCATCTACTATTTCCTCCATTGTAACTATTGATTTAAATTGATTAGTATAGATTATTTCTCTTGCCGAATCCCGACGCTGCCACCAAATTTATGTAACGTTTCTGGGTTCAGGTAATCGGCTGCTCTGCCTGAGCAATTTAAGAAATATGTAAATAAACTATAAATTTCTCAATCAAATATTTTAATCAATAATATTAACAATATCCCACTCTATTATGGAGCGCGCGCGCTTTCTATTAACCCTAACAGCTATCACAAGCTAATACAACAACAAATCAAGTCTCGAAAGCCTTATTCAGGCACATAAGACTTATCCTAATACCAAGGGTTTGTCCTCACCTATTACGAAGTGAACACCTTCAGCTTCAGACTGCAACTGCCTTACAACCTCCGTTGTAGCCGCTTATATACTATCACAACCCACGTGATCAACGGAGTCGAAAGGGAGTGATAAACCGGAAGCGCTTATTACTAAGCTCCAGTAAACAGAATGGGATAAATGATCTCGATTCCGACATTTGTTTCAGTCTTTCTGGAAATGTGATGTAATTTTTCACCTCTGCCATGATTTCTCTGTCATGCAAACGCGTATTGATACAAAATTTATACAAAGGTTTACAAGTAAGCTGAACATCATTTTGCTGGATTATTATCAAATTTGATGATATATCATAAATCAGTTACACATTGAGTTCTGCATGATTCTTAGGCGGAGTAGTTTAGTATTTTCTACTCTATTTCTGAAGAAAACCTATCGTGATTCATAGCTCTGTAGAAACTGACAGGACTGAAATCTACATGATTCTGATATCAGTTATAACAAGTTTATAGATTGCATGGTCAACACATTCAGCAACCTCAGAAAAAATCACAGACTGCATTTATGAAATAATCATGATGGTGTCAAACTCAAATTCCCATTTAAGAAGACTTGACTACTTTTATCTAACGAACCGATGAACATAAACTATAAGAAAGTTACTTTTACTTAAAGAAATTGTTATAAAAGAAAGAAGGAAATATCACGGGTGATGCATTTTTCTGCAGGGGTCGCTACTTTCATAACCTGCAAGAATTATCAATGAAGCATTTTATTTTATTGTTTTAAATATACGCATTCTAAACTGCTGTTAGATGCATCGTTTATAGCTCTGTAAATGACTACTTTGATACATGTATTAGTGGCTTAAGTATTTAACCTTTACGTACATCGCACGAGATGCACATGTACCTACTTTAAGAGCACGAACTCAATTATTTATGGTAAATACAAATTTAAACGACAAAATTCTTTCTACAGTACTTGTGTGCGGACATGCGAACAAGGCATGTTATTTATTCTGCAATGCAGGATTGCTATAGTTACATGGCTTCATTCCCCGAATATGTATTTCCGCTGTTCATATGCAAATTGCAAGAGACATGACGCACAAACAACTTATTTTACAAAAATACAAAAAAATAATAGAATAAATCAAATACATGTAATTGATCGAATGTATACAAGATTTCCACATATTAACATTCACAAAAGGTCAACGGGACATAAATCTGGTTCAAACATAGATAGGATGAACATTAATTTTAATCGTTTAGCTTAACACGAAATTAAATATTATTTTCTCTTTTCCTCTTTATAATCACATTAGCGCAAAAAAAAACAACAAAAAAACAAAAAAACAATAAAAAATGCAGCAAGGGTGATTTAAAAAAAAGTTAAAAATGAAATTAACTTAAAAATTAATATCATTATCCCGATTCTTCCTATTGAACTGACAATATTTAAAGATATTCAGAGACGCTCTAGATCTATATCAGTGATGCAGGTTTTTGACTACAGCCATCAATTATTGCCTCAAATTCCATGTTTAATCGACCGTAAAAAAAGATCTCGTCCAGGATGACATACATGTAAATTAAGGCCTATAATGTATTACAGTGCGACCGTTGGGGCGAGCGCAGCATGTGATAAAATAATCAATTATGATAAAACAATAAAAATAAAAGGAGCGACGTAAAGTAAATAAATTTGAATGCAGAATAAAATAAGCATGCCTATTTTTTCCAGTAAATTTTCATCATTCATAATTCATAAGATTTTATTATCTATTTATATATAGAATTTATCTTGGATAAATTTAAATGTTGTTGAATAATAAAGATTTTAACATAATGTACATTACAGTTTATTTCCTCTTTTCTTGCAGCAGACATTTTTCTTAAACTTACATGAAAAATTGACTTATCACAGAGTCCCCCCCCCTCCCCCGTTTAAAAAAAACCACATTTACGTATAAAAAAACTTGCTGATCATATAATGAAAATGGATCCCCCGGGAGCATGTAATAAATGGAAGTGAAAATAAAGATACTATTGTCTGAGTATCGAGCAGCTAAAGAGCTAAAGGCATACTACGCACTCCCAATTCTTCACCCGGATTAGAATTTTCCTGATTTTGAGATTTTTTTTCTTTTTGCTTGCGAAGAATTTTGAATGATGTTGCCACGCCCCCTTTTAAAAAAACATACCTGGAAATAACCGTAAATATCGTGAATACAATAAATGTGAGCATTCATCCAAATGAGAGCAAGTTATAGTTGTTTCAAATGTCCCTATTAGTTAGCTCTGCAAGATTTTGAGAAGAGTTTGGTATTTATATTTTAGCAGTTTTACAATAGAGTAATTTCCCCTTATTGTGACGTCAAAGTTCACGTCGGTCAAGTGTCGTCTGTCTCTTTGAAAACATCCTAAAAAAAATAATAACTCCGCGAAATACACTGTTTTGTTTACTTAAAAGCATTATGTTCTTGAATTTACATAATTTATCTGTTTCTCAAAAGTTTTACTTTGATTCTCGCGAGATGGTATCCAGTCTAGTGAGATCGTCCGACATTGAGGAATTGCATTGTGGGTCGAAATTTACTGACTCCGAAAAATTCTGCCGGATCAATGTGTAAGAAATCCATTGTGACGTCACTCGAAAGGACGACAACTCTGTTAGTCTTATGTAATGGAATTTGCGTTGTGTCGGCAGTATATATACAATGCATGTACATACTCTTTTATCTTGTTCTCGTGAGAGTGTGAAATGGGAAACCATAATTACAGGGAACTACTGGGACGATTAAAACAAGGCATTACTGGTCCGATTTACTGACGCCAAAAAAATCCGTTGAATGAATGTGCAAATAGTCTTTTCTATTTTTCTATTCACACACGCCTTGCCGGTAGAGCTCGCTTCGCGCCGGCGCTGCGCGCCGGCGAGCTGCGCTCGCTATAATAAATGGTGGAAGTATGTTTACCCAGCGAGGCGTCAAAGATTTCTTTTTGCATGATAACTTTTATTTACACCAGCATATAATACCAGATTCAGTTTCCTGAAAAAAAGTATGTATACACCCCCCCCCCCCAAAAAAAAAAAACAACAACAACAACAACAAAAACCCACCAAAAAAAAAACCAAAAAAACTTTCACTTCCACCAACAATACTACCTGTATACATGTATGCCTATTTAATATGCAAAGCAATATATTTTAAATAAAAAATAAATTCTTGTATATTGAAGAATGAAAATTAGGAAATAGTCGTACCTGCCTTACCTGAATAAATTCATGTACGAGTTTACCAAACATGTGCAAAAAAAATCGATAATTTTTATTTTCGCCAAATAGAAACAGGTTTTATGCCTGTAATTATTGGCATTGGAAAAGATGTTAGCTTTGACTTGATGCGTCTTGGATCTTTACAATGTTGAAATAAAGAACATACTTATAGCTGGGGGAATTCGTATTTTCATTTTTTGTGTGGTACAGTGACTTATTTTTTTTGGAAGCCAAATTTTGAGTGAAAATCTGTGAAAAGTTTTGTCATATTCTTGCACTATGGCGAGAGTACCTATTGGGTTTGAATTACAAGAAGAAGGGCATAAAGGTAAACAAACATGATATTTGTGTAAGTACTTTAGTAGGACTGTCAGTAATGCTATTGCGAAATCTTTTTTTTTTGTTAGAACTGTTGAACAGTAACTCATAAAGCTGCAGATCTCGGGCTCAAATCTAGGGAACACATGAAGCCATTCATGAATTCATATATTTTTTATATTTCAAGGAATAGTTATATATATCCTCTTCATCGTATACATGTAAATACTCTTGTTATGCATGAACAATGACCTTGTTTCAGCAATGGGCTGAAGCGATGGAACTGATATAGCTTCTATCTGTATATGTATATTATAACACATGTAAAATAGAATATATAAAGCTACATGTACTATAGATAGAGTGTTTGGTGATCATAGTTTAGTAATAACAACAGCTGAACAATTATATTACAAAATGTAGTTAAAACTCAATCAGTGAAATAAATGTAGACAAGGAACATGAAAATTTGGTGTGTTAAGTTTAGATTACAACCTAAGCTAGCCAATCTTCATATTTCATAATTGCTGGTAACATGTATACTCTCTTCCCATTATATCGCGGGTTCCGTTGTATCGCGGTATGTTCCAAAAAATAGGATTCCCGTTTTTTTCTGCTATTTTCCACAAGGAGTTCATGCACGAACTTCAGGATGAGTGCAAAGAAGGCTGTCAAATATATCGGCAAATAAAACTTTTCTCACAAATAAAAATTTTTCCGGAGAGAAAGCACGTTCAAAAGTCCACAATGTATCTGATGAAAAAAACTAATTAAAAGCATAATAAAATGTTTAGTTTATTCCTTAACCAGTTTGAGTGAATTTGCTTTCACGAAGAATCATATTTTATTTTTAAAAAAATAAAAACTGTCCGTTTTAATTGAACCAGTTTTAATTGAATCTTCATTATAAGTATGAATCAGCAATCAAAGAAATAAAAGCATTTCAATGTGAATATTTACATCTCTCTTTGAATCTGTTCAAATTTATTCATATCGTATATAGTGAGCAAAATTTAGGGTAAAGTGTGAAGTAAAACTTCTAAAATGATTTAAACACTATTCATTAATTAAAAAATCTGTCACCATGCATCCAGCGCTATTAAAAATTACAGTCGAATAAAAGAAGTTTTAAACAGTAGAAGGAATGGTTATTTTCAAAATAACAGTATGCAAAAATTGTATACTGGTATTTAGAGCTGCAGCAGGATCGGGTATGTCAGTTGCTTTATAAACATAATCAGATTACTGAAGGAAAAGACAAGAAAACGCTAGGACGATGAAAAGACATGTATTATATGTACAGCATGAACAAGAATAGAAAGCAAATTATTGTTTTGTTTATGAATATCCTTGCTATAAAACAATGTGTTGAATGTGATAAAGAAAGAGGAAATAATAAGACTTTATAAAAGATCTTGATATTTATTTTAGTTTTTCAAATTAAATAAAAAGAAACATATAAAAACTCATAGTGATGCTACAAGTAGGTTATAATAGTAATCTAAAATATTTTCTGTTCTGTTTCTATCTAGTTAAAAACCCTAACCTATAGTTCATGATTCAAATTGTATTTTGCAGATTAGAATTTTTTAATGCAGTGGCAAGACATCGATTATCCAAAGTAAGATTGTAACATTTGTGTATCTGTTGTGTTGCCATGGAAACTTCAGGAGCTCTTAGAACTATCAGGGACCAGTCATGATCAAATGCACAGTTATGTGATGCCACATTGAAAAACAGACAAATGAAAAGGTGTCCTTTTTTTTTTCGATTACCGGTACTTACTTAAAATGTTTAGAGACTCAAAGGATCAGGCTGATACTTGGATCTGACAACCTTGACATATTCATTGTACAAGTTAATTCGTACATTTGGTTATGTTAGTTATGTTGATTTTTTATCAAAATCATCGTTGTTCAAAATCATGTTTTTCACTCCAAAAAATGTACAGAATTAATGTGTGATGATGAGGAAGGTTTTATATCCCAAATACAAGTGCTAAGTCCATGCCATTGTAAGAATGATTATTATAGAATTATTTATTATGCTTGTACATGTATGTAAGAATATGCAACATTTTTTTGTTGATTTCAGCAAAATTTGGGTTTGTCAATGTAAAAAAACACAAAAGACTGATAAAACTTAAAAATGTAGCAATCTGTTCCTTGCTCTGATGTTTGTTTCATAACGTGTAATCCGGTATTTTGAAATGAGTACATGTAACATTGAGAAATTGATTGTTCCGAGGGATTGTACATGTAGATAGACTTGGATAGGTGTGAGAGGCTTAATTAGTGTTAAAGTAACTTTAAAAAGTATTATTTATACCATATGCAACTTTCACCAAATTGTAAAGGCTTTAATGATTTGTGCATTACTTGATCATTTCAACACATGATTTATATAAAACATAATACCATAGAAATGTGATTAAGAAAAGTTAACAAGAGACACGTATTACACAGAAACTGTCTTTAAGATAACATTTTAGTTTATGTTGAACCATTTTGTTTTGTTTATTTTTTGCAAATACTTTTCACATTGTCAATGTATTTTAATAAGGTCACAAACTCACAACAAAAAATATTCAAAAATTTTTATCAAGTGAAGTTTTGCAGAAATGTTCCCTCATTGCTTTGTATCAAATCTCGAAAGGCGACTTCATAATCTCAAATATTCTGAAAATGAGGAAGACATGATTTTTTGCGTGCAAAGATTGATTTATTTTTGTATCCCTGTGGTATATACTTAGTATACACAAGCAATCAATTCCCAGATTAAAGTGCTAAATGCATAGACTGTAGATTTTATTATTTTAAAATGGTTTTATATTTTATATGTGGATTCTGTCCTAGACTAGATCGATTTACAAACCATTCATGTGTTCACTAGGGAAAGAAGGTGAAATCTCAGAGCAAGAATTCTCAGTGCATCCCATAATCAACATTTCATCAGCTGGTTCCTCTGATTTCATTTTAACACCCCCACCCCCCCCCCCCACCCCCACCCCCAACTTTTTGTTATAATCTTGAAATAATTTCCATAATGCAGTGTTTACTTTTCATGTAATACCAAAGCAGATTTGTCATACAACTTCATATTGTTTTTCTCCATCCAACACATTTTATCAGAGCTAACCTGAAAAATTAACAACTTTTAAGCTCATTAATTTTGTTGTAGATTTTATTTGTGGTTAGTAATATAACATGAGATTTTGGGGTTTTATTTTACATATTGTTCAGTTTTTTTAAAATCATCAAATCTTCATCACATAAAAACTTTTTATGTTTTGTTATTGTTCTTAAAAAAAACCCTGTTTTTATACTATTTTTTTTATACCAATTGTCAAAATCCCTGAATATTTTGGTTGTATATTTCTCTCCATCTTTTATTATATACATCAGTCACCACCATTTTGATGAGTTGTTTTACATGGAATGCAGGGTATGTTACTTACAAACTGAAACTGTACAATCAGCTACGATCACCCAATATGCAAAAAAATTCATGTTTCTATGGAAACAGAATAGATTATACCACAGTATTATTTACAGTGTTATCAACAGAATTTGGGTTTTCCCCAAAAATGCAATTTTTAATTTTCCAAACAATGATATTGTTGGTCAAACAAGTGCTTGTACATGTACGGTGTACAAGGCATATTGTGTAAAGTTGTGTTTTACATTTATTACTGGTGTATTGTGAAAAGATTTGCCATGCAAAAGCTTTTTGAAATTAACCATTTACATGTTTTATTCCTGATTTTGCAAATGCTGTGTAAAAAAGATTGCATGGATCAGACAGAGACTGGAAGGAGTGATACTGGACTCTTTTCCAATTACACATACAATATCAACCTTGAATCTCCAGGAGCAAATAAAAAAATTTAAGGATAACTAAAGAGATGTTCAAAGAAATAACATTTATTTTCGAGCAAATCATTCTTACATCAAAAGTGCAAATGTCTTTTACACCAGAAAAACCGCACAGAGGTGATATTTGATTCCACTGCTCAAAAATACAGCATACAGTACTAAATAATGCAAGGTTAATATGTTGTCAATAGTAAATGGTTTAATATATATATATATGAATCAAATCTGATAAAATACCCCCACACAAAAGAAACCGATTTTGTATGTACAGTCATATCCTATATGTAAAATACATTTTACAAAAAAATCACCCCAATTTCTGTTTACAAATATAAAATCGGAAATAGGTACATTAAAACCAGCCTATTTTTTGACTCTGAGAGGAAACAGAGCTGTATGTACACGGTACATAGTTTATATATCATGATTAATAAGTCAATATGACATAAATTCCATATATAAACTGTGTATATATAATATACAAAAAATTAAATTTCTATCATAGAAATGTCTGTATTGTTTTACAATGCTCTGTAGTCCTGCTATCTATTAAGAATTGTCTATGTGTCTACAATTATCCACAATGGTATTATAGTGTTGTCAATCAAAAAGAGTCAAGATTCGGCTCTAAGGTACTAGTTATATGTTGTACACTACCTTGTAGTGTAGTGACTACACTCTATATATACCCAAACTGTAGCCCCCACTTTCAATTTGCTGCCGACGCCAGTGCATAACCAATAACCAATAATAAATCTTGCATCAAATTTTGAGTGTGGAAAATTTATAATGTTACATTAGTACGGTACTATGACTATAACTGCACATGTACTTTGTTAAATCCAGTACAATCTGAATGATGAAAATAGTCATGTATGTGCACTTTTCATTCATGACTGAAGGAGACAAAAGATTACTGTTGCTGTAGAAACAGAGCTGTATGTACACGGTACATAGTTTATATATCATGATTAATAAGTCAATATGACATAAATTCCATATATAAACTGTGTATATATAATATACAAAAAATTAAATTTCTATCATAGAAATGTCTGTATTGTTTTACAATGCTCTGTAGTCCTGCTATCTATTAAGAATTGTCTATGTGTCTACAATTATCCACAATGGTATTATAGTGTTGTCAATCAAAAAGAGTCAAGATTCGGCTCTAAGGTACTAGTTATATGTTGTACACTACCTTGTAGTGTAGTGACTACACTCTATATATACCCAAACAGTAGCCCCCACTTTCAATTTGCTGCCGACGCCAGTGCATAACCAATAACCAATAATAAATCTTGCATCAAATTTTGAGTGTGGAAAATTTATAATGTTACATTAGTACGGTACTATGACTATAACTGCACATGTACTTTGTTAAATCCAGTACAATCTGAATGATGAAAATAGTCATGTATGTGCACTTTTCATTCATGACTGAAGGAGACAAAAGATTACTGTTGCTGTAGAACACAAAGTACAGAGTGAGAGAATGAAGCAGAGAGAGAGAGAGAGAGAGAGAGAGAGAGAGAGAGAGAGAGAGAGAGAGAAAATGAAACTGGTTATACATTTCTGTCATAACAAAAATACATGTAAATACCCTATACCTAATAATATTGTATATTGTATTTATTTTTATTCATCTTGACAAAATTAAATTTATAACGTCAAGTGACTGTGAATATGTTGGATATTTCAGATATATACATGAAGTCTGAGTCGGACTGTTTTCTCCTACTTTTTGCATTTGTTTTTCAATATTTCATTGTAATATTTTTTTATATAATTACTAATAGTTAGTAGATAGAAAAAAGGCAAATTAATTGGCAGGTAGATTCAGCCTTAAACAATGATTTATTGTACAGTATTGCCTCCACTCATCCCCTGAACGCCTCATCTTATATATATTTCTACCTCTGCGACTTAAATAAATATTATACTGCTTTTTATATTTGAAAAAAAATCCAAGACAGATAAAGTAATTATCTTTTTATCCCTTTTTAAGACTTTCAATAGACATAAAATTTCATAAACAACATATTTACATTTTCCCCCTAATAGTAATACCGCATGAGCGAAAGAGATATTTTTGGTAACCCCCGTCACGATTTTCTAAGTTCCTACATACGATTTGACAAAAACAGAAGAAAGAAAAAAAGATCGAATGACGATGGGTCAAAAGAAAAAGTATATCAATTATGTCAAATGAATATGAATGACAATATTTAATGAATCTACAGCGACCACGGCTGGCTGTCAGGCATTTTAATGTTTGTTTGTTTTTTAATGTAAGTAGTAAAGTTCATACATTTTCCAAGGCTAAAAAGAAAACACTAAAATCCCCAGCAATGGACTATTCTATGGCAAAACAAAAGTAAGAAAAACTTTGTTAAACAGAACACTTATATTATATAATATATATATATATAATATATATATATATATAATATATCGATGACTGTATTTTGTCACATTTAGAACCGACAACATTCATTTTCATTTCCTTAGGATGGCTGTTCGGAGCATATCTGAGTCAGTGTACGTAGGAATGTGTCTCAAAATGGGAACCCCACAACAGGTGGCCTCAAAAAGAGATATAATTGACATTAAAGAGATGTTGAAAAACAACGAAGTGATGAAAAATCCGTCCAAAGAGATGCTGAGTGGAAGTGTAAGAGAAGGATTAAGATTGCATGGATCAGAGTGATGAAAAATCCGTCCAAAGAGATGCTGAGTGGAAGTGTAAGAGAAGGATTAAGATTGCATGGATCAGACAGAGACACAGTGTATTGGCTAAATAACCACCAAGTGATCTGGGACTTCTCTCAGGTACAGTTTTACAACACACAAGAAGACGTTGTTATTCTCTGTGACAGTTCTGAGAGTCCACCAGGATTCACTTTACTATGGTTACCATTGAAGAGAGCGAACAGTAAAGTGATATCAGCTTGTGTAAGGATGCATGGAGGGCTCTATATATCAAGTTCAAAGTACAGAGTGGTCATGAGATCTATTAACAGACATAGTTCTACAATCCATGGACCATGTAGTGGTGGATTATATTATGGTGTGTTAGAATACGATGAAGCCCATTGCTTTGTCAGTGATTTCTGGCCTCCTTCTGCCTCCTCGTGGATAGACAGATGTCAATTATGGCCCCCACCTCATGTTGTCAATGACATCGTCAGAAATGGATGTCACTTTGTAGCAATTGGACACAAACTAGGATATCATCTAGACAACGAATGGAGAGTTTCATTTTCTCAGGCGGAATACAAACTTGTTTGTTCGATGAATCACACACAATTTTTAACGTATGGATTGCTGAAATTGTTCCTAAAGGAAATAATTAACAAAGGTTTGAGAGATGAGGATAAAGTACTCTGCTCCTATCATATGAAAACGACTGTTTTCTGGGCGATTCAACAAAATACACAACCTCACTGGCGTCCACAAAATATCCTAGGCGGTTTCTGGGTCTGCTTTAAACTTCTTCTTAAATGGGTGTACGAGGGAGTTTGTCCGAACTTTTTTATCCCAGAAAACAACATGTTTCTGAGCAATATCTATGGTGAAGCACAGAAGACATTATTCACAAGACTATATAGATTGTATAAGACGGGCATAACATTACTGCTACACAGCCCCTCCATCAGTTCCTACATCACTAATGTTCTGTGTAATCCACGACTTGCAATTTGTACTGATGAACTCATTCTGATGTCTGAAGTTGAACTTGATGAAGATATTTTCGGAGAGATATATGAAAATGATGCAATATACAAACTGGACATACATATATGTGAAAAATATCTACATGCGGTAGAACAGTTGTTAAGTTTACCGCTGACACAGTATCATATTGTCATGTTACAAAAACTTACAATCACCATATTTCAGTGTTCTGCGTTTATATTACACAACATGTACAGCTACACAGGTTCCAACAAACAGTTGTATATTGTAGACAAACTATCCTGTCATATGCTGAAATTAACAGCTAAGTTTGGGTATGTGTCTGACGTCTTATATATTGTAATGTATTATTACAAGACATTTAGATATAGGGAAGCATTATCTGTTATAGATTTAACAAAAGCTAAGTTAGCACGGCCATACCTGATGTATTGGAGTCATGTAGACGGAGAGAGGTATACCGAAGCTGTAGGGGGACAGTCGTTGTCTACAAAGATCAGACAGGCTGTAGCACAGGATATCTTACTTTACAATGAAATTTTTTATATCAGTGAATTAATGCAAGAACAACAGTGTGGTGAACAGAACAGTTGGCCTATATTATGTTTCCCACCTTTGATACTGTTGCACATGTTAGACTTTTTGTGCTCTAGATATGTTGACACGATTAGAGCACAGAGAGCTTTAGATGATCTACAGGTCCTAGTTCATCATGATCAGGGACAGTTAGTACCTGAAGATCTTAGAGACATCTCCTGGGAGATCCTGGGGATCTGTCAACAGATATCAGGGAACCTCGAGGCTGCCCTGTACTCATACCAACAATCACTCAGACAATATCCAATCAATAAAATACAAACTGCTACCATACAGAGAATTCAGGACCTACATTTATGAACTTACTAACAAGTATTGCATGTCATATGCAGTTATGCACATTGTGTTTGTTCTGTTTTGTAGTTTGGTGTGTAGGAGAGAGGCTGCACTTAAAATTTACTTTTATAACCTTGAAGATGTGTGTATAA
Organism: Magallana gigas; assembly: GCF_902806645.1. Classification (NCBI taxonomy): domain Eukaryota; kingdom Metazoa; phylum Mollusca; class Bivalvia; order Ostreida; family Ostreidae; genus Magallana; species Magallana gigas. Next base: position 54,041,576 of record NC_047563.1, read on the forward strand.
TACATTAAAGCTAGTGAACATTTAATTTGTTAATTAAGTCACCATTGTGCACTTAATATCCTAATTTTTAAATAAAAAATAATAATTACAATATTTACATGTATGTCATGATTATTTTCAAAATTCAAAATAAACACAATTAATTAAATGAGTGTCTCAAATAAAATTCAGTAAGCTGTTTAATTTATTTCCGCGTAATTTTTCAAGCATTGATCAGGTGCATCTATCAGTCTTGAATGCATGGCTCTTCCCAGTTTGTTCTTGGTTCTCTCTTTTTTCTTACATCTATTTCAGACCATAAGATGAGCGCCTTTTAAGTGATGCACTATTAAATGTAATTTTTAAGTAATTTAAAATTCTATTATGAAATAATCAACAATCAGCTGCAATATTGATGACAAAATATATGTCGGGAACTAATAAACGATTAATTAAGATTACAAACTATATTCCAATGTTTTCATAAGTTTTTATATATATATATATATATATATATATATATATATATATATATATATATATATATATATATATATATATATATATATATATATATATATATATATATATATATATATATATATATATATATATATATATAATGCTTGAGCATGCAGTCAACGGGTAAGACGCAAACTGTAAACAAATAAAAAAAAACCTTTTTTAATAAAACATGTACAATTAAAACATGTACTGATGTACATTGACAGTAGTTTAGTTAATTTAGTTTATACAATCAATTTATTAATATGTTGTTTCTTTGATGATCACTGCAGAAAAATAAGTGGGTTATGTATTTTTCCTGCAATGTTGCCACCTTCATGTCCCGCATAAATCACCAAAGAAAGCGTTTTATTGTTTTAAAAATATTTACATTCAGTATTTTCTACTCTAATTCTGAAGAAAACCTATCGTGATTCATAGCTCTGTAGAAACTGACAGGACTGAAATTTACATGATTCTGATATCAGTTATAACAAGTTTATAGATTGCATGGTCAACACATTCAGCAACCTCAGAAAAAATCACAGACTGCATTTATGAAATAATCATGATGGTGTCAAACTCAAATTCCCATTTAAGAAGACTTGACTACTTTTATCTAACGAACCGATGAACATTAACTTTAATAAAGTTACTTTTACGTATGAATTTGTTACAAAAGAAAGATGGAAATAACGCGGGTTATGCATTTTTCTGCAAGGGTGGCTACCTTCATAATTACCTGCATGAATCATCAATGAAGAATTTTATTGTTTTAAATATATATACGCATTCTTAACTGCTGTTAGATGCGTCGTTTATAGCTCTGTAAATGACTGCTTTGATATTAGTGGCTAAAGTATTTAACCTTTACGTACATCACTCATTGATGCACATGTACTTTCTTTATGAGCACGACCTCCGCAGACTAAGGTGGACTGACCTTGGACTTGTAACTAGACTGTAGTCTGCTGTGTGTTACCATGGTAACTTTAACATAAATGGGAAATTGACCATTTCTTACTATGTTTGACATTTTAATCGATTATGATAATAATTTACGTACTTATTAGGGATAATAAATTCAATAATTAATTATAAATACAAATTTAAACGGCAAAATTCTTTCTATATTACTTTTGTGCGGACATGCGAACAAGGTATGTTATTTATTCTGCAATGCAGGATTGCTATAGTTACCTGGCTTCATTCCCCGAATATGTATTTCCGCTGTTCATATGCAAATTGCAAGAGACATGATGCACAAACAACTTATTTTACAAAAATAAAAAAATAATAATAAAATGAATCAAAAACATGTAATTGATCGAATGTTTACAAGATTTCCACATATTAACATTCACAAAAGGTCAACGGGACATAAATCTGGTTCAAACATAGATAGGATGTACATTAATTTTAATCGTTTAGCTTAACACGAAATTAAATATTATTTTCTCTTTTCCTCTTTATAATCACATTAGCGCAAAAAAAAAAACACAATGAAAAAAAAAACTTTCACTTCCACCAACAATACTACCAACAATACTACCTGTATACATTTATGCCTATTTAATATGCAAAGCAATATATTTAAAAAAAAAACAAAAAAAAAAAAAAACTTTCACTTCCACCAACAATACTACCTGTATACATTTATGCCTATTTAATATGCAAAGCAATATATTTTAAATAAAAAATAAATTCTTGTATATTGAAGAATGAAAATTAGGAAATAGTCGTACCTGCCTTACCCGAATAAATTCATGTACGAGTTTACCAAACCTGTGCAAAAAAATCGATAATTTTTATTTTCGCCAAATAGAAACAGGTTTTATGCCTGTAATTATTGGCATTGGAAAAGACGTCAGCTTTGACTCGATGCGTCTTGGATCTTTACAATGTTGAAAAAGAGTACATACTTATAGCTGGGGGAATTCGTATTTTCATTTTGGGTGTGGTACAGTGACTTATTTTTTTTGGAAGCCAAATTTTGAGTGAAAATCTGTTTTGTCATATTCTTGCACTATGCCGAGAGTACCTATTGGGTTTGAATTACAAGAAGAAGGACATAAAGGTAAACAAACATGATATTTGTGTAAGTACTTTAGTAGGACTGTCAGTAATGCTATTGCGAAATCTTTTTTTTTTGTTAGAACTGTTGAACAGTAGTAACTATTAAAGCTGCAGATCATAGGCTCAAATCTAGTGAACACATGAAGCCATTCATGAATTCAGATATTTCTTATATTTCAAGGAATAGTTATATATATCCTCTTCATCATATTTGTTGACAGTGAATTTACGAAGAATTCACACATTGAAAACTGACCAGCCATTCTTATGTAAATATTAACATCCCGTGAACTGGCCACTGCTAACATTATTTTATAATCACCATTTAAAGGAATATTACTGAGTTGATGATAAATAGACTGGTTTTTTGCCACTCTTTTGCATTTGTTTCTCAATATTTCATGGTTATATATAGTTATAAAATGGTTTATCGGTACTAAGTTGAGAGAAAACAGGCTAAATGGTAGATTAACCTCTGACCCCTTATTCTGAACCTCCAGCAATGTTGAATGGTACACAGAATGGTATATAGTATAGTGTAGCTTCCACTCTTCCACTCCCCCCTCACCTTACATTTATATTTACCTTTGAGACCTCTGTTCATGCCAGTAATAGATAATTTATAAGTAAATAATTTAAATTTAATTCTAGTTGTAACGTGCTTTCTGATTGGCTAAAAAAATATTTTATATCGTATAAAGAATGTTGCCTACGTCATAGTAAGACTAACATGAAAAACGTATCAATATGCCTGAAGTTACGTTTGAATTTTGAAAAATTTTACGTCATTTTAAAGGTCAAATGATCGTTTTTATCTACAATTAAGAGTATAAAATTAAATTATAAGGAATGAATTCAAAATGTATTAGTTTTATTCGATATAAAATGGTTTGGGGCAGTTTACGTAAACTGCCCCAAACCATTTGCGGTTTATAGAAAAGCGTAAACTGCCCCAAACCATTTTATATCGTATAAAACTAATAAATATTGAATTCATTCCTTAAATAAGTTCTTAATAATCATTTAAAATAATTAATCTTGCAAGCAGATCCAATAACATGGCAGTCATTTTTGAAACCATTAGATCAGAAGCAAAATCAAGAGGTTCAAGACTAGAAACGTTATATAAAGATATCTGCTTGCATGGGGCCATGGAAATTGAAAAATAAAATTACGAAATAATTTTGATTGCTCTAGGCCAATATGTGACCTGTTTGTTTACATTGACTGGAAGGGCCACTCATTGAGTACAAAAAGAGTTTTGATAATGAGAGATTTGGGTCCCATATTAAAATAAAAACCTGTTAGAACCACAATGAATGACTTAATGTAGTATAATTGTCATAAATACATGCGTATAGAAAGTTTTAAGTATCAAAGGTTTTAATATTAAAATTAAGTTCGAAAATATAAGCATTAAATGTAGATGAAGTACTTCATTTACTAAGTATTTGCACGTGCATCCATCATGTCCATGTAGTTGTATGTTTTAAGGCGTTGAGTGCTACAAGTACTGTATAAATTAATTAATGTCCTTTGTTTATTGACAAAATACTTATATGAGTGTTTTACATTTGTAACAGTTGTATTTATTTAGAGTCCACATCTTCCCCTTCTTCCTCTTCTTCTCTCCTTGTGCAAAATATAATGAATAACAAAAAATGTCAGTCTCTCTCTCTCTCTCTCTCTCTCTCTCTCTCTCTCATCACTTAATTCTTTGATTGTGTTGAGATCCATCAGACATGTAGACATTAGCATATTTAGTTATGCTCCATGTCGATTGCTCTGTTCTTGCTTGCCAGATTATGGGAGAGTTAGAATTTCCTAGGGATTCTCGCTGACATTTCATGGTCAAACCATAAATTGCTGATCCGGGACAGGGAAGGTCCAGAAATCTGATGAGACTGCAATCAATAACAAAATCCAGTGTTCTTTTGACTGAAGTAGTGATAAACACTCTCCCTTATGGCATTGTGAGGGGAACATGGGGAAAGAATGACATTTCATATCAAGTGTCTGCATTGTGAATATGAAATTTAAAATAGGCATATGCACAGTAGGATTACCAGATGGATTTTTGCATAATTGCAAAATTATAATGCTATGCTTATGAAATGATATCATTGAATTTTCTTAATTTTAGATGTACATGCATATATAGCATAGGAATTCAAAAATTTTGCATATAACCAAATAAAATTGAATAATTTTTAAATGCGGCCATTCAATTTTAAATAAGTTATGAATTTTTTAAATTGAAAAATAAAAGTTTACCACATGTCTGAAAGTTTTTTTGATAATCCAGTTTTGTATAGAGCTACAGTGTACTTAAGAATTCCTGTTCTCAAAAATGAATATGCATATAAACATGCATGCATATATACAAACATGTTTTTTGTTCCTAGCTTATGATCAAATTTATAACATGACAATAATGATGAATTATGTTTTTGTTGATGATGATGATGATTCGTTGTAGGGGACCCGGCTCTGATCAACGTGACCCAGATCAATGTCAACTACCCAGGGTATCCCCAGGATCAACCTGGTATGTATTAACCAGTGACATATATAAATGACAAAGTGTCAATGTATAAATGTGTATGCGGGACATTGCTCTGGCTCTTTGTGATGTCTATAATATTATCATACTAATTACATGTAGGTGTGTAATAGTGTGATATTTGCTACCATTTTATCTAGAGCTTTGTGGTTCATATGGGTATGGAGGTACATGTAACAAACACTGCAGAATGGGTACTTTCTGTTGCAAGAGTGAATTTTGTGTGCAGTTCTTGATATCTTCATTATAAGAATGAATCAGCAATCAAAGAAATAAAAGCATTTCAATGTGAATATTTACATCTCTCTTTGAATCTGTTCACATTTATTCATATCGTATATAGTGAGCAAAATTTAGGGTAAAGTGTGAAGTAAAACTTCTAAAATGATTAAAACACTATTCATTAATTAAAAAATCTGTCACCATGCATCCAACGCTATTAAAAATTACAGTCGAATAAAAGAAGTTTTAAACAGTAGAAGGAATGGTTATTTTCAAAATAACAGTATGCAAAAATTGTATACTGGTATTTAGAGCTGCAGCAGGATTGGGTATGTCAGTTGCTTTATAAACACAATCAGATTACTGAAGGAAAAGACAAGAAAACGCTAGGAGGATGAAAAGACATGTATTATATGTACAGCATGAACAAGAATAGAAAGCAAATTATTGTTTTGTTTATGAATATCATTGCTATAAAACAATGTGTTGAATGTGATAAAGAAAGAGGAAATAATAAAACTTTATAAAAGATCTTGATATTTATTTTAGTTTTTAAAATTAAATAAAAAGAAACATATAAAAACTCATAGTGATGCTACAAGTGGGTTATAATAGTAATCTAAAATATTTTCTGTTCTGTTTCTATCTAGTTAAAAACCCTAACCTATAGTTCATGATTCAAATTGTATTTTGCAGATTAGAATTTTTTAATGCAGTGGCAAGACATCGATTATCCAAAGTAAGATTGTAACATTTGTGTATCTGTTGTGTTGCCATGGAAACTTCAGGAGCTCTTAGAACTATCAGGGACCAGTCATGATCAAATGCACAGTTATGTGATGCCACATTGAAAAACAGACAAATGGAAAGGTGTCCATTTATTTTCGATTACCGGTACTTACTTAAAATGTTTAGAGACTCAAAGGATCAGGCTGATACTTGGATCTGATAACCTTGACATATTCATTGTACAAGTTAATTCGTACATTTGGTTATGTTAGTTATGTTGATTTTTTATCAAAATCATCGTTGTTCAAAAACATGTTTTTCAATCCAAAAAATGTACAGAATTAATGTGCGATGATGAGAAAGGTTTTATATCCCAAATACAAGTGCTAAGTCCATGCCATTGTAAGAATGATTATTATAGAATTATTTATTATGCTTGTACATGTATGTAAGAATATGCAACATTTTTTTGTTGATTTCAGCAAAATTTGGGTTTGTCAATGTAAAAAAACACAAAAGACTGATAAAACTTAAAAATGTAGCAATCTGTTCCTTGCTCTGATATGAGTTTCATAACGTGTAATCCGGTATTTTGAAATGAGTACATGTAACATTGAGAAATTGATTGTTCCGAGGGATTGTACATGTAGATAGACTTGGATAGGTGTTAGAGGCTTAATTAGTGTTAAAGTAACTTTAAAAAGTATTATTTATACCATATGCAACTTTCACCAAATTGTAAAGGCTTTAATGATTTGTGTATTACTTGATCATTTCAACACATGATTTATATAAAGCATAATACCATAGAAATGTGATTAAGAAAAGTTAACAAGAGACACGTGTTACACAGAAACTGTCTTTAAGATAACATTTTAGTTTATGTTGAACCATTTTGTTTTGTTTATTTTTTGCAAATACTTTTCACATTGTCAATGTATTTTATTAAGGTCACAAACTCACAACAAAAAAATATTCAAAAATTTTTATCAAGTGAAGTTTTTTTTAAATGCAGAAATGTTCCCTCATTGCTTTGTATCAAATCTCGAAAGGCGACTTCATAATCTCAAATATTCTGAAAATGAGGAAGACATGACTTTTGCGTGCAAAGATCTATTTATTATGTATTCCTGTGGTATATACTGAGTATACACAAGCAATCAATTCCCATATTAAAGTGCTAAATGCATAGACTGTAGATTTTATTATTTTAAAATGGTTTTATATTTTATATGTGGATTCTGTCCTAGACTAGATCGATTTACAAACCATTCATGTGTTCACTAGGGAAAGAAGGTGAAATCTCAGAGCAAGAATTCTCAGTGCATCCCAAAATCAACATTTCATCAGCTGGTTCCTCTGATTTCATTTTAACACCCCCCCCCCACCCCCACCCCCAACTTTTTGTTATAATCTTGAAATAATTTCCATAATGCAGTGTTTACTTTTCATGTAATACCAAAGCAGATTTGTCATACAACTTCATATTGTTTTTCTCCATCCAACACATTTTATCAGAGCTAACCTGAAAAATTAACAACTTTTAAGCTCGTTAATTTTGTTGTGGATTTTATTTGTGGTTAGTAATATAACATGAGATTTTGGGATTTTATTTTACATATTGTTCAGTTTTTTTAAAATCATCAAATCTTCATCACTTAAAAACTTTTTATGTTTTGTTATTGTTCTTAAAAAAAACCCTGTTTTTATACTATTTTTTTTATACAAATTGTCAAAATCCCTGAATATTTTGGTTGTATATTTCTCTCCATCTTTTATTATATACATCAGTCACCACCATTTTGATGAGTTGTTTTACATGGAATGCAGGGTATGTTACTTACAAACTGAAACTGTACAATCAGCTACGATCACCCAATATGCAAAAAAACTCATGTTTCTATGGAAACAGAATAGATTATACCACAGTATTATTTACAGTGTTATCAACAGAATTTGGGTTTTCCCCAAAAATGCAATTTTTAATTTTCCAAACAATGATATTGTTGGTCAAACAAGTGCTTGTACATGTACGGTGTACAAGGCATATTGTGTAAAGTTGTGTTTTACATTTATTACTGGTGTATTGTGAAAAGATTTGCCATGCAAAAGCTTTTTGAAATTAACCATTTACATGTTTTATTCCTGATTTTGCAAATGCTGTGTAAAAGCTTTATGGCTTTGGAGATACAATTATATACCGGTATATAGGTGGGTTGAGTAAGGCAGTTTAATCCAAGATTTTTTAAAATGTAAATTTAGTGTTGAAAAACAGATAGAGTAAATTTTTAATCAAGAAATAGTGTAAAGTGTAAGTTTGTTGAAAAACAGGTAGTGTAAATTTTGAAGGCAGAAACAGTGTAAACTTGTTTCAAACACATGGTACCTGTCATGTGTACTATCATTTTTTGTAAAGAAAAAAAAAACTCCTCAGCAAGTTTTTACACATACCAAAATTTCTCATGAATTAAGAAATGTGCATTGAATTTGTAGAGTTACTCTAAAGTGTCACTAAAATCTTGGTTTAGATTTAAATAAATGAAAATTGCTTTGCTCCATTAATGCATTGTTGAAAAGTATTTTTGTTCAATCCAAATCATATTCTTTTCATTAGAAATAATTCATGTGTTTTTTATATATTTCCCTTTTTCTCTCTATTTTCTGCCTTTACTTTTGCTATACAATGAAATTCAGGGCTTATGTTAACTGTAAATCCTTTATATTAACAATTTTGTCATTTTAAACTATGTTTACAAGTGCTCATTTTGTTATATTTCTTTTTTTTAGTTTGACAAATACATTGTACACACCGTTGATTCTGTTGTAATTTTTGTTCATCCATTCAGTCCACTACATATGCTGGTACATGTATGTGTATGTTTTCTGTACGTTTGTATGTTTGATTTTGTATCTGTGTACGATACGGTACATGTGTTGATGAAATAATTAACAATTAAAGATAAAAGAAAATGCAATGTCTTGTGTGTTTGTCATGCGTTATATTGAGTCAGTTCAAAGTGTTACTGATTCTAAGACACCTCTTGGGAATTGTATAATATAGTCATTCTTCGTCATCTCGATCTAGATGGGCCTGTTTAAAAACTTCTAGATAACAGATTATTCGAGAAATCGATGGTAAAATACTTAAAAATATAAGTGGTTGGGACTTTCGAGATATCGAAGTTCAACCGTACATGCATGTACACATAATTCTACTAGGGATAAATTGAAATAGAGACCACTATTTAGGTTATAAAATGACAATTTCGTTTCATTTTTTGACTATAACTTTGTTACTACTTTGTGGTCATTTTGTTTAGGGAAATAAAAAATCTTAGTTCAAAGGCTAAAGCTTGTGAAATATAATGAACCAAGATCTATAGCAAGATTTTGAAAAGGTGAATAATTCAATTCTTTTTTTTAATTAAAATATTTTAGTTATTCCGTGAGCAACTTTTTTTCTTTTTAGGCAAACCCTTATGCTCTTTCGTTCTAATATTTGCTTTCTTTTGATACTAAATTTTCTTTCGATATTTCCACTCTATATAAAAACATGCCACATATCAAATTCAGTTATTAACGCGGTAACCAAAACATTGGGGTATTAATAATATAGTTTATTCTTAACATGATGATTTTATGCCTGATGTCAGTGCACACATAGATATACTTTATCTATAGTGCATGTGAATAAAATGTCCACTGAGGGTGGCAATGGTATCCAGGTTCATCTCAGTGTCACATTCTTGCTCAAAAATAATTTTCCTATCACTATCATAAGGAAGGAGTGATACTGGACTCTTTTCCAATTACACATACAATATCAACCTTGAATCTCCAGGAGCAAATAAAAAAATTAAGGATAACTAAAGAGATATTCAAAGAAATAACATTTATTTTCGAGCAAATCATTCTTACACACATCAAAAGTGCAAATGTCTTTTACACCAGAAAAACCCCACAGAGGTGATATTTGATTCCCCTGCTCAAAAATACAGCATACAGTACTAAATAATGCAGTGTTAATATGTTGTCAATAGTAAATGGTTTAATATATATATAAGAATCAAATCTGATAGAAGACCCCCACACAAAAGAAACCGATTTTGTATGTACAGTCATATCCTATATGTAAAATACATTTTACAAAAAAATCACCCCAATTTCTGTTTACAAATATAAAATCGGAAATAGGTACATTAAAACCAGCCTATTTTTGACTCTGAGAGGAAACAGAGCTGTATGTACACGGTACACAGTTTATATATCATGATTAATAAGTCAATATGACATAAATTCCATATATAAACTGTGTATATATAATATACAAAAAATTAAATTCCTATCATAGAAATGTCTGTATTGTTTTACAATGCCGTGTAGTCCTGCTATCTATATATATTAAGAATTGTCTATGTGTCTACAATTATCCACAATGGTATTATAGTGTTGTCAATAAAAAAGAGTCAAGATTCTGCTCTAAGGTACTAGTTATATGTTGTACACTACCTTGTAGTGTAGTGACTACACTCTATATATACCCAAACTGTAGCCCCCACCTTCAATTTGCTGCCGACGCCAGTGCATAACCAATATTAAATCTTGCATCAAATTTTGAGTAGGAAAAAAGTATTATGTTACATTATTAGGGTACTATGACTGCAACTGCACATGTACTTTGTTAAATCCAGTACAATCTGAATGATGAAAATAGTCATTCATGTGCTCTTTTCATGCATGACTGAAGGAGACAAAAGATGGCTGTTGCTGTAGAACACAAAGTACAGAGTGAGAGAATGAAGCAGAGAGAGAGAGAGAGAGAGAGAGAGAGAGGGAGAGAGAGAGAGAGATGTGAAACTGGTTATACATTTTTGTCATAACAAAAATACATGTAAATACCCTATACCTAATAATATTGTATATTGTATTTATTTTTATGTATCTTGACAAAATTAAATTTATAACGTCAAGTGACTGTGAATATGTTGGATATTTCGGATATATACATGAAGTCTGAGTCGGACTGTTTTCTCCTAATTTTTGGCCTTTGTTTTTCGATATTTCATTGTAATATCTTTTTTTATAAATTACTAGTAGTTAGTATACAGAAAAAAGGCAAATTAATTGGCAGATAGATTCAGCCTTAAACAATGATTTATTGTACAGTTTTTCCTCCACTCATCCCCTGAACGCCTCATCTTACATATGTATCTACCTCTGCGACTTATATATTTGAAAACAAAATCCAAGACAGATAAAGTAATTACCTTTTTATCCCTTTTTTAAGACTTTCAATAGACATAAAATTTCATAAACATCATATTTACATTTTTCCCCCTTAGTAAAGCCGCATGAGCAACAGAGATATTTTTGGTAACCTCCGATTTGACAAAAACAGAAGAAAGAAAAAAAGAAAGATCGAATGACGATGGGTCAAAAGAAAAAAGTATATTATATATGACATACGACTATGAATGACAATATTTAATGAATCTACAGCGACCACGGCTGGCTGTCAGGCATTTTGATGTTTGTTTTTAAAAGTAAGTGGTAAAGTTCATACATGTATGTATCGGGATTTTCCAAGGCTAAAAATAAAACACTAAAATCCCCAGCAATGGACTCTTCTATGGCAAAACAAAAGTAAGAAAAACTTTGTTAAACAGAATACTTAATATATTGAAGATTGTATTTTGTCACAATTAGAACAGACAACATTCATTTTCATTTCCGTAGGATGGCTGTTCGGAGCATATCTGAGTCAGTGTATGTAGGAATGTGTCTCAAAATGGGAACCCCACAACAGGTGGCTTCAAGGAGAGATATAGTGGACATAAGGGAGATGTTGGAATACAACGAGATGATGAAAAATACGTCCACAGCGATGCTGAGTGGGAGTAAAAGAGAAGGATTTAGATTGCATGAATCAGACAGAGACACAATGATTTGGTTAAATGACCACCGAGTGATCTGGGACTTTTCTCAATATCAGTTTTACAACACACAAGAAAACGCACTAATTCTATGTGACAGTTCTGAGAGCCCACCGGGATTTACTTTACTCTGGTTACCATTAGAAAGAGCGAACAGTAGAGTGATATCAGCTTGTGTACGGATGCATGGCGGGTTCTATATATCAAGTTCAAAGTACACGAGTTCTTTTATTAAACATGATTCTATAATCCATGGGCCATGTAGTAGTGGATTACGTGGCGGTGTATTAGAATACGACCACGCCTATTGCTTTGTTAGTGATTTCTGGCCTCCTTCTGCCTCCTCGTGGATAGACAGGTGTCAATTGTGGCCACCACCTCATGTTGTCAATGACATCGTCAGAAATGGATGTCACTTTGTAGCAATTGGACACAAACTAGGAAATCATCTAGACAACGAATGGAGAGTTTCATTTTCGCAGGCGGAATACAAACTTGTGTGTTCGATGAATCACACACAATTCTTAACGTATGGATTGCTGAAATTGTTCCTAAAGGAAATAATTAACAAAGGTTTGAGAGATGAGGATAAACTACTCTGCTCGTATCATATGAAAACGACTGTTTTCTGGGCGATTCAACAAAATACACAACCTCACTGGCGTCCACAAAATATCCTGGGCGGTTTCTGGGTCTGCTTTAAACTTCTTCTTAAATGGGTGTACGAGGGAGTGTGTCCGAACTTTTTTATCCCAGAAAACAACATGTTTCTGAGCAATATCTATGGTGAAGCACAGAAGACATTATTCACAAGACTATATAGATTGTATAAGACGGGCATAACATTACTGCTACACAGTCCCTCCATCAGTTCCTACATCACTAATGTTCTGTGTAATCCACGACTTACAATTTGTACTGATGAACTCATTCTGGTGTCTGAAGTTGAACTTGATAAAGATATTTTCGGAGAGATATATGAAAATGATATAATAGGCACATTGGACATACATACATGTGAAAAATATCTACATGCGGTAGAACAGTTGTTAAGTTTACCGCTGACACAGTATCACATTGTCATGTTGCAGAAACTTACGGCCAGCATATTTCAGCATTCTGCATTATTTATATTACACAACATGTACAGTTACACAGGTTCCAACAAACAGTTGTATATTGTAGACAAGCTATCCTGTCATATGCTGAAATTAACAGCTAAGTTTGGGTATGTGTCTGACATGTTATACATTGCAATGTATTATTACAAGACATTTAGATATAGGGAAGCAATATCTGTTATAGATTTAACAAAAGTTAAGTTAGCACGGCCATACCTGATGTATTGGAGTCATGTAGACAGAGAGAGATATACTGAGGCTGTAGGAGGACAGTCCTTGTCTACAAAGATGAGACAAGCCGTAGCACAAGATATCTGTCTTAACAATAGCATCTTTTATATCAATGAATTAATGCAAGAACAACAGTGTAGTAAACAGAACAGTTGGCCTAAATTAAATATCCCACCTTTGATACTATTGCACATGTTAGACTTTTTGTGCTCTAGACATGTTGACACGATTAGAGCACAGAGAGCTTTAGATGATCTACAGGTCCTAGTCCACCATGATCAGGGACAGTTAGTACCTGCATACCTCAGAGACATCTCCTGGGAGATCCTGGGGATCTGTCAACAGATATCAGGGAACCTCCATGCTGCCCTGTACTCATACCAACAGTCACTCAGACAATATCCAATCCATAAAATACAAACTGCTACCAGACAGAGAATTCAGGATCTACATTTATGAACTTAATGACAAGCATGTATGAAAGTATTGCCTATCACATACACACTGACATTGACAATTGCGTTTGTTCTGTTTGGTGTGTAGGGGAGGGGCTGCCCTTTTGATGTGTATAACCATGAAGATGTGTGTATATTACATTAAAACTTTATACTCAGTATCCCAATTTTTAAATAAAAATTCATTATTACAATATGTACATGTCATGATTATTTTCAAATTTCAAATTAAACACAATTAATCAAATGAATGTCTCAATTTCAAGTACAGTAAGCTGCCTAATTTTTTGCTCTGTAAGTTTACAAGTATTGGTCAGGTGCATCTATCAGTCTTGAATGTATGTCTCTTCTCAGTTTGTTCTTGATATTCTCTTTTTTCTTATACATGTATATATTCAAGACAGTAAGTTGAGCGTCTTTTAAGTGATGCACTATCAAATGCAATTTTTTAATAAATTCTTAAAGTGTACCATAAAATGATCAACTATCAACTGCAATTTGATGATAAATATATGTCGGGAGCTAAAAAAATGATTAATTAAGAACATGAACTATATACCAATTTTTTCATAAGTTATGAGTTATGAAAAATGTACAAAATAAAAAAAAAACGTTTTTATCTCACTTTTAATGCTTCTCTTTACTGGACTGGATTTTTGATGCGTTTTGCATTTATAGGGTAATACATGTATATTGTCTGTGAGAAATACCATGTAACGTAAAATCAATTGATTAAAAGAATGATTTTTTTTTTTATTTTTATTTTATTTTAATGTATTCATACCAATATATTTGCATATGCATTGTTCTTTCCCACTGTAAGTCCATAGGGAGGAACTGCAATTATTTTTCTATAATCGCAATTGCTCTGTCTTTATATTATGACGTCATAAAAGTGTGACGTCATATACTTAAACCACTATACGATACATCATGTGGTTTTTTCCAACTCCATAAAATTTATGTTTTTTTTTTAAATATTTTAAAAAACATGTCTTATGATAACATTTTAAAGGAATTACTGTTATAACATATCATTGATTCCGTTAACAAATATATGTGAATTAAAAAGATACATTACAGTCTGAATGTTTATTTGTGATGCAAATTGCTAAATGTCAAGGTCTAGACTAATACAGGGTGGTGGTAAAATGCAAATATAAGTAATAAACAACGATTATTTAGTGAACATGGCGTTATGAATAGCAATTGCTCTGTTGGCATATTTTCCATGATGCGCTAGCGCGCATCATGGAATATGCCAACAGAGCAATTGCTATTCATAACGCCATGTTCACTAAATAACGTTGTTTATTTCTTAAATAGTTTACGCTTGTCCCACCGTGTGTGTATTTAAAATTAATTGATCATTTCAACTTTATTATCTGATTTTTCTTAAGTCACTGTAAGTTTTGACCAATCGATAAACGCGGGGGAGTGTAGATTTCAGTCTAGCTGTTTCCATTTAAACAATAAAGTGCTTTCTTTGGTGATATATTCGAGATGAAGGTAGCGACATTGCAGAAAAAATCATAAGCCGCGTTAACATCTTTCTTTTATGTAATTAATAAATTAATTATGAAAAGTTAGTAAAATTCACTAAATTACTGTTTATGTACAAAAGTACATTAGCCAAAAGAAACAGCCAAATCGTTTCCTGTGAGATCTGACATCACCATGATCATTTCGTGCAGTCCGTGATTTTTCCTAGGTCGCTTAAGGCTTCGACCAATCGATAAACAGGAGATGTCAATTTCAGTCCTGTCAGTTTCTTGACAGTTTCAGCCGCTGTAGATTTCGACCAATCAATAAAAGGGGCGTGTAGATTTCAGTCTGATATAGTGCTATGAATTAACTATAAGTTTCCGTATAAGACATTGAGGAAATAATACTTGGTAAATGTGATTATAGAGCTATGGATGAACTGTAAGTTTCAGTAAGAAATAGAGGGAATCATACTCGGTAGATATAAATATATTCGTATGCCGATTAGATCGCGGACTGCACGAAAAAATCACGATGATGTCGGACAACTTCCCATTGGGGACGGTTTGGCTGTTTCTTTTAGCTAACGTACTTATGTACATTGATAGTAGTTAAGTTGATTTAATTTAATTCATACAATCAATTTATTAATTTGTTGTTTCTTTGATGATCACTGCAGAAAAAATTTACATAACCCGCTCATGAGGGTTATGTATTTTTTTCTGCGATGTTGCCACCTCCATATCCCGCATAAATCACCAAAGAAAGCATTTTGTCATTTAAATATTTACATTCAGTATTTTCTACTCTATTTCTAAAGAAAACCTTATAAATCGTGATTTATAACTCTGTAGAAACTGACAGGACTGAAATCTACATGATTCAGATATAACAAGTTTATAGATTGGTCAACACATTCAACAACCTAAGAAAAATCACAGACTGCATGCATGAAATAATCATAATGATGTCAAACTCAAATTCCCATTAAAGAAGACTTGACTACTTCTTTAATCTAACGAGTTGAACATTAACTTTAATAAAGTTACTTTTACTTATGAATTTGAAATAAAAGAAAGATGGAAATAACGCGGGTTATGCATTTTTCTGCAAAGGTGGCTATACTTTCATAATTACCTGCATGAATCATCAATGAAGCATTTTATTGTTTTAAATAAACGCATTCTAAACTGCTGTTAGATGCATCGTTTATAGCTCTGTAAATGACTACTTTGATATTATATATAGTGGATAAAATAATAATTTAACCTTTACGTACATCGCTCATTGATGCACATGTACCTTCTTTAAGAGCACGAACTCAACAGACTTGGATGGATTGACATTGGACTTGCAACTTGACTGTAGTGCTTTACCATTGTAACTTTAACATAAATGGGAAATTGACCATTTCTTACTATGTGTGACATTTTAATCGAATATGATAATAATTTACGTACTTATTATGGATAATTAATTCAATAATCTATGATTAATACAAATTTAAACGGCAAAATTCTTTCTACAGTACTTTTGTGCGGACATGCGAACAAGGTATGTTATTTATTCTGCAACTATGCAGGATTGCTATAGTTACCTGGCTTCATTCCCCGAATATGTATTTCGGCTGTTCATATACAAATTGCAAGAGACAGGACGCACAAACAACTTATTTTACACAAAAAAATCAATAAATAAAATAAATCAAATACATGTAATTGATCGAATGTTTACAAGATTTCCACATAACATTCACAAAAGGTCAAAGGGACATAAATCTGGTTCAAACATAGATAGGATGTACATTGATTTTAATCGTTTAGCTTAACACGAAATTAAATACAATTCTCTCCCTTCCAGATATAATCACATTAGCGCAAAAAAAAAAAATGAAAATGCAGCAAGCGTGATTTTAAAACAAAAAGTTAAAAATAAATAAATGAAATTAACTTAAAAATTAATATATTATCCCGATTTCTTCCCATTAAACTGACAATATTTAGAGACAATTCAGAGACGCTCTAGATCTATATCAGTGATGCAGGTTTTTGACTACAGCCACCAATCATTGCCTCAAATTCCATGTTTAAGCTATCGTAAAAAAAAAGTTCGTTGCTTACATGTAAAGGCCTATATGTATATATAGTAAATGGTGAAAGTAAAGTTACCCAGCGAGACGTCAAATATTTCTTTTTGCATGGTAACTTTTATTTACACCAGCATAGAATACCAGATTCAGTTTCCTGAAAAGTATGTATACACCCCCCCCCCCCCCCCCAAAAAAAAAATCCCACAAAACAAAAGACAAAAACAAACTTTCACTTCCACCAACAATAATACCTGAATACATTAATACCAATTTAACATACAAAGCAATATATTTTAAATAACAAATATATACACTGTATATCTAATTCATGTATATTGAAGAATGGAAGTTAGGAAATATTCGTACCTGCCTTACCCGAATAAATTCATGTACGAGTTAACCAAACCTGTGCAAAAAATCGATAATTTTTTTTTTTCGCCAAATACAAACAGGTTTTATGCCTGTAATTATTGGCATGGAAAAAGACGTTAGCTTTGACTCTATGCGTCTCGGATCTTTACGATGTTGAAATAGAGTACATACTTATAGCTGGGGGAATTCGTATTTTCATTTTGGGTGTGGTGCAGTGACTTATTTTTTTGGAAGCCAAATTTTGAGTGAAAATCTGTGAAAAGTTTTGTCATATTCTTGCACTATGGCGAGAGTACCTATTGGGTTTGAATTACAAGAAGAAGGACATAAAGGTAAACAAACATAATATTTGTGTTAGTAGGACTGTTAGTAATGCTATTGTGAAATCTTTTTTATTTTGTAAGAACTGTTGAACAGTAACTCATAAAGCTGCAGATCTCGGGCTCAAATCTAGTGAACACATAAAGCCATTCATGAATTCAGATATTTTTGATATTTCAAGGAATAGTTATATATATCCTCTTCATCATGTAAATACTCTTGTTATGCATGAACAATGACCTTGTTTCAGCAATGGGCTGAAGCGATGGAACTGATATAGCCTCTATCTGTACATGTATATTATAAACCACGTAAACTATAAACTAAAAGTAAAGCTACATGTACTATAGACAGAATGTTTGGTGCTCATAGTTTAGTAATAACAAAAGCTGAACAATTATATTACAAAATGTAGTTATAACTCAATCAAGCAATGAAATAAATGTATACAAGGAATTTTAAAATTTGGTGTGTTAAGTTTAGATTATAATTAACCTAAGCTAGCCAATCTTCATATTTCATAATTATTGGTAACATGTACAGTAAATTAACACAATTTTTACGTGAAATGAAGACACAGTACAATTGACACACAAAAGAATGTATACATGTACATGTCGGATGTATATGTCACTGCTGCGACCATATAATCATTATGTGTGTCTGGATTTTTCCCGACTGCCTAAGGGTCAGAACAGTGTCAATACACTGGACAATGATTGCAATATTATTCAGACTGTGTGTATTAGATTTTAAGAGGTTCTCTTTGTTGACAGTGAATTGACGGTGAATTCACACCTTGAAAACCGACCAGCCATTCTTTTGTAAATATTTACATCCTGTGAACTGGCCAGTGCTAACATTATTTTATAATCAACATTTAAAGGAATATTTCTGAGTTGATGATAAATACACTGGATTTTTGCCACTCTTTTGCATTTGTATCTTAATATTTCATGGTTATATATAGTTATAAAATGGTTTATCAGTACTTAGTTGAGAGAAAATATATAGGCAAAATGGCAGATGAATCTGACCCCTTATTCTGAGCCTCCAGCTATGTTTATATAATGGTACAAAGAATATATATGTTATATAGTATAGTGTAGCTTCCACTCCCCCCCCCCCCCCCCCCCCACCTTACATTTATATTTACCTTTAAGACCTCCGTTCATGCCAGTAATAGATAATTTATAAGTAAATAATATAAAGTTCTTAATAATCATTTGAAATAATTAATCTTGCAAGCAGATCCAATAACATGGCAGTCATTTTTGAAACCATCAGAACAGAAGCAAAATCAAGAGGTTCAAGACCAGAAACGATATATAAAGATATCTGCTTTCATGGGGCCATGGAAATTGAAAAATGAAATTACGAAATAATTTTGATTGCTCTAGGCCAACATGTGACCTGTTTGTTTACATTGACTGGAAGGGCCACTCATTGAGTACAAAAAGAGTTTTGATAATGAGAGATTTGGGTCCCATATTAAAATAAAAACCTGTTAGAACCACAATGAATGACTTAATGTACTATAATTGTCAAAACTACATGCGTATAGAAAGTTTTAAGTATCAAAGGTTTTAATATTTAAATTAAGTTGGAAAATATAAGCATTAAATGTAGATGAAGTACTTCATTTACTAAGTATTTGCACGTGCATCCATCATGTCCATGTAGTTGTATGTTTTAAAGCGTTGAGTGCTACAAGTACTGTATAATTTAATGCATGTCCTTTGTTTATTGACAAAAATACTTATATGAGTGTATTTATTTACATTTGTAACCGTTGTATTCATTTAGAGTCCACATCCTTCCCTTCTTCCTCTTCTACTCTCCTTGTGGAAAATATGATAAAATAACAAGATATGTCAATCTCTCTCTCTCTCTCTCTCTCTCTCTCTCATATCACTTAATTCTTTGATTGTGTTGAGATCCATCAGACATGTAGACATTAGCATATTTAGTTGTGCTCCTTTGCGGAGTGTGTGGATTGCTCTGTTCTTGCTTGCCAGATTATGGGAGACTTAGAATTTCCTAGGGATTCTCGCTGACATTTCATGGTTAAACCATAAATTGCTGATCAGGGACAGGGAAAGTCCAGGAATCTGATGAGACTGCAATCAATAACAAAATCCAGTGCTCTTTTGACTAAAGTAGTGATAAACACTCTCCCTTATGGCATTGTGTGGGGAACATGGGGAAAGAATGACATTTCATATCAACTGCCTGCATTGTGAATATGAATTTTCAATTAGACACATGCATGCACAATTCTATAGGATGATGGATTTTTGCATGAATACACATTTAGAATGCTATGCTAATAAAATGTTATCATTGCATTTTGTTTATTTTAGATGTACATGCATATAGCGTAGGAGTTCAAAAATTTTGCGTATAACCCAATAAAATTGAATAAATGCGACCATTCAATTTTAAATAGGTTATGAATTTTTTAAATTGAAAAATAAAAGTTAACCACATATGTCTGATTTTTTTTTTTGATAATCCAGTTTTGTATAGAGCTACAGTGCACTTAAGAATTCCTGTTCTCAAAAATGAATATGCATATAAACATGCATTGATTTTTTTACTTTATAGCTTATGATCAAATTCATGTCGATAATGATGAATTATGTTTTTGTTGTTGATGATGATGATGATGATGATTCGTTGTAGGGGACCCGGCTCTGATCAACGTTACCCAGATTAATGTCAACTACCCAGGGTATCCCCAGGACCAACCTGGTATGTATTAACGAGCGACATATATAAACGACAAAGTGTCAATGTGTAAATTTATGTGTATTGGGGCATTGTTCTGGCTCTTTGTGATGTCTATAATATTATTATACCAATTAGTACATGTTCGTATGTAATAGTGTGATATTTGATAACCTTTTATCTAGAGCTTTGTGGTTCATATGGGTATGGAGGTACATTTAACAAACATTGCAGAATGGGTACAAACCTGGCATCTGCGGGAAGTGTGAATTTTGTCTGCAGTGCTTGATATCTTCAGTATAAGTATGAATGAGCTGTCAAAGAAATAAAAGCATTTCACTCTGTATATTTACATCTCTCTTTGAATCTGTTCAAATTTATTCATATTCAGTAAGCAAAATTAAGGGTAAAGTGTGAAGGAAAACTCCATATAATGATTTAAACATTATTCATTAATAATTGAAGAATTTGTCACCATGCATACAACACTGTTAAAAACTACAGTCAAATAAAAGAAGTTTTAAACAGTAGAAGGAATGGTTATTTTCAAAATACAGTCAAACTTCGTTATCTCGAACTAGATGGGACTGTTTAAAAACTTCGAGATATCCGAGTATTCGAGATACCAAGGGTAAAATACTACAAAAATAATCGGTTGGGACCTATAAATCACTTTGACATATCCATTGTATTCGAGATATCAGTGTTCGAGATATCGAAGTTCAACTGTAACAGTATGCAAAAAATGTATGCTGGTATTTAGAGCTGCAGCAGTATTGGGTATGTCAGTTGCTTTATAAACACAATCAGATTACTGAAGGAAAAGACAAGAAAACGCTCGGAGGATGTAAATACATGTATATATGTACCAGCATGAACAAGAATAGAAAGCAAATTATTGTTTTGTTTATGCATATCATTGCTATAAAACAATGTGTTGAATGTGATAAAGAAAAGAGGAAATAATAAAACTTGAACTTTATCAAAATGAGGAAGTTCATACAGGTACATAGTACATACTAGTGTGTATAGCTAAAAAAATTCCCTCAATGACCATAATACTGTAATATTGAAAAATGTTGCAAAAATGTTGTTAGTAAGAAGAAGAATTGGAGAAACTGTTTCTTGGTCACATTCTCTCTCTCTCTCTGTCCTTGTCTCTCTTTGTCTTTGTCTCTCTCTCTGTGCCTCTGTCTGTCTCTCTCTCTTTCTCTTTCTTTCTCTGTCTTTCTCTCTCTGTCTTTGTCTGTCTGTCTCTCTGTCTGTCTCTGTCTCTCTCTCTCTCTCTCTTTCTCTCTCTCTCTCTGAGACTGTCTCTCTCTCTCTTTCTGTCTTTTTCTCTGTCTGTCTCTCTGTCTCTCTCTCTCTCTCTCTCTCTCTGACTGTCTGTCTCATATAAATGAACATTATATGGTTACCATACATACATACACTCTCACATTTGTCAGTTTACATAAGGGAGCAGACACTCCTAGATCCTGTACAATTTTACAACTGCATGTACAGCTTTTTTCTGTGTGATCCTGCTTCTTCAGTCATAGATACATCCTTGTCCAAGTGTAAGATGTTGGTCTGTTGGTCAGTGAACCTGACCATTAAATTGTTCATTATATTAATTCATACTTAAATAAATTAAGCAGAATTTTAACAGTCCAAGTTAAATTATATATATACAAATTCGTAATTATATATAAATCTTTAAATTTCAGTTCTGTTGGCCATTGAACATGTTGAACAGTGCATGTTTTAATTAATTAGATACATGTAATTATGCATTATAATTAATATCAATTCTGTTGGACATTTAACTGTTCATATATTAATTAATTAATGCTTAGGTGTATAGCTACATTGTTTATGTATAAATCTGTGGTAACATTGTGAAGAGGTAAAAAAACCCAGTTGTAACCGTACAATTTAGGGTCATTAACTTTGTACAAGTATATATCTCTTATATATATTGGTGTTATCTCTGACAATTGTTACATACAGGTAGCTATATTAATTATATCTCTCCTGTCATCTAGACTCCACTTGTGTCGAGATCGAGTCTCGGAAATTAGGTCATAGTGTAATAGTAAATGTAAAAGATACGAAAAGAACAGGTATATTAAGTAACCTGGGTAAGGGGAAGGTCAGGTTAACTTGCCATCATTTCTGCACCTTAAAATATAAGTACCGTATTTTCCCGACGATTAGTCAGTATTTTTTTTCTCTGAAGCAGAGCACCCGACTTATCGTCTTGTTCGACTTGTTGTAGGCTCGAGGTCAGAAAATTGTTAAAAATAGCATTAAAAATCTTTGTTTTAATCATCTTGAGTTGGCTGTGTGATTGAAAATTACGTTGTTGAATTCACTGTTCATCTTTAATAATTATCATTTCACTCATCTGTTAACACTTAAATACATAATAATAAAAACAGTTATTAAGAAATGTTACATTGTCTTTAATCAATTAAAAGTTTTACTGTTCCGTTTTTATAAACACATCGTCACATGGTTCTATGTATCACTAGTAGGA
The DNA here is from genome assembly GCF_902806645.1 of Magallana gigas. NCBI lineage: Eukaryota > Metazoa > Mollusca > Bivalvia > Ostreida > Ostreidae > Magallana > Magallana gigas. The sequence goes on from NC_047563.1 coordinate 54,064,907, forward strand.
AGATAACATTGCGCAGTAAAATTAAAACCAAATTTGAATGGAAGAAAATATTGCAGTAGGTCCGGGGGATGTTTTTTTTTTTAATTTAATTATTTTATTAGTTGTTAGTGGAAAGTATTAATCAGAAATATTTTATGGTCAAATTCAGTCTTTAAATACGTAATCGGCAATTATCAATACTACTGTTTATACAATAGGCTGACACCGGTTGTGTTAATAATCTTGCTTTAAGGCTGAGATCTTTACGGCAATTTCACTCCCTGTGTATATAAAGAGTACTGTTATAAGAGTGATTATAGTTCATTGATTAATTATTGTCCATTTCTTTGATTATTGTTAGATAATTTTTTTTGGAAACGTATGTATGTCGTATATCGTCATTATCAAGTCGTACAAATGATCGATCTATTTCTAACAGTGTCTATGTAAAACAATAGCGTGTAACTGCATTACTGGATACAAAGTAAACAAGTTTCATCAAATCATATAGTAATTGCTAAGCTTTCTGCACTTGAGATCCCGCTTTGAAGTCCGACACGAGACAGGTGCATGCCTAATTGACACCGAAAATTGTTAAACAAACATTGACCACACGCCGAGTCAACAGGTGGCTGGTTACGTAATGGCGAATACACTGGCGATAGTCAGAGTGGATAATTATTTTAATGCTTGAGAATAAAATATTTCTGACAAAGTAAGTTTAGTTTTGCACACACGATATCGGGAATTGTTTTAAATGCAAGCGACTTTGTATTTGTTGCCGGTATTTGAAAATATGATGCATAAGTATGAAGTGTAATTGTTTAAATGTTAATCGTTATTAATAATTGGTAGCAATATCGGGGACATCGTGGCATCATACACTGATAGTGTTACTGCAGTTTTATACGCCATTTTGAAGTGATAAGATCGACGTATGGTCTGAGTCGACGTGTCGTAGGATTTTGTTAAAATTTTGGTTAAAAATGAGCAATTCGACGAGTTGTCCGCATCGACGAGTCGTCGGGAAAATACGGTATATAAGTATATACCCAGTATAAACATCTTTGGAGTATACATATATTTTGTATGTTTTTAGCAAAACATCAAGAGCAAATTCATATATCTAATCTTAATATAAATAGCTGATTGTTTCAAAATAATGTTAAACCTAAAAAAAGGTTTAAAATGTGGTAAACCAGTCATTATATGAGGAATAAGGAATAAGGAATCATTCTTTGAGTATTATGAGGTGATAATTTTGGTCTGGGAGTGATCAAATCCAATAAAGCCCAAAATTTGATCACGCCCACTTACATAATTTTGACTACAAAACTGTTAGTACATGTTTTTAATTGTATTAGTATGTGAAGTGACATTCTACATGTATTTTTTTGTGTCAATATGTCAATGTCAATATTATACACAACACTGAGTTAATTAACCACATGTTAATCTTGATTATTATTATTAGTTTATACAAAGCAGCACTAGAATGTTCTCCTTCAGGGCAAAGTAATTAACCGCTGTTATTTATATTTATGAAATGCAAGCATAGCTGATTTTAACACCACCAACGCATTTTCGCACTCGTAAATGAGGTTGATTTTTCATTCATGATTTTATATGTGGCTCTCAAGTGGCAGGAAAGATGATCGAGGTGTATTTTACATAGAGTATGCTTATGGCTTTGAAGTCAGATTTGTGTAGAACTGATGTTTAAAAGATAAAAATCAGACCCCCCCCCCCCTCCAAAAAAAAAAATATCAGCTGATAAGATATAAGATGTGAGAACTTGTTTTAGATTTTCTGAGCTGGATTTCTTCCACAACTAAGGCAAGCTGACCTCAGAAACAAGTGACTGTGAATATCTTGTAAATTGTCACACCCTATACCGGTATGTATAAGATCTAAAGAGACCATGATTATTATGATCTTATGCATCAATCAGTAGGTGAATGACATCCATTGATAATTTCTGTGTTGGAACATATAAATTCTGTAAGATGCTTTCGTTTGTTTGCATGGGTGGGGCTAATGTACAAGATAGCTAGTCAAGCTCAGATTTACCTGAATAACCCCACACAATAATATTTACTTTTCATAAATACACACTGGTTTCCTGGCGATACACTGCTATATATACATGTACTACATTAGGGTTGTAAATCATTGGGCGTATAGGAATATTTCCTTGGCCTGTGAGTAATTCCTTTCTACAGTGTATGAGACCTAGTATCCTCACAACTTTATCACTAAGGATGTAGCCACATGTACATGCATATTTAGTAAACTGCTGCCCCTGTCTCTTAACCCTAACCACAGAAGTAAAGTTTGTATAACACTCCAGGAATTTATGAGTTTACATCGATGTGAAGTGGGAGGCCAAGAAAGAAGGCTGACATCTTTTTTTTGACATTTGTCCGGGAATTTTTGTTTTGTTTGAGTGAATGGAGTACTCTGAGTTGCAAGGTAACACAAATGTTGATAGATATATTACTACCAAAGGTCAAGGTTAAGTTTTTGTCTAGACTAGTTGACTCAAAGTTAAGTAATACGTATTTACCTATTTACCGGTATTCATTTTTTATCAACTTTTACCGTGCTATGTATTAAATCTCCTTTTGAATTTTTGATCATTGAAGTTTCTGAGGAAAGTGTAGTTTTAGGATTTGTTCTGTAATTTCTGTAGCTATAAGAACAACTACAATGTTTTAATTAAAGAATTTTGAATCTTGGATTAAAAAGGAACATACATTTACCCCTACACAGTTCGGTATTTGACAGTTTCAACAGTTTGGAGTTCATTCCTGTAACTTAATTTTACTGTAGCACTACATGCAGTTTCAGTAAAGTAAGGTAGAAATGAAAGATAACATTAGCTAAGGTCATAAAATAATTGAGAGTGTTTGTATATATAAAAAAAAATTCAAACATTGGTTTGACTTTGAATTACTTTCCATCTTTGCTAGACAAGTGTCCGATTTGAGAAAAACATATCGTACACTTGGCTAGCAAAGATGATTACTTTGAATTCATGTATGAAATGGAAGAAATGTAATACATGTACATTTTTTTCAAAGAAAAAAATATCCAAAAATAAATTTTATTAGAAACAAACTTTAGCACTATATTCAAAACCTAGCATAAATAAAGTACAATTAAGATTTCATTCCTTTCTGGTTGAATGGCAAGACATATATTATATATATATACAAACAACTGCTAGATGCCATTGTAGGGGTCACTAGGGGTCAATAGGTTTGTGGAATTCAAGGAGAGCCATAAACTCTTCATGGACAGAGCATCTTAATGTGGCCGCAGAGCTTCAGTCTGACAATATTATCTAGAATTGTAATTGTATCCTGACAGACCCAATGGATGATTCAGAATTAATGTACAAATGGGTGTTGGCATCAAGGATATGATCAATATTGACTGAAAGTGTTTAACTTCCCTTCATGTATGATATGTCAATTAATTGATACACTTAAGATATTATATTTTGAATTATTATAAATAAAACATTACTGTAATGTTAATTAAAATTTTGCTTAGTATGGAAATTGCATTGCTGCATGTGCAAACAAAGACGAAAGGTCTTTAGAATAATATTTTTTTTATAAATCCGAGATTCCTGTGACCCTATATCCTCACTTTTAATATTGTGACATATGTGCGGGCTTATATGCAATATATATGACTTGGGCTCAGAGCTATACCTGTGTATAGACAGCTAATTTAATAGATAGGGTTATCATCTGCCAGTCTAGTGAATCTACAGTTTAGAGAGATGCTGAGGGCCATTTTTAATATATAAATGAGCTAAGGTTTAATTATCAAAACAGCCCTGCATGAATGCATATTTGTATACATCAAATCAAATTCTAAAACCCCATTCTCACTCCAAATAAAATAGTTTCATGGTAAAAATGCATGCACTATGACCTGAACGAATTAATAAAGGCTTATATATATAATAGCACTGAATAATACTGTGTTAATAAAAATAGGTAAAATGGCTGAATTTGTGCGAATGGATTTAGGCAATGCCAGTGACATTACAAGCAGCATGACAGAGATTTATTGAATGGCTGAAACACACTACATTAAGTCAATATTCAATATCTGAATATTTTTCTATCAGTTTTCTATCAAGGTGTTTTGGGGAGGCAACCATGTTTTCGTAATCTCTTCAGCTTATCTCAAGAAAAGTGGAATAGTCGGGTAGCCATGTTGTCAAAGCTAAACACCCAATTTTATGTACAGTACACAAAGAATTCTCGGACTAATTACTCTGTTGAATAAATTTGTGACAGTTCAATTTAGAAAATTGTGAGAAAATAGTGATATAGTTTGCCATGGTGATGAGAGAAAATGAGAAACGTAATATTACCGTGGAACAGTGTAATTTGAGTGGTTGATGTGCTGTATATTGGAAAATGTTTCAGTTCTGTAACATTTGTGTGGACTAAATTGGAATTTTTGAATTTATGAATAATTTTTGAAAGACAGTGATTCTGGAAATTTTTGATACATTTTAAAGATGAGTCAAGGAATTCATATGAAGACTAGTGAGTACTTTGTTGTCTGTAGATTATGTATCCGATGGATGGGGACTGTGCGTATGAAATACTGGACAGGTGACTGTGTTCTAAAAATTGGTGAATTCAGTGTACTGTAGTATTAATTCTGCAAATTACTGGTACGTGCAGCAAAACAATTGTAATCTTTTTACATATTTACTCAAGGTGAATGACTGTTAAATCTGTTAGAGATTTTAAAATTTATCTGATAAGCTGAGCTTTGAGATAAGGAGATACACCATTGTGACATAATAGTGGAGATTGATAGTGTGTGTATATATAGGTATTGTCATGACTTCAGATTTGTTGTACTTTAGCATGTAGGGAAAAGTATTATAACATGATAACATGGCTCTCTGTAAAATACAAATCATAAGGTTTAATGACGTACAGCCTTAAATTCTAGTTGCTGTAATTAAAAAAAGGTTAATGATGTAATTAAAATACCCCAAACTCTTGGTCTTACAAGAATGAAGATGTTACTATAAAAAACATGGATATCTGATCAATAGAAGCAAATCTGAAAATTTTTCTTGAAAGATAATCAATATACCCCTATATCGCTAATAGCTGTATATCTACAGGGGAGTTAATGTTATGGATGATCAATCAATGTCCTTACAAAATTATTAGATTAAAGAAGACAATTAGTACCAATTCTTTGAAAATCATGTGGAGTATTATAGTTGTACATGTACACGCTATAATATTCACTGTACAAGCATGCATATATTAAAGGTAAAAATGCTTTGAAGCACTTGTCCTTTTGAAAGTATTTTACATTTATATAAAAGTGTTTTATTACGTCAAAAAGTTTTCTGTAATTATGTAACTGTAACAGATTTTCTTTATTATTAAAGAAGACTTTTGTGTGTTTTGTAGAGGTGGCGCCGGGTGGCTCCGAGCCTGGCCTGTACCCCTCTGTGTCAGACAACAGCCCCGCCCCTATAGGGTTCGAAAGTCATGGTGAGTGCATCCAGTATACTAGTTTTTTTATTTTCTCGCAGATTTTTATTTGTTATTTTCTGAGAAAAAAAATGTTATAACTTGAATCATGTGTATTGAAATGCTCTCATAATGATTAGAAAAGACCTAGTTATATAGGTTTTCAGTGCTCATGCAGTATTTTCTAAGAATTTGTATAATATAAAAGCTCTTGCATCTTCGAGATTACCTGAGTTATACATTTTAAAGTTAATTGTTTTAAAAGAATCAGCAGAAATTGCCCAAGTTTGTAAGAACTGCGAACGCTAACGCCCGTTTCCCGCCTACATTTTACATCCAAATATTTCAAAATTTCTGTCAGATATTCAAAAACTAAGTTTTTTACTAAAAAGTATAATTAAATCTTAATCAATTTATATCAAAATAAAATTTGTAATCAAATTATTTATTTTTAAACAAAAGTTTTGCTAATGGGGGGTCTTAAAAAATTTCATGAAATCGGTCCCAATGAGTGAGGAAAATATTATTTAGCGGCCAACATGTGCATAAAAACTTAATAATAACATATTTACGATATATATTAAAGTAAAATTTCATTTTAATTCATATCTGTTAATTATTTTTCGAAAATTTACAAGGCAAAACTCTTTTTAAAAATGTATTTCGGTCTGTAGACATATGTTCCCCCCCCGTGAAACAACAAACCCTTTGGTATAAATATGCTTAATAACAATAATTAAAACCCCTCAAAAGGAATTTTTGTTTCACGGGGGGGGGGGGGGAAGATGTTTTAAAAAACATTTCCGTTTTCCGTTATTTTCTGTTATGAAATGAGCTATTTTAACCCAAAATACAAAGTTATCTCTCTTTGTTTGACCAAATCATTTATATTTAATGAAAATATACATAAATGTTTACATTATTATAAAAGAATAACTTTAATTAGACAACTTTCAATAAATAACTTTTAGTTAGGCAGCTAGACAATGCTATCGTTCGCAGTCCTTTGAACTACATTAGTACCATATGTTGTACTTATACACAGAAGTGATGTGAAAATCGAATTGTTTATAGTGTATGAAAAAAAAGGTTTATGATTGTAAAAGAGTAATCATCACCTCCTATACTAATTAATATATTACTTTGTTTTATTTCGTTTATCATGTTTATTCTCATTACAAACAGTTCAGAGTGAATTGAAAGAAAATGGAGAGGATAACTCCGTCTCGGTGAACATGGACTCTCCCCAGGTAAGAAGTTACCTCCCTTTACAATTAACATATTGGTAAAACATTAACAATTCACTTACATTGTGTGAACCCATTCATTACTTGAAGTATATGAAATTAATGTTGTGTTTTCTGAACTGGAACAGTAACATGTATAACTCCCACCGTTTAGCTTCCTCTCAATCCCAAACTAATTGTCGAGCGATTTAAAACTTATTTATAAGCCATTAATTAAAGTACAGATATTGTAGTCTCTCTTATACTGGTACATAGATCATTTAGCAATGGTCATTTCCATTTTGTCCCACATATGAATGTTGACATGTTCCAAACATGATATTCAATGCTTTAGTGTTAAAAGCTTGGCTGTTTCAAAGGGAAATAACTCTGCCATAATATTTACTGGTATCTGTTGTCCTCTTCCAGAAATAAAATAGCAGATAAATCTCACAAATTGCTTACAATTCATTTTGAACAGAAACAACTATTCTCTTTCCCTTCTTTGATAAATGTTAATAATTCTATGCTTTTGATTGATTTCAATTTCCATGCATTACTCAGAATGAGGAGGCAGGTGAAGATGAGGTATGATATATATCGTATTGAGGTGCTATTGAGGTGCACGGGGACCTCAGCCTCCCTGTTATCTTTCACAGTTATCCCTGTATCTCTTTGCTTCATGCATGACCTGCCCTGAATTAGCTTGGTGGCAAATGTTTTTTTCTACAATTGTGTACATTTCAAGGCAGTTTACAAAATATAAGTGGAATGTACTTGATTTTTTCTCAAATTTATACGTGCTCTTATACTTACCAGCTGTATCATATTTCATGCCATATCAAAGGACAATTCTTGTCTCAAGTTTATAGGCCTACATTGTTTCATTCTGGATGCACCATTTTCACACTATATATAGCACTAGCATATAAATATATCTTGAGGGTTTACATATTGTCAGGTTCTAAAACCTTTAGTCTTCACCAAATGCATTTACATGTTGCCTTCAAGGTGGCTTCAGGTATTTCAGTGTGCAAGCATTGTGACAATGTATGGAATCAGCCGCTGCCTTAGCTTAATTTATCCAATTGTCTGTATGTGATCATAGCTTTATTATAACTCTTACCAACAAGCTTTATGGACTTTGAAGTTTTACCTTTTTTGAAAAAATATGGGAAACTTTATTTTGGAGTACTGGGTACATTGTTATTTGATGCGAAGTGAAAGCAAGTTTGTGGAAAGAAATGACTTGTGTTTATTAAGCATGGCTATGTGACAATGTGTTATGTTTTGTTTTTTTATTTGTATGTGTTTATTCAACTTAATTAATGCACAATCTTGCAGTTGAAAGCCTTTTTTGTGTTTGGTCTTTAGGCAATTTTCAGTTCCAGTCTTCCAGATATGAATATTTACTGTGTAAAGCCGCGTTACTAAATTGAATTTATATAATTATATTCCTCAGCTTTATGAAAACCAAATTTGTAAGTTGAAATAAATAATCAAGGAATCAATCATTAATTCAGGTATATTAGCATTACAGATATTAAAACACAATAGAATTACAACACTGCAGCTCTATTCAAAATAACATTTGCCATAATGCCCCTAGAGACATATTAGACACAAAAAGTGGATACATTATGTCCCTTTGCATATTAAAAAAATACCACATGATTTTTTTAAAATTAAGAACTGAAGAAATTGTGTTAGCTAGCTATCAAAGTTTGTATATTTAATAATATAATGAATCTTTCTGGTCTATGTAAATTTGTCATTATGTCTAGTGTATGTACAGGTCAGTGTGAAAGAAACACCCTGCTTGTGTTCATCTAACAATTTTTCTTCTACAGGACAATTCAAAAGACACTGCCAGTTTATTGGCAGCGGAGGAAATGGTAACTTTCATACCTACAGTGCCACTTGTAGACTATACCATTGTTAGACATGGTTATGTTGTATACAATCAAGTCTTTGTTCCCCCTGTAATATTGCAGAGAGAATGATTATAATTAAAGTAGATGTCAAAACACACATTACAAATCAATCAACATGTCTATATGCCTTTCAATATCTGTTATAATGTTCTAATTTCTAAGGGAGAAATAATAACGAAAAATCTAGTAACAAAAAGATGATTGGTAAGGCAGTCATTGCTGTAAGTCTCAGCAATATTTTAGGAAAAGAGAACAATTTGATTGTGCACATCAAAAGACATGCATTATCTATGCACCCAGAAGTACTGTAGTTCACATGAACATTGATCGCCTACTTGTGTCACTTTATACCAGTACTGCTGGTTGTTATTTTCTGATTTTTTTCCCAATCTCCAAAATATAGATGAATTTTACTATTTTAATGTCACTTGAAATTTTTCACACTAAATAAGACTGGCAATGTTGAGGTTATATATATATACAATATTTGTTTTCAATTGAATCGGATGTCAAAGGGATAAATTGCATGCAAGATATTATGAGGATAAAAATGTCTATTCAGACGCAGTGTTGTAATCCAAAATACCACCCCTCCCACCCCCTCACCCTCCCACCATTTCATGCTTTATTCACTCCTTCTAAATAAAATAATATTTGTGTAATGCTTGATGCAGTTTACTACAAAAAAATTATAGTTGATAATCTTGCTTCAGACTAATGCACAGTTCAACATGACAATCAGTTTTGCAAATACAAATGTACATGACATATTTGAAATTAAATACTGGTACAGGGTATGTGCATTTAATTTATTTGAATTAAAATCAAATTAATCTTAAATCAATCATGTCCAGGAAGTAAAGTTGGTCGTCTTCATTTCACATTTGTATTTCATTATACATTATGAAGAAAACTTATTATTATTTTTTTTTGGGGGGGGGGGTTATCTTATACAAAATGAACAATAACACATAGCTGGTAATATATTAGAAAAGTTTTATTGAAGCTGTAATAAAGCCAGGTGACTCTTATAAATGTAAACCACTTAAATTAATGTCTACAGACTATTGATTCAGAATCAGATCGGCACAACAGGGCATCAGTATTCATTTGAATGACTATTACATGTATATATAGTACACCAACTTTGACATCTTTTTTGTTAATGAAGAAAAAAATGACAAAAATTCTAAGATTTTTAGTTAATATTACATTAAGTTTATCAGCATGTGCAAATTCCTTGAATGGTATGAGATATCAAAGTTGTTGTCCCAAGTCATCATCATTCACATCCTTTCTATTTGACTAACAGGGGATCCAGGCTCCAATATTCTGTTTCCAGTGCATGTACAGAGTTATATTTTATTTATGTGACCAATCAGTGATACATTGTATGATACCCCACACTAACATTGACTTTGTGTGTGATCTTGAATCCAGGAGGGCGGGGCTAAGGTGGAGAAAGACAAGAAGGAGGAGGAGGAGACTAAGTTGATTGACAGATTCACTCAGCAGGTTATTGGTCCATTTCCTCTCTGTGTGTTGTCTGCATGTACGTCAGTGACAGGTGTCAATCAATTGGTCTGCTTCGGTTTATCTGACTGTCTGTAAATGTCTGAATGTCTTATTTTAGTTGCATCTGTAGATTACCGGTAGTATAAAATGTAAAGTATGAATGAATGGCAGAGTATTAAGTGAAATATTGAATTTCATATTCATTGGCTGCATTATGTTTTAGTGCAATTGTTGAGCAAGAAATCTATGAAGATGTACAGTATCATTTTAGATGCCTTAATTTTTATTGCTGACAGATGTTACTACATGTATAATGCAATGGATGCATGCATTAATACCAAAAAAGGGAGGTGGTTAAAATAAGTAAATTGGGTAAAGAGATGAATTAAAATGAAACCATTTATTAGGTTTAGATTATAACACAAATTCATGCATGTCAAACTTCTGTCAAGTTTTGAGGATAGAAATTTTACTTTATAAGTGTATGTATGTAATTTACACAGTCCTTATTTTTTTCAGTTATTTAAAAGTTTACATTTGGTTTAGCAATGTTCTTTTCAATGAGGATATCTCTTTTGATGAATAGACTCTCACACGTTTTTGTTTATGTCATTCAGGTTAGAGCTAGGACCCATGGGCATTAAAAAGTGTCACATACAACTGATCAAGATGCAAGACAGTGTCATATTACTTTAAGTAACATGCATGTACTGTTACATTTAATTTATATCTTATCCAAAATTGGGTGTCCTGTGAATATTTTTATTGAACATTGTACAGGAGTCAAAATAGCAGCCTGATCGATAACTGTATATTAATCTTAATTCAGAAATTAAGCTTTATGCTGTTAAGCAAAATTTTAACCTTCCAGTATGTTACGGACATTTCTTTTTTCAGTCCTAATTCTGTTTGTTGAAAAAGAACATACTTATAAGGACCATATGTTATAACCATTTTAATAGGTTAATCTTTTCAAGCAGTGTTGTTGCTGACAAGTTGTTACAATTTACTTTCCTCCTTCCAGAACTTTTATTTACTTGTATCAGTTCGATCACAATTTTGTTTCCTCCATGTACAAGTACACCAGGCCTAATGTTTTTACAGGTAGTTCACACTAAATGTGTGTATCTACATATTAGATACTACTGTATTACATGTATTTACATATTACTTTGGGGAAGTTGATTTGACTGACCGGTGTGTTAGTCATAAGTGGTGTGTATTTGTCCGATCATGTATATTACATCCAGGAGTAACTTAAAGATGTACATATTAACAAATTGCCAGTTTTATGATGGATATGCAGATTTTGTTTGTTTGTTTATTGAGGCGAGTAAATGGCTCTACGTGAAACTTTTCCTTACTTCCTGCATATGAAAATCTACAGGGAAAGAAAAGACATGGACTTGTCAAGTGTTAGATTCAGATGTTAATTTTATAAACCTTGCAATTGACTTAAAAAAAAACTATAAGGTGTTTACGGCAAGTTTCTTAAATCTGTGTTACTTTTGACTTGTGATAAAAACAGACATGTTATTTGGACTTCTCTTCATTTGCCTATATTAATCATTAGATTTGTGGCTCTGCCTTGCAATCAATCTATTTTTCTTGTCTGTGGAATTTTGATTATCTCACCTGAACTATTTTACCGTTGTTTTATTATCAATCATCAAGAAATTCTCTCCCTGGATTTACAATGAGTGGGAATGTTGTGAATGTTCCGGATGATATCCAGCTGATTGACGTTGAGGGATCCGCGGATCAGGCCAAACAGCAAGTAAGGGAGGCAACTCCACAGTTTGGTTCACTTTCATTGGGCTCTGAAATCATCTTGGTGGAATGATTTGTCCATAAAGTCTCTTAGTTGTTGCGTCCCTGAAGTTTTTTACCTTCCGTTTCACGTTCACATTAAGTGTGTCTCACTGCAGCTGCTAATCTCATTGAGTTATTTTTACTACATTGTATTTACAATAAGTCGATCTGCATGGCCAAACTATAATGAAGTTTGTGTGTATGTACATGTATTTATATTGTACGTCTGCTTTGGTTGGCAATATGATGTAAGACATAAGAAACTGCTTCATAGATTTAAACCTTTTGTGTTATAAGTTTTAAATTATAAGTTTTGTTTCTTATTTGCTCTGAAACTGGCATCATCACCATTTGATTATAATATCATAAATTGGAAACACTGGCTTGTAGTAGTGTTTTGCTGTTATACCCATTTGTTACGACATGAAATATAGACCCTAATGGAAATGCAGCATAGTTGAAGCATACATGCAGCACAGAAGGATGGCAAAATTTCAGCCTATAAGAGCTCTGTCGCAACTGTGCTATAGCAGAAATTTTAAACTGTGTTATGGATTTTTCTACTGTTTACAATTATTAATTGGAGCACCTTATGTGTATATATAAATATCATTGAATGGCTTATATAGCTTAGTCAGCTGAAAGGAAGTTAGTGCAAGCAAGGGCAATTCCTCATACAATATGTACATTTTATGAATTTATTGTAAGATTTTGTAAGATGAAAAATTTGTTGATTTACACAAGTAATGTGGGAATGTATTGAGAGATATGAGTTAAAGATGGGGGAATTATGAGGTCATTAATCAATCTCATTTGGTATATTAAATATTATAAATTTAGAAGCTAGTTCCCAACAGATTTGAACTTTGATAAAGTTCAGAAACCCATTAAAAATTAATGCTATGGACTATCATGAAAAGAACTTGCAACATACCCCATACTTTTACAGGGCATTATTTTGATTTTTTTTCTTATAATTTATATGATTAATTTTTGGTTCAGTTGATGTTTTCTAGCCTTAAAAAGTTTGCTTCCACTTGCAAATCTGTGTTTTGCTAATTCTGTTTAAAGTATGGGTCTCTTTCACAGGGTCTTAATTTATGCTGATACAACTAATATATGTGCCATATATATCTGACCAGTTCATCAATGTATGTGTGTATTACTACATGACATTGTATTGATTAATCATGGGAACGATATGAAACTGACTTAGCATGCTTAAATATATAAATATATGTAAATATATATATAATTATATGTAGATGTACATGTACATCATGTTTAATTTTAAGACATACATCTATTACATTTGCATCATCACCTGAAACCATTATTAGTAGGAGTAAATTGTACAGGTGTAGAGTCAACAATAACAGCATGCCAGTTAGTGGGTTTTAACAGAAACATAAAGTTAATATGATCATGCATTCATTTAGTATTTCTTGTATAATGTTTAATACATATTACATGTACACGTATATATCAATATTCATTGATTATTATACAGTTCTCCTTTAATTATTGGTAAAATAAGCTGTTTGTGATTTAAATTACAAGCAAATTTAAGTGTCAATTTTTGTACTGTAACTGTTATGATTTTTCAGCATTGACATTATTTATAGCTGTGAAATGCCAATGATAAATTTACTTATGTTTACCTGTTAATGGAGTCATTATGCAATGTATTTTAGGTTACCCATAATTCCATTGAGAATTATAGCTACAAGTAATTAGTCATGTTAGTACCATTAATGTTTTAAGACTCTGCAGGACTACAGAAAATGAAGTGCTTTTCGAATATGAACATGAATGTTCAATTTGCAAAAACATTTTTTTTTTAATGGAAATTATAAAATGCCTTCATTAGCCATTATGTACACTACAGTGTCATGCAATTGTATTATGACTGTGATATGTTTCCTTGGTTTTTCCTAGATGATCAATGAAAAAGCGACTCTGGTTTTTCGAGACGGCAAGAGGAAGATCGACTACGTCCTGGCGTATGAGCCGGAGGACAATGAGGACCTAAAGAAAGAGCAGCGACGGAACACGTTTGAGAAGAACCTGATAGAAGAGGGCTTGGAACTAGAGCATGAAGGGAAAGAGGTGTGGATCTAATAGACCCCAAAAATCCAGGGGTGGCAGCTGGCACTCAGTCTTGTTTTTTTCTATATGAGCCAGCTAGTGAAAACTGAATGCAATTTTGTTTTGAACTATACATAATTAATGCTATTACATTTTTTATGGAAATACCAAACGTAAACTCACTGCTAATGCATATATCATGCTAAGCATACAATTTAGACAAGTCATGAAGTTCGGGTATTTTCAATCTCAATTTTATTAAGATATGTGCCACAAAAGCTAGAGGTGTTACATTTCTCCTGAGTTCAGACCAGCTGAATTTTTTGGCTTTTGTTCCATGCACGATGTCATCTACATCTATACGCTGTTTATCATAACTTAACGAACATTTCAGACGTCCAAAAACGGCAAGACTTGCTTCACCAAGGTCCACGTTCCCTGGGAGACGATGTTACGATACGCTGAACTGCTGAATGTCAAAATGCCGCTGGCTGTAAATATCTTGTGCTCTTCTTTACACAAAAAGTTTCATAAGTCTCTAAAAATCAAATCTATTTAATATGATATCATTTTTTTTTTAATTGGATTATTTTTTAAACATTCTTTTATCAAAACTAATGAAGAAAAAGATGACAGCATTCTTAATATGCATGTGAATGGAAAGATATATAGGAGATATATCATAAAGGATGGAGATAGTTACAACATCACTAATTGCAAACTTTCCATCAGTTTCATTTTCACTAATAAGAAAGTGCTATACCATTGGACCTTTTGTACCTCCTTTTACAGGTGAACGACATGGAGACTCAGTTGGAGAGCTGCTTTGAAAACTGTTGGAAGAAGTTCCCTTCTCCATTTGAGTTGGACGAGGACCTGCTCCCAGAGGAGCCAAACTACTTCACTGCTCCATTCAACAGATCTAGGATGGACCAGTAAGTTTTTTATTTGGACTCCATGCTGCATTGTAACAATGGAGCACTAGGCAGATTTAAGGTTGGGGTATAGGTATTATATATTGGGGTTTTACAGTTTTAGATTCAAAAAGAGACTTATAAATGTAGGAATACTCTTCTGGAGATAGCTTGAAGGAGTGTGTTTTGAATTTTGTTTTTAGAGGCAAATGGACCATGTTATGTTACAATGGAGTAGTACACATACAATGATTTAATTTTATGTTTGCTTTACTATCTCAGTCATGTTACTAATTGCCTTGAACATGTTGAACGGTTATGAAGAAAAGAAAATCTGTTTCAATGGAAAAAAAAATTAGTGTACATGTCTGCATTATGATGATCTAATATGAAATTTAAAAGTAATTTTTAATGTGTAGGGTGGGAGGGTTGGAGGTTATGAGATCCCATCAAATTTGATACTGTATTATTTGACTTGTTTCTGTACAATGTATGTATACCAACTGTATATGTGATCAGATATATCGGTGTGGAATATATCGACAAGGAGTAAGTATTGAGGAACTTATAACATTGCCTACAGCCATTTCTTGCCATCTGCCTTATATTTCAGAACAGAAAAATACAAACTGTCGAGGCTCGACTGCTATTCCTTTATGATACATGTATTATTTTTATGAGTACAAACTTTAATTCTGGAGTGGAAATCTTCCTTGTCTTTCTTTCTTGTATATTCAATGTAGGTTTTGTTTGTTATGTACACACTTGAAGCCTTTATATATTCGTGGCCGGGGTAAGAGATATTAAACATGCAGTCATTAAGGTTCATTCATAATTGCTGAACTTTTAAACATTATCATATTTCTAAGCTTTGTTTCTAAATATCTTGCAGTATTCTGATATTAATATCTCAAATGTTTTATTTTGTTCTAGAGAACAGAGGAGGGAGAGAAAGAAAGAGAGAGAGAGAGAGAGAGAGAGAGAGAGAGAGAGATTTTCTTGAAATATAAGTACCGGAAGATATTAAAAATTCAAATTCCATCTAGCTTCACTACTATTGACCGGAAGATTCAGACTTTACTTTTATTAAAGTTATTTGCAGATTATATAAATTTGTTAGAGATGAGATAAATCAAACTTATTTTCATCTCATTTGAATTTTTTTTGGATGCAGCTACTCTTTTATGCCTCCTTATTAGTATAATGATACTTTTAATTCTTACAAATAATGTATATTTTTTATTTATATCTTATTTTGTAATGTTTTACAAATTATAATAATTATCAGTTTTATAATCAATTTGTATTTCATTTCTCTATTCCAGAGGGCAGTATGTATCTCTTTTCATACAACTTATAGAAATCAAACTAAATGTTTGTTATAATTAAATTGAATGTTAGAAACTGACCTCAGTATTGCCCCTTGAGTACCAATGCATATATAATGCATGTTTATTGAATATCATGACAATAGACCTATACCAAAAATATTCTGTCTTGTAACTGTGCTGTGGTCTCTCTCACTTCAATTAATAATAATTATTCCTAATTAACATCAGTTAAATGTTATTTTAGTTGGATTTGAATATACTATACCGGTACATGTATTGACAGCAGAACATGTAATTTCTCTTTATTTTATGTGTAAAATATCCCGGCCAATTTTGAATTATAATTATGAAGGTTATTTAATCCCTTATAACTGCTATTTTAAGTTATGGACGTAAAAATGAGAGAACTGAATAATAAATTGACCTAGCTGGTGAATATCAATATTGGACAAACTTTTGAGTATTAATGGCTCATTTTGTTACTCTTCAAACCAGTGTGTGAACTTGTAGGCAAAATGACTGAATATCTGCCAGTGGGTTTATTGTACTAAAGTCTGTGAAGTGTGAACTAAACTGAGATCAATTATTGTGTTGAGGCTAGCAAATTATTACATGTACTTATAATTATGCTGACTTAATTTTGCTACAAATTATCATGTTGCCCATTCACACTTGTGAAAGATTTTGTGAAGGGTTTAAATTTGTTTATTATAAACATTTGTTGATCGATTCATCTTTCCAAGTCAATGGTTTTCATCCGATCTGAAGCAGACAAAATATATGCGGGTTAACAATTGCATTATTTAGTGAGAGTACTCATTTTTAACTTTTAATTAATTGACCTCTTGTTTTGGCCGATCAAAGAATGCATATTAAACAGAAACACTATATAGCAATATGGCTGCTCCCATGAACATAACACTATAGCAAAATAGCTGTCCCAGGAACATGATTGGACTAAAAATTGATAGCAGTAAGTCAATTACTTACTAGTCTGTCTTAAAAATTAATTATCGATAATAATGCCTCAACATTGATCAATGCACAATGAACACCATTCTTGAAACAACGTTTCTTATTGGATCATGCAAACTTGTATAACACCAACCAGCGTGCAAGGTTTCTAACCCCGTCAAACTCTGCCTATTCGATCAAGGGTTTATATGTAGAGCGGAGCACAGTGGCTCGTCACGAAATTTTTTCTACCACCTCTTTAAAATTGTAATTCATTGTATAGAGGTGGTAGATTTAAGAGATTGAAAAAACCTTTGTGACGAGCCCCTGTGAGCAGAGTGGATAGTTGAATTGCGAACTGCGTTCGAAAACGCAGTTCACTATTCAATTGCATATAAGCCCGATTCTCAGAAACTATCGATAACTGCATCACCATATTTTCACAGTGGTAGTGATATACCTCTAGTAGATGCCCCTGAAAAGTTCGGGCCCCAAATATGAATTCAGAAACTCTTGACTTGGGAAGATTTGATTGATTATGTATTTTAAATTTGCCCATTAACAAGAGGATAAAGAGGATCTTGAATTAAAAACAAAAACAATAATTATTATAGTGAAAATAAATTCATGCTAAAAACCCACTGGGCCGGGCTATTTAATGCTATTTTGCTAGAAAACCAATTCTTTTCTTTGATTGCTTTAGTGCAAGCTAGGGCAGAGGCTCAAATGTTTTACTTCTGTAGATTTCTTATTTTTCATGAGTACTTACAAATTGTAATTCTATTATTCAACTATTTTGCATCAAATTTGCCATAATAAAAAAAATTGTGAATGCCAATTTTTTCTGATAGCTTCATTTAGTTTACATATGTCAGAAAAATAAAAGCAAGATTTTAAAATCCTACCATTTATTATGGATACAGTTAGATAAAAACGCCATCATGCTGATTTTCCATGAAAAAAAATCATTTGCTGTTACGTTTGTAACTTTATAAATAATTTTGCATCTATTAGAATTCATTTCTCTGAAAGCTTCAAGATACTAAATGATTATTCATTAAATTGTTTTCTTTTAAGAATGCTATGAATTAAATTTACTGAAAATCTGAATGCCCAACTTAGCTAGGAGTAATTTTAACATACTCTCCAAAAAGTTGACTTTAAATTTACTCAATATTAGTTTAATAAAGATTAATGGAAATGCTAGTGATGGCCATAGATGTCTATCATATATATGTTAGAGTATTTGATAAGACACTTGTTCATATTGTGAAATCATTCTATGAATTGAATAAGACTTAGCGATGACAAATTTTGTATTACTTGTACGGTTTGGATTAATTACCACAATGTTAATTATTATGTTGCATGCAAATTTATTCGTTATTTTATATTTTCATGATTTTAATGTAGTTGATTTATTATGATTTATATTGATTATTTCATTATTGATATGATTATGATTAGATTATTCCCAATCAGAAATCAGTTTGAAAATATGCATGAATAACAGCTGGCATGCTCTATTTTGAATCTCGTGTAGGTATATGCCAAAGGAATGCAACTTTAGTGACTTAGTTAAAATTCTTATGACTGTATATATATCAGTATATGCCAAAACAGAATGCTTTGTTATTATAAAGTAATTGACAGTTGCAACTTGCATATCAATTAAAGGACTCTTGGTGACAAAATAATTATAGAGTAAAAATTTAACCCCAAACAATTCTGATGAATGCATTAATTGATCTGGTAATTTACGGTTAGAATGCTTGTACATGTATGATGAGACAATGACATTGTATATTTCTGTGTATTTCTGAGACTCCCTATTGATATTCATATAGACGATATGCATGTCTGAATGTTTATAATTGCAGTAAATTATACAAGCATACTATTAAGTAATGTCCTTAATTGATTGGGAAGGAAAGTCATGTACACTCAAGTTATTCCCTGGTTTGGGAGGAAACCCACTTTATATCAAAATACCCATATCAACTGTTTTAATTTGTATCATTTTAAAAATATAGTATAAATACATGTATATAAAAGATACCTGGCAGTTATACCAGGTACTTCAACATAAAGGAAACAGAATGACAGTGCCATCTTTTAATTGTGATACTTTAAAAATTCTTAAACGATGACTTTTATTTATAATCAATGTCATTAAAGTCTTTGAATGCTGCACATTTCAATTTTTTCATTTTTTTTTTTTTTTGCTATATGAATGTTGTAGCCATGGTAATACATTCACAGTCTAATTTTGGATTGGTCTTATTCAATTACAGGTTTGTCATCAAGGACAAAGATACCTTCTTCACACACGCTCAGAGGAGCAAGATCTGCTATGAGATACTTTCTCGTGCTCACTTTTTGGATTTGGATGATGATGACGACAAATTCAACAAGAAGTTTGGTAAGATGACAGATTTATGCATTAATGATGATTGCGTGTCGTATATTATCATAACAGTAATTTATATTGATTAATTTTTTGGGAGAAAATGGCTGACAATTTTTTGTTCTCTCTTTCTCTCTCTCTCGTATTTGAGTTTGATGCAACTCATTAGTATTTCTCTCTCTCTCTCTCTCTCTCGTATTTGAGTTTGATGCAACTCATTAGTCTCTCTCTCTCCTCTCTCTCTCTCTCTCTCTCTCTCTCTCTCTCTCTCTCTCTCTCTCTCTCTCTCTCTCTCTCTCTCTTGTATTTGAGTTTGATGCAACTCATTACTATCTCTCTCTCTTCAAAAATGAATCCAATATGAGGTGTAAATAAACAGTGATTTTTTCTTGTAAGCATTGATGAAATGAATGTTGCTGATTATCTGAAATTCTTTTACAGGAGTCAGAAAACTAGTGGACAACCAGACCTATAATGCTGCCTATCCTCTCCACGATGTAAGCATGTTATTCACAATCACACTGACGAGTTTTTTATGTGGGTGGAAGGGGGGGGGGGGGGGGGGGGGGGGAGGGAATTTAATTGATATTTTAAAAGTAACCAATGGCACCTATCTTATTTTTGGAGTGTGTATGATATTTAATTTCAGTATATTTATTTATAAGGGCCCATCAAGAGGGTGTAAACACTCACATGTTTACAAATCAATCTACACATACACACAACAACATACAAGAGAGAAAGAGCTCAAGATTGAAAGAAAGACAGACTTAAACAATCATAAGTAATACATGTACACATATAAATATCTGCATCATCAATGATAAGGTAGATTCCTAATTAAACGCAAGGAATTAATATCTGCTTAAAATCACAAGCAGCAGCCTTTGCAGATTTTAAAATCTCAATTTTGATTTTTCTGACATTTATGAACTACATGACTAATAGGTATGTTTAACAAAAGTTGGGTACTGGCAACTTTGATGTTTCGTGAATTGATATAAAAACAACAGAATCGGGGAATTAAGTACTAGAGTTAAAAAAAGGAATCTTTGGTTTACTTGTACCTACATACTCCTATATACATGTGTACATACTTTTACATTACATTAAGTCGATGTTGGTACATGTCGAACTATGATGTTATACAGGTATTAAGTGAGTTGTTCTGTCGTCTGATTTTAGGGTAGATATCACAGCGATCACTCCCTTCTGACTGTGGGGAAGGACAATGACAGACATGTAAGTAGATAGACGTGGAATTGTCAATCCCAGCTAGCTCATGTTCTTCAGATGTCTTTATGTTACGCTTTGAAAAGGGAGGTAAATTTCTTACTACATGTATGACCTTCCCTATGACTTTGGCTTTCACATTTTGTCATTTTACAGCTACATCAGTTTCAAAGAAATAAGTGCATTTCTAAATTAAACTTTTCAAAAGTTAACTATGGTTTTCTGACTTTGTCTTATCTTGTAGCTTCATATTTTTACAATCAACTTGGGTGGAAAAAAAAAACAGCTTTGTTTCATAAAGACCTTTATCTAGGTATAGGATATCAATTATTATCAATACTATTATCAAAACTATGATTATGAACATTTTAGTTGCTGTATGAACTGTGGGCTAGGCCAGGAAGGTGGTACAAGTACCAGCCACTCGACCAAATCAGGTAAAGCTTTTGATAAATCAACCGCTGGACCAACAGGTGAATAAATCAATCACTTACCGACTAAATCTGATACATTCTTCCTAAATACAGACTTTTTATATATCTAAATTTGTTTTATGTAAAGCAGACCATAACTTGAGGACAACTGTGCTTTTGGTTTCATCAAATTCACAGAATTATTTCATAAACAGTGAGAGTAAACTTAACATGTTGAAAATGTTTAATGTAATTATTTTACACGTTCATTTAAGCATACAGTTTATTTAAGTTAAGCCAAATTTTGGTATGTGTATGTGTAAACATACCTGTAGCTCTACACGTACCCGTAGACGCACACGTTCAAATGCTTAACCTCTCTAATGTTTGGCCAGGAGCAGCTTCATAATGTATGGTAAATCTGTAAAAGTCTGTGTTTTCTGCTTTCAGGGGTTACTTTGGTGAAAAGGTGGGGATATATTTTTCTTGGCTTGGTTTCTACACCTCCATGTTGATTCCGGTAGCCATTGCTGGTGTGGTAGCCTTCATCTATGGACTTGCCACCATAATGGATGATGTTCCCAGGTCAGTGATGGAAGCCTGTGTACTAACTAAACTTTTTCACAGCTGCAGTTTGATTTTCAGTGATAGCAAAATCTACAAAATTTATAACGTTTACCCTAAAATGTTCCTGACAGTGAGTGTTAAATAAAGAGTTTCAAATTACAAACCTTTCTTCAGCATTCATCTGATTGACCTCTAGAAATATACTTGAAATAGGGACAAATTTAATTGAAAAAAAAATCAATTGATATAAAAGTGCTAGCTATGAGAGGAATCTTTGTTGTACCAACACATGTATATTCACACAACCTTTTGGCTTTCAAAAGGTCTTCTCACATGTTTCACATGCTGTTCTCTGAACCTTATTATCACAGTACCCCTATTCCCCTTACAGCACGGAGATTTGTGAGGACCCAGTCATCAGTAACTACACAATGTGTCCAATGTGTGACCAGCGCTGCTCCTACTGGCATCTGTCTGACAGCTGTACCTACTCCCGGGCCACCTACCTGTTCGACAATCCTGCCACTGTCTGCTTTGCTATAGTTATGGCATTGTGGGGTAAGGCAAGCAATGATCAGAGTAAAGAGTGTTAGTTTCAGAGTGGGGGAGGTCTTAATGTTTCATGTTTTTGCAAAAGATTGTTTTTGTCAATAGAATTTTATTTTTTTTTTAATAAAAAGGAAATTGACTTAATTTTTTTCTGTAATATAAAATAAAAAAGGTGAGTTCTTCCCCTTTACAATTAAAGGACAATGAAATTAAGCTTTCTGTTTCAGCCTCCTTTTTCCTGGAGTTTTGGAAGCGCAGGCAGGCAGAGATCGAGTACGAGTGGGATGTGGCAGATTTTGAGGAAGGGGAGGTAATTGTATATCTTTAATGGGGAAATAAAAA
The DNA here is from genome assembly GCF_902806645.1 of Magallana gigas. Classification (NCBI taxonomy): domain Eukaryota; kingdom Metazoa; phylum Mollusca; class Bivalvia; order Ostreida; family Ostreidae; genus Magallana; species Magallana gigas. The sequence continues at coordinate 54,087,702 of NC_047563.1, forward strand.
GTCTTAGATCAAAAAAAAAATTTGAAGGTGCATTTGTGCTTCCTGAGAAAGAGAGAGAGAGAGAGAGAGAGAGAGAGAGAGAGAGAGAGAGAGAGAGAGAGAGAGAGAGAGAGAGAGAGAGAGAGAGAGAAATGTGATTAATTAAGATTTTCAATGCGACTTTTTGTAGGAGACTGTTCGACCTGAGTATGAGGCTAGTGTATCAAGGAGAAGGACCAACCCAGTAACCAATGTAAGTCAAGCACCTCGTACTGTAGATTCCTAATTTAACGCGAGGAATTAATATTTGGGTAAAATCGTGGGATTTGATACAAAGTAGCGGAATCGTGAAATTATTTACTCACGTAAAATAAGGAATTTACAGTATCTAAATTCTTTAATCTTGAGGTAAGATGCAACCTATCTTCTATTTATTTTCGTTTTTTCCTATCTCCGCAATGTAAAGATTTCCACTATTGATTTTAAAAATCATATTTTCATGTTACTGATTTTTTTCCTATTTGGATGTATAGTTTCAATTGAAAATATACACTTTGTATATTAAAATAAAAGCATTAAAATTGCATTTTGTATTCAATTAAAATAAAAAATAAAAATATTTTAACTCCGAAATTAGCCTGGTACATGTAATGCACTCTGAGATTTTGAGCATTAAGAGGTTTTAATGCAAAATTTTAATGAAGAAATAATCTATCAAGGAAAATTATCTAAAAGTTAAACTAAGGAATGTTGCATCTGTCTTTAAGAGTTCCTGAATCATAATTTTTACCTCTATATTGGAATTTTACATATATGATGAATTATATTTCTTCTGATGATATAAAGTTTTCTTGGAATAAAGGAAAAAAACACATTTTTTGAAATCCCATTTTTGAGCCATAAAGTTTGTATTTTGATCAGCAATATTTACCGGTATTGTACATGTAGTGAGGTTGACAATATGACAATTAATAACACTCATTTATGTACTTATGTAAAACAATCTTGGCTTCATAACATTATGAGATGAATTTCCATTTGAGACAATGAAGAATAACTCTGTTTGATTTTTTCTGTACAGAGAGAGGAGCCATATGTACCAGGTTGGAGCAAAGGTTTCCGGTATTTCACCAGCTTCAGTATATTGTTGTTCTTTGTAAGTTGGTTTTTGATTATTTTGTAATTATTTGTTTCTTAGTGTTGTATTGGTATTACGATTATGGAATCGAATCAACATGTATGTTAAAATTTTTGTTTAAGTGTTTTTGGTCATTTTGTACCTCACAGTTGGTGTAACTTGTTTTTCTTACAGTTGGCATTAGTACTAGCGGCCGTGTTTTCGGTGATCTTGTACCGGATTGTGATGTCGGCCATTTTGTACGGTAACTCTGAGAGCATCATCAAGACACGGGCCAGCTTCATCTCCTCCATCTCGGCCGCCTGCATCAACTTGGTCATCATCCTCATCCTCAACATGGTAAGTCTCTATTATACAATGTATCAGTATGCGTACAGTATTCATCATCATCATTCATCTAATCATCAACATGGTAGATCACTGATTTATCAGTACACATGTACTTGTATATATACTTCAATATCAATCATCATCATCATCATTTTCATCATCATCAAGCTTTATCACCTGTATTTTTATTGTTATCATTTAACAAATCATCATCATCAATCATCATCATCATCATCATCATCATCATCATCATCAAATCACCATCTGATGATTATAATCAAACTTCTTCACCTTTCATTGTTTGCTACTGGTGTCTTGTCATGTTTAATATGCATAAAAATCATAGACTGTACTTTACACTAAAAGTCTTATATTTGTTTCTCTTTGTTTCAGTTCTACCAAAGAGTGGCCTATTTCCTGACTGAGCTTGGTAACTACTCAGTTCCTTTTGTAATTCTTTTGATATACAGGATCAATTTGCATGTACACAGAAGGTGCACTAAAAAGGCTAGAATATACATGGTTTTTTTTACCCTGCCATGTGGTTTATCATAATGATTTCTAGACAGATTCAACTTCAAGTTGATTGTTGTTTTTTTTTTTACTTTAGAACAACACTGTACACTGACAGTCTTACTTTTACTTTTAATTAGAACAACACCGTACACTGACAGAATGGGAGGATGCCTTCACCTTCAAGATGTTTCTGTTTCAATTTGTCAACTTCTATTCCTCCATTTTCTACATTGCCTTCTTCAAAGGGAAGTAAGTGATTTTTTTTATAAAATACCATTATCCATCAATTTTTTAAGAACCAGTGTTACAACATTATAATTGATTAAAAAAAAGCTTTGAATATATAGGAAATAGAAAACAAGGAATATAAAAAAATTCCTTGAAATGTCCGAGAAAAATCTTGGTGAAAGAATTGGTGAATACAATTGATGGTTACATATAGGATATTTCATACTTTGTAGTTGGATTTGATTAACTTCTAATCACACAAATTGCATGTAAATTATCTTCAAGCTTAAAATTGGCAAGGGGATCGCAGTTATTGTAAGAAAACACTCAACAGATTACTATTCCGTCAGGAGTCATTAAAGAGTCTAATACTTATTATGAACCCATTTTTATTTATACATGAATACAAAATTTTTAGATTCAAAACAACCTTTGATAAAGTAATTTTAAAAGCAGTGTGTAAAACTCATTTTGACATCAGCAAATTCAAAGTGTAATCATATATCAAAAGAGACATCATTGCTATATTCATTTGATATTCAGACATGATGAGTTTGTTTTCTCCTTGGCTCTTTTTAGTCTTGATTGCTTTGAATATTTTTTGAGACTGACATTCACTTTTTAATTAATATATGAAACAAGTAGATGTAAACATTCTCTTCTCTCCGACAGATTTGTTGGGAGACCTGGTGATTACAATCGTAGTCTGCTGGACAAGCGTCAGGAGGAGGTAACTCTTATTTTCTACAACAACGGACAATAATCGATGCATTACACTCTGCCTCACATAAATCTTATCTTTTTTTTCTTTACAAATGTCAATAAATTCAATGATTTTCTATGTGTTTTGACAATAAAAATTTTAAATTTTGAATGAGCTTTTCCAAATATTAAGTTAATTAAGATATTACATTTAAATTAGTACTGTATTAAAGTGTGGTTTGATTGATTGATATTCATAGGAACCAATTTTCACGGATTTAGTAAAATTCACATTTTCAGTGATTTTTAAAATCATGGACAGTGGCCATTTGAATAACATCCTGTCAAAAACTATCTTGCATTGATGGATTTCCTTATCAAAACCCCCCAAAATTGATATCCATTCAATATTGATGAAATCACAATAAATTTGTAGTTTAAATAATTTCAGTGAATGTCGAGAGCTTTCTCTGTTGGAACTGTTAGTTAGAATTTGCTCCTCTGTGTTTTGTCAGTGTGATCCGTCGGGCTGTCTGATAGAGCTATGTATACAGCTGGGAATCGTGATGGTTGGCAAACAAATCATCAACAACGTCAAGGAGATCCTCATTCCGTAAGTATAGGGCAGGGGGAGTCATCCATATTAAAGTCTTACTCCTCAGTAGCTACAGTACCGACTAAACCCAGCTTAACACCAGAGCAGACCCAACTAAACCCTGGGTGTTTCTTTTGGAGTTTACTCAGTGTTTACACTGGGTCTGCTTTTAGAAAATTTGCATCCATTTTGGGTTTACTTTGGGTCCACCTAGGGTTTACTTCACTTAACGCACTGAAGTGTGAAGCAAATTAACCCATCTTTCATATTGCAATATTATCACCTAAAATTCCTACCCCTTGTATTTTCTAAATACACATGTAGCGTCTACTTTTGATCAGGGTTTACTCTCTGTATCTGCTCTGGCTTTACTTTCATTTTACTCTGGGTCCACTTTAGTAAACCCAGAGCAGAACCTGAAAGATAACCCAGGGTTTAGTTGGGGTCTACTTACCGTTAGGTTTGGTCTGATCGGTACTGTATAATTTTACTATAAGTTGTTAACATTGATCTATTTATTTTTCAACAGGAAGTTGATGGTGTGGTTCCGATCGCGGCAGTCGCTGAAGGAGACGTCGGAAGAGAAGGTTTACTCGCGCTGGGAGCAAGATTACAACCTGGCCAGTATGCCCGCACTCGGACTGTTTGATGAGTACCTAGAGATGGGTAAATTGTTGATACATATCCATGGCTGAATTTTAAAGAAAAACATTTGAATTTGAATTTCATAGTAAAAAATTTCAGTTTAAAGATATAAAGATGGGTAGAATTTTTTTTACATTCATGGGTCAATTTTAAAGGCAAGACAATTAAATTTAGATTTAAAAATTTCAATTTCAAAATAATTTTTATGCTTTTTTTTCTTGGCAGTGATCCAGTATGGGTTTGTGACCATCTTTGTGGCAGCTTTCCCCCTAGCCCCACTGTTTGCTCTGCTGAACAATGTGATAGAGATTCGAGTGGACGCTTACAAGTTTACCACTCAGTGGAAGAGACCCCTAGCGGAACGAGCCCAGGATATAGGTCAGTGTGCTGCTGATGTTGGTGGATTTCTGTCTGAGACCACATCCATTTGTAGTTTATGATGTGGGGTAGGAGGAAAGGCATTGTTGAATCCCACGGCCAGTCTCGCATCACTTTAAAAAAAAGTTCTCACTCTAATGGATCTTTAATGTTTAATTCCGAATGACTCTTTAGCATTTAGATTTTTCAATGCAGTTCTTATAAGTTTGGATTTTTTTTAAACAGACAGATTTGTAAATCAATGATTAAACTTATCTTTTGAATTGATTTATAGTTAATTCATCGTCATTGGATTTTATTAATACATGTAGTTGTTTTATGCGACAGGTATTTGGTTTGGAATCCTCAGAGGAATTTCTGCCATTGCTGTAATCTCAAATGTAAGTACCATATGGATTTTTTGTGTGTTACATGGGGATAGGACGGGGCACTTGATTCCTTTTTACTCTACAAAAGCTCGTTTTAAATAGGAATTTCAGACACTTTGATACAATGATAGACTGCTTGCACTGAGCTCCTGATAAAAAGTGTCTATATGCATATTACTTAATATATTCCCAATACAACTTAATTAGCACTGCTGTTTTGCAATATTTTATCAAATTTAATGTTACATTAATAATATTTAATCAAATTAATCTGGCTTTTGTAATATTCAATCAAAATAAATCTAATATCAATTTATTGAAAATTAGAAAATTAGTTTTGCCTTTATTTTTGTTGGCAGGCTGCTATCATTGCCTTTACTTCGGAGTTTATTCCTAAGCTGGTGTACTTGTATGGATACAGTCCGGATCAGACTCTATCCGGATATACTAACTTCAGTCTATCCGAGTTCAAAGTCCAGTACTTTGCCCCCCAGAGTGTTCCAGATGACCCCAAAATGGAAATCTTTGGAAATGTAACACAGTGCAGGTTTGTCTCCTTGTTTTTACAGTGTTCCTTAAAGTAATGGATAAATGTCAAAAACAGTTCTGTATGACAAAAATATCAGAGTTTCGAGGCCCATTACGGCTGAGAACTGTCTGATTAGATATTTTTTTCATACAAAAGCTAAAAAAAGAAAATAGCAATCTTCGGAAAAGAAATTCAGTTATATCAACCATTATCAGGGATGAGGAAGCATTTTATTATTTCATGTAAATTATTTTGTTTACATTCAGATACCGTGGATACTTTGCGGACGACCCGAGCTCTCCTGGGGAGTACAAGTATACGATGGCCTACTGGCACATCTTGGCCGCCAAACTGGCCTTTGTTGTCGTTTTTGAGGTCAGATTTTTTTTTGTTTAATATAATGAATCCATATTTTTCTGTAGTTGGTTTAATCATCATTAATTTTACCTAATGATGATTAAAAATTTTGGTTTTACAATTTACAAATGAAAAAAATTACGAATAAAAGCTTAATAGAAGGAGTGAGATTTGGACTACTGTTTGTACAGGGAAATATTCACCCCCATTTTTTTTGCCCCTTTCGCCCGCATTATCAGCGGGCTAATTTAAAACTGGGTGAATCCCAATGTCTGAAATTATTCCTCTTTAAGCACAACTACTTGTATGTATGGGCGAATTCAAAATTGGGCAAAACTGTTTGCAGTGAAGAAGGGTGAAAATAACATTGGGTGAATATAGCCCTGTATACAGTATATGAGAATTTATTGAAGTCAAAATTCATTTAGTAAATATCAAAAGGCAATTATAAAAAAAGTTTTAAAACTGCATTTTAAAAAACAAATTACAACTACATGTACATATATTAACTAAAGTAAGTAAGTTTAGTTCATTCAGACTTTATCTGATTAGGTTCAGTGAATAGCAACAGCTTGTGGGTTAAATGACCAAACAGCATAATTTGACATAAAGTTTATTGCATTTGCAAAAGCAGAATACTGTACCCACAGTTACAAACTATCTTTAATTGCAGTTTAAAATGAAATATCAAAAGTTGTAATAAAGAACAAATTATCATTAACCTTGCAGTTCTATGAATTACAGAACCTGTATTATACACATTACCAATATTTACTGCAAACCAACTTCTATTTGCGAGTGAGAAAATTTTTCAAGTTTTGCAAGAGCCTCATCTTCACAAATATATCTTGTCACAAACAAGCCCTTGTCATAAGGTCTACTGTAAATTCCTAATTAAATGCGAGGAATTTATATCCGTGTAAAGCATCCTTCACTGATTTAAAAATCTCGCCATTATTTTCTGAGAGTTTGAAACTCGCGTAATATAAGGAATTTACAGTACTTGCAAATAATTAGTCATTGCGAACAAGTTTGTCTCCAGTAAATGGCAAAATAATGTTGACACAAATAAAAGTTGGTTCACAGTAGATGCGGATAGTGTAATGTGTAGATATTTACCTCTATTTACCTGTGATTTTATGGGCTTCAGAACCTGGTGGTGTTTTGCACCTGGCTGGTGATGTACCTGGTTCCCGACATGCCCTACAAGGTCAAGCTCCAGATGCTGCGCGAGAACTTCCTGGCCAAGGAAGCGCTGTTTAGTGCCGACTCAATCCAGAAACAGCGGGAACGGAAAAATGCCTCAAGTAATTAGTGGTCAACTAACGACGCAGCCATCGTTTAGTGGTTCATGAACAATGCAGCCAGCGATGAGTGGTTAATTGATAATTATCAACTCGTACGTGGAGGGAACAAAAATAGCCAACAATTAATTGACTAGTTGTTATTAGTTAATCAGATAGTAGCTGAAAGGAATCCAACAGCAAACAATTAGTGAAATATTTGATTATCAGCTTATAATTTGAAAGGAACATATTTCGTGTATATCGGCTGATTGTGGAACTGCAAAGCATTGTTTACTCATACAAAATGTACAGTACAGTTTATCAAGCTTAGTATCAATATTTGGTTCTGATCTTTAAGTTATGAATATGATGTGGTCAAGTTTTGCTCAAACAAAAACAGCAGAAGAAGAACGTCTATATGTACCTGTAAATGTAGATGGCAGACTTCTCGTGTCATCCGACATGACTTTCCAGGGTAGGGTGTTTGGACGCAAGTTGTTTTGGTACTTTGATGGTGCTTTTCAGTATGTTTGGTTAATTCTCTTGGAATACTATTATGTGGCATGTTTTTGATGCATTGAATCCCTTTTGAGGGAAGATTTCATACATGTCAGATAATAGTTCAGTGTTCCTTGTATTCGGAACTAAATCGAGACAGCTTTAACATTTTGAACAAAATATAGTTTTGTCAATGATACAGAATGTGTCAAATTTTGTGTTTATTTTTTAACAAAGTTTTTTAATTTTTGTTCATATTAACTGAAGGTTTTTCATGTTATAACCTTGACATCTGAACATTTCATGACCTTGACCTCTGGGAACAAACTGTTATAATTTATGATTTTTTTTTTACCTTAATTCTTTGACCACCAAATATGCTACATTTTTGGAAGTAAATTAAGGATTTTGTTTTATTCAAGTTGAGCAAAAGAAAAACATTTCTGAAATATATTTTTCTGATATCTTTTTACGTTGCTAGAAACATTATTTGCATATTGAAAAAAAAATAGCTCAAAATCACAAATTAAATGAATGCAATGTTTAGGTATAAATATAATTCAATATCAGAATATATTTCTTGTTATTTATAAATTCCCAGTACATATAATGTATTTAAAAATAATTTTGTAGCCTAGCAATTGTATAATTCATTTTAGTGTTTTGAAATCTTGTAAGTATATATAAATATAGTGTACCTTATAAAGTATAACTATTGCAGTTTGCTTCTGATATGACAGGTTGTCAGAAAAGGCTTTCAAGCAAACATTTTTTTTTTATTTATGGAGATTGACAGAGAACACATTCTCATTTGCTGTTCTTTTTTTTTTCAATTATTGATAATATTTATGAACTCAAGGGAACTATATCATAATGGGATTGTTTTGAATATTAAGCTGTTCCTTTTCCATGTTGACATAATTATGTTGTCTGCTCTTAAGATTTTTTTTTTTTTGGCGTGGAAACTGTCAATCGTTGAAATAGTTAAATGTTTCCAAAAGATCTGTAAAATTTGAACAACCCACTGACAGAAATTTAAATCAATGCTAAGTTGTAGCAGACCTTTCTTGCTATGTAACAAGTTGGCGTTCTTGTGCAATATTTCTTACTGAATTCTGTTTTCATGACAATTTTTATATGTACATGTTGGTGTTATATATGTTGTTTTTGTATTGTCCATTTAATTGTCCTAAAACTGTAAAATTACATATTGTATTACAATAATATTCTCTTTGACAATGTAATTAAATCAACTTTACTTTGTAACATTGATACTACTGGCAAAAAATCTATACAACTTGATCAATCAGACTTTGGAAAAGGCAATCAGAAATGGATGGCTAATTCAGCATTCAATTTAAAAGTTGACAGTCATAACATTATACCTATACTTACACAATCACAACAGGCCTTAGTAAGTCGACTGATCCACAGGGTTTTATATCCGACTAGTATTAGTTCAGGGAGTTCTCTTTAACTTTTGTGTTACTCAGATATATTTTTTTCTAGTTTTTGGTACTTTAACTATTATAGTATGTACACATGCCTTACTTATGTGCTTCCATCACAGTTCTGCAGTCTAAATAGCACATGTAACCATTCTCTCTATATTGCACAGCCATGTACAGTACGTGTAACCAGAGCCTCAAACAGGTGTACTTCAAGCTTTACACGTACACCTGACATTTCCGTAACTTTCTTTGGGGCATTAAGATTAAATTCACTGACAAAAATTTTCACAATTCTTGATATTATCATGGAAACTTAAGAACTAGCACCATGACAAAAATTCCTTAAGGTGAATGGTGAGAATTGTTTTTTGTTTTGTTTTGTTTGTTTGTTTGGTTTTTTTTTTTTTTTGGGGGGGGGGGGGGTAGATGTATACAAACATGTCAAATGATTGTACCCCTCATCAAATGATTGCTGATCAGAATTAAAGCTAATTAAAATTTGGGCATCTACAAACATTAGGCAACATTTTTTCTCAATGAAACATCACATTTTATGGTTTATTTGTTACAGAATCTATCATTACAATAGTGTATACAATGTATACATGTATGTCTGTTCAGTCATTCAAAACATATTGTGTAGTACTTTAGTTTAAATTCTAACACATGAACAAATCATACAAAAACATGCAGTTATGTTTGGTTTTCATAATCAATCACAGATTCATTTTAGTCTCAGTTCTTTAAAAATTTCCTCTAGAATATTATACAATGTATGAATTCAAATTCTATATAAATGTGTAGTACATTTGTACGTTATACGGTCATATACTTAGTTTAGCTACAGTTTATGTAGTTGTACCATGGAAACTGTTTATATTAGTGAATTAATTAACGTTATGGCCCATAAACTCTTTTGATTATGCCCCTTGGGTTTTTTTTTTAATACAGTGCATGAAGTACATGTGTGTAGAATGTAATATACATGTTCTGTGTAGATTTGTACTATTTACAACATTATTTTGCTATTAAAGTTTCGGTAAACAAATGGTGTTCTGGATTTTATTCTTTATTTTACTGGACTAAGTATAATATGGGGGGGGGGGGGGGGGGGGAAGAGACTACACTTGAATCTGATGTGTTTGAGGAAAATGTTCACATAAAAATTGCAAAAATATTAGGCGTCTGTAGATTCTAAAATTTGATTGTACTTATAATAATGTATACATTTGTTTAACTTGAAAAAAATATTATTAAGAACAATGCACCTTTTAATTAAAAGAAATTTGAGAGACAACTATGTATGGCATTAATAAAACAGAACAAAATTGTTGCAATTAAATAATCAAAATTTTATTTTATATTATATATTTTTCAATAGGTCTTTCAGTGCTTTTGTAAGCAATGTATTGAGTTTTACAAACAAATATCATGAACAACAAAAATAATGTTTAACATCAAAGATGAAAAATATGAATACCAGACAAAACATTTATTGTGGAAGATCAATTACAAACAAACTTGATCTTATGAATAATTCCAGGAAAAAATAATTCAGCAACTGAATCTGAAATTGATAGATATGTATGAAATAAAAATATATTGTCACAAGTGTTTTCAGGACAGAAGTTTATAATGTAGTGATTTCTGTGCAATTATTTGAAAAGCAAAATTCACAGTCGTGTATGAATGCTCAACAAGTATAAAATTAATGGACATTCATTGACATACAAATGACATTACACAATTTTGTGTGTGTGTGTGGGGGGGGGGGGGGGGTGCATGTCTAGGTAGAATACAGATACTGCTCTATACATATCCTATTTTAACTCGGCATCATATTTTTTTGAATTTTATTCTTATTCTGACTTATTCAAAACCATCTCTGGTTTATATGTAATATTTTAAATCAGCAGCAAAATAACTACCTCTTATATATTAGTAAAAATTAAATGCTATACTCAAACATCAATGAAATTGTATATTCATTTGGCTTGATCATGCTATTTGACAAATGACATTATTGCCAGCTGTCATGATATTTCAGAGAGACAAACATAACAAGAGTTTTTTGTGTAAACATCATGATACTATGATTGAACAAACATCATGAGGGCTGTTACAGGTTTTTATTGGGGCCAGGGGGTGTGAACTTCTTCATCAGATGCAGATGTTGTGCTTTTTTGATCATGATATTAAAACATTGCAAGTGTGTAATAATTCTAAAAAATAATCAAACAACTCAAAAATCATTGTCACTTAGTGTAAACTTGATTGTAACAAACAAATATTATTTGCATTGCATGTCTTTAAGCTTGCGCTTACTATTCAAACATAATTGCCACTGTCTCTCAACCTGACAAACATAATGACAGCTGTGTCTTGGTCAGATCATGTATTCTACCCATCAATCATTGCCAGCATTTTTTTTACCACATAATACTAGACAAACATCAATGCCATTGTGAGTTAGTTAACAATACTAGACACACATCATGGGGACCATGTTTTAGCTTGCTCATCATGAAGGCTATTAGTTCCCTCATCATGCCTGTGCTTAAGCTTGCTCATACTAAACAAACCCTGTATTTTTTTGTTTAGGCTTGATAATAACAAACATAAATCATGGCAACCATGTTCAACTTGCTCATCATGGCTGCTGCATGTTCATGCTATTTTTTAATATAAACAACATTGCATCAATGTCTTTTCACAACATAACAACAGACAGACATCATGACAGCTGTATGTTAGCACCCTCATCTTGATGCCCATGTTTTAACTTGCTCTTCATGGCGGCTGCATGTGCCCCAGCCTGGTGATGAAGTCCAGCAGGTACATCTGTATGCGGACGTCGATGCTCTTGTTGGTGACGTAGAAGCCTGGGACCCCTGCCTTCTCCAGCATCACCTGCTGGTCCATCACCTTCTGGTCAAGCTCCATGATGATCTTCATGTCCTTCTTCTTCACCTCCTCCTCACACCTCTTCTCCATTGTCTGAGAAAAAACAATCATTCATAAAGTACCGTACATCCAGGTTTTTATCGCACGTCACAAAATTTGCGAAAACTGGAAAAATGTGTAGCATTTTTAAATTGCATCAGTCTTTTTGTGATTTAAATAGTTTTTTATAGAAGATAATACAGGATATAATATATTCAATATTTTGTTTTTGAAAAGAGATCATGAAAAAAGCAAAAATTAGATCATCATGAAAATTACTGGATATACGGTGCATGGTAAACTAATACATGTGTTCCTGAGAAAAAACAAAAATAATCTAAAGATCCATAGCATACATTTGAAAAATCAGTACTTATGATACAACTTTACCATTTCATTATCATAATTTATCAAAATTCAGCACCTCTTTCTCTCTCTCAATCTGCACTTCCACAATAGGAAGGTTGTGTGGCTTTGTTTGACATCCCTGTAGAAGCTCCTTATGTCTCTTCTGGAGTTCATGTCTCTGTGCTGGAAAAAAAAAACCATGATCATCGCCATCATCAATTATCATCATCAAAATAAATCCTCATTATTCCTCACTATCATCATCATTAAAATTAATCCTCATCATCTTCATCATCATCATCATCAAAATTATAATACAGGACACCATCATCAAACATGATCATCATTATGAAACATCATCATCTTCCTTCCCATCATCATATACCAGGTAATAATAAATTGTACAACTGCATATATAAGCAAATTTTAAACAATTTATGGAACAAAAATTATTTATTTTTTTCTTTGGCTTGGTTTTTTTGGTTGGGGGTGGGGTTAAAGATCCAAACCTTTATGGTCGTTGACAAGTTTGACTCTTTGTGTGTGTAGATGCCTCTCCTCTAACTGCTGAACTTCTTGTAGACTGCGCACAATCTCAAACACCGTCCCATCTAGCAGGGAGTTAGCTAGACTAGACAGAAGGTCATAAGGCAGCCGCTGCTGGTATTTACTGCAGAAGAAAACCAAAGTCTTTTTATAATGAATGCCAATTCTTTAAAAAAATCTACATTGAATATAGAGGCATATTCAAAACAGTACATCCTAAATGTTTGGATTAATTCAATGCATTGTTAATGAACGATGAAAGCAACAATTTTTTTCTTCCGAAAAGATAAAATGTAAGACACAAATTGTAAAAGAATATAAATATTGACTAATATGTTTTACGGTGCGACCGTTGGGGCGAGCACAGCATGTGATCAAACAATGAATTATAATAAATTAAGAAAATAAAATTAACAACGTGAAATTTGAATGCCAAAAAATAAAACATACCTATTTTTCAGTAAATTTTCATTATTCATAGTTTATAAGATTTGTTATAATTTATTTATTTATGTGTAGAACAATAGTTTAATCTCAGATACAATGTTGTTAAATAATAAAGATTTTAATATATAAATATTCATTGCACTGCATCTCCTCTTTTTAAAGTGATTGTGATTATGATTGATTGATTGATTTCCCCCTTTTTTTTTTGCAGTAGACATTTTTTCTGAAACTTACATATAAAACTTGACTCATCATAGAGCTCCCCCCATGCTAAATTTTTTTTCATTTTTGTCAATTTATACATAGAAAATCGACTTACCATGGATTTGCCCCTCCACTTAAAAAAAATAATTAATGTTTAATTTTATTTTTAATTTACGCTTAAAAATATTTGCTTATCATGTTAAAAGAACGCATGTAATAAATGGAAGTGAAAATAAAGAAACCATTGTACTGCTAAAGAGCTGAAGGATTAGAATTTTCATGATTTATTTTCTTTTTGCTTGCAAAGAGTTTTTGGATGAGGCTGCCATCCACCCCCTTTAAAAAAAGGCGCTGCTACGTATAACGTTACGTTTCAGGAAATTACCGTAATTATAGTGAATAAAATATTTGTGAGCATTCATCCAAATTAGTGCAATTTACAACTGTTTCCTGTATCTGAAGAAATGTCCTTATTCGTCAGCTGTTCTTTATCTTAGCCTTTGCAAGATTTTGAGAGGATTTTGGTCATTTCAGCAGATTTACAATAACTTCAATTAGAGTAATTTCCCCTTATCAGTGCTTATTGTGACGTCAAAGCTGACGTTGGTTAAGTGTCGTCTTACTCTTTAAAACTCCCCTGAGAAATAAAAGTATGCGAAGTATACTGTTTTATTTACTTAAAAAGCATGATGTTCTTAAAATTACACATCTTATAAGCTTTTCAAAGGTTTTACTTTGATTCTCGGGAGAACGTGATGTTGGAACGTGAGGTTGGAAACCATTGGTACTATGAATTGTGGGTCAAAATTTACTGACTCCGAAAAAATATATCGGATCAATGTGTAAACGTTTGTGACGTCACACGATTATTTTTGATTGAAAGTGTACTGAGGTGAACTTTAGAGGTAACATTGACTGTATGTCGCTTACATCGTTATTGTTTTTACTGTCTAAATTTGTCTTGCTGATTCTCGTGAGAGTGTGAAGTGATAAAAATTGCCATGATTACAGGGAACTACTGGGACGATTAAAATGATGCATTACTGGTCCGATTTACTGACGCCAAAAAAATCCGTTAAATGAATGTGCAGAGGAGAGCTGCAAGGTTTGTCAAGGGCAACTATTATGTAAGAACACCAGGCTGTGTAACATCTATGATGGAGGACCTACAATGGGAGCCCCTCGAAACACGCCGACTAAGATCACGGCTCATCATGATGTATAAGATCAGGAACGACCTCATCGACATCCCAGCAACATCATATCTAACACCAGGGGATACTCGCACAAGGGGCAGCAAATACCGTCAGCCACCAACATACAAAGACGTGTATAAGTTCTCCTTCTTCCCAAGGACCATCAGGGACTGGAACAGCCTGTCAGATGACGTTAAAGAAGCCAGTACCATCGATGGCTTCAAGAAGCAGCTAAACAACACCTTAGCTGTGTCCTATGACCCTTAAGTGACATGCAGACCATTGTTTTTACCCGATTTTAACTGTAAATAGGAGGCTTTTAGCTGTGTTCGATGCGTGCTATAACACTCGGAAACCGAGGCCAGCACATTATAGGAAGAAGAAGAAGAAGAAGAACTAGTCCGAATTTTCTATTCACACACGCCTTGCCGGTAGAGCTCGCTTCGCGCCGGCGCGCAGCGCCGGCGAGCTGCGCTCACTATAAATATGACAATTAAAAGGTTTGAACAATCTCTTTGTTTTAAGAGAAATTAGCTTAACTCCAGATTTCTGAAATTTGTCAAAAATTCATTAGAAGCCTTTTATAAAGGCCTATATTTTGGTTTACCCCGGTAGCTCTCTAGCCATGTTTTGGAGTTCATTTTGGTAAAAGTAGTGTCGTTTCTGTTGATTTTCTCTCCTTACAATTTCTTCTTTTCTAACAGTCAACTCTTCCTTTCCTTGTAACGGCCTTTGACATGTCTCCAGGCGCCCTGTCGTACTGCCTTTGAACAAAGAACTTCCCGGTAAACTGTGCATGGGTTTATTTTAGCAAATTAATCCAAAGAGCTTGGTCTAATTGAATGAGCTGAACCGCTTTGAAGTCAATATCATCAGAATGAAAAATCTGAAAAACCGGATATGAAAGTTTGCATAATAATAACAAAAGTGAAACAATGTATAATAGACAAAATAATTATTTCCGGATTGTTGTTTCATGCGAGTCAAAATTTATTAAAAACCCGGAGTTTATTTCATAACATAAATCGTATAGACAAGTGTGTTTTTTATTTTAATTCAAATATTCATTTTGGATTTGTTACGGCTCATTCGTCGGCAGTTACTGTCATGCAATTACACGCACGTGTAGGCTACATGTACATTGGGCTTAGCCCCCCCCCCCCCCCCCCCATTTTTGCAAAGTTAGACCAAACCATTAGGAACATATCATCAGAGAGGGTACAGCCCCCCCCCCCCCCCCACTTTTTCTCGCAGCAAACAAAATAGTTCCTATATTTCCCTTAAAAAGATTGATTTATTTTTGGCCGGTTAAATTAGAGGCACAGCCCCCCCCCCCCCCCCCCCGGGATTAGGATTTCAAATTAATGATTTTGGGAATTTTTTTTTTCTTGAGTAGTTTCATAACAGTGATTTCTATGTTATCGATTGAAAAATATATTTCATACGTGTTGACAAAACACCATGTTTTACAATTATTCGATAATAAAGTTAATTGATTTTTTTGTTAGAAGCAAACTCTAAAGATTTATTCTTCATGGATTATATATTTTTATGCTCATCGATCTCAACTCAACAGTCTAGATTTGATAACCAGTTTAAACCGGTTTTTAAAAAACAGCTGTTCTTGTTGTTACTAATTTACTCCCTCCGTGATGTGCAATTTGTATCGAATTATTTAAGTAGATAATTGATTTCATCAGTAAGGGGATGTAAAAATAAGCAATAAATGATTTATTTTTGACGTCGTCGTGTCAATAACTGCTGTCAATTGAGCAGGCATATTATTATAACGCGCTAACGCGCGTTATCAAATTTGTCTGCTCACCTGACGTTATTGACACCACGACGTCAAAAATAAATAATTCAATGCTTTAGCACTTCTTGAGGAAAATATATTTTTTTTAATTTTCACTAAATGTATAATTATGTTTCTATGTTGATTTTGACTCTTTCCTTAGGCTCCAGTATCTATTGGTCCGGGGGTCACGTTTTAAACAATTTAGATTATATATAATCTCAGGATGATAAAAATAATAATACAACAAATTGCAGATATTGTGAAGAAAATATTTTAACATTTTCCCTAATATATTTATGAGTTGAAATTTGATCCAAATCCTCTTAGGGTCCAAATTTTGACTAGTGGGTACGGATTGAACAATTTAGAATTTACAGTATTAGAGTATATGTTTGCTTAGAAATACTAGTACTGCAAATTACATTAATATTATATTTCTTGTGAAAAAGTTTTATGAACTTTTTTCATATAATTATATTCATTAATTTCATTATAGATAGATAGATAGATATATATATATATATATATATATATATATATATATATATATATATATATATATATATATATATATATATATATATATATATATATATATATATATATATATATATATACACGGAGATTTTTTATCATAATTTTTCTTATCCATTTCTGAACTTAGAAACCCTCTTTGGGCCCCAGAATTGGACACGGTTTGAAATCTGTTTAAAAATTTGAAATTTTCAATATACTAGGAAGCGTTTAGGTAAATATTGACCATTCTGGTGCAGTGAATTTTGCAATGCAATTTCATTCCTACTGATTCCTAGTGAAATACCATTTATTTTAAAAAAAAAAGTTCAGTGGGATTCTTGGGGCCAATCTGGGGCATTGGTCACTGCGATAAAACACTTTGAATCAATATAACGGAAATACAAAATTATGTCGAATGTATCAAGGAGCTAGTCTTAAATGTTAACTAAAGTAAAAAAATTGTCGTTGTCGAGCATGATTTACTGGCATATTTTCAAATTTTGTGTAAATGTAGGACCTTTTGTAAAATGCCCCCTTTAAATATACCCAAGATATCATTATCCATTATTGAGAGTTATCACAAATTCATGAAACCCAACCTCATACCATTTAAATTGAATAAATATCAAATACACCACATCCATTTAAATTGACAGAGGGGTTGATTTTTAAATGTATATAAGTATCGGGGACAAATTCATTCAAAAATAAAATATAACTTAGAACTCTTGATTCATTACCTTTAAAATTTGATATCTGTCAACAGAATACATTTCAATAGATACTTGGATGAATGAAAGGATCAATTGATAGCTCCATAGAATGAATCTTGTTTTACATATGTGTATAGCCAGTGGTAAAAAAACCACAGAAGATTTGGATTTCAACACACTTCTTTTATCTATGTCTAGACTTTGAATCATTATGTAGTGTAAACGTGTCCTCACACAGATTTCCAGAAGCAACCAGACAAGGGTGAGTGTGATCTGGCGTTGTCTGATGTGGGAGAACAGATTGTTGCATGAAGGTAGTAGTCAATTATCGTTTTCCTTTTGATTTAAATGGTTAGAGTTTTAATCTAAAAACTTTTTTAAAGCAATATCCTAAACGTACTACGTACATGTACTATAAAGAAAATATTTGTGGTGTATATACAAGTGTCTTTTACTAATGACTAATTATAAGTACATGTAGTCATGAACTCATTGACAATTAAAAATTCTTAATTAATTTAAGACATTAGTGTTAACTCATGTACAGATCATGCAAAAATATTCAGTACAAGTATATTTGTTTTTCCCTTCAGAAGTCCTTCTTTGAGGGATAGTGAGTTAACTAATATAAAATGGACTCTCCTGAGTACAATCTCAAAGATGTTGTACGGTGCAATCTCTGTGAGACCCCTGTGCCATATATGTATTGTGATACTTGTCAAATGAATCTCTGTAAACCTTGTTTAGGAGAACATCTCTCAGATGAATCGAAGGAGCACACTGTGGTGTCATTTAAAAGGTTAAGATCTACGCCAAAATGTCCAAAACATTCATTCAAACCATGCATGCTTCATTGTGAAAAATGTGACATTCCTATATGTTTGCAGTGTGTTTCTTCAGGAGAACACGAGCAGCACAAAAAAGTTGAGTTTTCGACCAACGCCGAAAGAAAGAAAAAAGTCATGCAGAATGATTTACAAGAATTGGAGAATATTATTCATCCTAAATACGAAGAAATTTTATCAAATGTTACAGTTCAAAGATCTCGTCTGATGAAAAACTTAAACAAAATTAAAATATATACTTGACAAACAAGAAAGAGATTGGCACAACGAATTACACACTATAATCACGAATCTGAAGGCTGAAGCTGATAAACTTGAGTTTAGTGGTTTAGAGTGCCTAGATGACCATGAGTGCAAAATCAGACACATTATCGCAGAAATCAAGCAGAGTATTGTTGATATTCGAACGTTAATTGAGCACAATGATGATTACACTGTTTATGCTTACATCTCTAGAAATGCTGAATTCAGTAAATTGCCTGATAGAGCAATAGTTCCCTCACCTAGTATCTACCCATATAATATAGACAAAGGACCGATTTATGAACACTATCGTTCTCTTTTAAACGATGGCATTAAAACCACCTTAGGTGGGTACAGCATTGACTCTCATTGTGACGAACCGACGCCCACAAGCCAACTGCTTATGATTGAACCTCATGTCGTCTCATATGTAAGAGCTGAGATTAAATTATGCAATGTATCCTGTCTTAATAAAAAAGAATTATGGACGTCTGGTGATGACGACATCATGAGGCTTTATAACATTTATGGAGATCTAGTGATGTCAATACAAACAAAGTCAGGAAACACACCAAAGTACATAACAGTGACAAGAAATGGAGATCTAGTTTATACTGATTTCAAAGATAGAACCGTGAACATAGTGAGGGATACAGAAATACAAACATTGATCAGACTAGAAGGTTGGGTACCCCATGGTGTATGTAGTACCTCCACTGATGAATTGTTGGTTCTCATGGACTGTGATGATGATCAACAAGCAAAAGTTGTGCGTTACCCTGGCTCCACAGAAAAGCAAAGTATTCAGTTCGACAAACATGGCCTACCTCTCTATTCACTCTGTTTTCTGGGTTTTTACATAACTGAAAATAAAAATCAAGACATATGTGTGTCTGATCTTGTAGTTAATGCAGTAGTTGTGGTCAATAAGGCCGGGGAATTTCGGTTTAGATACACCGGTCCTTCTAGATCTACAGATTATATAGAAGGATTTAGTCCACGCGGCATCACTACAGACAGCCTGTGTCGGATCTTGATATCAGACAGTGACAACAGCCGTATCCACAGTATAGACCAGGACGGAGAGTTCCTCCGTTACATTGACAACTGCAGATTACAACGTCTGATTGGTGTATGTGTGGACAGCGAAGACAATCTCTTTGTGGCCGGTGAACGCGCAAGAGCTATGAAGAGAATACAGTATTATATGACCAGAAAGAGTTGTTAATATGTAAATATATTGGGTCATCAATTCACGTTTTTTATATGTTGCATGTATGTTGTTACATGTGGAATTCAACATGAGGCCCATCTGCCTTTTCGCTCACGAGATAATGATATAACAGTTCTCATTAATGGAATGTTTGCATGCTATTTGATATTTTAAGAAATAAAACTCTAAATTCAAGCAATGCTTCATAATGTATAATCAAATTTGAATAAAAAACATTTAAGAATCCTGTTGATTTTTTTTATTGAATAATGTACCCTTTCTTGGGCCATTTTGCTGTATTTCATTTTGAGTTTTCGGGTAACTTATATAAATACGAAACACCCAATGCAATACATGACCCAACAACACCTAAACTGAAAATCCACAATAATTGGCCCCTATGAATTTGAATGATTCCGCAGTATTGGCGGGGAATCATGAACATTTGAGAATTTACAAAAAGTCAGGATGTTTTATATGCATCACAAATTCAAGTATTTCTTAAAAAGAGTTTTTTGGTATCTATGAATACAATACAATGTGAGTCTTTACTTAGTTTCATTTGGTAAACAAAACGGCTTTGTAGAAAGCATTGGTATCTCTGGTTTAATCGTTTATATGAGGAAAAACTTAAAAGACATCCACTACAATTTTCGTAATTTGTTATAATTATAATATTCAGAAAAGAAAATATTAAAAATTACCTAACAATTTTAAATTCATTCCCTTATTTCGATGTGGTTAAAATCGGCCTATTGCATGGTTCAAACTGGCTAACCAAGGCAGCAATCTCAACTTTGACAAAAAATAGCCAAACTAAACTACATATAAAATAAAGTAATTTACTTTACTGTACTAAACTACCGATGTGGATTTTTTCAAACAATTTAAATGTCAAATCACGGTTAAATATATGGTTTATTAATCTTATATAAAGATTAATATACATCCTTTCAAAGAAAATAAAACTGTATTTAAATTGAATGCGTTATTATTTGTTTTCATCATTGATAAGTAAGAATATATATATATATATATATATATATATATATATATATATATATATATATATATATATATATATATATATATATATATATATATATATATATGTGTGTGTGTGTGTGTGTGTGTGTGTGTGTGTGTGTGTGTGTGTGTGTGTGTGTGTGTGTGTGAGGAAAAAACTATTTTTAAAATGTATTAAAATCTTTTTCTTTTACTCCCACCCACGTGAAGAGAAACTGAATACATGATTTTGTCCTCACTCCTCTACTTATATTATGAAATTCATGGCCCCTGGGTCAGGGGTTTATGCCGTAGGGCGAGCCAATATTGTCATATATTGTTAATGCATATAATGTATAAAACTCTTCTGTACTCCAACACACCTGTACAAAAAACTGAATTCATAATTATGTAGACCAGAAGCCTTCTACCAAAATAATAGATTTTATGTTCCTTAAGGTATGGGTTTTGACTAATAGGTGGGGTCAAGATGTTCATACAGTATAAATCATGCATATAATGTTTAAAAAGCATCTTCTCTACTCCCACTCATCTGTACGAAAAATGTAAACTAGGAAACCCTCGACCGTAATTGTGAATATCATGTCCCCGGGATATGGGCATTGACTCAAGGGAGAATGTATAGTGTTAATTCATATGATTTTTTAAAATCAACTTCTCTACTCCCACCCATATCTGTAAGGAAAACTGAATTCATCATTTTGAAGACCAGAAAACCCTCTACCAAAATTGAAAATTTTATGTACGCAAGGTAGGTGTTCTCGTGGGTGGAACCCAAATGGTCATATAGTGTTAATGCATTTAAAATCATACAAAAAATGTCTTTTCTACCTTTGCTGAGACTGAATAAAAACTGACTGCATATTAATAGAGAGACAATAAAGCCCTCTTCCAAAATTGTAAATATCATGTCCCCCAAGGTAGGGAGTTTAAAGATAGGGCGGGGGCAAATCAGTCATAAAGTGTATAGGGTAGTGGTTCTTACAGCAGGGTGTGGCCAAACTGGTCATGAAGTGTTTATGTATATAATGTTAAAAAATGTCTAGTGACACAGAATATAATAGTTAATAATAATTGCATGTTTTTATATAGCGCTTTTAAAATTGGCGAACCATTTCTCAAAGCGCTTTACAATTATTACCCCAGAAGACCTTAAAGCATTCCAGAGCCTTCTCTGAACTGACTGCATATTTAGAAAAAAAATCCATTAAGTTGTCAACTGCTTTAATGGGAGTTGTAACAGTTGATGGAGTTATTATCCCCTGCTTCTTTATAATGGAGTTATTTTCCCTTTCTTGTTAATATTAAGCTTAACTTATTAATCATTAAATACTGTAAATTCCTTATATTACCCGAGTACTTAATTCCGCGATCCCGCTGGTTTGTACCAAATCGCGAGAATATAAAATCGCGAACGTGGAACTTTTCTCCCTATTTCTCTTAGTTCTGAACTCTCAGATAATAATGGCGAGATTTTAAAATCCGCGAAGGATGCTTCTCGCGATTTTACGCGGATATTAATTCCTCGCGTTTAATTAGGAATCTACAGTATACTGTAATTAAGTAGTTGTATGATTAAAGGAATTATATAATTATTTTTATTATAATTATAAACAAAACAGCCAAACAATTTTTGAACTTTCTAAATAAACAAAACGACTTTTTAATAGTAATAATTGGCTAGTCAAAATCACTGTTAAGCTGTTCATGTAAAATGATTTTGGGAAAGATGCCACTACAACGGGAGGATAACGAAAAGCCGGAACTTAGGACATGAGTAGCAGGGTCTTTGGATGTAAGTAGAAATGACAGATACAGTGTGTCCCAGAATATCTGATACCATTTAAAATTCGTTAGAATAAAATAATATTTAATCAAAACTTGTGATTTGTGACTCAAATAAAGAGAAAAGTCTTTTACTTTTATCTACAAAAAAGCTTGGGAGAAAACCGTACTTTATTTAGGACTGCTTGGTCCCATTTTATATCATTTATTTAAACACTTTAAAACGATGGCTATGCTAAGAATGTGAATAATAAAAGACGTTGCAGTAGATTTCCCGGTCAATTTAACCAAATTTCAACGAAACAATTAAGTACAAATTTTTTTAACAATACAAACGACATAAAAGGGTGTCGCGTTATTTCGCCTCATAATAACAATCGCCCTTGACGTCGAGACTGATATGGTTGGACTTTGACATCGTTATAGATATCATAATTAATGTTCTGGCAAATTTACTTTGAATATTTCTAACATTGAAAAGAGATCGATTCTGCTGGTGTAAATAGGCGAAAGTCTATAAATTTTAAAATATAATTAATTGTATGGAAAATTATTTTATATTGTAATAACCAAAAAATCGGACCAAGCAGCTTTAAATTATAATGCCACAAAGTTGCATCATATATCTTTGATTGAATTGAATTTTAATAAAGATAATTGGACAAGAGTGCAGACATTTTCCATTTTTTAACCGTATTATCAAACACAGACTCCAGATATATGTACGAGTTGTAAATACAGAATATCCTGGGGAAAAGCAACTCAACAAGCAAAGATTCTTTAAATTGTGAGAAGATTTGTGAAAATGTGATCCGTACAGTGGCTGTCGAGGAGAATAACGTTGTCATTGGCCAAAAAGGACGTTACTTGGGGCACCCTCTTTAAATTTATTGTGCTTTTATAAACAACGCCCAATTTGTCAAAAACCAGTGAATGTTTGTGAAATTTGTTAAGAATTATAAACATCATATACATTTATGAAAATGCATTTGATTTTTTTTTAGATAAACTAAATCAAAAGTTATACAAAGCGTAAATTGTATCAGATATAGGACACCCTGTATTATTGAGTTTTCTTTTTTCTTTATATTGCCCTAAGAGAAGAATTTCTGTCTGGCCCTTTAGGATGGGGGATTGAAGGTTGTTTTAAACTAACCATCTTGTGTTAGTTCATCTATGGAAACTTACACATATAAACCTATCTTGAAAATTAACAAATATAAGAAAATTGTTTTGTATCTGAGTCACCTTTTCATATTCAGGTCATGCACTCCATTATGATCTTAAAGGTGTTTTTTTTGGCCAAAATTATAACTTTCACAATCCTTTTTAAAGATTTCAGGCAGGAAGGTGGTCGTCATTACAACATTTTATTTTTTTACCCCAGAACAAAGCTTAAATAAATGCATATATGAGATTCCTCAACAGGTATGTGTATGCTCTAATGTACTCAGGTGATCGCTAAGGTCTAACGGCCTATAGTTAAAACTTATGACTGCATGTCTTTCAATCGGTTGCATTTGAATAGATTTTTAAATGAAAAAAAAAGATCAATCGATAATTCCAAACAATGAATTGTGTTTTAGATTTAACCAGTTTAAATGAGGTGTGCTCGCTAAGGTCTAACGGCCTATAGTTAAAACTTATGACTGCATGTCTTTCAATCGGTTGCATTTGAATAGATTTTTAAATGAAAAAAAAAGATCAATCGATAATTCCAAACAATGAATTGTGTTTTAGATTTAACCAGTTTAAATTCAGATTTCAATATACTTTGCAGCATATAAGACATTCAAATCATTTAAATCAGCATAAAGTTCACAGTGTCCTTAAAAGTTGGAACACGCAGTTAGACAAGGGACATTCTAATGGGCCATGGGAGATTAAACATCGTTTGCCTTGTAGAGAGGTATATATTATCATTTGTTAACATCTAAAAGGAAATACATAAATATACATGGTACAGGTATCATTTACTTTTAATTGTTATTTTGGATTATCAGTTTTTGTGGCGGGTTCTTAAACAAACGAAGACAATTACATTATATTTTGTAGTTTAATTTTCAGTTTAATTTCACATAGATTATTTAAGAAATGAATTCAATATTTATTTGTTTTATACGACATAAAATGGTTTGGGGCAGTTTACACTTTATAAACCGCGAAGCGGTTTATAAAAAAGCGTAAACTTTTTCAAACTATTTTATATCGTATAAACCTAATAAATATTGAATTCATTGCTTATAACTTAATTTTTTTTACTCTTCATTGTAAATAAAAACGGTCATTTGACCTTTCAAATGACGTAAAATTGTACAAAATTCAAACGTAACGTCAGGCGTTTTGTTACGTTTTTTGACGTTAGTCTTACTATGACGTATGTAACATTCTTTATACGATATAAAATAATTTTTTGGCCAATCAAAATTCGCGTTACAACCAGAATTAAATTTTTGCAAAATAAAAAAAAATCATCAAAGGTACATGTAAGTACGTGCATACATTAAGTTTGTCTTTTTTCCAGACGATCTTCTTTAAAAGGTGGTGAAAGTGTCTTAAATTACTATAATATGGATAGTTCGGATACCAACGACAGCCTCCAAGATGTTTTACGGTGCAATCACTGTGAGACTCCTATGCCAAATATGTGTTGTGATATTTGTCAACATAATATATGTGAAACCTGTGTAGAGGAACATCTCTCTGATGAATCCCGAAAACACAGAGTGGTCCCATTTAAAAAGAGGCTGTGTAGGCCCAGATGTCAAAAACATTCCTTCGAACAATGTGAACATTACTGTGAACAATGTGACATTTATCTATGTGTGCAGTGTGTTTCTTCTGGAGAACACGAACATCATAAAAAAGTTGATGTATCGATACATTTGGAAAATATGAAATGCACCTTGCAAATAAACTTACAAGAATTGGAAAAAACTATTTATCCGAAATACCAAGAGATAGTATCAATCGTCACAGAACAAAAAGCAAACCTGGATAAAAACTCCAAAAAATTGAAAAGAAGGCTTAATAAACAAGAAAAAGACTGGCACAGGGAAATAGACGCCATCGTCAAAATTCTAAAAGCTAATGCTGATAAACTTGAATCCAATGCCCGGGCTCTCTTAGATAAACAAGAGATAGAAATCCAACAAAGTATTGCAGAAATAAAGCAAAGTATCGCGGACGTTAGAAAATTACTAGAGCACAATGATGTTGTCTCTGTTTCTGCTTACAAAACTAGAAATAATGAATTCAGAAGATTACCTTATAAAGCAATGATTCCCTTACCAAGTATCTACCCATATAAAATAGACAAAGAACCGATTTATAAACACTTTAAATCTTTGTCACCACTTATTATCCGTATGAGTGGCGGGTACAACATAGATGATCTTTTGGTCAAACCAGCACCCACAATCAAACAGTTTATGAACGAACCTCAGATCGTCTCGTACATTAAAACTAAGTCTGCATCACGGAAATTATCATGTTTAAATGATGAAGAAATATGGACGTCTAATTCATTAATGGAAAACACTATGGACCTCTACAATATCGATGGAGATCTAGTACAGTCAATCCAAACCAAATCGGGGTACCCACCAATCGACATAACAGCAACAAAGAGTGGGGATCTTGTTTATACTGATAGGTGGGATAGGAGTGTAAACATAGTAAGGAATACACATATAGAGACAGTAATCTTACTACATGGATGGGTACCTTGCTGTGTTTGCTGCACCTCCTCTGATGATCTCCTGATTGGCATGAACAGTGAAGATTGTAAGCAATCAAAAGTTGTTCGTTACTCTGGTTTCAGAGAGAAGCAAAGTATCCAGTACGATGACAAAGGGCAGCCTCTCTATTCCGAAAGTTTTGGGGGTTTTTACATCGCTGAAAATATTAATCAAGACATATGTGTGACTTGTAGTATAGAAGTTGTTGTGGTCAATAAAGATGGAAAACTCCGATTTAGATACACCGGTCATCCCTTTACAACTTTTAAAGAAGAGTTTGATCCACGCGGCATCACTACCGACAGTCATGGCCGGATATTGATAGCAGACAGTGATAACCACTGTATTCACGTAATAGATCAGGATGGAGAGTTCCTCCGTTACATTGACAATTGCAAATTGCATCGTCCGATTAGTTTATGTGTGGACAGCGAAGACAACCTCTTTGTGCCTGATGGCCGCGGCACAATGGAGCATGAAGTGAAGGAAATCCAGTATTATATGACCAAATAGGTTTCATACATAAAATGTGATAATACTTGTCTGTTTAAATGTTTAATATGTATTTTTTTAGATTGTGATTTTGTAGATAAACAGTGTCATATACCCAGATATTGTTCTTTTTATTTGATATGTAGGTTTTATAAATGAAAGATGTAACAAAACAAAAGAAGGCATAAAATGCAACATCTCACACTAGTTCCTAATTGACTTTTTATGGGTTTTTTTCTAACGTAAAATTAATTCATGGCGATATAAAAACTTGAAAAAAACCAGAAATATATATTCTTTTGATTGTATTCTTTTAATTCTTTTTCTATAAATTAAGTGACTTTCCTTGAGCCCATTTATTATTAATTTGTGGTGGCTATTTTTTTTTTTATGAATTTCGCGTGTTCCTCTTTCCAATGAATAACAAACATTGCAAAAGAAACAGGATTTATTCTCAGAAAATTTGCATGTTGCCACGAATCTATATTTTTTCACAGTATTAGTCGGTGATCATTTAAGAGTTTTCGGTATTACATGTATATATCATGATGCTTTCAAAAAATATCACAAATCCAAGCACTGTACTTTTAAAAAATGCTCGTTATCCCTCAGTTCCATCCGGTCTTTTTCAACTCAATTCCATTTGGTACCGGTGGCTTAATTTCTACTGGAGGGAATGGCTTTGTCTTGGTTTGAACAAATTCGAATGCACACTTCTTCGGGTTGATTGTACGGCAAAATCACAAATAAATGTTTACAAAACCTACCCCCCCCCCCAAAAAAAAAAAAAAACAAAGAAAAAAAAAAAAAAAAAAACAAAAAAAAAAAAAAAACAAAAAAAAAAACCCAACCTTGACATTCCTCCAAAGGTTTTATTATTGTTCGGGGTCATGGCGTGATCAATCTTTAAAATCTTCACAATGTTTATCTACTAGAGTTCATTCCTTTGTGTTATCCATTCATCCCCTCTATTTACGAAACCCACTTTAATGAATCACTGTTTATGATATACTAAATTATTTATATCTGTACAAACTGTAATATTTAGTGAATTTCTAGCTTGTAACTCTATCCTTTAAATGAATAAAAATGATAAATATGGGTGGATCTTGGTACATGTATAATAGACAATATACATTTACTGCAAGATAGTGAGGGGGATTGGAAGATTTATTCACCAAAGAAAAAAATGTATTTCACGGTGGCAACGCCCGAAGGGATATATGATTTCTGTGTGGGAATAAATCTTTGTATCTCCTAAACATTCCTGCAATAGTTTATTTTACCAAAAGACATAGTTTAATACAAATTAAACTACGCCAAGTTCCAATTCTGAAAAGCAAACACATATTGAATATTTGACTTTTAACATTAATTTCTCTCTTTTCTTTCATAAATTTGCATTTATATATAAATGAATTAACAAAAAAAAGTTTTCTGATAAAAGAATACTTTAGAAGGGCATGGTCACGATTTTGGCCAGAAATTGTTTTTTCCGATTTTAACGTTTAGAATGCTTTAGCAAGGTGTTTTTAATGGGCAACCAAAATTTGAGTATTATTCGTCGAGTTATAACACACCTCACAGCCTACTCAATATTCAGGGTCATGAACCCTTGGGAGCATTATTATTGTCCCCAAGAGAGACAACTCTTGAAAGCGTGCATTGACTATAGTCTGTTTCTTTATCTTATTAAAATAAATAAATTCAGAAAAGTTTTCAAAGTATTTTAATTATACATAATACATATTACAATGAGTATAAGGCATGAAAAATGCATGAAAGAAGTACATTATCAAATGTAGTACTAGTAATACACTGTATTATTTAAACTGAAAAAAAAATACACAGGTTGTAAGAGATCTTTTTTAAAATAGATTTTCTTAATTAATAAAATTGCATATATCAATCTTTAAAAATCATAAAACTAATAGACATGCAGTTCAACATAAATAGAGTAATATATTAAATGGATAGGATATACTGTACAGCAATAAAAGATTTAGATGTCATATTTCATATGAAAGGTAATTCAAAATTAATCACTAGACTTGTTTCAAAAGCTCCATACCTTTTAAGCGATGAAATGGCTGCAGAAGGCCTATTTGTATCTTGTTTAATATAATGAAAATAAATTAATGACCCCTATACATAATTCTAAGAAAAAATATAGTAATTGACATGCTGTTCTAGAAACTAAATTGATATGTTACAGGGATCAATAGGATATACCGTGCAGCAATATTAGATATAAATGGTACAAATTTCTGTGGCTTTGTTTCCAAACATATGATTAAAGGGGAAAAAATTATATTTTAATTCTTTTTCATCTTATATTAAATAATATTCTAAAAAATATTA
This sequence comes from Magallana gigas, assembly GCF_902806645.1. NCBI lineage: Eukaryota > Metazoa > Mollusca > Bivalvia > Ostreida > Ostreidae > Magallana > Magallana gigas. The sequence continues at coordinate 54,117,118 of NC_047563.1, forward strand.
ATATTTGTATTTGATGGCTAAAACTTAATATTTTTCTGCCAATTTCTTCTGTTCATGAACAAGACCTATACATTTATCGAACAATTTTTATATATATATATTATGTCCATTTCCAATTGTAACTGAGTATTTTTGTTCTGTTTGTATACAAAAGAGTATATTAGAAAACTTATATGAAATAGTAATGCCAAATTTAAATTAAATAAAGATAGCTGTTTCCAAAAATGTTACATGAATACATGTATGTTATATAAAAACATATATTAGATGTATAGGAAAAATACAAAATAAGTGCACTCGTTAAAAAGTTTGTTGGTATTCATTATGTGAACACTTATTGTTGAAACAATTCATCCAGTAACATTTAAAGTGCCCACACCTTTTTCATGTAACATAAATAAGAATGTTATGAATGATGTGTATAATAAATTCTTCTGTGGTTGGCTCCATGAATCTTGAAAAGATGGTGTGAGTTGGTAAACAGGCAGAATAAGGTTCCATCCTAATCTTCATGCATTCCATTCTAGAAATATTCATTAATGTCATGGTCTGGAAACTAAAAAAGAATAAACATAAAGTGTTAAAAGAATTATTTTTTGCAAACATTGTGCACTCATCAAATACTTATTCAATGCAGTTATTTCAAGAATGTGCTATAAAGTGATACTGACAATGTAATCTTTTCTAATATTGTACATACATGTATTACATCATTTTGCCGCTAATTTTAAACCCAGCTGACAGTTTCTTTATCTTTTTATTAAATATATAATGTCAACAGATGGTTGCATCATGTGCATGTACTTTCAGAAATTTTAAAAGCCATTAAAACATTTTAGTCCAACAAAACACTTTAAATTTTTCAAATTTTGTATAAACAAATCAAATATGTACTAATAAACCAGTATTAAAGTCACAAGTGATATACATTTCAAAGCAATATCACTTGTACGACAAAATCAGGAAACTTGGGTCAATCAAGTCTTTTGTATAAACAAATCAAATATGTACTAATATACCAGTATTAAAGTCACAAGAGATACATTTTAAAGCAATATCAATTGTACGACAAAATCAGGAAACTTGGGTCAATCAAGTCTTTTGTATAAACAAATCAAATATGTACTAATATACCAGTATTAAAGTCACAAGTGATATACATTTTAAAGCAATATCACTTGTACCACAAAATCAGGAAACTTGGGTCAATCAAGTCTGCACACATGTGAAAAATGTAATGAATCAAATATTTAAAACAGAATCACCAGAAACCATCTGCCTTTGTTACCAACTGGTGTAACTTCAAAGACATTAAGATTTCCAGTGAACAGAAAGATGTTGAACAAAGATCAGTCATAAACTCCTATGTAACAAATGAATATCTGTATGAGTTGCAACTATCAACATTCTATGTACACCAAAATAAGATTGTGTCAATAACAAAAACTAATCTGAAAAAAAATATTTACAACATAAGAAATTCATGGGATTTCTGCAAATCCCATTCTCTCAGAGAGTGTGAAAGACATTTCTTTAAGTTTAAATAACATTTTCAAACTCCCGGTATTCCTTTCAGAGGTGAAAATTCCCACCACTTCAAATACCGATAATCATTGCAACAAGATGCCCATACAAACCTTTCTCTTTTACACAAGACATGGTGGCTATTTATAGAACCTTGCTTGGCTTTCAATCAGCATATCTACATAATGAGTACAAGTTGAAAGTACCTTCTGGGCTTCAGCAGACCTGACTGGGTCATAAGCAATATTATATTAAAAATATCTTCTATATTCCTGATCTTCAGATCATCTGGAGGCCACATGTAAACCTGTAGATTAGAAGAAAAAAGACACATTATCATAACAAAGCTAAATGCTGTCATTATCAAAACAAAGGATTTGTCCAAGATTACACTTTTTATGGGCACATGCAGTATCTGAGACATGGGTCAAAACATTACCAGCCATACCAACTCATTGAGTGGGAAATGACATATATATGTAACTATTAAATTTGTCATGGCTTTTCATACTCCTCTCTCTCTCTCTCTCTCTCTCTCTCTGTTTCTCTCTCATTCTCTCAATTGTATAAGTTATATTTACATAACAAATATAGACCCTTGATTAATAAACACTCTCATCGTTAATAGATAAATAAGACATAAAGTTAACAGTTTGAAAGAGATATAGGTGTATCAAAACTACATGTTCGTGTCGAGGAAATTCTGTATGGAAATGACTGAAGCCAGTGAAGGCATGATTGACACAAACACAATATTCTAGGAATAACATACACTATTTTTAACGTAAACTAGGTACCAATATGTGTAAAAACTGACTATAATACACCTGCATACACATTTCATACTAAAACATGTCTTTCAAGTCACATTTCACAACGACCATTATTTATTTACATTTTGGTAACACATGCAGTGGAATTATTGCACTACAGGTTTTTAAAAAAGGTATTTATCTAGTTTAACATTGTAAGTAAGTATGTTCTTACCGATATGTGATAGTGGGTTTTCCCAAAGAAATAAACAAGTCCACTTTAAGGGTTCTTTATTTATTCGGATACATGGATAGGATTAAAGGATTTAAAACCCTGTAATATAATTAATAGATATCAGCATAAAAAGGATCAATGTTTACAATAATTTCAGTATAAAAATATACAATCATATTCAAATATATATTCATGAAATACATTAATGCTCAGAGTTCACTAATCAAACTATTTGTAAAGAAGGATAACTGATTATAATGCATCATTCTTTCAGGGTCAAGAAGAGTTACTGCCCTTGAACACAATTTACAAAAATATAGAAATATGCTCTATATCTTTATCAATATCAATATTTCATTAAATAAAAACATATACTTTCAATGTAGCTCCTTTGTAGATTACATTTTATCAAGATACATAAAATCAATATAAAAATATAACTTTGCAACGATCACCTGTTTATGGAACAAGGTTTCATAATCCTGATTACTCTGACAATGGTACTCTCTAACTACAAGTATTAAATATGGTAACAATAACTAACCTTTCACATGTATTAGAAATGAGATACTATAGCTTAGATATCAAAACTATGAATTACTGGGATAATTTATAAAATACATTCTTTCATAAATAAGGTATTATAACCTCAAAAGGTAGAATTAGCCAAATGTACCAATTAACAGAAAATATCATTATCATCTATTAAATTATTTATTAAAGTTCAAGAATACCAAAAAATAGAACACTTACTATAACTGACTGCTTCAAATGTGTTGATCAAATAAATAAATAAATAAGTCAAATTGCCACTTGTAGAAAACAGGTCTTTCTTCTAAGAACACTAGCCTTGGTCTGTCACAAAGGCTACTCAGTTAGAGCGGGAAAAATTATAAGAACATACTATTGGCTAAGTAAACCACCTGATCCTGTCCACATGTATGTAAGTGACCATACAGGTGAAATTACTTAGGGCTATAAAATATTAGAAACCACTAGAAAAGGTAATTAAGTAATGATTACTTAATAGATGCATAAAAGACAGGGAGTTATAGGGATAGTAGTGTTTCTAAATATGTACATGTGAAATATGGAATATAGGATGATGATGATGATGATGTTGATGATGAAATATGAATAATATGCATGAATGTAATTATCATAAAATGCACCCTATTATACTCTCCCCCTGCTTGAAAATGATGTCCCATCATTTTGCTGGTTTAAAAGTCCATCCAATAGTTTATCACGATGGTCTTTCAAAGCTGGTTCTTTAGTTACTTTCAGGAGGAATTCAGCCTTGTCTCTCCAACTAGTTTCTACTACGTGTTGGTTTACAAGAAATTGGCCTGTGTTCATCCATGTTGGTTTTCTTCTAACACTTGATGATCTACGAACTTGGGGTTCTGGTGAAACTTCAAGTTCCTGGGATTCTGCATCCTCCTCCTCATCATTCGTATCCAAATGCTGGATAGCGTCTCGATCAGCCGGCTGTTGTTCTTCATCTTCTTCAGCATCTGCATCTGCATCATGTGGGAAGTCCTCTTCTGCAATATGTGGTTCATGGACAGGTTCCACTATATCACCTGCATCCATGTCACCAACATCTTCTCCCAAGATCTTCTCAGCAGCAGTGTGAGGAACATGTATGACGTCATGTGGGAAGTCCATGTCTTCATCACTGTCTGTGTCTGATTTAACAGGCTCGGTTGGAGTTGGCTCTTCTAATTTGTTTTTCAATTTCCTCTTTCTTGGTACTGGCTTTGGTAATATGTCGATTCTTTCTGGTGGTATAAAATTCAAAGGAAGTAATAAATTCCTATGCAAAGTTCGCACTTTTCCTGATTTGTCTTCTCGCTGGACTCTATAAACAGGAATGTCAGGATTTAGTTGTGAAAGTACTAGGTACGGTTCACTTTCCCCATTTGTCGGCAATTTTGTGTTTTCCAGTGAAAGACACTATGTTGACGAGAATTCTATCTCCTGCTTTGAGTGTTGCCCCTCTTACTTTTCTATCATAAAAATCTTTCTGTTTTATCTGAGATTGTTTTACATTCTGTTGTGCCAAATTGTAGGATGTTTCAAGTCTTTCTTCAAGTTTCTCTATGTAATGAGTCATTGTCTGTGTATCTTCATATGGATTTGTTTTAAAAGCTAAGTCAATAGGTAGTCGGGGTTCTCTGCCGAACATAAGATAGAATGGGGTCTGTCCTGTTGAAGATTGTTTCATACAGTTATGACAGTGAACTATCGGACCAATATGTTTCTTCCAGTCTTTCTTCTGTTCTGGGTGTAGAGTTCCTAACTTCTTGATTAAAGTTCGATTCAATCTTTCACAGAGTCCATTTCCTATAGGGTGGTAAGGTGTAGTTCTTGATTTCATCACACTAGTAATTTCACATAATTCTTTGATAAGGTTACTTTCAAAATTTGCTCCTTGGTCGGTGTGGATTTTCTTTGGTATTCCATAATGGATGATGAAGTTATTAAATAAAACATCAGCTGTTGTTTTTGCGGTTTGATTTCTTGCTGGAATGGCTTGTGCATATCTGGTAAAATGGTCGGTGATGACAAGTACATTTTTGTAACCTCCTTTTGATGTTTCTAGGGTAAGAAAATCTAAACACAAAAGTTCTAAAGGTTTACAAGTTTCGATGTTTACAAGAGGTGCTATGTGGTTTTCAGGTGATTTTCTCAATAAACTTCTTTGACATTTTTTAATGTATTCCTCCTCTATGTCAACTGTCATTCTATGCCAGAAGAATCGGTCTTGTATCAATGATGTTGTTTTATCTCTCCCAGGGTGACCCATATCATCATGTAGTGATTTCAGAATGGTTGGTATGTACGATGATGGTAATAGTAGTTGATACTTCTTCTTTTTCTGGACAAGAGTTTCTCTGTATATGATTTCATTGATGATTTTCAGCTTGTCAAAATTTCTGTAGATTGTCATATGCTCTGGTGATGTAGGCATCTCTTTTCTGAATGGTTTGACTTTACTCCTAATGTATGGAAACCAAAATTTCAAAACTGGATCATTGTATTGGGCTGTAGTGATGTCTATTTCTTCATCAATTTCTGGCTGAGTCAAATCTTTTTTTATAGATTCACAGTCTATGGCAAGACATTCTGCGTAAGGTTACACGTTAATGGCATTGCAAATGGATTGGATTGCTTCTTTTGAGATGTTGCAAGTTTTCTCATAATTTTGGTTTGTCAGTCCAGGTAAACGGCTTAAACTATCTGCATCATTATTAGATTTTCCTGGTCGATAAATAATATCAAAGTTAAATGATGCTAAATTTGCTATCCATCGTTGACTTGTTGATCAAGATGGGCTGTTGAGAGAACATAAGTTAGAGGATTATTGTCTGTATAAACTTTAAAGGATTGTCCATAGAGATAGTCTGAATTGTTCACAAATGCTCCATTTTAAGGCTAGAAATTCCAGTTTATGTACAGGGTAGCGTTTTTCTGATTTGCTTAAACCTCGACTTGCATAAGCAATTACTCTCTTTGTGTTGTCTTGTAGCTGATAGAGAACTGCACCAAGTCCTAAAAAAGATGCGTCGGTATGAAGTTCAAATGGTTCATTGTAATTTGGAAATCCTAAAATTGGTGGTGATGATAAATGTCTTTTGAGTTGTTGAAATGATTTCTCTTGATCTGCTCCCCATTCCCAAAATGGCGGTGCTTTGGAAATCTTTCGGCTCTTCTGTGAAGTAGGTGGCATTAACTGGTTTAATGGTTTCGCAATCTTTGATGAAACGTCGATAATAACCAACGAATCCAACAAACTGTCTTACTTCATCTGGTTTAGTTGGTCTAGGCCAATTCACAACTTTTTCAATCTTGTCTGGATCTGGTTCGATTCCATTTTTAGAAACAACATGACCTACGTATTTCACTTTATCCATGAAAAATTGACATTTTTTAGATGAAAGTTTTAAATTGTTCTCTCTGATACATTGGAATATTCTTTGCAGTTTTTTAACGTGTTCTTCAAAAGTTTTTGAAAATACTATAAGATCATCAAGGTAGATGAAACAAATGTTCAGATTTAGATCTCCTAGACAGTTTTCCATGAGTCGTTGATAGGTTGCAGGGGGCGTTAACTAAACCAAATGGCATGCGATTATACTCGAAAAATCCCAAAGATCCTACTGTGAATGCTGTTCTTTGTTTATGATCCTCAAACAATTCAACTTAATGATATCCGCTCTTCATATCGAGTACAGAAAAGTATGAGTTTCCACCAAGAGAGTCTAATATTTCTTCTATTCTAGGAAGTGCATATGCATCTTTAATTGTTCTTGCGTTTAACTGTCTATAATCAACACACATGCGCAGGTCACCGTTTTTTTTTTCTACACAGTACGACGTTACTAGTCCCTGGTGATTCTGATCTTCTTATGATTCCTGCTGATAATAATTGCTGTAGATGGTCTCGAACTTCTTGGAACATTGATGGCGGGATTCTTCTGTGTCTTTGCTTGAAAGGAACTTCATCGCTTATGTTTATCTTATGTTGTACTCTATTACTGTGACCAATGTCTGTATCACTAGTCGAGAAAATGTCTTTGTTTTGTTCTAATATTCTGTATCCATATTGCTGTTGATTTTGTGTCAGATTGGTTGATGAAATTTTCACTAAATTCATAACATCTTGATTTTCTGAATCTGTTGAGGTAGTTTGAGGTTGAACATCTTCGATAAGTACAGGATGTAGCTAACACAACAACGCTTTAGGCGGTATCTTGACAGTTCTTGTAGTGATGTTGCTGATGTTGACTTCTACTACATAGTTGTCTTTGTATCTGTATGACACTAAGGATGGATAAATGTCAAGGTCATCTGGTATAACAGATCCACTGGTTTTCCACCATAAGAATCTGTAGACATCAGTCAGCTTCATGTGTGGTCCCCATCTCCTTGGTATATAACGTGGGCGCCAAATGTGATAGTGGGTTTTCCCAAAGAAATAAACAAGTCCACTTTAAGGGTTCTTCATTTATTCGGATACATGGATAGGATTAAAGGATTTAAAACCCTGTAATATAATTAATAGATATCAGCATAAAAAGGACGCAGCAATGTTAAGGCGTCCCGATGCTAAAATACGGCTGGAAAACGATATTATTTGAATCATCGCAAAAATACTTTGACCGGGAGTATTTCTTAAAATCTATGTTACATTTATTGACACCGATGTTAAACATTATATTTGATGAATTTTGTGACGTCATATGTTCTTTGTAATCACGTGACGGGTGAATCCTAATATTGCAAATTATCTTTTTAAATCGCATCGGCGCAGGTGATTAATGACATTAAATCATACATATTTTAAAGAAAAATTCTTTGTTAAGTCATATACTTGGAAGTTCTTGCTCGGGAAAGAAATAGATATTTCGTTTATGGAAGATATTGTTGAAACATTCCAGAAAATCATCAAAATAATGCACATTTTTACTAATCAAAAGCGATTTACAAAAAATTGGGGTTAATCCGTAGGTTTCCGTAGCACGATTCACATTGGTACTTATATTCTCTACCAATTTTACATAAAATATTCTAAAATTGTGTTGATCTTTCACCTGCGCCAAGCTGGTTTTACATGGATTAAAATTTCTTCATTCAGTTGTTTACACGTAGCAGGGAGAGTCTCCAAACCACTAGTTTATAAATACTCTTTAACTTAACATGAAGCTTTACAACTGCCGATTATTTGATACTGGATTTTAATATGAATGAATTCTGTACGTCCAGCATTAGCGGCAGCATCTATGTAAAGGAAACATGCGGTTTTATAGTGGTTTGGTGTAATTCACTTTTAACGTTGAGATACTTTCCCTGAGAACTATCGACAGGAATGCAGATCGTGACGTCAAAGTTAATTATGACGTCATATCGTATGAAGTACAGACAAGTGACTTTCTACACATCGCTGTAAAATCCATCGGGAAGCCTTAACATGCCCGCGGATCAATGTTTACAATAATTTCAGCATAAAAATATACAATCATATTCAAATATATATTCATGAAATACATTAATGCTCAGAGTTCACTAATCAAACTATTTGTAAAGAAGGATAACTGATTATAATGCATCATTCTTTCAGGGTCAAGAAGAGTTACTGCCCTTGAACACAATTTACAAAAACTCTATATCTTTATCAATATCAATATTTCATTAAATAAAAACATATACTTTCAATGTAGCTCCTTTGTAGATTACATTTTATCAAGATACATAAAATCAATATAAAAATATAACTTTGCAACGATCACCTGTTTATGGAACAAGGTTTCATAATCCTGATTACTCTGACAATGGTACTCTCTAACTACAAGTATTAAATATGGTAACAATAACTAACCTTTCACATGTATTAGGAATGAGATACTATAGCTTAGATATCAAAACTATGAATTACTGGGATAATTTATAAAATACATTCTTTCATAAATAAGGTATTATAACCTCAAAAAGTAGAATTAGCCAAATGTACCAATTAACAGAAAATATCATTATTATCTATTAAATTATTTATTAAAGTTCAAGAATACCAAAAAATAGAACACGTACTATAACTGACTGCTTCAAATGTGTTGATCAAATAAATAAATAAATAAGTCAAATTGCCACTTGTAGAAAACAGGTCTTTCTTCTAAGAACACTAGCCTTGGTCTGTCACAAAGGCTACTCAGTTAGAGCGGGAAAAATTATAAAAACATACTATTGGCTACGTAAACCACCTGATCCTGTCCACATGTATGTAAATGACCATACAGGTGAAATGACTTAGGGCTATAAAATATTAGAAACCACTAGAAAAGGTAATTAAGTAATGATTACTTAATAGATGCATAAAAGACAGGGAGTTATAGGGATAGTAGTGTTTCTAAATATGTACATGTAAAATATGGAATATAGGATGATGATGATGATGTTGATGATAAAATATGAATAATATGCATGAATGTAATTATCATAAAATGCACCCTATTACAGATACATGGCTACCCCCTAGCACGTTTCAGATTGTTGACAAAATCGAAAACTGCTCTTCGTGCGGTTTCATGCTGAGCAATATTTAACGAGATAAGACTAATCACCCCAAACTTTGATTTCACATTAACAAACAATTGTTCTGCAACTTTAAATAATTTAAAAAGCTTGCCGCTGGAACAAACATAAACTTTTACTTACATTTTTCGATCTATACTCCTTTCTCGATTTGCAATAGACTTGAACTGGTCTCGTTAAAATCCCGTAAATTAACGTATTTTGGCGTTCTCGGGGTTTTTTACTTTTTCGTTAATATAAAAATCAGAAAGGCTCCGATTATGCTAAAAAGGCTGTGAGGTGTGTATAAGCAAGTTACGGAGCTTACAATTCTTTGCTATGTAAAAAGACCTTTTGTTTACATTTGGAATGTTGAAGTGAAAATTTTAGTTTAGACCTAAAATGAATGTGATAAACATTAAGAACTGTTTATTAATGCTTAAAATGAATAAGATAGACAAAAGATAGACAAATTGGCTTTTAAAAGATTTTTAACTGGTATATTAAACCTATGTAAACAAAAACAGGGCACGGGCCTAGCTTGTTTACCTGATAAAGAATTGTGAGCTCTCGATCTTGTTTATAACTTTACGACTGGCCCTCAAATTTCATTTGTCAATGATCATTAAAAATGCATTCCTAAAGTATTGTAAATAGTAAAAACAGAAAAATAGAATCTGACCAAAATCGTGACCATGCCCCTTTAAACTTTACAACATTTTAGAGTTGAGGTTGCATATGACACCTGTCAACGCAAATGTGGACGAAAGTACGTTATCGTCAAGACACTTTTGCCGTTTTTTGAAGTTTTAAATTTTACAAGTGTGTTTAAAATGTTTGGAAAGGTAAAAAATATACTAGTAAAAGATTCGAAGTACGTTATCGTCAAGATACTTTTGCTGTTTTTCGAATTCTTAAGATCAATTCTACGTAAGAATCAATGATTTATAAAAGGGTCTGGCCACGCATAGTCACCAATTTTCCTTATATTACATACATGGACACATCTAGGTGTAAAACACAAAAAACCCACTAAAAGTTGGTTGTTGGGGGTAACCGTTGCCATGGTAATGGAGGCTAAAGATGGAAAAATAGCAAAACTTACCTACTTTGAAGCCATATTAGAAGGTTTTGCCCACTAATGTAAACTATCAAAGACATGAAACAGCCTTTGTCCTTTATTCATTTATTTAATTATATAAGAAAATTGATGGAGAAACCAATATTTTTAAAATATTACCATGGAAACCGTTACAAATTTTTGAAATCAGTTTTCTGCGGTTTTTTAATAAGCCCAAATGGGAAACTGTTAAATGTTTACATCCATAGCAATGTCAATGCAATTTATATTTTATCATGAAAATTGACATCCGTTGCTATGGCAACAAGGCCAAAAATTAAGAAAAACTGAGAAATTGAAGATTATTTTGATATGCTGTCATTCCTGATTTTAGATTTTATTTGCAATTGTTTTAGATCCATATGGAACTTGTAAAAATATATCTAAATTTTCATTATACACCACAAAAACCTTTGTTATGCAATAGAGATGCAATAGAGAAGTGTTGTTGCTATGGAAAATAAGTTGCATAAAAAATCACACAGAAATTCTTACTTTTTGAAAACTCCATAGCAACGGCACTTATATATTCAGAAAATTTCAGGGTCTTTTCAAGTGTCATTAAAGTTAAGGACATACTTTATTTTTTTCTCACCATTTGATTTTATATATTTATTCATTAAAAGTGAATAATATCCATTTAACGTAGCTCGCGGGTTTGCTGACGTCACAATAGGAATCGACCTAAAGAGTCGACCATCATAGTAAACTCATACATGCTTTTTTTAAAATCACAAATGAGATATTTAGAAGCTTAAAAGGAAATATTTCAAAAAGCTTAAATGCAGTTTATTACTGTTTATTAGCAAACATTTATAATATCAAGTGCTGAAAATTTAAAGATGTCACATGCTTTGTCACATTTTGTTCTATAAAGTAAGAGTGTGCTTTGGAACTCTTCCATTTAAAATCATGTTTTAAAATAGACATGTAAATTAATTGAACCGTATGCATTAAAATCGGGGGGGGGGGGGGGTTTACAATTATGACTTCCGTAATTTTAACTACCGATCAATTTTTTCAAAATTCTTTTGGCTTATACGATTACAAACTTATTATGTCAGTAGTTGCGGGCATTTTTGTTTTGGCATTGATTGACTCAGAATTTCATAAAAATAATAGCAATTTTCTGTATCTTTACAGTCTTACATTAATTGCATTTGTGCATTTGATAACATTCACAATAATGTCTAATAAGTATTTACAAGTTCTAAAATGTGTTAATCAGCTAGTCTTGTCAATAAATGCATTTCAATTTTTGGGTTCTCAGACGTAAGGAAATGATGACGTCGGGCTAACGTCGTAATGAAAATATAAGGTTTTGAAAAATCTTTTAAATCTTTAAAGTTGTTTTGCAAAAAATTGGCCGAGAACACATACTGATTATTTTTTATGAATCGATTCATAATTATCTCCTCTGTTGATGTGTTGAGTATAATTAATTTCGTCTGAATCGTTTAAAAGTTTGGAGTATGGTTTTGTAATGCGTTTCTCGAGTAAGGTGTGCATTTTACTATATATTTCATTGAAATGGCGTTGCTTGATTTTATCCATGACACTGTGTTTGAAACACGATAACATTATTACCGCGCAGACGAATCTCAAATAAATTTTAGAAATAAAACTCTGAAACCTATGGATCACGTGGGCAAATTTTCAAGGTAGGTTTTCTCACAAGCAGGTAAACCCGCGAGCTACCTTAAAGATGCCTAAAAATATTATAATTTTCCTTATTTTTAAGCTTATTACCATAGCAACGGTTCTCAATTTTCATATTTGAATTTTTAATTGCACAATCATAACAGTGTTTACCAACTTTTCATTCAAATTAGATGAAGAAAACAGATTTTAAAATTTCTGTTTAGTAACCATGGAAACACTCTAAAAATATGCGTTTCTCCATTAATTTGTTTCTTTCTTTTGAAAAATGACAACTATTTTTCATAATACATTCTACCCTGGAAACCCCAAGTTCTGCACATTATTCACAATATGTTCTCAAATAAGCATTAAAATGCCATTTTTACAACTTTACCCTCGGTTACCATGGCAACGGGACCACATAGCAACAAACAAATGGTGTTAGGCTTTTTTACTCACCAAAGTCTATCAAATTGTCAAGTATGAAGGAAATCCCTGACTATGCGTGGCCACCGAATTTTGATTCTTACATAGAATTGATCTTAAATTTTACAAGTGTATTTTAAATTATTGGAAAGGTAAAAAATATAAAAGATTCGAACTCATGACTTACAATATATTCGTTGTTTATAACGTTTATAACTCAACTCATCGCATTATATTGTTACGCTATTATACAAAATAAAACAAAACGTTGTCTTACTTTTTAAACTGATATTAATAAACATATACAAAATAAAACAACTTTCAGACTTTAACAACTTTAAATTAAATCTTTGAAAGAACGCAAATCCTACATAACAGAACACAACCACAATATTCTTAAAAAATTGTCTGATCAGTACCTCTTCAAATTAAAGTCAGTTGGTAATGAAAAGTTTTAGCATAAAAATTGTACCACAGGTTCCTTGCAGTTTTGATAGTGTAGTAACATACAGTATTGTATATGTATACAAAAACCATTATTTTCCTACAACATTGGAAACAGTACCAAAAACTAAAAGGCCTTGGCAACCTATGGCAGTTGCCCAAGTTCAAAGGTTGAAGGCAATGGCTTTTATTATCGCAATAAAACACTATTTCATGCATCCTCAGAATGAAATCTTTTCTGATGATTTTTCAAAGAAACGTTGTGGTTAAAGGCCTGTGGACACTTGGGACATTTAAACGGCTTTTCTCCAGTATGGATACGCATATGAACTTGCAAATTATCCCTGACCCTGAAATTTTTCTTGCAGACTTTACACTGGAATGGCTTGTTGTCAGTGTGAGTGTTTATGTGCCGTTTCAAGGCATGCGAGTCCAAGAAAGCAGTCCCGCATTTGTCACACACGTGGGGTTTCTCTCCATTGTGTCTCATTCTATGTTTACGGAGTTCGTTCGGTCTGACGAACGTTCTCCCACACGTTTCGCATTCGTATTTTCGCTCCTTGTCGTAGTGGTCTTTAAGATGTGGCTTCAGCTGGCTCATCCTCCTGAACGTCTTGCCACAGATCTCGCACTGGCAGCTCTGTTTCATCCTGTGGTGGTATACATGTTTGTGTAAGGGGGTCAGAAGACCAAAAACTTCGCCACATGAACACACATAGTTTTCATGCTTTAAGATGTGACTAAAGAGGTAGCTCTTCCACTTGAAGATCTCCTCACACAAATTGCATTTATAAGTCACTGTGTTTTCAGATACACTATCAGCTAGCGAGTCCGTGTACTTCACAGAGGCTCCATCAGGATCATTGCTGTCACTGGTTTTCACGGCATATAATTGTTGAAGTAGATTTTTACCACCATTCTTGCATTGATATTCAGCATCAGCTGTACCAGGCATTGGTGCACAAAGTACATATTGTCTCTTTGCCTTCATAAGAGGCTTAAATGACACAGGCTCTCCTTCATTTTGCTCATCTCTTTCATTGTTCTGTAAGAGCTTGGAAGGCCTTATAACAACATACCCATGAATGGTGGGCTTTGATGCTGATGAGGCATATGACTTCAACCTTAAAGTCACTTTTTCCTCGTCTATCGAATCTAAATTTAGATCTCCTTTTTCTTGTTTGGGATATGAAGAAACCTGCTTGCTGCAGTGTTCTTCCATATGAATCAGTGTGTTTGTTTCAGAAGCAAATTGACCAGAACATATAGTACAAGCAAATTCATCCTGAATACTGACATTATTTTCTTTATTTGGATACAGAACATGCATAGTGCGTAATTTCTTCACATGACTCTTAAGATGCTCTTTCAAATGCAATTTCTTGAAACCAGAGTTATTGCAAAAAGCACAATTGTAAGTAGCTGTATCCATCAAAGAGTCTCCACTGATATCATTACCCTTCTTGAATCTTTTGTTTTGGACAGAAATGGTGTCCACCAACTGTGTATTGTGTTCCAAGAGATGGTCGATCAGTTTCACTGGAGTAAACTCTATGCTGCAAATCCGACAGGGTATTTTCTTTTGTTCATGAATGTTGCTATGTGATTTCAAATTGTCCTTTGGAGACTCAAAAGTTTGTACAACACATTCCTGTTTTGAGATATGGTCTTCATAGTCACTTTTATTATCAAACTTTCTTTCACACTTATCACATTTCATGTTATTCATTGGACCAATTTCTACACGTTTTTGTAGGCCATCACCAATGTCAAACTTCTCTTCATTAGCCGTACTCTGAATTCCTCCCAAACAGTCTTGCTGCTTACACCGTTTTTTGTGATTCTTTAAATATTTGACTGTTGGAAAGATTCTTTTGCAAAGAGAGCACTGAAAACTAATAGAACCTATGTGAGTTACCAAATGCTTTTCTAATTGATCTTGACCCTGAAAAATCTCTTCACACATTTCACATTCAACTGGCTGCAAGTTATCCCAAGAGATAGCACCCTCAATTTCATAGTCTTTACTTGAGGTTTGAGCACTATTCCTCTCCTCTGTGCTCTTACATAAACTACTATTTTCACATTTTTGCTGGGGATTTCTCTCATTTTCAATACCTAAGTTGTCCTCATCCATATTATTTTCTTCACTGGAAACTGTGTCCTCTGAATTCTCAAAATATTTATACAACATTTCTTTTGAGAATTCTTCATCATCACTCGTTCTTCCATCCAATTCTTTATCACTTTTCCCAGTTTCATCCTCTTCAACCTCAGGGCAATTTTCTGTCCAATTAATTCCATCATCTTCAATCTCTTCCACCTTCAGTTCTAAAGGTTCCTCTGCCTGAAACAAAATAAATACCGGTATATAAATTTCAAAACAAGAACAATTTTTTTTTTTTTAAATTTCAAATTTGTTATGCACCAGCCAGCCATTTATGTTGCACAGCCCTTCATTTACTTCCATTTTTATGAGATCCGACAAATATTAATTGAGAGAAAGTGGTGTAACATATACTGTGAAATCATTAGATTTCGTGGTGGCTCAATTTTTGTGGAATTCGTGGCTACCTCTCACCCACGAATATACACCCCAACGAACTCATAAACTAGGGCTATAAAGTCATAATCCTTTTGTATGTATACGAAAAAACACGAAATTACGTACCCTCGAACCTGTTAAATTTAAGCAATCCACGAAAAATAGCCCCAACGAATTTTAATGATTCCACAGTATTTCTTTTCGTTGGACCAGCATATACAGTAAAACTCGGTTATAACGAAGTCACTGGGACCTAAGAAATTACTTCGTTATATCCGTAATTCGTTATAACCGTATAAGAAATTCATTAAATTTACATAGCTGGGGATCCAAGATGACTTCGCTATATCAGTGAATTTGCGATATCCGTGTTCATACTAAACGAGTTTTACTGTAATAGCGGTTAATAATTTGTTTGAAAGGTTGATCAACATTCGTTATGTTCGACTTTTTATGGTATTCCTAAGAACTATAAAGAAAAACATCTGTAAGAGTAAATCATTACTCTGTTTTGTACCACAAAAATCATTCACTCTATTTTAAAATGGTATTTTAAGATTGCTTTAATTTTGAAAGAGTGTTACATGTATATTGCCCAACATGGTGGGCTGGCAGGTCATGTATACCGTTAGTTTGTAAATTACAACTAGATCCTGATTGCATGTACCTAGAGGGAAAAATTCAAACAATTAAGAAAAATTACTTCTTGGACACCCCCCCCCCCAAAAAAATATATCTGGACCCACACATGTATAACTAAATGTATTTGCTGTCCATGTTGTATGCTGAAGCAACTTGGAGGCACAAGCTCAACATGATTTACTAACACAAGAAGCATTTTAACAATTCAGCTATATGGAAATTAATGCAGCATGCAAGCTCCCAGTATGCCTTTCATCGAGAATAATCTTTGTTTCAAATAAAAAGCTATCACACTCTGATGTTGAGAAAATCAAGAAAGGAAAAATGATGGTTACATATACATATAATAACGCATACTAATTTTACCTCAGAAACTGGTGGAGGCAATACATAGCAGTGGTCATGATGACAGGTCCAGATAGCCCTCTCTAATGAAATGTCCCCACTCTTCTGGATTAAATCCATTTCATGTACCTCAACTTGGATTTGGCATAATAAATCACTGTAAAAATTAAATATAAGAATTTGTACAATTCTATAACTCAACTATTCAAATTTATTTTAAGCAGAGCATTACTATAGCTGCAATAATGTAGCCCTCTTTAAAAAAAAATTTTTATGATATGTACTGCAACGTAGATTTGGCATAAAAAATTACTGTAAAAATTGAATTTTCATACAAAACTGAAGAATTTGTACAATTCTAGCAGCTGCTATAACTCAACAATTCAATCTTAATTGAAGTAGAATATCACTATCAATAGCTGCAATAATGTAGCCCTCTTTAAATTTTTTTTAATAGTCCAACTAAATAGTTACGGCAGAGTTCTCTTTTCTGACTATTTAAAAAATTATATACACATATAGCATCACCTAGCAGTCATAATGAATAAGCAAATGAAATCAAAATAAGAACTTGTTCATTTGAGTTTATCATTCCATTGCCATTACCTGTCATTTATAATTAATTTAAATGGAATATTGACCATGTTGACAAGAATGAAATTGAGTTTCTTAGTAGGGATTTACAAGACAAAATTGGAAATCAGAATCAGTACTTTTTGTACATTATAAATTATTGTAACACCTTTTCATTTTAATGTAACTATGAACAAGTATCCCTTATGAATGTTTCATTTCAAGACACTTCTTTTAACCTGAGGAGACAGATGGGTGATTTAAAATTTAATGTAGTTCAAGCATAGCAATACATTTATATTTCTAGTTTCAATACATGTACCATATTTACAGTATTTATTTGTGGAAATAAGTACTCATGTAATATAAAGGATTTACAGTATATAACCACGGTGACCTTATATGTATATATATCTAAATGATTTATTAAAGGCCAAATTTACTTGAATTTACATACTGTCCAAACCCAGAATCTGTCATTACATCTTACATTCAGACTGGAAACCGAGCCCATGTAACTTTCGTTTGCATTCGCTTTATGTCCATATGGCATTCAATCCGAGTTCATGCATAATTTGCTTATTAACTGAAGTGTTTTAAATCTAATGTGCTTGTAAATATAATTAAATTTGAGCAGACGTCATGCAGACAAAAAAGAAGTCCAAATCAGCTTATGAGGTTTGCTCTGGTGTTCTATTGTGTCTGGTCGGTATTGAACTCTACTCTGTCCCAAGATATCCTGGATTCACATTTTGCTTAATTGTATGATTTTTATAAATACCCCAGGGTTCAAACGATGTTTATTCAAAAGTAGGAAAAATTTCCAAGATTTCTCAGTTAAAACGCTCCTGTAAGCTTATCTAATTTCAATACAATGCTAAAAAATGTGAGGTCTACAGGGATTTTGTATTGCAGCAAGCCTGGAAGATAATGTTGTAAAATTGCGCGTTATTCCGAGTGTATTCTGAATGGAAAAAAGAAGTAAACATTCCTCATTATAAATCTCTGTAAGGAATCTTTTTTTGTTCCTGTGAATTTTTCCGAGTGAAAGATGATAATGTGTCAATGAAATTCTCTTGGAAATTATCCCTTTCATGCATGTCAACTGCACTTCTTTCACATGGATGTGTATTTTTATTAAAATTCTTCCAAATGTGCTGCATAAATATCTTGGGACAGACTATACATATAAATCACAAGATTCTGCAGTACCCCCCCCCCCCCCCCCCCCCCCTTAATCTATTCCAAGTATTCTCCGATTTCATTAAGTGTCAGTCCTTCAGATCGATGAACCCGTGATTATCCACATTGATAAATTCCTATCAGTTCATACTGATTAAATGTTCAATATCATAATATGCAAGATACTGTCAATAACATGGTTTTTACTTATCTGAATATTCGGGTATATTCAGCCTTTCCAACACAAAATTTAACGTTAGTCTTTGTATACATCAAGGGTAATTTAGAATAAACGACTGTCATTTTACTGAAAGCTGCATACAACCTTCAAAGCATGCGAACAATGTTTACAAATCTAGTAGACTGATATCTGCATATAACATACCAGAGTAACATTCATGTTGCGATTTTGTCAAACGATATGTCAACCGGAAATAGATACAGATTTTCAGTCAGATAGGGTAAAAAAAGGTCGCTAACACAAAAAATGTAAAATTGTTTGGAAAAAAAAACAAATAAATTAAAAAAAAACAGCAACAAAATTCTTAAATGAAAGAAAGAAAAGAAAAACAATATCATACTATACTTAGACCGTTCTTTGACCACTATAAAGATTAAAGTTTTGTTCCTACGTTTTCGCCACCCAGACAGTTGGGCTCGAAGAAAATTTGTACCTCGATTTCGGAGAGTCAAATCGAATACCAAGATACATGTATGCATACTTTATTTTTTCTTATGTTTGCGTTAAACTTACTTAGAAACTTATTCTATATTTGGATTAGTGGTACATACTTGCCAACCTCCAACATGTGAAAATCTGGTCATGACCAGATTTGGAAAGTAAAAAATCTGGTCATAGCGCGTAACGACATTCACAACATACTTATCATGCATTTTATAGGTATATACAATAGAAATATGTGTTAAAACGTATGTGTAATACTTTATTGCAAAGAAGCATTTTATCTAACAGTTGCTGATTTTGAATTTTGTAAAGTGATCTGACATAGAAAATGGTAGGTTGTGTTCAGCTGAAAAAAATGCAAAAAGAGTTTCTGCTACATTTACCTTGCTTTTGAACTCTGTAAATGATGTCATGAAAGTTGTAAGTGACTTTATTAAAATTAAAGCATTCTATACACGACTTAGCGTTTTTTAATGTTTAGTCAGATCATTTTGGGCACAAAATCCAATATTCAAATGTGCGTTACATAGAACGCGAAAGCCTCGTCTTGTACTCGATTACTTTGTTTTACCTATGGGAATTCATTTTCCCAGATATGTTGATAGGTACAAAAATATCGTTTTCTTATTGTTGGTTTTGATTCCGCTGGCCCCGATGAAGACCTTTTCTTATTGGAAGCCATCACACTTAATGATTTAAACCTTCGCTTAGTCAAAACAACTCACGATAATAATTACACTTAATGTGTGTCTGTTAAAGCCAAAAGCTAAAAAAAATCAGATTTGTTGATGTTCAAGTTAACAGTATCTTATCCGTCCTTATCATGATTGACAATTCACACGCCTTATTCACTTAACTTCTTTATAAATATCCCATTTGGTATTATATCCCAAAGCATGCGCGGATCTAGAGGGGGGGGGGGGGGGGGGGTCGGGGGTCCCGACCCCCCCTGGAAAATGAAAATTTATTAAATTTACATAGTAAAATTATCGCGAAAATATGCCTCGGACCCCCCCCCCCTGGCAAACATAATTATCCTTCGGACCCCCCCTGGAAAAATTTTCTGGATCCGCGCATGCAAAGGGCTATCATATCCCATTTGGGTGATTGGCACCAACCATAATTATTAGGCTCAACATCTCAAATACACTGATTCAATTATGCTAAAATGTTCGTACCTTATTAAAACATGTAATATGAAATTTTGAGAAAATTGTATACATATTATGTTTATAACAAAGATATATATATATATATATATATATATATATATATATATATATATATATATATATATATATATATATATATATATATATATATATATATATATATATATATATATATATATATACACGATGTAGTCTGTCCTCCATAAGTTTCAACTTAATATATAACTTTTCCCAACTTTATAAACCTTATAATATTAATATATATGTTTATACTTTTGTACCTCTGACCCAATTTATATGTATATTTTATTGTTATACAAATGTACTTTCATGTTAAATACTGAAATCTGATTGGTTTAGACGCAGTTCATAATCCTTTCTATTACCCTCAGCGTTAGCAACGCACTTAGCAACAGGTAACATTAAAAATTGTTACATGCGCGAAAATTATGCGCGTACGGTTCGCTGTAGATTAAGACATTCAGTATAACAAAATAAATACCCTTCCAAACAGGCACTATTTATATAATGTTATATTTTCCTCATGTACCATATGTTTGAAATGGTTTTGAGTGAATAAATGAACTGAACAGAATATGTTTCTTCATAAATATGCAAGAGACAAGAGGTTTAAGAAATGAAATTCATTGGGATAAACAACATAGTTACCTTTTTTTATTATTTACAGAATAAATCAATTTTGATAAAACCTTTCCATTATTTAGACATGTACACTCATCTGCCCATAGTTTGTTAATTTATTGAATTTTTCCCTATATATTTCATTGAAAAAAGACTGAATTTTATTTTTTTAAACCTTTTTTGGTCAGAAATTGAAGAAATTTATACTGTATTCATATAATGATAAAGCAGATTTAAAAAAAATATATATACTTTTTTATACATGCATGTGTATTTAAAAAAAAAATCTGTACCTCAATAACAATATTCAGAGATTATTTTTTTTAGAACTCTTTCATCAATTCTATGGTTTTTGCAATATCTGGGAGTCCTAATGACAACGATGTCTTCCCTCATGCGCGGATCTAGAGGGGGGGTCGGGGGGGTCCCGACCCCCCCCCTGGAAAATGAAAATTTATTAAATTTACATAGTAAAATTATCGCGAAAATATGCCTCGGACCCCCCCCCTGGCAAACACAATTATCCTTCGGACCCCCCCTGGAAAAATTTTCTGGATCCGCGCATGTTCCCTCCTAATACTGAAGAATGGTGAGTTACATGTAAGGAGGAGGAATAAAACATTTCAGTAACAGCCCTGCACATGTTAATTAACCCTCAAACAAAATAAATAAACAAAGTTGAAGTGTATTCTTTATTATTTTTACTCTTGCAATTAATAAAACATTACAACAAAATTAAGATATAGTTGTTTCCCCTTTCTTGACATGTGTTAAAAATATTTTTTTAAATGATTTTTTATATAGCTGTTGAGGACTTGATTTCATACCATTCTCAAAATTTAAACAGATTTGCAAACTGCTCTATTGTTAAAAGAATAAAAAAAATTAAGAACAGGAAAGATTATGCTAAAAATAATCATATAGTGCAACACTGCCATGATTCTGATAATTTTTTATAACTCAATCAAGAGAAAGGGCAATTAATCAACTTTTTTAGAGAGCGGCCATAAGGCACATACTTTGTAAAGTAATCATGTCCTAATTCATATACATCATTCTGAATTTTAGACATAAACATAATTTCATGAGGAAATTTACACAATGTCCATATATACATGATATATATAGCTGTTCTTTCAGGAATGACACTTCTGCATGTGTGCTTTGAGAGAAACATTGTGATTGAACCCCTCTCCACAAATGGTACACTTGTATGGTCTTTCCCTGGTGTGCGTTCTCATATGAACCGTCAAATTGTAACTTGTTCGGAAGGATTTTCCACAGGTCACACATTCGAACGGCTTCTCGTTCTTGTGAATCCTCATGTGGCGATGTAAAGGACCAGATAATTTGAACGCCTTCCCGCAGCATTCGCACACAAACGACTTTTCTCCAAAATGTGTGCGCAGGTGCTTCCGCAAATTTGACTGGTGGTGGAAAACTTTCCCACATTCTTTACACTCAAAGGTAGCATCATCATGCATGGCAGACCTGTGAACCTGCAAGCTATTGGCACGTAAATAATATTTTCCACAAATTTCACAGATGTGTTCTCTTCTAGTAACATCGTGCACATGATTTAGGTGGACTTTCAGTGAGGAGGGATGGCTATATGTCTTTTTACATATCTCACACTGGGTGTTTTTGGTATGAATTTTTCTGTGTAAACTTAAACCTGTTATACTCTTGAATACTTTGCCACACAAGTCACAGGCAGGTTGTTCAGGTTTCACTCTTTCTGTATTCTTTTGTAGCTTTGGATTAACATGTTTTCTTCTGTGCGCCCTGTAAGTTTTGCGATCATCAAATTCTTCATGGCAAATAGAGCACCAATACAACTTTGAGCATACCAATGGACCATTGTCATCATTCTCAGCATGTTTTTGATTGCTTTCATTCTTCTCTCCATTGATGTCTTGTTCTTCTTTGCAGTCAATGTGTTTTTGCTTGCTGCCATCTTGTTTGTACTCACTCTCAACTTGTTCCTGCTCACTGTCAACTTGTTCAGGTTCACTGTCAACTTGTTCAGTATCACTGTCATGATGTTCCTGTTTACTATCATCGTGTTCATGATTGTAGCTTTCTTCAATGTCATGTTCATGCTTGCTGTTACTGCCTCCAAGCTTAATTTTGAGCCTTTTCCTGATGTCAACTTGATCCTTGTCCACGGAACCTGATTGACTCTTGGACTTTTTTTCAGTTTCATCACTGTCAGCGGCCGGTAAGTCTTCTTCAATAGCCTTATCAATGGCCCCTGGTTCTTTCTTCTCTATAATGCTTTCCCAGACATTTTCTACTGGTTTCAAACTGACGTCTTCATCCAAATCAGAGATGTCTTCACTGAAGTCTGCATCATGCATGTCATCGTCATGGTCATCACTTTCATCATTTACACCAGCCATCTGTGTGACTGTTTGCGATTGCTTATGTCTGTCTCTCTCTTTTTTCAGAGCTACGGGGGTCAAACCATGAAGATAAGTTTCTGGATGATGACCAGACTGTGCATCTGAATTAGCATCAGTTGGTTTTTCCTTATTCAGGAGATCTAAGATCCTGGTCACTTGAGATTGCACCTCTTCCTCTGTTGATGTTGTTTCAAAAACACCCCTCTCAGTGTGGGCAGGGATGGTGGATTTATTGACAGTATGAAATGCATCCTCTATTGGTTGAAAAAACACAACAGATTTGGTCCTTGTGTCCCAGTTGATGTGGTTTTTGGCAGATTCACCCCAAGGCAGGTCCGACTGAATCTGGAGAGAGAGTGTGTTTTTGGTGTTCTTTTCTACACCACTCTGTGGACAGGTGGCATTTAATAAAGTTGTATTTTCTAGCTCAGATCTAACAAGATTTGATGTCATTTCCTGCTGATGCAGTCCAGTTTGAAAATTGCCGCCAGAACTTGGCATGCCCTGAGGCTGTGATATGAGATCGTCTATGTTATGGAAATTGGCAGTGGAATAGGATGAAGTATTTGGTGATGAATCAAGCAAGTCCTGGAAACTTGTAGCCAGAGTTGGCTCACCAAGCACGGAAGATTCCCTCACTTCGTCAGCTGCTTTCTGAGAGTGTTTTTTGGAGTGTGAATTTCGTTTAGATTTTGCATCTTTCTCTAATTTCTCTTTAGCTTTTGATGCATGTCTTGATTTCTTTGATTTTTTGGAGTCCAATTTCTTCCCATTTTTATCATCATGGGATTTCTCATGCTTTTCTAAATTAAATAATTTCAGATATGCTCTCTTGCATATTTTGCATTTGTACAGAACAGGAGAGCAGGTGGTATTCAACTCTGGAGCATTCTTGGAAGATGGCGAAGGACTAGATATAGACTTTGAATTTCGGAATCTATATTCCTTGGACCTGGATTTGGATTCCCAAGCATTCTCCAAAAAATCCACAAATGATTTTGGCTCGATCTGTTAAAGAGAGATAAACATATATGTAAGATTGATCTATTTTAAGTATTCATGGACTAATTGAAAGTGCAAAAGTGCATGCATTTCAAACTCAATTTTCCGATGGATAACTTTATTTGCCATGATGGGGGTAGGGGGTTTCTGGCTTAACTTCAGTTATTTTGCTATGTGATTCATACATGGTTCATCATTATCATAACAGACTACCCTATTTGCCATTATATGTAAAATTGAAGAAGTCAGAAAAAATCTTTGTTATTCGAATTCCCTCCCATGATAAGAATCTGCTATTACCGGTACATCTCTTCAGAAAATTTGCAATAACTGATTTTTACAAGTCAGTATAATTCAACATAGTTCAAGAGCAATTACAAGTGAACGGAAGAAATACTGTCAACTACATGTACATGTATAAGTTCACTTTTATTTGCAATATTTTTGTTTGTGTTTTATTTAAGAGCTAAACAGGCAAGTTAGTACATGAAGTAGATAGAAAACATATTTATGGATCAGTAAAATAACAATACAAAGACTTAATCAAGGGCTATAAAAAAAAAATACATGGTTACTCTCTTGAAGTATAAACAATATTTGGCGAGGATAAGAAAATGTGAGAGGGTGAGGCTTGCTCAGCCCTCTTCATGTTTTCGACCAAATTCCAATTATCACATATCATTTTCAAGAAAGTTATCACCTATTTTGTTTATCTTGCAACATATTATCCAAATTCAGGCCTCAAACAAACTATTTTTGACATATATGATGCTGCATGCATTCTGCATATCTGCAGTTGAAACCATTATGATAATACCATGGTGTTAACAAAGCAAGAAACATAACGTTCCAATACATCTGGACGTCAAATAAATGCACAAAACTACATTGGGGCATAGTGTTGATTTATTGGGTTACCTTTGGTCCATGCAAGGAGTAGATGCAGAAAAAAAATAATTAGCTTAGATGAGACTCTCTAAAACCACCCAATATTTTCTTGCTCATATGAATTTAAGTTTCTTGTATATACATGCAGTTTAAAGCATGCCTTAAAATTTTGAATCCCCATGCTTTAATTACCTTAGTGGTATGCATTCTTGGTTGATATCAAGTTATCGGTATGTGACTTTCAGAAATGAAATAAGGTCTTCATTGCTGAAATGGAAAGAAAAAAATATCTGAGTTTTTATAGCTGTACACGTTAATGCTGAAAACCAATAAGTTAGCCCTAACAGCTTTGGATATATGGAATGTCAATAAAATATATACATACTAATACACTTATATACACATACATGTTGTGCATGTTCAGCGGATGCACATTATGCACTTTTCTTTCAAAAAAAGGTACATTTACTCAGTTTTCATGAAAACCCAGTAGTCGGAAGACCAAGGTCAGTAAATTTCGAGGTTGGGTCAGAGAAAATAACCAATCAGGATGATCGATTGACTTGTAGATATTCTAAAAGTCACACACACAGAAATGTTTCTAATAATATTTTTATTGTCTATTAATCTAAACTTTATGCATGTTTTATCAATTATCATTTTTCAGATCAAATTGAGAGAAGATGCGGTTTTTTTTAACGTAACACTTACCATATCTGTGACACATGTGCTACGGTATATAAAATAGGGGACCAGTAAATTTATTCATGGGCAAGTACAATCAGAAAGTTCACTGATGTTGCTAGCTGCAGGTCAGAGTGTGGCTCCCAGTCTGAAAAATTTGCATCGACGACCTGGGTCAACCCTGGATGTCCATTCAAATTTTTTCAGAACGGGAGCTACAGACCTGCAGTAAGTGCTGGCCAGTAAGTTTGAAAATTTTTCCATAAAGACTGTTTACTTGATACCCCAAAATTTAATTTATACTAGGGTTATATTCATAAATGAGAGAAATGATCATTGAACAGGTTGAGAGCAATCTCCCAAATGGGATATAATAGCCCGTTTGGGGTATAAATTTAAAGTGCAAAAAATATTTTTTTTTATTTTAAAATTTTTGATATAAATCCGCATTAATGTGAATCAAATGCAACAACTTTTGGTTAAGAAGTTTTTCTATATGTCAATAGTTTGTAAGATTGATCCCCAAGAAGTTTTGGATATACTGAGGGATCAATCTCAATATTAGTACAGCTACAGAAAAAGTTGTTTACCAAAAGTTGTTTTACTGTATTTCATCTATTGTAATGCGGATTTATATCAAAAATATCAAAAAAAATTTTTTTGCACTTATCCCATTTGGGCTGTTATATCCCATTTGGGAGATTGGTCCCAACCTGTTGAAACTATATATTAATTGTCACAGAACTGTGCACCGGCCCCCAATAAGTACGTGATTGAATTTTGGACATGTTTTTTTTTTTATTTATATGATTTAATCCTAATTGTAAAGGGTAAGTCTGAGGCGGAGGAATGAGCAAATACACAATGAAAATAAGTAGCTGGATTAAAAGCTCAAGCCTTGGGCCCTGTAACTCTAGTCAGGAGCTTTACCACTGAGCTACATTGTACATGTACCCCAGGTTTTTGTTGCCATATATCCTGCTTATTTTAGTGCCACAAACTCTGCGAAAATGGGGAAATGCGTTACATTTTTTTTTTATTTGCAATTGATAATTATGATGATAAATCAAGAGTATAGTCATGTGTACGAATTCTAGACGTTTCGTGACCAAGATGTTTCGGGACCCGGACGTTTCATGACCTGGCAAGATGTTTAGGGACTAAGACTTTTCGGGTCCTGGATCTTTTGGGACTTAGAATAAGATTTTTTGGGATTTGTATAAAATTAATGCTAAATTCATTTAAGTCCATGTTCAATGTAATGTTTTTTTTTGTGTGTAAATAAATCTTATATATAAAACTTTAAAAAAAAAAGGAAATGGTTAATTGTACCGTGCGTGCGTGTTTAAAGTACTTAATCATGATAGTGATTGATAAAACACATGTTTATTTCAACCTTACATGTTCATTTTAATTTTTTGATAAAAGAGAATACAAATAATGCAACATGATAATGAAAAGCCCTGATTTAAAAAGAAAATTTATTCTTATTGTGCATTTACATGTATGCAGGCCTAAAGGTCAGTTAGCGTAAGCGAATTTTCGACTATGACCTTTGTTATAACCATGATAACTAGTATAACTAATTTGAACAATGATGAATGAGTAATAGGAAATATATTAAGTAGATAATAACGCTTGTGTGTTGACAGCTGGGGGGTTTCCTCTTTAGTCTCCTCATAATAAACACCTGGGTACACCTATACACAGGTCAGGCTAAAAGGTGTGATTTGATTGTTTTTATAACAATTATCGGTAGCCCCGACCCCTCCTTGGATATTTCTAGTAAATGTATCAATTTACGGCTGAGGTAACCGTATAATAGATCAACTGTTAGTATTACTGTCGGGGCTTATTAACTTCACCCTTTTTGGTACAGGCTCCTGTACCCTTTATTTTTTTTCGTCGACAGAATGCCCTTTTGGGAAAAAATAGTTTCACTCAGTAATATGACTCAATGCAAGTTAGCAAAAAACAAAAAGTTTTTCCTGGTTTTCATTTGCATGTTACATGTTTAATCATTAAATTAATGTTTTCATTAAAATCAACCACACTTTACAGATCACTCTGACAATTTGATAAGGATATCTCATCTAGCATTTACCGGACCCGCGTGCAAAGGATATGCCATGTTACTATTCATTTTTTTTTTTTAATTGATAATAATACGGCTTCATGGATAAATTATGCAGTTAAGTTACATCTTTCATCATAGCCTTTCATCAAGTCCCAAAAAATCTTATTCTAAGTCCCAAAAGATCCAGGACCCGAAACGTTCGGATCTCGAAACGTCTTTTACATTAGGTCACGAAAAGTCTTAGTCCCTAAACATCTTGCATCCATGTGTACACACTGCTCTGCAACACGTTTCCCTTCTTAATTCTGCACAAAAATTATTGTATAAACTACATCTGAAACAATACTTTCTATTTGCTCTGGAGATCATATTTCAATGTCTTACCGATTCACTTTTGACTTCTAAACTTATTGTTCCACTGGCTGACATGCTTAGCTTTTTATCTGTAAGCGTGTAGGCTTAGTTTGTGATTATTTACCGTCTAGGCCTAATTTAAAAAAAAATGTTAACTCATTTCACCTAGAACACTGCATGTAGGAAAATATTTCGGGTTCTATAGGAAATCCTATGCAACAGACAGAGCAATCGACACTTCCTTTTCTTTGATATGTAGAGGAGATTCGGTCCTTTTATTTCTTTGTTTACTCAGAATGAAATTATGCTCAGTGCGATTTATTATTGTGCACATAGAATTATGAAAAATAAATCCCATCTCTGCAACAATATATGATAAAGTACATGAATGAATGACCATAATTCGTATCTGATACTTACAAAATTCAAAGCGTCAAGCTAGGCTCCTTCCGATTGTGCCAGCCTGGTCTTCGGTGAACCTCGGGACTTTCCACTACCTACATCAAATTTTGGGATATGGCTGAGGGTTACCGAATGGAGGACTGGGTAAAAGTAGTGGGCATCGAGTCAACTTGTACAATGACCGACTCATACCCAAGTTGGAAAGAGTTGACAAGCAAAATGACTGATTTATAGACCCATCAAATTAACGAGGCCGCGTCTAATTTGTTCTGCCCTAGATTTTATAATGATTTTTTTTACATGAATTTCTACAGAAACAAGAGGCCCAGGGGCCACATCGCTCACCTGAGCAACAATTGCCTTAATTCTGATCAAATTAGCATTAAAGTAACAAAATATCCTGACAACTGAGTACAGTAGATCTTGCTAAAAAGAATTGAAAATCTGCCAATTTTATCCACCTCTTATTTTTTGGTAAATACCAAGCCCCTTTTGTTGTTGTAACTGTAAGAAGATTTTTCTCTATTCCTATATACCCCCCCCCCTCCCATTTCGTGGTCCCACTTTTCTCTAGGGAATCATGGTTTCATCAAACATAAATCTGCATAACCTGTGCTTTCACACTAAGTACTGAGTTTTGGACCGTAAACTTTCCCAGAATATTTTTAAAGATTTTCTCTATATATTCCTATGTAAAACTTGATCCCCCAATTGTGGCCACACCCTACCCCCGGGGACCATGATTTGAACAAACTTGAATCTACACTATCTGAGGATGCTTCCACTCAAATTTGAGCTTTCCTGGCCTAATTGTTTTTGAGAAGAAGATTTTTAAAAAAATTCTCTATATATTCCTATGTAAAAATTGATCCCCCAATTGTGGCCCCACCCTACCCCCGGGGACTATGCTTTGAACAAACCCGAATCTACACTACCTGAGGATGCTTCCATTTTAATTTGAGCTTTTCTGGCCTAATAGTTTTTGAGAAAAAGATTTTTAAAGATTTTCTCTACATATTCCTATATTAAACTTGATCCCCTAATTGTGGCCCCACCCTACTCCCGGGGATCATGATTTGAACCAACTTGAATCTACACTACCTGAGGATGCTTCCATTTTGATTTGAGCTTTTCTGGCCTAATAGTTTTTGAGAAGAAGATTTTTAAAGAGTTTCTCTATATATTCATATGTAAAACATGACCCCCCTCTTGTGGCCCCACCCTACCCCCGGGGACCATGATTTGTCCGAACCTAAATCTACTCTATCTGAGGATGCTTCCAATCAAATTTGAGCTTTCCTGGCCTAATAGTTTTTGAGAAGAAGATTTTTAAAGATTTTCTCTATATATTCCTATGTAAAACTTGATCCACCTCTTGTGGCCTCTCCCTACTCCGGGGACCATGATTTGAACAAACTTGAATCTACACTTCCTGAGGATGCTTCCATTTTGATTTGAGCTTTTCTGGCCTAATAGTTTTTGAGAAGAAGATTTTTAAAGATTTTCTCTACATATTACTATGTAAAACTTGATCCCCCAATTGTGGCCCCACCCTACCCCCGGGGACCATGATTTGAACAAACTTGAATCAACATTACCTGAGGATGCTCCCATTTTAATTTGAGCTTTTCTGGCCTGATAGTTTTTGAGAAGAAGATTTTTAAAGATTTTCTCTATATATTCATATGTAAAACTTGATCCCCCTCTTGTGGCCCCTCCCTACCCCCGGGGACCATGATTTGAGCAAACTTGAATCTACACTACCTGATGATGCCTCCACACAAGTTTAAGCTTTTCAGGCCGAATAGTTTTTGAGAGGAAGATTTTTGAAAAATACCAACAAATGTTCAATAATTCTTAATTATCTCCCCTTTAAAGAGGGCGTGGCACTTCATTTGAACAAACTTGAATCATCTTCACCTAATGGTGCTTTGTGCCAAATTTGGTTGAAATCTGCCCAGTGGTTCTTGAGAAGAAGATGAAAATGTGAAAAGTTTACAACGACGACGACAACGACGACGACAACGGACAAATTGTGATCAGAAAAGCTCACTTGAGCCTTTGGCTTATATCCCCCTTTTTTGTGCTTGTTAAGATTTTTTGGTTGAGTCTGCCCCCCCCCCCCCACTTTCAAGAACGGTTTATTATTGGTGTAATGGGGAACCAATGTAGTTAAACCGGAGTTTTCCTGACCTATAAACCACGACTTCTGCACATTATCCGGATCAGACAAGCACATATCAAGATTTCTGTTTTCACTGATGTATTTAGTATTTCATTCAGTTGAAAATAGTGTCCCCCTTCAATCATTAAATTGAATACTTTGGGGAAGGGGGTTGTGGGGGTTGTGCAGCCAGACTAACGCAGTACTTTTGTTTGTCTATAATCATCACTGTTCATGGCAACCAGGAGATCACCAGAAGTTCAACAGACATTCAGAGGTTTCCAGCACTGTAACCTGATTACCTGCTGAATCTGTCAATCCTGCACTTCATGTACAGGTCTGTCATCGTAATCAGTATATACTAGATCCCCATTGTTTGTCGCTCTGATCGAATGGCGTGTTCCCTGATTTAGTTTTGATTGTCTTCAGCAGTTTCCCCTTAAGGTTGTACAGACTTATTGTCTTATTGATTCTTGTCAGTTTTTCAAAATTATTATTCGAATACTGTTATTTTGTTTTTATCTGAAAATCATTGTAAACTTGCTTATTCTACACCGTGAATGTATGCATTTAGGAGGCAGAAAGCATGAGAATTTAATTATGATTTATCTATTTGAGTGATATTAACCAACACACTTTAACCTACTACTGAATTTTATTTAACGTTGATATTGTAAGGAATATGCGGAAAATTAGAGCAGAGAAAGATTTTCCTGTATATTCCACATCGCTATTTTTACTACCATATATTGATTTTAAAATTATTGAATTATTATTATTATTACCAATTACTAATTTAAAATGAATTTTGTCTGCTATTTAAATTACACAAATTGAGGGAAATAGGTGGGAAACTAAGGAAACAACAAATCACGTTACGTATCAAGGAGTTAATCCCGACGATGCAGCTTCCCCCCCCCCCCCCTCTCTCTCTCTCTCTCATCTCGATCATGACGTTGAAACACTGTGCAGTTACATTCGCGAAGCACACAATATTATTTCTAATTTAAAATTATGTATACTTTGAGGAAAAATTCATCACAGGTAATGTCACTATAGTCAATTACTAGATTGCAAGCAGTATTTACTTTATAGTATTATTTATCCTGGCAGCTGCTTATAGAAATTTTCGAAAATGTATGCTTGAAGGTCGTTTATTATTGCTCTATGTACCGTGTAAGTACGAAAAAATATTTTCTTTACAGACTGACCTTACAGACCTTCGAAAAAATAATAGTTTTAAGAAATATTTTCATTTAAAAGTCTCAGATTAAATAGATCGTCGATTCAAATATATGGAAAAGAAAAAAAACCATATATACCAATCATAATATGAACTCTTAACAAAATAAAAACATATCCACTTTGATACACATCGATCAAAGCTATACATAACTTAAGATAGCCATTTCACGTTCAGGGGCTTATCATATTAAAATATAAAACAAAGGCAAACAACTAAATATAATATATATGGTCATGTGTGCAGCTTATCACCATGTTAGGAGATAAGAATGCCTCACGCACGGTTGTCTTATTGATTTACATACATTAATACACGCTTTCATTGCAGCAGTGCATCATATAAAATCTACATTGCATTCAGAATGCTCGGGTTCAGCAGAGAAAATGTACATGTTAATTTCATAATAAGAACTTGTGACCAGATAGAAAGATGAAATGTTGTTATTGCATAACATATTCTTGGACGATACAATCCTTGCAAATTGAAATATTATGAAAGAAATGCAAAGGCGACAAACATAAGAAATTTTTTTTTTGGGGGGGGGGGAGTTAAGATTTATACGTTTTGAAATCATGTTTTTGAGATTTATTGAAAATTAACGACTTCGCGTGCCTACAATGGCAGTTTGAATTGCGCAGTTGATTCAAGAAATATATACACGAGTGTCTTGCCTATATATAATTAATGTAACATCATTCCAAAAGTAAAAAGGCATGAACACCGTCCAACTGGGTACGTTCGTCCTTTTTTTTGGGGGGGGGGGGGGGGGGGGGGGGTTGGACGACTTTGTCCAGAAGAACAGGATGTAATCATACTGGTATCATATATATATATATATATATATATTGTCAGTTTAATGAGGTATATGTGATCTACAGTAAGGACATATCATTTTCATGTATACCTTACACCACGTGTCTATGCATGTGATATGAAATTGATGATTACACCTGACTAATATGCGGGTGTCTGTACGTTCGGTAATGTCAACCAGACAAATCGCGCAGGTATTGCGGTCCGTCGAAGAGGTTGGGTAAAGTGTGTGAGTAAAGTTCGGTAAAGGTTTTTGAGTCATACGTTGGAATGGGCCATGCCCAGTAACATCAAGTTGTCAGCAGTATATATTCTATCAATATTTTATCAATTGATTTAACAGTTTTCACCGATCTGCATATACAGTTGAATATGATCGTATTCTTGTTTCAGGTTTATCATGAATTGATATGCTTGTACTTATGTTATGTATCTATGGTTGATGTAGATTATAGAAAACGTCTTATGAAATTTGATAGAGTAGTATTGAATATATTAAATCATTCAGAGCTAAAAGTAAGCAAGTGAAAGGAGGGGTATATAACTCTACACTTTAATCATTAGAAGATAACAAAAACAAAAACAGAATTAGCTTTCGTTTCTATTTGTTTCCTCATCGTACAAAAGATCCCACAAATTGTAGTCATTATCTGAAGAATATACTATTTTTACAAAATTGACAGCGTTAACTCTTTCAAACTAGAATTCGTTTTAGCAAAGCTCCCACATCTGTAAAAATAAAATTTCATCTTTGAATCATTTTTAACTCAATGTTTAAAATCAATTTGATATTAAGTAATTTTCATTTACGTTACAATTTAATCAATCAAACATTCAGCTGCATGGTCTGATTTTTTCGCTATTACAGTATCAACTAATTTTTTCTATAAAAACCAATTGTCGTTGAAATTTATAGACTTTTGCCTATTTACAACAGATGAATCGGTCTCCTTTCATAGTTAGAAATATCCAAAGTCAATAACATAATTTTTTTATGGGCGGTGTGAATCAGATGTGGAGACTAGAGTTATTAACTTTGAGGTCACAAAACAGTAACACCAACATGAACTGTTTTTTAACACTTTATACAACCATTTACGATGACAAATTTTCAAAAATCTAAGCTTTTTGAAATCATCGACAGTTGTTTCTTTAATAAAAATGGAACTCGTAAAGTTTTTTACCTTGTCATTGGAAATCTTTAAAAATTGTTTGTTAGAAACCATTCTGATTGCATACACAAGTACTCTGAAGTTGACATAAAAAATTTGTTTTACTGGTATATTGAACCTATGTAAACAAAAACAGGACGAGCTTTGTTTACATAACAAAGAATTGTGAGTTCTTTATCTTGCTTATAAACTAATGACTGACTCGCGAATTTCATTTGATCATTAGAACTGCAATTCCAAAGCACTATTAATTATAATAAACACAGAAAATAGAATTTGACCAAAATCGTGACCATGTCCCTTTAACAGAGAGACCATAGCCCAAGTCATACAAGAGTGTACTAGAGTCCACCACCAAATATCAAAACCACAGAGACAGGGTCTGGAATAAAGTATTTCTATATAGTCTGTCCCAAGATATTTTGGATTCACATTTTGCTTAATTGCTTGATATTTAGAAATACCTCAGAGTTCAAACGATGTTCATTCAAAAGTATAAAAAATTTCCAAGATTTCTCAGTCGAAACGCCACTGTTGTCGTATCAGGTTTCAATACAATGCTAAAAAATGTGATGTCTATGGAGATTTTGTATTGCAGCAAGCCCGGATGATAACGTTGAAAAATTGCGCGATGTATTCCGAGTGTATTCCGAACGGAGTAACGATGTAAACATTCCCATTATAAATCTCCGTAAGGAATCTGTTTTCGTTCCTGTGAATTTTTTTGAGTGACAATTGATAATGTGTCAATGAAATTATCTTGGAAATTATCCCTTTCAGCTATTACAAGTGCACTTCTTTCACAGGTATGTGTATTTTTTTTTAAAATCGTCCAAATGTGCTGCATAAATATCTTGGGACAGACTATAGAAAACTATACTGAGAGCGAAAATTTATATATTTACATCTACCGAGTATGATTCCCTCTATTTCTTTGGGAAACTTATAGTTAAAGCAATACAGAAACCAGCAAGACTGTGTTCTACACGCCCCAATTTAGTTTAAATCTACAGCGACTGAAACTTACAGGAAACTTTCAGGACTGATATTGACACGCCCTGTTTATCGATTTGTCGAAACAGCGACCAAAGAAAAATCACGAACTGCACGAAACAATCATGATGATGTCAAACTCAAATTCCCACAGGAGATTATTTGGCTGATTCTTTTAGGTAACGTACTTATGTTCATTAACAGTGATTTAGTAAATTTTACTTACTTTTTTAAAATCAATATATAAACTTGGTAAAAGAAAGATGTAATAATAAACATGATTATTTATGCGGGTTATGAAGGTAGCGACCATTGCCGGAAAAAAAACACAACTAAATACATATAAATCCGCGTTAGTTAAATAGTATTATGAATACTGTAGCACCAATATTAACTCAAGTGATCATACTTAAATTTGTAGGCTTTAATACTATAAAGACTGTTTACAAACTACACATGTACACATGTTTAAGATTCGTTCAAATCAGAATTGTCTATAGTCTGTTCCAAGATATTTTTTCTGCACATTTGGACGATTTTTAATTAAAATACACATACCTGTGAAAGAAGTGCAATTGAAATCGATGAAAGGGAAAATTTTCAAGATATCTTCATTCACACTTTATCATTTTCCCCTCGTTAAAATTCACAGCAACGAAAACATATTTCGTACGGAGATTCATAATGGGGAATGTTGACATCTTTTCTCCATTTGGAAGTCACTCGGAGTACCTCGCACAATTTTTTAACATTATCATCCGGGCTCAATTATGGCTGATGCAATGCAAAATCCCCGTAGACTTTCTATTTTTAGCCGTTTATTGAAAACTGACAAGCTAGAGGGGGCATTTCAAAAGGGAAATCTTGGGATTTTTTCATATTATTGAATGAACATCGTCTGTGCAAATTCATTGCATGTGTTTGAATCCAAATTCTTCAAAAACATAGTTTTCATATTTCCAGCCAGAGTTTGTTATGGAATGAATAAATTCTGATACCTTGTTTGCAACCTTAGGCCTTTTTAATATATCAAATCGTCAGTGTCTTTAATGGCAAACTCGTCTTTATCTAGGGAATGATCGAAGTAATTTGTTTTTTGGAATTTTTGTTCTAAAATGTGTTTTTTAAATCAGACAATACTACGAACATATTTACAAAAAAAATTACAAATGAATATTTCTAACTTTTATTTGGTATCCTTAATTAACATAATCAAGTCAGACATTTTTGGAAATCGGCCCAGGTAAAGTTTAAATAAAAAAAAAAAACATCTAAAGAAATGGAAATTAGAAGGTTTTTTAAGGTGCTCCTCCAGGATTAGGAAATGGAAGATTGTTGGTAAATTTTTATTTATTATTAATGTTTTTTTTTATTTGCATGTCAATTTTTCATACTTGTAGGTCTGCCCCCATCACTTTAAAAAAATGTTGTCGGTGAATGCGTCCCGTACCCAGTCGTCTGATATTGTATATATAAAATATTATATTGTAAATGTTATTTCTTATATAATCAATCTTTCTCGAAACAGTGTTTTGAACATTAAATTTACCCTTTAATACATACAGAATTTTTTTTCTTTGACATTGTTTCATCATCAAATCTACATTTCATCTTATATTTGTATATTGTATATGCAACAAAAGCTATTAAATTGTTTATAACCAATGTTTTTTCGTTGACATTATTGTAAAATCCAAGAACAATAATTTTCCAAGCAACATTAAACTTAAAAAGGAACTTATTGTTTCCCAAATAGGTTTGACAATTTCACGATCATATAACAAATGTTTTATGTCTTCTTTAAAGCATTATGAGCTGCAATTTTCATGATGATATTTTTTTACGAAAATGTTATTTTCTACAAAAATGAAAAAATATCATGGTATTTAAATTTCTATTT
Source organism: Magallana gigas (assembly GCF_902806645.1). Taxonomy (NCBI): domain Eukaryota; kingdom Metazoa; phylum Mollusca; class Bivalvia; order Ostreida; family Ostreidae; genus Magallana; species Magallana gigas. The sequence continues at coordinate 54,154,220 of NC_047563.1, forward strand.
GCCATATTTTTGTGAAAAAGGCCGTTAAGAAGCTGTAATTGGAGCAAAATTGAATAATTGTCGTCCTGTACAAAAATATGAATTGATTTGCTATAATTATGTTCTTAGAAGAGAAATATTTCCTCTGACAAAAATTAATGATTTTTTCTAACCTTATTTATCATAAAAGTTAAAGTTATATGCAGAGTTATCATACTAGCAGGTTTTTACAGCAAAATAAAATTCTAAAAAATGCAGCTCATATTGCTTTTAGGTTACAAAAGGTGCAAAATGGTGATACATCTTTATTCCATTTGCTCACATATACATTATTATTTAATATATCATTTAACAGTTTGTGGTTGAATGCTACTATTCTTTTCTCATACATATTCTTTATTTGGATACATATACATTTTTCCATATATACCCTTCCTTAATGTTTAATATTCGCTTCCATTTATTTTCTTGGACGTCGATTTTTGAAATTTATTATCAATGAAAATTGAGTAGTAAAAATTGCTTTTTGTAGATCTTATAGCTTTTGTAACATGATTTTTGAAAAAAAAACATGTACATCATTTTTTATATTTACGTACTTTACATATGAACAATCAAATTTTTGTCTAAAATGTTTGACAGCTCTTTTTAACATAACACATTCACAAATGACATTGTTCTTTTTAACTAATTTGTTTGGAAAATATGTTATATCATACATTTCACCAGTTTCATCAAAAATATCTTTAACATATAACATATAATATGCCACATTTAAGCCAGTTATAAAAACATAGTGGCTTTGAATCGTATTGAAAAAATTTGTTATTCTCATAAAAATTGGCTTAAAAAACTCATCTCTTGTTACATTACCAATCGATTTTTGTATTTTACATCTATTGAAGGCATTAAACACATTTTGATAAAACTGCAGTAGCTTTATCATTTCCAAAAAACCGAAATTATATATTGATTATTTCTAAGGTTTGTGAATAGTTACATCTTGTTGAAACTTTATATTGTATATTGATGTGTGAAAATGTCTATGGTGAAAATATGACATCGATTTTAATAAAAGATGAAAAAATGTATATATTATATTGTAGATAATGCAAAAAATTGATGTTTGTAACCAATATTTTTATAAATGGGGAGAAATATGACACTTTTAGAATAATTTTGAAAATTCGCATCCTTAAAAGCTCGGGCTTGGTATTCAACCGGATATGATTTTTATACAGATAGCGCGCAATATTTAAAGAACACTCAACAAGTTATTCGGACGACTACAGGTATAAAATAGAATAGAAAAGAGAGAAGAATTGATACACATTTCGTCTAAAAATGCTACCGAAGAATTGCTGACTTTTGTTTCACATGTAAGTTCACGTACACCAAATTGGTTTACTTTGCACTGCATGATTGCTCTGCCCCTCCTTGTGTTTACTTTAAAAGTCTCATTGTTAAATAATCATAGTATTGTAAATTTGTATGGTTAGACCACTATTTATACTCGAATCAGAAGCCGAAGTTATACTCAACGTTGCATGCTCAGTCTACTTTATGACGTCATGTCTCATAGGTAACGCAAATTTTTAACATGTCGTCAGAAAGACGGAATTCCAATAATTGTCTATTTCTGCTTTCATTGCTTATGTTATACAACATGAACAAGGTGATGTCATAATTTGCAACCAGTCAAGGCAAGTAAACCATGTAGTGATGTATTCGACATTCAAAGATTTGCCCTGTTAACGTTTATACTGACCATATCTAAGAACCTTGTCTCATTATATAAACCATATCTTAGAACCTTGTCCTGTTTATACTGACCTTATCTAAGAACCTTGTCTATACTATAATAACCATATCTATGAACCTTGTCTTCAGTATACAAACCATATCTATGAACCTCACCTTCAGTATACAAACCATATCTAAGAACCTTGTCTACTCTATACAAACCATTTTTAAAAACCTTGTCTTCTCTATACTGATCGTATCTAAGACCTTTTCTACTCTATAAACACCCTATCTTAAAACCTTGTCCTGTTTATACTGACCATATCTAAGACCTTTTCTACTCTATATAAACCATATCTAAGACCTTGTCTACTCTATATAAACCATATCTAAGACCTTTTCTACTCTATATAAACCATATCTAAGACCTTGTCTACTCTATATAAACGATATCTAAGGACCTTGCCCTGTTTATACTGACAATATCTAAGAACCTTGTCAACTCTATATAACCATATCTAAGAACCATGTCTTCAGTATACAAACCATATCTAAGGACATTGTCTACTCTAAACTAACCATATATAAGAACATTGTCTTCAGTATACAGACCATATCTAAGAACCTTGTCTACTCTATGCTAACAATATCTATGAACCTCGTCTTCAGTATACAAACCATATCTAAGAACCTTGTCTTCTCTATACTGACCATATCTAAGAACCTTGTCTACTCTATACAAACCATATCTAAGAACCTCCTTCTTTTTATACTGACCATATCTAAGAATCTTGTCCACTCTATACTAACAATATCTAAGAACCTCGTCTTCAGTATTCAAAACATATCTAAGAACCTTGTCCTGTTTATACTGATCATAACTAAGAACCTTGTCTTCTCTATATAAACCATATCTAAGAACCTTCTCCTATTTATACAAACCATATCTAAGAACCTTGCCCTATTAATACTGACGATATCTAAGATCCTTGCCCTGTTTATGATGACCATATCTAAGAACCTTGTCTACTCTATACAAACCATATCTAAGAACCTCGTCCTTTTTATACTGACCATATCTAAGAACCTTGTCTACTCTATACTAACAATATATAAGAACCTTGTCTTCAGTATTCAATACATATCTAAGAACCTTGACCTGTTTATACTGACCATAACTAAGAACCTTGTCTTCTCTATACAAACCATATCTAAAAACCTTGTCCTATTTATACAAACCATATCTAAGAACCTTGTCCTGTTATTCTGACCATATCTAAGAACCTTTTCTACTGTATACAAACCATATCAAAGAATCTTGTCTTCTCTATACAAACCATATCTTAGAACGTTGTCTTCTCTATACTGACGATATTTAAGAACCTTGCCCTGTTAATCTGACCATATCTAAGAACTTTGTCTACTTTTTACTAGCCATATTTAAGAACTTTGTCCTATTAATTCTGACGATATCTAAGATTCTTGCCCTGTTAATGATGACTATATCTAAGAACCTTGTCTTCTCTATACTGACCATATCTAAGAACCTTGTCTTCTCTATACTGACCATATCTAAGAACCTTGTCTACTCTATACAAACCATATCTAAGAACCTCGTCCTGTTTATACTGACCATAACTAAGAACCTTGTCTACTCTATTCTGACAATATCTAGGAGCCTTGTCTACTCTTTATAAACCATATCTAAGAACCTTGTCTACTCTATACAAACCATATCTTAGAACGTTGTCCTCTCTATACTGACGATATCTAAGGACCTTGCCCTGTTTATACTGACTATATCCAAGAACCTTGTCTACTTTTTACTAGCCATATCTAAGAACCTTGTCTACCTTTTACTAGTCATATCTAAAAACCTTGTGTACTCAATACTAACCGTGTCTAAGGACCTCGTCTTCAGTATACAAACCATATATAAGAACCTTGTCTTTTCTATACTGACCATATCTAAGAACCTTGCCCTCTCTATACAAACCATGTCGAAGAACCTTGTCCTGTTTATACTGACCGTATCTAAGAACCTTGTCCTGTTTAAATGACCATATCTAAGAACCTTGTCTTCTCTAGATCTATTCTTACCATATCTAAGAACCTTGTCTTCAGTATACAAAAATATCAAAGAACCTTGTCCTGTTTAAACTGACCATATCCAAGAACCTTGTCTTTTCTATACTGATCATATCTAAAACCCTTGTCCTGTTAATACTGACCATATCAAAGAACCTTGTCTTCAGTATACAAACCATATCTAAGAACCTTGTCCTGTTTATACTGACCATATCTAAGAACCTTGTCCTGTTTATACTGACCATATCCAAGAACCTTGTCCTGTTTAAATGACCATATCAAAGAACCTTGTCCTGTTTAAATGACCATATCTAAGAACCTTGTCTTCTCTATTCCTACCATATCTAAGAACGTCGCCTTCAGTATACCAAAACTATCTAAGAACCTTGTCCTGTTTGAACTGACCATATCTAAGAACCTTGTCTTCTCTATACTGACCATATCTAAGAACCTTGTCCTGTTTAAATGACCATATCTAAGAACCTTGTCTTCTCTATTCTTACCATATCTAAGAACGTCGCCTTCAGTATACAAAAAAATATCTAAGAACCTTGTCCTGTTTATACTGACCGTATCTAAGAACAACTTTTTTCAGTATACAAACCATTTCTAAGAACCTTGTCCTGTTAAAACTGACCATAACTGAGAACCTCGTCTTCAGTATACAAACCATATGCAAGAAACTCGTCCTGTTTATACTGACCATATCTAAGAACCTTGTCCTGTTTAAACTGACCATATCCAAGAACCTTGTCTTTTCTATACTGATCATATCTAAAACCCTTGTCCTGTTAATACTGACCATATCAAAGAACCTTGTCTTCAGTATACAAACCATATCTAAGAACCTTGTCCTGTTTATACTGACCATATCTAAGAACCTTGTCCTGTTTATACTGACCATATCCAAGAACCTTGTCCTGTTTAAATGACCATATCAAAGAACCTTGTCCTGTTTAAATGACCATATCTAAGAACCTTGTCTTCTCTATTCCTACCATATCTAAGAACGTCGCCTTCAGTATACCAAAACTATCTAAGAACCTTGTCCTGTTTGAACTGACCATATCTAAGAACCTTGTCTTCTCTATACTGACCATATCTAAGAACCTTGTCCTGTTTAAATGACCATATCTAAGAACCTTGTCTTCTCTATTCTTACCATATCTAAGAACGTCGCCTTCAGTATACAAAAAAATATCTAAGAACCTTGTCCTGTTTATACTGACCGTATCTAAGAACAACTTTTTTCAGTATACAAACCATTTCTAAGAACCTTGTCCTGTTAAAACTGACCATAACTGAGAACCTCGTCTTCAGTATACAAACCATATGCAAGAAACTCGTCCTGTTTATACTGACCATATCTAAGAACCTTGTCCTGTTTATACTGATCATATCTAAGGACCTTGTCTACTCTATATAAACCATTTCAGTATAAACAGGACAAGGTTCTTAGATATGTACAGTATAAACAGGACAATGTTTTTAGATATGGTCAGTATAAACAGGACAATGTTCTTAGATATCGTCAGTATAGAGAAGACAATGTTCTTAGGTACTTCCTGTGACAACCGGAAGTCACGCCGGATAAAACAAAATAGTGTTAACACATGTACATACAAAGGTCTATCATCCCACAAAGTTTGGTTGTTCAAGTCGTTACCGTTTTTGAGATCTCGTTGAAATAAGGTTTTTTTGTCTCGGGACAGGAAACGGACAAACGGAAGTGCTCAATGTAAATTGTATTAAATATTTCTTGTATACTTGCTTATTACACATTATTGTTCATTTATCTAACTAAAAATATCAAAGGAAAACAGTTGAACTGATAAACAGCTGGATTTGTTTGAACTCTTCGGGTATGGACCGGAAGTGACGGAAGACAAAAGGAAACCGGTTAAACACATTTTCAATCAACTGTCTATCATCCATTAAAGTTTCGTGTCTTGATCGCTTATAGTTTCTGAGATATCACGGGTACAAAATGTGTTTTTTAAAAACGCTACCTGAAATAATTGAGATATGTCGCCGGAAGTAGAATTGTTTTGTTGATTTGACATTGCATACTTAATCTATGTATAGATTTATACTTATAAATTTATTTTATGGAAAAGAAATTTAATGCGTATCAATAATAATAGTTTAAACACATCTACATACACAGTTCTATATCCCACAAAGTTTCAATGTTCAAGTATTTGCCGATTCTAAGATCTCGAGGGAACAAGGTTTTTTGACGCGGGACAGGAAACGGACGACCGGAAATAAATTTTAAAAAAATGAGATAAATACCTCGAGATATAATCATTCTCTATCATTCCTGAAAATTTCAGGAAAATCTATTGAGTCATCTCTGAGAAATTCTGCCGACAAAAAAGGGGGAAAAGAAGAACAAAGAAAGAAAGAAAAAACACTACAATCACTATAAGGTAGTCCCTTGGAAACGGAAGACCTTAATAATAATAATAAAAAACATTACAATCACTATCTTCCGTTACAACGGAAGACCTTAATAATAAAATTTAAAGATGGGACATTATCAAGAAAAAGAAGTAGTCAAAAGGTTCTGCGTGACAATAAGGTATCAGAAAATGAAAACAAAGTAGAACATTATAGACAGCTGTTAATGTTGTTTACATCATGGAGAAACGAGAAGTGTGACTTAATGAATAAATGCAATTCTTCTTATTAAAGGTATCATAAAATGGAAGATGTTATATTGCTAAATCAACAGAAATATGAGAAAATTGACCAACAATTGCTAGAAAGAGCAATTACCGAATAATCTGAGGGTTTTGAGAATTCTATAAAAGATCCTGTTTTGCCTCAAATTGATCACCAAGAACTCATTGATAATATTGAAGGCCACCATCCATCAAGGAGTATGGTTGTTTTGATCCATCTGTAAATGATCTTGGTCAAGACATTGGTATCACAAGAAAGCAATTAGATGATTCCTGTTTACCCTTGAATGAAATGAGTGATGATGCATTTAGAACCCTTGCTCAAAATCTAAATCTTAAACAAAAAGATTTTTTCTACCATGTATATCATTGGTTGAAGACAGAGACTGATCCTTTGTTCATTTTCCTCTCTGGAGGCGCAGGAGTAGGAAAAAGTGTAGTACTGCGAGCTTTGTATCAGGCTTTACTTTAATATTTCAATCATCGCCCAGGAGAAAACCCTGACCATCTCAAAATTTTATTTTGTGCTCCAACAGGAAAAGCTGCTCATAACATTGGAGGAAACACAATACACAACACATTTAGCATTCCAGTTGGTAGGGGATTAAAATTTAAACCTTTTTATATGCAGCAATTGGACACAATGAGGTGTAAATACCATTATGTCAAGGTGATTTTTATTGACGAGATTTCTATGGTTGGTAGTGGTATGTTCAATTTTATTAATTTAAACTACAAGAAATTAGAGGATGTACAAAACCATTTAAAGGGATTAGTGTAGTAGCTGTTGGAGATCTTTTCCAACTGAAACCAGTGATGGATTCTTGGATATTTACACAAAGGTGTGATGGACTTCAAGTTCTTGGAACAAATTTATGGAAAGACCTGTTTCCTTTCTATGAACTTGAAGAAATAATGAGACAGAGGGATGACTTAGAATTTGCACAGCTCTTGAACAGACTTAGGGAAGGAAATCATTTGATTCCAGAAGACATAGATAAACTCAAAACAAGAATTACTGGAAAAAAGGGCATCTCTCTGCATCTGCTCAGAAATTGCCTCATTTATATACTACCCGTGCTGCATCAACAGCATAACATGGAAGTACTTGCAAGTGTTTCAGAAGCACAGAAAACATCATTTGATGCCATAGACAGTATTCCAGGTGGAATTTCTACATACCTTAGAAGAAAAATTCTAGATAAAGTGCCTGATGATCCATAGAAAACAATGGGACTAAAAAAAATTGCAAGTGGGTGTTGGTATACAATATGAATTGTGTGTAAATATAAATGTTGAAGATGGAATGACAAACGGTTCTCCTTGTATTGTTCAATTATTAGATTTCAGGGTTGAAAACTCCACAAGATGCAGTATCATTTGGGTTAAGTTTGAAAACAAATCAACTGGAAAGCTTTGGCGTGAAAAATATGCTCATTTTTTATTGAATGCATTCCTTCAGATTGGACACCTATTTTAGAAACAACAAGAAGTTTTACCTTACAGCACTATAAAACTTACTATGTTACTCGACGCCAATTTCCACTTCAAGTTGCTGCAGGGAAGACAATTCACAAATCACAAGGCTTAACTTCAAAGGGAACCTGAATTCTGCATATATTCTCAACTTGAATGAAAAAACAAATCTGTACATGTGTTTCGAGCGAAGTTCAAGAGGAAACGGTTCGTCTTAGACAAAAATGTGGAACGAAATTAAGCATCCCTAATGTAGAACAACTCGGAAGTATTACCATCTGTTTTCAAAACTGCAGATCTCTACAGAAACATATTGAGGACATACGAAAAGACAGATATATCACCAAGGCTGATATATTGGGATTGTGTGAAACACGAGTTTTACAAAACAAACAGTTATACAATTTAGATATGTACAATTCCTTCTTTGTTTCTGAAAAATGTCCTAATGGAATGGCAGTCTACAGCAAATGCAATGTTGCAAGTCTCTCAGGTCATTGTATAGCTGGGGTTGATTTGACTTTAATGCAAGTACAGCATATCAATATCATTTTTATTTACTTTCCCCCAAAATCTGCTACCCTCAAAGTTTGCAAAGATCTTTCCAAGGAACAGTAAAAAGTGTGTTTGAAAGACTGCACAGTTATTATGGGAGATTTCAATCAAAATGTTTTGGAAGGTAGTTAAATTGCACAATATATTTGTGAGTCCTTTGGCTTCATTCAGCTTTTGAATTCTGTTACAACAGACTATGACTCTTGTCTTGACCATATTTACATCAATTTTTCAAAGTCAGATCTTCTTGCATATGGTACATTTGAGTCTTACTTCTCTGATCACAAGCCAGTTTATGCCTTAATTAATGAAAATGCAATTACATTACAAGCATAAGTTGTACACTAGCCATTCAAGAAGCAAACAAAAATATTACATCTGATGTGGTACTTACAATGTGTTGTTAATCTACCGGTATTTTAAAATAGTGAATTATAGATAGTATGTTTTATACCTTACCTTTCACATTATCAATAATATTTTTTTTTATTGCAATAGGACTGAAATTATGAAACAGTATTACTAATCTATCATCTTCATTCAGTGTTAAATATTAGATATGATATTATAATATGGTAAAAAATCAACTTTCAATACTGCATGTAATATATTCAAATCATTATTAGAAAGATATATGTCAATACTTCTGTTTACTTAATCTTTATATATATATATATATATATATATATATATATATATATATATATATATATATATATATATATATATATATATATATATGTGTGTGTGTGTGTGTGTGTGTGTGTGTGTGTGTGTGTAAAGAAAAGACGAAAAACGTTCAATATAGCTTAAGCGCTTTCATTTCAAAATCTTCAGAAGCTATATAATGGTAACATAGTAACGTGACGTCAAAAAACTTGAACGTTGAACGGCAATGTCTATTATGACGTTATAGCTAGATTTAGCAGAAAAAAATATAATTTGCAAAATAGTAGATAATATATAATTCAATACATTATTATTACAGACAGTCCAAATTGGGTTTAAAAATACGGATGAAATGTTTTTCTTTTTCTCTTCTTTGAACTTAACTGTCACTCAACAGTTTGTAAAAAGTGAAATATTTTAAACTGTTTATTGCCGCAAGTATCTAAATGCTCACTTAACAGTATCTGGCGATATCCCGGGGTGTTTATGTGTTGTTTATGCACACGCACACGGGCCTGAAGTGGATTGCTTGTTTCCCCAATATAGTACTCGTTGCAGCCTGGACATGTTATAACATATAATACATTCTTAGTGTCACATGACATGTCCGTCTTTACGATGAATTCTTTTCCGCTGAAGTCGTACTTAGATCCCTCTGTAATATGGTCACAGGTCCTGCATCGTGGATTTCTACACTTAGTAACTGTGTGTTTAGTATCGAAATGGGACGTGCACAATATTCGTTTTAGATTTTTAGGCTGACGTCTGCTGTTAATGAAGTTCACATCTTTGTAAATTTCTTTTGTGGATTGGTCGTTGATGAGGATATTTTTATACTGATGAATTATTGGCGTAATGTTCATATTTCTTGGATTAAAGGTATCAATGGTTTTTTCCGGATGTTTACTGGCTAATAATTCCGATCTATCGTACTTCTTGGCTTTACGAATTCCGTCGTCAATGAGACCTTCGGGATAACCTTGGTTAGTGAGGTAATGTTTGAGTTCCCTGAGGCGTATGTCTTGGGTGTTTTCATCGCTCACAATGGTACAAATACGTCGAGCTAAATTATATGGAATAGCAGTTTTTTTATGATGAGGGTGACACGAATTAAGATGAAGATATTGATGTGTGTCAGGTGTTCTGTAGTATATATCAGTAAAAAAGTTTTGAATTCTTCTTTATAACCAGAACGTCCAAAAATGGTAATTTGGTGTCACTACTTTCTAAAGTAAATTTGATGTTGGGATCAAGGTTGTTCACAAGTTGATGATCGTCACTATTATTCCATAAAATAAAGCAATCGTCTAAAATCGTTTCCAACTAGATTTAATGGATCTGGCTTCTTCTTCTCCCCAGAGTGAAAGTATTTGTTCGTGTAGCTTTTCTTCAAGGTATTTTCTTCAAGGTATGCACACGCACACGGGCCCGTGTGCGTGTGCTTAAACAACACATAAACACCCCGGGATATCGCCAGATACCGTTAAGTGAGCATTTAGTTACTTGCGGCAATAAACAGTTTAAAATATCTCCAAATATTTTACAAACTGTTGAGTGACAGTAATAATCAAAGAAGAAAAAAAAACCCATTTCATCCGTATTTTTAAACCCAAATTGAACTGTCTGTAATAATAACGTATTGAATTATATATTATCTACTATGTTGCAAATTATATTTTTTTCCGCTAAATCTAGCTATGACGTCATAATAGACATTGCCGTTCAACGTTCAAGTTTTTTGACGTCACGTTACTATGTTACCATGAAGATTTTAAAAAGAAAGCGCTAAAGCTATATTGAACGTTTTTCTTGTTTTCTTTTTTTTTTTACTTTTTATCTATAACTCGCCGACCACTGTGGATTTTATTGTGTTTCAATATATATATAAATGTTCTATATATAAAACCGGACACTGCGATATTATTCGGATTTTCAAATTTTCTATATATAAAACCGGACACTGCGATATTATTCGGATTTAACTATATATATATATATATATATATATATATATATATATATATATATATATATATATATATATATATATATATATATATATATATATATATTCAAAGCTAACAAATTGATAATTGTGCATATAACTTAAACTTTCATATTGCATTTTTTTTTAACATCAACAGAGTTCTGACACAGACCTTGCTACAATAATGAAAACAGTTGTGGGACACTCTTCCTATCCAAAGAAATTGACAGTGAAAGTCCTTTGTAGTGACCCAGCAACAACTTATATCTATGACAAGAAGGAAAAGAGAGAGATGATGAAGACTGCCGTTGCAGACAGTTCCAAAGTGGTCAAATGTGTGGTTAATGATGCTAAAAAATTTCACAGGTTTAAAGCTGGCACCACCATTATTCTGAGAAACATCATTCGCAAGCCAGATGGGAAAGCTGTCACAAGTGCGACAGTGATATTTCCTGCACCACAAACCCTCAACCTCCCACCATATATGGAGAAGGAAGGGATGGCCATTTTGCATCCCCCCCCCCGCTGATGTGAAATCTGTGGAAGAAGCTTTGGCATGTCCCACGAAAACCAAAGTGTTTTTTTCATTACTTAATCTTCTCGTATTATTTCCTAGTAATGGTTCAGAGTTTTATGCATGAGTATTCAATGTTGCATCCATTTCTTAATAATAACCTGTATTCACACTATCATCTAACATTGCCAATGATGTATATGTATAATGTGACAAACTGCAGTCATTTTAAAAAGGACTACAATACTTAAACCATATGCATGTGTTCTAACAGAAATGTGAAAGCCTTTGATTATCAGATATTTCACATACTCAAGCACCCTGCTTTAATAGCCCTAATTTTCTAACCTAACTCCGAATTTAAAGGCCTCATACTTCTGACAAACCTATGAATTATACTAATAAGGATTTCATTTACAGTATTAGCATTTTACTTTATGTGCACACATTCCACACTTCTTTGTTAATTATGCACTAATAGCTTACATTTAAATAAGTATCATATTTCGATGCATTTTCTTGAGATGTAAACTTTTATAAAGTGATGTAATTATTCAATTATGTATAAAATACATTCACATAATTATTCTTTTATGCTTAAAAGCATTAAAAATTTTACTTTGAAAGGACACTACCATCGTCTACTAAAAGTTAAATTAAGCTGTTTCTGGAAACAACAAAACATTGCGATGCATGCTACTTGAAGCATGTTGTACTTTCAGCGTAACACAATTTTATTCTATGATCCTGACACTCCATATCAAATGCCAAAGCTTTCTTTAAGAGAATATCATATTTTCTGCTTTTATTTTGACAAACATACAACTGCTTTACAAAAAAATATTAAAACTTTATAGAAATTCATGCTATTGATTCATGCTAACCCCTTGCATATATATGTACTTTTGCCATTATATGTTTTGTTTAAGTTTGCAATAAACTTAATTGTTCAATATCTTTTTGTAATGTATTATAGGAGGAAGCTACACGTTTGGTAGCAGTCAAAAATGAAGAAAATGTAAAGGTGGAAAACATCTTCTCGGAGGATTCCACCAAAAAATGCAAGATAGCATTGTGGAGGAATCTAGCTGATCAGGCCATCAGACCAGGTGACTACGTGGAAGTCTCTGACTGCATTACAAACACCTTCGGAAATAAGGTATCCTTATCTACCACGTCCAGGACAACAATCACTGTAAGTTTGCCGACCTTTCTATACATATCTATTACTTTTCATTATATAAATGTTGCCTGATGTCCTACAAATCTTTAAATCTGTAGTAATTAATAAAGTTCAATAATTTTTTTTTTCATTTTTCAAACAGAAAACAGAGTGCCCACAAGAAAATGTTAAATGGGAGATAGAATCTGGGTGCATTGAGGACAAGAACACTGCCACTCTGTTGCTGAAAGATGACAGAGTTGTGACAGCACCGGTGAAGTCCCTCCTGGATGCTTTTCCTGAGTGTGAAGAAGAAGACCTTGAAAAGTATCTCCTTTCCATTTGTAACCCAACTTTAGTAGTACAGTGTTCATTTAAGGGCAGTGATTTGATTGCCATGAAATTTCAGGTTCTTGAATGTACATAGGATTTTATTTTTTTGTGTGTTCAGAATGTGCCATACATTCCAATACTATTTGCAACACTTCATGTTGCTGCTTGTATCATCACAACATCCCATCCTGTTTTGTTTATACAAGAGGTCTGTTTTGTATTTTGCTTTGGTGTTCACTTGTTTTTCAGACACATTTTCTTTTGCATGTCTTGATCAAATTTTTTGGCACTATCTTCATGCCTTAACTTGTTTCTCATTTTTTCAATGATTAACATGGTATTTTTATTCTAATGGTGCTATTTTTTTTCTTTCTTTTAATTTGTTTACATGTCCTCTATTTAAATCATTGTTGCATAATATTAATGTGCCAAACATTGAATAATATTTTGATCTGTGTTGAAGTTTTCATTTCATTTAATTGAAACACTTAAAATTCTTGTAACAATTGCTAAAACCTTTACTTTTCAATACCCAACCTAAACTGATTGTGTAAGATTTGTACATGTGGTGTGCATTTGGAAAAAAAAGACATTTAAGTCCTTATATTTTGAACTAAGCATTATTTTTTCATAATGATACAATGCATGTTCCTTTTCACGATAATTATGTATTTGTTAGAATTTAGACATTCTTTGTAAATTCAACAAGGATAACTTAGTAACCCTTTCTTGGGTTCCAGATATTGAAACTGCCATTTATGTTTCTTTGTATTGAAATGCTTTTGATCTTGGTTTTATTGGATTTGTTTTCTGAGTATGGAATTTTGGTAAAATTTTTCACTAATTTTTTTTATTTTGTTAGATGGTGTCTTTGTACAATGTGTTTTATATGGTGCTAGCTGAACTTTGATCAGTATTGCTAATGATGAGACCACAGTCACTATCTGTATATATTTAGCTCACCGAGACGAAGTCAGGGGGAGCTTATGCTATACCCTCGGCGTCGGTGTCGGCGTCCGGAGCTGGTTAAAGTTTTTGTCGCAGGTCCTGTATCTAAGCTATTACTTGTCCTATCTTCACCAAACTTGCATGGATGATGCATCTGGACCTACTTATGGACTTGAAAGACTTGGATGCTGAATTTGAGTTCTAAATTTCAGATGCTGGAGGAGGTTAAGGTTGTTGGGCCAGGTTAAAGTTTTTGTTGCAGGTGCCCTTTGATAGCAATATCTATGCTACTGCAGGTCAGTACTTCACCAAACTTGCATGGATGGTGTGTCTTATGATACTGATGCACCAGACAGGCTTGAGTGCTGAATCTGAGCTATAGGTGTGCGGATGCTGGAAGAGGTTAAGGTTTTTGGAGCTGGTTAAAGTTTTTGTTGCAGGTGCCCTTTGATAGCAATGTCTAAGTTACTGCTGGTCCGTACTTCACCAAACTTGCATGGATGGTGTGTCATATGATACTGATGCACCAGACAGGCTTGAGTGCTGAATCTGAGCTATAGGTTTCGGATGCTGGAGGAGGTTAAGGTTTTTAGAGCTGGTTAAAGTTTTTGTTGCAGGTGCCCTCTTATGATTATATCTTAGTTACTACTGGTCCTAACTTCACCAGACTTCCATGGATGGTGCGTCTTATGATACTGATGCACCTGACAGGTTTGAATGCTGAGTCTGAGCCATAGGTTTTGGATGCTGAAGGAGGTTAAGGTTTTAAGAGCTGGTTAAAGTTTTTGAAACAGGTGCCCTCTGATGATTATTCTTAGTTATTACTTGTCCTAACTTCACCAGACTTCCATGGATGGTGCGTCTTATGATACTGATGCACCTGACAGGTTTGAATGCTGAGTCTGAGCCATAGGTTTCAGATGCTGGATATGGTTTAGTTTTTTGGAACAGGTCACATGTTTAATAGATAGTAGTACTTTTTCAAACTTGCATAGTTGATTAAACTGTAGTATGAATGAATCACAGAGGAAGCTTCAGATGCAGAGCTTGATCTCCATTATCAAGTATGCTAAAACATATATCTTAGTTATTACAGGTCCTAACTTCACCAAACTTGAATGGATGGTGTGTCTTATGATACAGATGCACCTGACAGGCATGGATGTTGAATCTGAGCCATAGGTTGCGGATGCTGGAGCAGGTTAAGGTTTTAATTGCTAGTGCCCTCTGATGATGATATCTTATTTATTACTGGTCTGAACTTCACCAAACTTGCATGGAGATGCATCTTATGTATACTGATGCACCTGACAGGCTTGAATGCTGAATCTGAGCCATAGGTTTCGGATGCTGGATGAGGTTTAGTTTTTTTGGAACAGGACACATGTTTTAAAGATGATAGCTTGCAAAGTTGATTTAACTATATTATCAATGAAACGCAGAGGTTACTTCAGATGCAGACCCTGATCTCCATTATCAAGGATGCTAAAGAAATCTCCTACCTCACTCAAACCTGCTCGATAGATAGATGTGTTTGTTGATAAATGATATAGCATGATTCCTATGATATAGTATTGTTTGGTATGAAACAATATTGTTTAATATGATACAATAAAATATCAAATGTAATATTATAAAAAGTTATATGATACGATATGATATTGTATAATTTTTTTTGATATTTTATGTTATGATATTGTATCATGATATCGTTATGTATAGTATTGTATATTATGATACAATATTGTATAATATTATATTTTGTTTTCCCTTGGACTGAAATGTCACATTTTCATTGGTTTAAACATAGCACGTGATTGCCTCATATATCTCTATATTTGTTCTGTGAGAAATAATATTAGGCAATATGGCCGTCATTGGTCGACGCTTTGCTTACTCATTTCGACATTTCATAGTATTTAATACATAAACCGCATGCCGTAAGTTCTTAAAGTATTTGGAGTAGTTGCCCTTTGAAATTCTTTAAAATTAGAGTAGTTGCCCTTAGAATATTGACCTCACATTGTTTTGTCTGGAGCAGAACAAAATAGCAGCGTCAAAATGTGCTCAAATCTCTGCAGAGGAAAGGGAGAAAACATTTTAAATTGAATAGCAACAAAACATTGTAAGTAAACATGGGTGAAGCAAGGATTTTTAAAGAGTATTTGAAAGGTGAGATTGAAAATTTTGAAGAGTTTAAATGAGTTAAATTGGACGATATGTTAGGCATCTTGTACATGGCTTCATCGCTATTTGTGAATATATATGTCGCTTGACAGTCCTCGGGAAAACAAAACACTTATTAGGTTCGTTACTGACTCACTACGGAAATATATTGGGTTGATCAATCTCATAGACGGCTCGGCTTCGCCTCGCCATCTATGAGATTGATCAACCCAATATATTTCCGTAGTGAGTCAGTAACAAACCTAATAAGTAATAGTATTATTAATTTATTATTTAATCACATGATACTATTACATAAGATATTGCAAAATATAATATTGTATCCTCTGATACAATATTGTATATTCTATAATATTGTATCATACGATTTTGTATAATATGATATTGGTTTCTGTAATATAGAATTATATCACATGAAATTGTATAATATGATACTGTAATATTATATAATATCGTATCATACGATATTGTATAATATGATATTGGTTTATAATATGATATATTATCACATCACATGAAATTGTATTGTATGATATTGTTAAATATATTATTGTATCATATGATACAATATGTATAATATAATATTGTATTATATAATATTTTACTTTATCAGATAATATTGTGTCATTTGTTATGATACAATGTTGTATCAAATAATATTGTATCATATGATACAATATCATATTATCTATCGAAAATGATACAGTATCATACAATATCATACTATATTATACAATATAATATCATATGTTTCAATGTTATGATGTAATTTGTAATATGATATTGTAATATAATACTATATTGTTTTATATATTATGATATTGTATTATTTGATCAAATACAATAACGTATAACACAATACAATGTCATATCATACGTTACAATATCATATCTCATCATTGTTTATTATGGTATTTTATTGTATTATATGATATTTGTGGTAAATATGATAGGATGCAATTTTTTATTTTATATAATTGTATTGATTAACATATGAACATATGATTATCATACACTTTTTTAACAGATGATATACGATATTGTGTCAAAACAGAATCCATGAATATCCAAGATCATAAAGTATGATTTTCATTTAATATGATAAAGGTGGTCTCATAAAGGTTAAGTCTCATAAGGGTGATGTCTCGTCTCGGTGAGCTTTGTAATCTGTGATTACCTATGTTTGTTGTTGTATATGTGTTTTTTTTCTCTTTTTTTTTTTTGGGGGGGGGGGGGGGGGGCATTGAGTAAATACATAGCTCAGATGTTGAAGAAAGAAAAACATTAGTTTTGTTTTCTAATGTCATTTTAGTGAACATTTTTAAAATTTAGTAACTTGGCTCTTTGACAGTACAATGTCTTTTGTTTTGCCTCGGACTGGAATGTCTCGACGTCATTGGATGAATAGCGTCACGTGATTGCCTTATAGCGAGCGTCAAAATTTATACGGCAACATGGCGGACGTAACATTATTTAAGCTGATTTTTACATAAATGTTCAACCATACCTTCGATTTTTAAGCCCCAAAATATTCAGAGTGACCCCCCTTTGCCCGTGACGTAACATTATAATCCTACAATATGGCATCCAGGTTTGCACAGACGACTGACGAGAAAGTTAAAAAATTAGAGAAATAAGCTATGAATTTTAATATTATGTATTATCTTCTGTTTGTTTACATATCAAACTTTAGGTCCTCGACAAAACAAAACACTTATTTGGTTTGTTACTGACTGTGTAAAGAAATTTGTGGGATCGGTAAAGTCCATAGAAGGCTCGGCTCCGCCTCACCTTCTATGGACTTTTCCGACCCCACAAATTTCTGTACACAGTCAGTAACAAACCTAATAAGTAATACTGTATGGTGCTAGATGAATTTTGCTCAGTATTGATAATGATGAGACCAAACTCATTATGTGTATATATGTTGTTGTCTTTGTTTGTTTGTTTTTGGTTTTTTTTTGTAGATATGTAGCTAACATGTTGATGATAAAAACATTGTCTACTTCTTTACATTTTTATATTTGTACTTTTTTTTTAATTCATGAATTTAGTTTTCCAAGTCCCATACATGTGAAAATGGCTACATTTGTGTTTAAGGTTAACTGCATGTTCAAGAGATTTTTTATTTGTTCTCTCAATACAAAGTTATTCAGGTTACATACATGAACCAATAACAAATATAATGTAATTGCCTAAGTTAACTACTTGTTTGTAAAATCGCAACTTTGTCCTCTTATTACATGAACAAACTTATCTCTACCTAATCTACAAGTAAAACATATTGTAAAACAGAAAATCATTTTTGTTTTGAATGTTAACCATGTCTTTGAAAACAGTGTAAGTTTGCCCTCTTCATCCACTAGAAACTACTTGCTTAAATTTAACAGAAAACAAATGTAAAAAAAGAATTTCTTTAGATTTACTACATATTTCCAATATTTGTGATTCTGCCATTTTGTTGACTTGCATTTTCTCTGTTCGATTACTATGAAGATAATTTTGTAAATAAACTGTTTAAAAAATCCTTTGTTGTAGTTTTTTGTTGCAAAGTTAAAAGTAATAATATTAAAAGCTTATCTCTCTTGGCAATTAATAAATGCAAAGGCATATAATATATCCCGTTTTTATAATTTTTTCCAAAAAACATATATCAACTAAATATCTAGAATTCAAACATCGACACTTCTTTAATAAAATGTAAATATGTCATGTTGAATAATTAGTCCAAGATCTACAGCTGTAGCTAAGTGTGTTCTCTACTTGAACAAAATGTGTCTTAATATTTATTTCCCTTGTGTTGCACCAAGGACACATTATTATTAAAAGTCTGTTCTACAACCTTTTTGATACCCTCTACAAATTAAACATTTCATTGAAGTGTAATTTGTGACCTTAAAGCCCGGCTTTCAGTACTTTCAGTACTTTGATTATTAACAAACACTGGAGCAGCGGTCAAGTCTGAAGTAGAGGGTGGATTACTCGAGCTTCCAACATTTTTTTCCAAATGGCCTTCCTCCTATCCCTGAATAACTGCAGGAGTGCGGCGCATCCGCTGCTTAATAGGGCGCACATCGCCAGTGTCAATGCGATGCTCAAAATCTACAAAATTGCCCAAATCTAAATCACTGACTGTGAAAATATCTGCAAACTCTGTCACAAGGCAGACTGCTTCCTGGCGGATTTCCGCCGCAGCGTTTTCCTTCAGATCTCTGATAAGCGAGCTGACATGCTCACAATCCTTTTACCCTTCCGTCAACACCCGACGCATTGAAGCCTCGCTGTTTTTGACTGCACAAGCTGCTGTCACTTTTCCAACAACACTTCCTGTTTTGACAATATGACTGCGGTCAGTCATATTCATGACACACAACTTGCCCATATTCCAAGAAGCATTGTGAGTCCTGGAAGCAACAATACCCAATGGGAAGACATTGGCTGGTTCATTGATAAAATCTGACATCTCATTATAGCCAAATCACATTCTATCACTTGAGCAGTATGCGGTGGAATCCGCACCCACCGAGATGATACAGCATTTAGCACCAACCAATCCACACCACTTGATATTTTAATCATGCCTGGTACCCCTTTGACTCTTGAAGCTCCCGTCTCACAGGAAATTTGACATCTGACATCTCATTAGCCAAATCACATTCTATCACTTGAGCAGTATGCGGTGGAATCCGCACCCGCCGAGATGATACAGCATTTAGCACCAACCAGTCCACACCACTTGATATTTTAATCATGCCCGGTACCTCTTTGACTCTTAGAGCTCTTGTCTCTCATGAAGTTTGTGCACCATGTGACGTAAGGAAATCAATTCCCAACAACATTTCATCTTGCAAGTGACCAACATAAATTGGATGAACAAACCTATATCAACCAACTGTAATCTCAACTTTACCCAAAAACTGAGCACGCATACCAGTTCCCTCACCCGCAAGTCTATAACAATGTGCGGCTTGGGTTTCATATAGTCGTAAACCTTTTGTGATACTATTGTAATGTCTGCAGCTGTGTCAGCTATGGCATTCACCTCCATACCCGCAATTCCAACCAACACATGCCATGCCCCTGAACCGTCACCCTGACTACTCGACTGAACAGAAGATATAACATGTGCAGCACTAACTGACGGATTTTCTGCAAATGTAACCAGACCCCTATTGGTCTGTGGTGAAACGGAAACATTTTGCTCATTGTGCTCTGTATTTTTGATAGTTGGGTTTGGGAGACCTGCATAATTGCTACGTGATCGTAGCGAACAGTTTCGCCTCATGAAACATTGCTGCTTGCAACCATAACAAATTATTGGCCGTCTGACTAGTAACATCACGAGGTGGCACTAAGCTGCGGCGTTGGCCCGCGTTTTGTCTATCTGCAGCATCGCTAGACCCACCTACTGGACGCCCCCTTGACACATACTCAGGTGAACGATTTTCTACAGGTGATACCGACCTTGGGTACCTAACTTCATTTGGGACTGATCTAACAGTCCTTTGGCGACGAGCAATTGCACGACAAATCAACTGGAATGTCTTAACCCTCTTAATAGCCTCCTCAAGGGTATCTGGCGGTCGGTCAATTAATTGCTGACCCGCCTCACAGTCTAGGGTCCTAAAGCAAATCTTGTTATCAACTGTTTCTAAAAAAATTCAGGCGAGGTCCCACCCCAAAAAGCTTTCTGGGCCAAGTCCATTACTCTATCACCCCATTGTTCTACTGGCTCTTCAGGTTTTTGAGCAATCGAATTAAACTCTAACTGGGAAGCTGCCCGCAGAGAAGTTTTACCAAACCTCTCCTCCATGCGGAGTATTACCTCTTGAAATGTAAGTGTAGTATCCCTGCGGCGCAAAATGTCAAAATACTTCAAAGCCACCCCCTCTAGTGTCAAACTAAGTGCAAACAAATAATCTGCATCACACCAACCATGATATTCTGCAATGGTTAAAAACTTTGAGTAGAATGGACCCCATTCTACATCCCCATTATACTTGACACCCTTTACCTCAGTGGGAATACTCCGACTTATTCCACTTCTACTACCTGGATGTATAAGACTTGATAACTGAGACCTGTGAGTGCTAGACAATATAGGACTAGGGGTACTCCCTGACTGCCATACATTTGACATGACTGGCTGCCTACTCTCAGGTATACCTGTTACTGGTTGTCCAGACGGACTTTATGGGCAGCGGAAAGGGCAAAAAATACTTTTTTACAAACTCAACGATAAACTAAATTCAGCAATCTAAAATAATATTATCAATGACCATAAATGCAAAACCAACAGTCTTCTTTGCAAAATAAATGTACATAAAAATCAACCAAAGGTATTTAAATACAAATCAAACACAAAAAGTAAAACCAACAGACATAAATGTAAAACGAACATACATCAACATGAAACAAGCGGACGCACAAATAAACGCCAGGTGGCGTTTTTTGGGAAGCAATATATACGTCATCGATTATTGGAATCCGGGATGGTTCGCACCTGTTTTGTTTCGCCCTGAGATGTTTCGCACCTGCCTCGGAGCGAAACATCTCACTGTATTTAGATATTTTTCTCGCATTTTCATTCCTCTGAAATTAATTATTACCTATACAAGAATTGAAATATGTTTTTAAAAAAAACTATTGAAACAGTGTTTGTCTTTATTCATGCACGGCCAAGAGAGCGTTCTTGCTTGATTAGGATTTTTATTTACTAATTTTGTTAAGCCATGTCGTTTTATATGGTTAAGAACAAGAGGTGTGAACTGTGTTGTAATAACATTTATAGCCTGTCTTTCACTTGAGAATTACCTGTATTTTTATAATGAAAAATTTGGGAATGTTAATGACAAATGTAAAATATTATATTGTTAGCATAGCTCTGTTTTGGGGATCATTTAATTACATAAATTATCAGCTTGAACTTTACATTACCCACCCCCGCCCCCTCCCCTGTATCCATTTTTTATGGAATTATCCATTCAAACTCGTTAAATATTTTATTTTTATCCGACTTTTTTTTATTCTATAAATTGTTTATTTACCGGATGGCAGTAAATACAAAATTTACAAAGATGTCAAGTTGTAAATTTTGCATTACTTCCACCCAGTAAAATTAAAGTGATACGAAATGCAACAAATGACTGACAAAGGGGGGGGGAGGGGGGGGGCTAGACTGATCCTCAGAAATATTGAGAGAAAAAAACCTAATTCCCAAAATCATAAAAATCCTAATCCGTGGGGGAGGAGGGTGAGGGTGGGGGGGGGGGGGGGGGAGTAAACCTATGCTTCCAAAAGAAAAAATCTAACCTACATTAAAAATTATTTTCCCCCAAATCATGAAAATCTTAATCCGTGGTGGGGGGGGGGGGGGGGCTAGTATGCCTAAGACTCCAGACTCAATCTTTCAAGGTACATTAAGGAACAATTATATTTCCTGCGAGAAAAAGTGGGGGGGGGGCTGAACCGTCTATTCTGCTATTTACCTAATGGTTAGGACTAACTTTGCAAAAAGCCACCCCCCCCCCCCCCCCCCGGTTCCGAAGCCTACATGTATGTGTCGATAAGCTTGAAGTATTCTGATACATGCACTTAATTTTAATTCACAATGTACATATGTCTTGTAGCATCTTAAAAATGTTTTTTATTTCCAGATATTTGTATATCATCATGTTTATGGGTAACAAATAAATGACTTTTTTTATATAAGACTGTACAATATTTATTATACATATGTTTTCATCCGAATATGAAATTTGGAACAAATGTACGAGTATAAACAGGTCATTAAAATATTATTTATAATTTTAAATAAATCATAATAAATAAATGGGAATGGAAATAATATTTAACCCTGCTTTTGCTATAAGAATAAGACTGGTAAAAATCGTAGTTAAATAGTGGATGCAGTTGAGTAATGTAAAGTTCAAGCAGATACCGGTAATTTATGTATTTAATGGTCCCCAAAATAGATCTATGCTAACTATATATACATGTACATTTTTATTTACATCAACACTCCATTACATTACATTATAATACAGTCAGATGTTTTGCTCCGAGGCAGGTGCGAAACATTGACGTGGGAAACATCTCAGGGCGAAACAGAATAGGTGCGAACCATCCCGGATTCCAATAATCGATGACGTATATTGCTTCCCAAAAAACGCCACCTGGCGTTTATTTGTGCGTCCGCTTGTTTCATGTTGATGTATGTTCGTTTTACATTTATGTCTGTTGGTTTTACTTTTTGTGTTTGATTTGTATTTAGATATCTTTGGTTGATTTTTATGTACATTTATTTTGCAAAGAAGACTGTTTGTTTTGCATTTATGGTCATTGATAATATTATTTTAGATTGCTGAATTTAGTTTGTCGTTGATTTTGTAAAAATGTATTTTTTGCCCTTTCCGCTGCCCATAGGACTTCCCTGATAATTTGACATAAATGTATTCTGCCAAGTTTGTGTTGGACAGGCCTGGGTCATTGGCATTTGCAATGGGGCTCCCCCCATGCAACTAGGAACTTGACCCCCAACCCCACGGCTTTGACTGCTACTGACATTAGCTACACTACTTTGTGTTACGACTCCTGATGACATCATTTCCCTAGACTGGTTGGGTACTATTCCTGCGAGTCTTGAGTTATTGCTACTGTCACTAGGCATTGGCCATGGCATGAAGCTAACATCTGCCTTAAGGACGTCTGCAATGACACGGGGAAAGCCAGGAATTGCCTGCCCCTCTGTGGAGACAGAACCTACCGAGCTTAACACGACCCCTTGACCCCCAGAGAATGTAGCATTCCCCCATCTACTGATGTTGTTTGTACAGCCTCTCCAGGAACCCAATTACGCCCCTGGCAAATGGGAATTTGTGACTGACTTGTCCCGACGCTTGCATCATTACCTTGAATTTCAAGAGATTTATTTCCACTCAACAAACCTGACATTTGAATCATTTCCCTAATCTGTGAACTAACACCCCTTTCTTGTTCCGTCATACTCGTCTCGAGCGACCCATTACCTGTCCTGATGGAATCGACTTCACTCTTCAGACATCCGAAGTCTACACCTTGTAAACTACCAAATGCCTCCTTAAGCACTCGCTGCCTCTTCTCAATATTACCCTCCGTGTACTTCTCCCCCTGACTCTTGGATCCACCCCCGTTTGAGGAAGCGACATATTCATCTGCTCATACCGGGTGACATTATTACCACCCGGTTATCGGGGTGTGCTAAACAGCCTTGGGTCAATTTGTACCCTACTAGTAGATGAAATCCCATCCCTGACGCTATACCCTGAGGTACCTACCATGCCATCCTGGCCATTTCCCTCAAACTGAATGAACCGGCCATCCAGAATTTTCCGGGCCCCCTACCAACACCTGCTGTTTGCATCTTCTGAGCCCTAATTTATTCAAAGTACACTAAATCAATGATTCATAAATAAAACAAACCAATATTTCAACAAATGAACACTCGGCGGCTCCCTGCAAGTACAAAACTATGACATACAAAATTTATTTTTCAAAACGGCGCCTACCACGTTTTCTCGGCTTTGCATTGAATTTTCAATTTTCCCCACTTACACCATAATTGACCCTGCTCGCAGCGCCATTTATCGTGTTTCCCACCGCTAAGATGGCGAGATAGTCAGGGAAACCGATAGGAATGATCAACAACTTACCAGGTACATGTATGCGTTAAATATCTTTATATACTTCTATCTTGAACAATTTACAAAACGTGCGTCTTGCGTTCTGTAGACGATCTGTCTCTATACATCTCTGCGCATGGGCGAATTCATCCGGTGCCCGATGAATTCGCTCCCGCACTAAAAGTAGTGGGCAAAATCATCACACAATTAATGTTTTCATTATGCATACTTAGTTTTCCTAAGAACTAGACATCGCCCGTTATTTAATAAGTATTCGCTTTATTATGTCAAGGTAAATATCTAGGATATCGTCTGCTAGATCATTTTTCGTTTCTATTTTGAATTAAGTAAAGTATCTATGAGGATCTGTGATGGTCATTACTAACAGGTTATGAAAACATGCATCACAATTGTATTAAAGAAGCTCGCTCCTTATGTTTTGGGTAGCCATTTTGGGTCCCCGCTAGTCTGAAAATTTTGCATCACATATTAATTCTAGCATTATATTTGTATTGAACAATGGCAAATAAACTTTGTTGAATAAAATTGTTTAAAAGAAATTACATTTTTACAGAACTTAGTAAGTAGTATTTCTATTGGTATATTTTGGCATATTAAGCTTATATTTCATAGAAGTTAAGAATAAATTAACTCCAATATTGGCCTAAATTTAGCTTATTTCATGCTATATCTCAAATTTTTGGGATGCGACCCCTACCTGTTTTACTTTTTAATAAGGCATTACATGTATGTCTATTTGTATGCGAAGTTTTGGAAATATGACATTACTATACCTTTTTTATTTGCGTTATAATTTAATTACTCCAAAATGTTTGTAACATAATGTTCTTGTGTTCATATGCACTGGCATTTGAAATCACCAGTAAAGCAAGACTTTTTAAACTTTGACTAAGATTTTACTTTAATACATGTGTTCAACTTCATACTGTATTTTTTTTTATATATATAATATCTTTATTTACATATTTACATGATATTTCTATCGTGCTCTGAGGCTCATTGATACCGTGGTTAGTACTCAGCTAAGATGAAACATGTATGCAGCCAAAACAGTTAAACAAAACATGTAAACCGGCGACTGAAATGTGACTGAATAATATTCATGTTTTATATTTTACATTTTCTTGCCTCAGTGTATCACACATTATACAAACGTAATTTGCTGAACAACCGAACCCCAATGTAACCACGCATACATGTATATGTAATTGTTAAACTTACAAATATTAAAAAACCGGCACAAATTTTCATTTCTTTCATTTTATTCAGGTAAATTTATCACAAAATGTAATGATTACACATATAAAATACATTAAATAAAAAAGACATTATCATAGCACTATGCAACTTCATAAGAATCAATTTCCTCAATATTGTTATTATATAAATTACATGACATACAAATGATAAGTATTCATTTACCTAAGGATAGCCCAAAAAAGCCTTCAGTTGTTAAAAGCTTATTTCCAATGGGATCCTAATATAAGAGTTACGTTAAAAACAACAAAAATGCACTACGAATTAATACAGTAGAATTTAGGGAGAAAACTGGAAATGAATAAAACATTATGCTTTGAAAAATGATATGTTTCCATAAATATTTTTTAATAACTTAAAAGTAATAACAATACAAGATAAAAATGGATTTGGACAAGCATTCATATAGTATCTCTTGTATTAGTACACAAGAAAGGTGTCTTGCAAAGTAATTAAGGGATTCATCTTGCTGAATCATTAGATTGTGAATCCATCCCCATGTACTTTCCATTATTCAGAGAAAAATTAAAAGTTAACTCCTTTTGCATTCCAATCGCCCGTTAAATATACGTTTAGTTAATATTTATATTTAAGCTTGACGTTTTCCGCTTCAATGAGAATAAGCCACAAATGTCACGGCATGTGTCTCTTTCGTATCCGCCCTCCAAACTGTGTGACCCATATCAGTGTCACACCTCAGTGAATTAATAATAACTCGTTTTTAGACACTTTCGGGACAAGAAGACATAAACACTTGTGTTAAATAAGGCGAAAAATGGCGGGGTTTCATGTAACACTGTACGGATTATTTCACGGTTTATCGTGCCTTGTCTGGTTTACGTACGGGGATTTTGATTTGACAGTTCTTCATACGAATGATGTTCATGCACGTGTGCAAGAAATGGATCGCTACGGTGGGCAGTGTACTAACAAGGATTGTTTCGGGGGAGTCGCCCGGATGAAAACGAAAGTTCAGGAAATAAGGAACCAGTTTCCAAACACCCTATTACTGGATGCCGGGGACCAGTTTCAGGGAACTCTTTGGTTTCATCATTTTGGTGGGAATATAACATCCACCACTATGAATGAACTCGGGTATGACTGCATGGTATGTGCCAAATGAACAAAAAAAAATGGTAAAAGACCCATTGAATATTGACATGAATATCTTGCATGTTAACATAAGTCGCATGTCAACATAAATAAGTTGCATGTTGTCATATACTATGTTGCATCCTGCATCTTAGACGTCACATACGGGCGTAAGGGAGTGATTTCACCCTAATAAAAATCAGGTTCTCTATAAAGATTTATAACTTGCATGTATATCTTGTATGTTGACATAATTTATCTTGCATGTAGCATGTAGCATGCACAGTTTGAGGCATCCGGCAAAATTTACAATTTGCACATGCATTGCGCGTTGCACTACTTTGTTAACTATGCAGTGACAGCTTAGTGTAAACTTTATGAATTTTATGTAAATTTATTAAAAAAAAATATCTTAATGCATTTGCCTTGAGATTTAAGCATTTATACAGTTACAAAGTTAATATTCAAATAACCTTTTCTTCATATGTCTAAGAATTTTAATTGTCAGTATGCTTCACCATCTACGGGGTTAAGTTTATTCATTCCTTTCAATTTCGGAAATTAACAAAACGGTGCGATATATCCTATTTATAAAGTTTTTTGCTTGTAATGTATTTACGTTATCTTACATTGAAACTGACCAATGGAATCACATGCCAATCTAGCTTTCATTTAAAAGAAATATTTGTTTCTGTTTCGGTGGCATATTTCTTTAGTTAAAACATTCCTTGAATAGTCCGTCGATCATCGTCCGAACATCGGCAGACAAATTTAATATCCATTGTAGGTCGGTCGGCATTTAAGCAATTCGATTTTTTTCTAAAATGTCGGCTGGAAGACACCAATTTACGAGGGTCGAATGATCTTTGTGGGCGATTTTGACAAATCGGCTGATCGAGGACCGACCGTTTACGGATTAGTTTAAACATCTACCGTCTATCCGTCGATAAACGGCGACCAGACGGACGACCCAATGCTGTAGTCGTTTTCGTCAATGAATTAAAGCAATATCCACGTGGTCACTGTTGAATATTCAGCAATTACGAAATTGTAATGTGATCGGCCGACCGTCAAAATCAAACAAGCTCAATGTCTGAAGATAGAGCGACGACTCACCGCTTAATAAATACTCAAACTTCTGAATATATCGGTGGTCCTAGAAATTAATGCAACTGCTTTGCGTCGCCCGATACATGTAACAGCGTCGGGTGATCATGTTTCTGCATCCGACGATTTAATTGTGACCTAGACATAAAATTTCGGTTTACGGTCAGGCATTCCTTGCTGAAACATTGTAAACAAAGAAATAATAAGAAACATAACGGTAAACAAAAATCGTGACCACGCCCCTTTAAATGCACGGTATACACGAGTACATCCTGCTCTTTTCAAAATAAAACATCTGTGAAATGGAGCTGAAAGGACGTTCAGCTAGGTAAACAGTTTGTTCAACTTAGACAGAGGAACGAACTTTGAAAGCCGCTAAACAACTACATGTATCATTTTAAGCTTTTATTGTAGAAAAAAAAATGATTTTTTAATTTAAGATGGTGTATTTTTATCTTTTTAAAAGCCGTTTAATTTTGAATACGTGTAACAAATATTTCCATGCATTTCAAGATGTTATAGTTCTTTGGTTCTAAATACAATTTAATATTTAATTTTAAAGATCTCTCTCTCTCTCTCTCTCTCTCTCTCTCTCTCTCTCTCTCTCTCTCTCTCTCTCTCTCTCTCTCTCTCGCTCTCTCTCTCTCTGGGAACATGACCACGTGACTAGCTTATTTAAATATATTTCTAGTGAATAATGGGATAGTCATGTAAGGGCATACAAGAGGAGGTTATCTAGATGCCTTAGACTAAACAGGCTCAAGTTAACTTTAGAACCATTTTAACAATACCTTGGAATTTCATTAGGACGTACATGTAGCTATCTATTTCTTGCGTACGTGGTAACAAGCAAAATTTGCACCGATTGCGTGTAGTCTTAGCTCAAAAGCCAGACAAATCTTGTTGATTTCAGAGAGCTATGGCTGAGTGGCTGACAATGAAATACACAGGCCTACGTCACATTGCTGTTTATCACAACTACCCGAAGTCTAAGCTCTTGTTAAAATGGTTCTATTTCACCCATGACATGTTACATTTAAAAATAAGGCATGATTTAGGTGCTTATATGGTAAATATTATAGGATTAAATTCAATGGCTAGATAGTTTTTACTTGAATTATAACTGTGTTTACATAACCTGGCCCCGACGTCACCAACTTTCCTCAAGTCAATACTCAGCCTCAAATCTGAGATTTGACCTCAAATTTATGCACTTTCCTTTAAAGAATTTGAGTTGAGGAATGAGTTGAGGGATTTGAAAATTTTGGTGACGGTGGAGCCCGGTAAGCATGCAGTTAATGAAAAAGCGTAATCTGCTTAATCCAAGACTGATTTATATAATAATTTTTATATAAAATTTCTAGATAGTTATAATTCAATTCATTAATTGCAGGATTCCGAACAAAAATTACTCATATTACAATTATAGAACCATAAATACATTGTATACATTAAACAATGCACGTGTGCACATGACATATATACAGATGTGTCTTTTTAAAAATAAACTGCACCCTAACGATGAATTATCTTACAGGCGCTCGGAAATCACGAGTTTGATCTAAAAATCAACGGCATCCTGCCTTTTCTCAAGGACGTGCAATTTCCGGTTTTGAGCGCAAACATCGACACTTCCAAGGAACCCACAATCTCTCCGTTTGTTGCTAAAAGTCATGTGGCCCTGGTTGGCGGACAGCAGATTGGAATTGTGGGATACACGACAAAAGACACTCCTATTATTTCTTCACCAGGTACATTGTATTCAATTAAGGAATAAATAATCATTCTTTGAGTATTTTGAGGTGATTAGGCCTATAAAAAATTGTGTGTTTAGGGTAACACTGATGAAAAAATTAGGTTAGGTAGGTATGGATTTTTTTTTTTATATTTTATCATATTTTTTTTGCACGAATCGTAAAATTATTTGTTTGTGTCATATTTAAAAACGAATTTTTAAATAAAAATAATATAAAATTCACAATCGGATAAAAACAGACATCTAAAAATGGTAGGATCGGGGCATTTTTGTAGGTTAGGTCGGGTTACACTAAACACATAACTTTTTTTTAGGCCTAAGAACGGCTGGAATGATCAAATTCAATAAAGACCGAAGGCTTTATGATAGCATTGATCAGCCCTGACCGGATTAGATCACCTTATAGTAATAAAAAAAAAAATGATTACCTATTATATAAAGTAAGCGAAGCCAGTTCTACCAACAAGGCGTGTGTGAATAGAAAATTCGGACTAGTTGCACATTGATTTAACGGATTTTGTTGGCGTCAGTAACTCAGACCAGTAATGTCCTGTTTTTATCCTACCAGCAGGTCCCCGTAAATATGGTTTCCCATTTCACACTCTCACGAGAACAAGACAAAAACAATTAAAGACTGTTAATGCATTGTAAATATACTGCTGACACAACGTAATTCCACCACATAAGACTAAATGAGTTTTTGTCCTTTCGAGTGACGTCACAATGAATTTCTTAATTACACATTTTTCGGCGTCAGTAAATTTCGACCCTTGATGCTATTCCAAAAATGGAATTGATTGTCAACTTCTAGCGAGAATTGAAAGTAAATCTTTTTTAAAAACAGATAAAATGTGTAATTTCAAGAACATTATGCTTTTTAGGTAAATAAAACAGTATATTTCGCGCAGTTGTTTTTTCAGGATAGTTTTTAAAAGACAGACGGATTTTGACGTAACAATAAGGGAAAATTACTCTAATTAGTTAAATGAAATCTGCTGAAATATAAATACCAAATTCTTCTCAAAATCTTGCAGAGCTAACGAATAGAGACGTTACTTCAGAGATAGGAAACAGCTGTAACTTGCTCTCATTTGGATGAATGCTCACATAAAATTTATTCATTATATTCACGGTAATTTCCAGGAACGTTTTTTAAAAGGGGACGTGACAGCCTCATTCAAAAAATCTTCACAAGCAAAAAGAAAAAAAAATTCAAAATCAGGAAAATTCTAATCCGCGGCGAGGAAAAGGGAGTGCGTAGTATGCCTTTAGCTCTTTAGCTGCTCAATGGTATCCTTATTTCCACTCCATTTATTACAAGCTCTCAAAGGGAGGGGGGGGGTGGGGGTGTCAACTCCCTTATATGATCAGCCAATTTTTTATACGTAAATTAAAAAAAGATAATTTATGAAATAAAAAATCTTATAAATAATGAATAATGAAAAATTACTGAAAAAATAGGTTTTCATTTACGTTACGTTGCTACTTTTATTGATTTATCATAATTCCTCTTTTGATCACATGCTGCGCTCGCCCCAACGGCCACACCGTAAAACATATTACTTATATAACTTTAAGCATTAATTGTAGATTAAATATTGCATGAAAAGATAGTCGATAAGGAAATGTATTGACCTATACATGACAAAATTACCGACAAAGACACTGGAAAATGTAAATATGGTCAAAATATACCAGAGGATTTTTAAAATGTGACGTGGCTTTAATAGTTACATGTATTTAATGAAATTGCAGTGTTCAGTTTGAGATAAAGAAGCTGAATGGTCTGCAAATTATGTAACAATATCTGTTTTCGTTCCTGTGATTTTATAGAGTGAAAAATGATAATGTGTCAATGTGTCATATTTTCAGTTGCATTTCTTTCACAGGTTTGTGCACGCGCAATGGAAGATATTGCTAGCGTTCTCGAGCGCTAGCATCTATCATAATGTTAGTCTTTTTCACGGGAATACGCATGTTCGACTCCATAGTAGGGGGTTCTGGGAATACTGTACTACTGTAGATAAACTGTACCATTTGAATTTTGTTTTATAATCTTAACATGAAGTTTTGTATTTTAATGTAAATGTTAAAATATAAGGTGTTAAAATGCGAATGTATATGAAATATTACCGGTATGATAAATAGCTAGCTTTATCTTATAACTACCTTCAAGCTCGGAAAACAACTTCGGATGTGTTTTCCGAGCCTGCCGGAAAGGCCCGAGAAGATACGATTACTACAAAACAGTACCAATGGTTCCTAAAAATTTTCACATTGAAATTGAAATTGCAGTAGATACATGTATAATGATTGAGCTATGCCATTGCCGATGTGTAGCCCACTCTAGATTCACGATTCTAAATTGAGACCCCACTTCAGCACAATTCCAGTACACCACTGTGCCTTCCTATTGTTAATATATCGATTCAGAAATTTAAACCAATGTTTTAGATATCTGCTTTTGGGTTTTATGATGGCTACAGCGCTAGCTCACCAATCTTTTTAAAATAAAACCCTTTTGTAAATATACATGTATTGTATGTGCATGTAATAATATCTGGTTTAATGGAAGTGAATCAGTATATAAGTTCTGGATGGTCAATGATAAAATAAATATGATTTTCTAATTCTCGTCAATAGATGGAAAATACTAAAAAAAACTGTAAGCGGCATATTCAGATGTGATACTTATTTGCAGGGATTCAGCATAAAGATATTTTGGACTTTTATCAATGAAATGCACAAATAATGAAAAAGATGTATAAAAAACTATACAAATGTCTCACACATTAGTTTGAAAGTCATTTTGAGTTCGCCCAGTCTCAAATTCGCCTGCTGATATACTGAGTAAAATGATTTAAAAGCGGGAGCGAATAAATTTTAAAACAGTACTTGTACAGCTCATGTGCTCTATTTACATATCATAACGCATGTTGTTTTTATATCTCGAAAAAAAAAACCCTATTTGATATGCATTCCTTTTTTTACGTACTATCCAACCAAATTAGTTCATTTTGACACATAGCAAAATTTATTTCAGATCTGATCTTTAAATGGAAAGGCAAACTTGGTTTATAACATCCTATATTGTATAAAAAAAATAACAATGTGATCCAATAATACTTAAATTGCACACCATTTGTTTCAGAGTCTTTAATCTTCAACGATGAAGTCACTTCCGTGCGCACAGAGGTCCAAAAGCTTACCAGTCAGGGCATCAATAAGATTATCGCCCTTGGACACGCGGGATTTGAAGTAGACAAGAGAGTAGCAGAGATCGCTGATGTGGACATCGTAGTAGGAGGTCATACAAACACGTTTCTATATACAGGTTAGTACTGAAAATCGCCTAAGTGTTACTAATATCTAAAATAAGGCTACCAATATGAACCGGATATTTGCAGTCTAATCATGATGGTAAAAAGATAAGGGGATGTTTAGTGTAAATCTCGCATCATCTAACCTCAAGAATATCAACGCAGATTTTCTGTAATTTGTTTGGTGTTTTCCTCATTACTGAAGGATTCAACAACGATATTGTTATTCGTTGCGATAGGTAATCAAAGATCTATAAAGAATACATGCACATATATGCGTAGTTGTATATCTTAAGACAGTTACATGTAATGTTTTTTTTCTACCTGTAGAAAAGTAAGTAACTTAAGTAAGTTACTTCCTGTAAGTCTTCACTCAAAACAAGCAAGATAATATGTTCTATTAGCTTACATGGCGCTCTATCAGGTGAACGGTCCTCGACACAACATGATTGTACGTATTTTACAATACGTCACATCACTTTGGGAAGTTATTTCACCGATTTTGAAACTGTTTATACCAGCAGTGGATGTATATTTCTGTAGCGCAATAGCCAGAACTCCGGTGTGGTGTCTGGTGGGTTCCGATTTCGAATACTGCAGGGACTGTGTTTGTTTTTGTGTTTCTTTTTAAAAAACTATGAATTTTTAAAAAGTTTTATCCTCTCCCTCTCCACCCGAAATAAATCAACCTTTTGTGTCATTTTTAAGACAAACGCATGCTAGAAATCTCTCTCTTTGAGAAATATGGAAGTTTACAATGGTGTGGGAATTTTTCTCAACCTCAAAGGATTATACTTGGTCTATCTTAAATCCCATTAAGGCAAAAGGTGCCACCTACATATTGCGCATGTACATGTTGGTGTAAACGATTTGAATATGTACGAACCAAAACAAAATAACTATACTAGTAATTGACATCTTTTTTTTCTAATCTCTTTCTTTAACGATTTTTATTTTCTTTCAACAAAGTGATGTCATAAAAATATAGATATTTTTAACGATTATTATAAAAAATCAAAATTTGGGTTAACCTTTTTTTTAGGGACTCCACCGTCCAATGACAAGCCAGTAGGAGAATATCCTCACGTAGTCCAGAAGTCTGGGGGCGACCAAACCCTGGTGGTCCAAGACTACGCCTTCGGAAAGTATCTCGGCTTTCTACAAGTGAAGTTCGATGATAACGGAAAAGTTATAACTTTTGGTGGAAATCCCATTTTATTGAATAGTTCGATACCAAAAGGTATTTTGATCTTAAACACGACAGCCAAATCAATTTAATAAATTTATTGAAATATAGTTCCTTTATGTTCCTACATTTATGTGATCACGATTACCGTGATGATAAACCTTAACGCAAGGAAACGCTCACCACTCTGACAAATTGATGGCATTACAACATCAGGTTTTTGCGGGAGAATGTAGACATGGTTTTTACTGTTATAGATTGATGACGTATGCATGTTACATGCATGATGAAAGGATTTAAAAGCTCTAACACTTTACAATGAAATCAAATGCGAAAGATTTTCTACGTGTTTTTTTTTATAATTTGATTAGTAGACATAAGAGTTTGATTGAAAGACATCAGCGACAATGACGATGATAGTCATATCGGTCGTTAAATTGATACTAATGCGATGAATCTATTACTTAGATACGGATCTAAAGGGCAAGATAGATCTTCTATACAGTGCCATTGAAGAATCAAACCAGAAAACAATAGGTCGTGCATTGGTTACTTTGGATGGACAAACATGCAGACTGAGAGAGTGCAATTTGGGTAACTATGTATTAATTTTACAATTCCAATACTCTTTGTTGCTGTTGTTGTTCTGTTGTTGTAGTTGTGTTGTTGTTGTGCTGTTGCTTTGTTGCTTTTGTTGTTGTTGTTCTTCTTCCTCTTTTTCACCTTCTTCTTCTTTAATGATATCAAGCTCTTCAATTTTGAAAGGAAATGCGATCGCTGATGGATTTGTCTACCAAAACTTGAAAGACGCAGACGACATAAATGGTACGAGGGTTTATATCTCGCTTGTCAACGCCGGCTCAATTCGGGCGTCTATAGACAGAGGTAAATCATTAAATAGGTGATTAAAATTCTATCGACTTAAAAATTTAATAATTAAAAATAATAACCCGCTATCAAATTATGGAACCTTTAAAAATACTTTTTTAGATTCATTGTTCTTAGGTATAGGTACATTTACATTCGCTTTTTAGATAAATCAGTTTGATTGATGTACACTTTCAGGCCAGATACTTCTAGGAAAATTATACGAAGTTCAGCCGTTCCGGAATACCATAGACACGATTCAACTCCAGGGCCGGTATTTACGTCAAGCACTTGAGCACAGTGCCGCATCCTACAACGAAAGTTACCCGGATGGAGGTTTTCTCCAAGTCTCTGGTACACAGGCACTACAGTATAGTTAACTGTTTTTTTCACAATGTCGGCTAAAATATTTTAAATATTTTTACATTTTTATCAAATTCGTTAGGTATGAATTACGGCAGTTTGTCCATCCAAAGTAACCAATGCCCGACCTATTGTTTTCTGGTTTGATTCTTCAATGGCACCTGCATTTTGGATGGGTGCAAAAATGCCACCTTTGCACTGGCATAATTGTCTGGCACAGTGTGTGATTTTTTAATTCGTTCAACATTCTTCATGTTTTTAAATTTTTTAAATTTTCAATCTAAAAATCTGAGAAAAATCCCTTATTTCAGGATTGCGGATTAAATACAATATTAACAAGCCCGTAAATCAAAGGGTTGTAGAAGTCAAAGTCCTGTGCGCGGATTGTGATATTCCGGAATACAAATTACTAGATAACAATAAGATGTACGGCATCATACTGTCCAACTTTCTACTGACCGGCGGAGACGGCTACTCTGTGATCAAAGACCACGCCAAACAGGGCCACATTGTGGGTAAGGTCTAAAGGTTCATTTCTGTCTGTCTGAAACTGAACAGGGTAACTTAGATGAATATAAAAATGTACTGAGTAATTTTTGGGTTTAGGGCGGAAAGCAGCTTCCGCAAAATTAATTACACTTATATATGGGATAGGAGTATTCCGTAGTACGCCAACTTGTATTAAAAAAAATCATTTACCGCAGAACATTGTACATGAAATTTTTTTGTGTTAACAGTATATAATTGGAGCATTTTTTCACATTAATTTTGTATGTTGATCTTAATTTTTTGTATTAGGTAAATTGGACACGGACACGCTTACCGACTACGTGAGAGACTTCAGTCCACTTTACACAGCTAGGGAGAACAGGATAGAGTTCGTGGGTGACACTTACACGTGCGGCACAAACAGTGGCGACATGCTGAAAATTAACTATTTCCAGTTATGGTTAATAGTATTTATCTTTCAAAAGCTTTACTCTGAGTGTGACATCATTGATGTTCATTAAAATCATTCTTAAGTAGATTCCTTTATTTTGCCATTGAATACGTTTATGCCCCTGAAATTCAAATGGACGCAGTAATTATAGTATTGATTCACTGTACAAAGGGACATTTTGTTGTGTGATTCCGATCCCTCTGATAATTGCAACATGTGACTTTAAACTCAGTACATTGTAATGTCCAAATGGGTCCTTCAGGTCAGTGTTAACTTAATCATCAAAGTATGAAACTATTATTCTTACTAATTGTGACCACATTTGAGTTTGTTAGATGGGTTGGCTCTGTGTTTTTTTTATTGTTATTTGTGTGTATTTTTTTTCTGTTAGTTTTTGTTATTTGATCGTTTGTTTATTTAAGTTTTTTTTTTTACTTGTTCACTGTCTTTTAAATGAAAAGAGACAATCTAAGTGTGGACAAGTACTGTATAAATCGCCACTTGTAGGTTATTTTTTCCGCACTTCTGACATTTTTGTCCCTATCTTCAGCTTTTTTCCATGTCAATAATGTCACTCCAGCGGCGATGTTTTTTAACGTTGTTAAGTATGTAATAAATCCAGAGGTGCTCAAATAAAAGTGAACGAGACTTCCCCGAGATTTGTTCAGTTCCTGTGAAATTTATAGCGAAGTATAAATGTTCGGATAATATTCTCAAAATACTTAAGACTAGTACTGATCGTTTTTTATATCATATCCTACTTTGAATTATGTTAAAACATGAAAACCTATTAAGATTTATGTCTTATTTCATAATCTAGCGGTTATTTAAACTGAACGAAGATATTCAGAACAGGGTTTTCGTTCATGTTCAACCACTCTACACGTGGTAAAAAATACATGTATAAACATTGGGTTGCTTAATAAATCATATCCATGTTTGATGCCTTTGGTGTGCAATACTGTGTTTTTTTTTAAAAAAAATGAATGCGTGTCTGGTTTGTATTAAAACTTTCAAGATTTATTCTGCATAAAAATGTATACTCTGTTTCACCATTGATTCTTTTGCTAGGTCAGGCGCGGATCGAAAAGTAACCCTTTGGGGGATCTAAGCATGTTAATAGTCGTAGGAGCAAAGAGCCTATAATTTCTATTGTCACATTTATTTCTAAAACTTATTTAATCCACCAATTAGTGAAGATAAAGTTTAAAATCAATAAACGCTGGATTTTATATTTG
The DNA here is from genome assembly GCF_902806645.1 of Magallana gigas. Taxonomy (NCBI): domain Eukaryota; kingdom Metazoa; phylum Mollusca; class Bivalvia; order Ostreida; family Ostreidae; genus Magallana; species Magallana gigas. Next base: position 54,192,355 of record NC_047563.1, read on the forward strand.
ACAACCCTTGTTTCAAAAGTTCATTCTATAACTTATCACATGCCTAATTATAGATTGAGAATGAGACAATTAAATCAACCCTTATTTGGAGGTTTATTTACAGCAAACCTTATAAGCATAATCATGTTTCTTGTCCACACTCTGATGTAGTGTGTTCAACATGTAGCTTTGTGGCCTCTGAACGTGAGAGCTAGCCCAATAAAAGGCGATTTAGCTTATTCATTACAAACATTAACATTATACTTTAAAATTCAGTTATGTGTATCTTGGAATGGAAGACATTAAATGTGATTTAAATCGGCAATGTGTGCTCATTTATTTATAAACTAATAAAGTTATATTAGCTTAAAACTGCTGCTTTGTAGAGTCTTGGATTGGAGTAAAACAATAAAATAAATGCAATGATCCTTTTGACCATTTATAATATTATGCATTGAATTATTTGTTTATGACGTCGTCGTGTCAATAGCTGCCGTCAGGTGAGCAGACATATTTAATAACGTGCGTTCATTAAGGGTTTTTTTTTTTTACATGTACGGTGCACAATCATGCATAAAACATTTGGTTTCTTTTTAAAAATTAAAAAAGATACTATTATTTCTGAATAATAACATGTGTTGTTTTATAATTCTTTTAACCCCATTAAGAACTATAAAATACACTTCAATACATATGACCGTACTATTCAGTAATAGCGAGCAAAGCGAGCTCTAAGAACCAGACTGAGTGCGCGTGGGAAAAGGAGCGAGCTTAACCTTCAGATTCATTAAGAATTTTTAGGAACACCCCATAATGCTCTCTATTGTTTTCTCCCGTAATGCTTATCAAAAATGGCTAACATTTAACTCGTAATTAACATTGCCTCGAGGTTTGAAGACAAGTTTTGAAAGCCGTGCAAGCTCTGGTATGACCCAAGAATTTTTTTTACATGCTTTCATTCCTTCGTATTGTGTTGAGATACGTTTACTAATGATTATAGATTTTAACAGTGATATCGCGCTATATTCCCCGCGATAAATTTTGAGGTGGATCACAGATCTATCATGCATGTACTGGCTATTTCAGTATAAACTGGGAGGCCTGGCTCAGATGATTTCTTATTTTTTTTTTAAATCTAGGCTTTACTTGAGAAATCATATATATACAAGCAAGAGTATATATATACTCTACTGTCATATCGATCCAATTTTAAGCTAATTTTGCCAGGCACATAGCATTGGGGGGGGGGGGGGGTGGGCAAAGGTGGGGGGGGGGGTGGCAGCCCCCCCCTCTTTTGCGCAGCAAAGATTTTTCTTAAATTTACATACATGTACAAAAAATTGAATTCACCAGGAGTTGCCCCCCCCCCCCCCTTACTCTTCTGTGACCTAATAAAAAATGAATTGAAAATAATGGAATGAACAGTGTGAAATAGAGTGAAAAGCACTCGCCATAACGGTCGTTAAACATATCAATGGGTCAAAACATCCATCCTTTTAATTATTTTCCAGTAAATATAGTGAAGGAACCGAAGAAACCGATAATACCTGTAAAAATTTACATCATTCCATCACTGAAGAGTTAATTGAATGAGCGATTGAACATTTGAACGTCATGACATGTTTAGACTATTTTAAGCTCTGTATATAAAAAAAAATGTTCAAATTCCAATGCCTAACAGTTGGATTTATTTGTTTACTAATTGATAGTTCATAGCAAAATAAAATGAAAAGCAGATCTGATTGTCATTGTGTTGACCATGTGCATGTAACCTCTTTAACCATATTACAAAATTGACCTTTATTTCAGGAGATTTAGGTCATATTGTTGTAGCATACCGCTGTACATGTACAAACATTGTAACATTTGGATTTTATAGCGGTTTTTTTTCTAAAACGTCATGGGGGGGGGGGTTGTTTAAATCTTTCATATCTGGAAAAATAATTCAAAAACTTCAATGTAAACAAGCGAACATTTGTTTTGGAATTAGTAGGGTTTCCATCGAATAATTACTATTACAGTAGGTAGATTAAAAATTCGTCACTGTTATGGAAATCATCACGTTTATCATATAGTTTTGTTAATGTCATGTAATATTTTTTCATTGATGTATGCCTTATCAACTATCGTTTTGTATTTTCAAACCAAAACTAAAGTATGTTATAAAAATCTATCAATGATGTTTTGTAAATGTGCGATAAGCCTAGAATGATACGAGATACTCCGCAGCCTTTATTTATATATATTTTTTACCTTACAATGATGCATTGTCTTATCAGATATTCTCGCCCAATTATCACACAAAGTTATTACGTATAAGTACGTCATCCATTATCAACTAAAGAAAAGAATATTGATTTTCTCGAGGAGAAAATCCATAGTTTTAAAAAGAGGCTGGGTTGTCTACAAATTAACCATTCGACTTTCCTTTGATTTTCTAATATGATTTTGTAACCTAAAGACATATTACAAAGAAACAATCCATATTAGTTGGAGCTTTGATTTTTTAAGATATATTTTTATAGCTTTATTCACGACCCTTCGTTATATGAAACAGAACAACAAAGTATTACAAGTCTAAGAATGACCTAGTATAGCCAACCCTAGTATAATGATGAAATAATATAATATACATTACTGCAATATTTCAAATTTAATTCACATAATGCATATAACGTCATTAATAATAGAAATCTAATTCTGATTTTAAAAAAATTACACAATTAAAACCAGTTTTGACAAAAATATTTTAGTTAAAATATAAACTTTTCCCGGCGATTTATTTTTATTTTTATTTGGTTTTTTTTCGGTTCATATATCATATAATATATATACATGTATTTTGGTCAGAATATTGATATTTATTTCATGTAATGAATTCAAAGGCGAATCGACTGAATATTGGATCACGACTTTATTGTTCCGCTTCATCCATTGGTCAACACAAAATAACACATTATATTCCATCTACATAGCATACAGAAGACGATTTTGGCTGGAACGTTGTTTTGTTTTAGCCGCTTCTGAAGTCATTTTGGAAAAAAGATTCATGTGGGTAAGTTTGTCGAAAACTTTCAAATGTAAAACAGTTAAAAAAAAGAAATCTTAAAAAAAAAAACAAAAAAACAACCATATTTCTTTGAACTTGTTATTTGATTTTAACTATATTTCTTTTTACCATTTCAATTTGACATCCTTAATTAAAAAAAAATATGTTTCCTAAATTTAAACATATTGATTTATTATTCAATATTTTGAATTTTCTTTTAGAAAACATATTTATCAATTTATTTTATAAATTAAGATTTTTCTATCGTTAGCAGAAAGGCTCCTAACATTTTCAATTGAAACAAAAGTACAGAAGAGAAGTGAATTAAAGAAACACTGAAGAACACTAGCATGTCGCTTAATCGTACTGCAAAGGATCTTTTCGATCAGTACAGTAAGGTATTGGATGACTTGTTCCACGCAGACATCTTAATTCAATCTGCTTTCAAATATCGCGACTTCTACGGAGAATGGGGAATGATTTTCATCCGCTATGTCACTCCATATTTTTGGGTGTTACCTCTTTCTGCTGCGATTTTGCTTATCATGACCTTTAAAAGGCAGAATTTGTTTGGACCGATGCAAAAATGCCTCGTCATTGTTATTGCTGTCGATGTTTTCTTTGTCGTCTTCATTGGATTTAAAGACCTAATATTCAATGTTTTACAGTGGAATCACGGAATCGTCGAGTACAAGGTCTGCCTGTTTATATTGGTTTCTATCCGTGTTCAAACTGTTATCCACGGAACCTCGCTCTGGATCAAGTCACTGATGCTAATCCATCGTGTTCTCATGTTTCTTTCTCCCTTTAAATTTAGACAGTTGAAATTCAGATACATGTTGGTGCCGTTTATTTCGTTCCATTTGATGGTTGTCGTGTTGTTTTGTACACTTATAATTGCAACGCCAATCACAAGTGTATCCACCATACAGGAATACAGGTCTGGGATGCCATTGACGAAGATTGACGCATGCGTTGTCGATAATGATCAAAAGTTCTTTAGTGGATTCCTTTACACTTTTATACGATGGTTTAGTATTTTTGTTCAACTGATTTACTTTACTACACTTCCGATTTGTCTGCATTGTCTGTGTACGTTTCTTCTGATTCTTATGGTTCGTAAGGAAATGAAAATAATGTCACATTTGATACCATTCTCTTCGTCAAAAGTTTTAAAGAAAATGAATTACTTGGTTTTAATCAAGGTTCACATATGTTTAGGAATTTCTTTCATTTTACAAGAAACTCCAATTTACCTCGCATTTATCTTGCCAAATTTTGCGGAAAATGAAATAAGTATTCAAAATGCCAACTCTGTTATCCTTATTTACATGTACCATACGTTTGCCATAGGTAAACCCATTGATCTGCTTATTTATGCAAGTCTTAGTCGTAAAGTCAAATCTGATCTCAAAAATATCATTTTTTGCAGAAAATCATTAGACAAAAACATTCAACGTGAAAAAACCCCAAATGTGTAGCAAAGTAAAAATTTTATGATGATATCAAAATTCGTAAAACAAATATTATAGTAATTTAGTCTATGTAACAAGTAAACAAATAGCCATGCTGTGACATTGATAAGTAATATTTGCTGGTATGACGAATTGGTCATTGATTCCTCTCAGTTGATTAAAATATGGTATTTTCACTTTTTTCTAGATACTTTCAGATCGCAAAATAACCAAAACACAAAAATATTACCGGTGTTTGTTGCTATAAGCCACTTTTAAATGGCAAAAAATGACTGACGCCATTGAAATAAAATATTACACATTTTCCCTATTTTTGATAAAATTTTATGACCTGCGAAAACCCCCAGATATACGGTTGATAATAGTACGTGATTTTTTTTAGTACAAACTTTGGTATGAACTTTGTTACTAAACAATGACTTCATTTTGTGCAACCTAAATATACTTCATAATGACTTTAATTGTTTTGAACGTTGTTATGCATTCTGGTGCATGGCTGGGGGCGCAGGGAAATGGTTAACAAGTTGTCATTAAGCGTCATATTCGGCGACCCAGTGTCTGCATTCAATAGCTCTGGTGACGCAAACTAAGACGTGCATTGTGTGTTTTTATACAACTTTTGTAACCTTTGAAATCTTTTACTCATGTACCATAATTCGACCTTTCAAATTACACGTGAGCTAAGTCTCAGCAGGAGGCTCTGCAGACACGTAGCATCGGGGGGGGGGGGGGGGCAGGGGGGTCCTGCCCCCCCCCCCCCCACTTTTTCTCGCAGCAACAAATTTTTTAAAATTTACATATAAAAAATAGAATCATCATGGTGTTGGCCCCCCCCCCCCACTGTTTTGGGAGTATGTAAAAAATTGATATGAAAATAAGGAAAGGAGGAGTAAAATTGAAGTTATATACTACGCCAGCCAGCCCCCCCCCCCCCCCCCCCGGATTAGGAATTTGAGGATTTTTGGAAAGTTAAAGTTTCCCTTTTTTTTTTCTTTTTTTTTTGCTTGTCAAGATTTTTTGGATGAGTCTGGCCCCCCCCACTTTCAAAAACGATGCTACGTGCCTGCTCTGGATCATCTCCCTTCGTCTCCATGGGCTTCATGATCGACAGTTCCGAGAGATATTTAGAAATTTAATGTAACTTTGGAATGTAGAAATAATTTGTTCACTTATGATCACAACGGATGGGCAGAGCCAAAGAGAACTGTTTGTTTTTTACAAAAAATGTATATAAACGCATATAAAATGGTGTTGAAGAAGATTTTTTTATAGGGAACTTAAAGATAGAATTTTTTTTTTGTTTTTTTTACTCGTGTAAAGTAGAGGTTTTTATCCACAATACGATTACGCTAAAATAAATCGATTTTCAAAACTTCATCAGACCAATTCATTTTTTTGCAACAGATCTAAAAGAAAACCGAACTGCAGGTTCACAAAAAATAAGCTTTTCGGGTATTTAACTGTTTAATTTCGTATCAGAAAATGTTTAGGATATTATGCAATGATACACAATCAAATTTGTAATCGTTGTTTTGGGTTGCCAGTATTCATAATATGAAATTTTAAAGTAACTCCATACTCGTAAAATTCTCTGATGAAAGTTGAAAAACCGAACTTATTTCAACTTAATAGACTTAAATTTCGTCAATTATTAGAAAAAATAATCATGTCATCACACTTTTTGAGAAGTCAAATAAACATGAACTAAAGCATATTTGAGCATCAGAAAACCGTACTTTTTTGTTAAAAGTACATGTAAGAAGTAAAAAAATAAAAACTTGTTTAGCTTTTTAATTTATTATCAACTGTGATAGAAAACTAAAACTACAAACACATTTTAAAATTGGTTGTAAGAATAAGAAAAATAATATCATTTAGACATACAAATGAGAGAAAAGTCAGAAAAAGAGTTATTTCCCCTTAGCACAGATAAAATGTATAAAAAAATTGGAAATTTAGGATAAAATTAAGCTGCAAAAACATCTTGAACTTAACAGTATTTCTAATTACAACCATGAGATTATAAATAAAACTATCTTGCACAAATTTTAAAGAATTCAAAGTTTTACAATAAAGTATGACGTTGCAGAACACTGGATCTACTTCAAGAAAATAGAGATTAAAACCAATTTAAGTACCGAAGAATTGAAAGCCGGGCTCTTTTGGTGTGTCTTTATGCATATAATATGAATACAAGAAATCATATTGACGCAAGCGTCAAATGGGCCGCAAAAAATATAATTGTTGTATGAATCATTGGTTGTTTACATAAAAACACACCACAAAGAAGAAAATAAGAGTTGGTTGTTCTAATTTTTATGGTAAATTTTAATATACTCTCAGCAACTTGTTTTGAAGTTTAACATTTTACTATTATCTTATAGAATCGATTTCGTTACTGTAAGCATTTCTAACGAAAATTGTATGATCATTGCCATAGTATAAAGTAATGGAGAACACATTGATTTGTACATTACTCTAATACAAAGTGCAACTCATCATTTTTCTCTTGGAGATTATGTATTTCAAACCATTTTGGGTTATTTTGGTTGCATTGTATTGAATGAAAACTTAATGTATTAGCATGATTTCAAGGGACCTCATAATAAAATAAAAATTTATTAGTTCAAATTTTCCAGTCAATTCAAATTTTCATTTCTGTCATATTCTTGCGTAAATAATTGATATAATGTCATTTCATGAAATTTTCTACCACATTTTACATGGAAATATAATAAATACACACACAAACTCTTTTTATTTGACACGGCACATAGAAATTCAAAAATATAATTCATATAAAATTTAATGACATTCAGGTCTTTAATATTTTAGGTCTTTAGTATGTCCCACATACCGATCCTGATGCATTGTTTTGAAAAGAATGAAGAACTCCGATATTTTCCGAATAGATTATAGCCTCGATAAAAACGCGCCAAATACGACAATTTACTAAGTTTGACCTACTTTTCATTTACGAGTAAAAGAAAAATATGTGATATTTTCTAAAAGGCATAAAACATATTTCTACATGCAAATTGACTTTTAATTCATAAAAATAAGCATAGTATTAATTCTAATAAAAAAGAACTATCCCGCAGAAACGCAGTAACAATATTTAAATGTGTATCAAATAACGGACCGCCTTCCGGCGGCCCGTAATAAACAAAAATATGTCTGTCTAGTAGGTAAAAAAGTTCAACAGTTGCTGCCTTGAATTTTGCAACAAGCGTTATATATTCAGTCCTCATTTCTTCAACGCACAGCAAAGTAGTTTATGAAAATTCATGCGCATTGTATGTGTCCAAAATGCAGAGTCTTGTTTTTAACACACGTTATTAATAAGAAAACTAAAAAAGATGGACAATTCTCTCAAATTAAAAAAAAAAAAGAAACAAAATGCCAACACTTTTGACAAAACGTGGCTCTTTGTGTAACTAATTGGTATAGCGGAAGCTTTTACTTTGACTCTGTTTGGTTTTTTGTTTACTTTTGAAGTAACTTTGGCGACTTGCCTGCCAAGAACCACAACTCTGCTTTCAGCAGAGCCCGGCTAAAAAGTTAGTTTTGTGTTATGTAAGAAGAGAGGAATAATTTAGTTATCAATGAGTAAAATTTAGGTGATATAGGTTTTGTTCTAAGAAAATTACAAAGTTTTCTTGAGTAGATTTACTCATCAAAATGTTCGATACATTCAAAAGACTTAATATTATTTTTAAAAGTAATACAAATAAACATTAGTTGATTTATTCATGTTCTGAAAATTGAAATTTTGTTGATTTCGTGACAAATTATGTGCAGGTAAGATTACGTGATAATTAAAACTGTTCTGCTTGTGTGACATGTATTTCGGCGATTTGTTTTCAGTAAGTAAATGATGATAAGATTTCTGTTAACAAAGAGTTTATGTTTTGATTTTGTTGTTGTTCTTGTATATTATTGTTTAAATTTGGGTTATGACAGCTACATGTGTTCATGAATTTATCAAGATTATTTGATATCGGTATTATATACATGTAATTTTGTGTGTTCAATTTATTAAAAGCGATACCAAAATTATATCTGATATTTTTGTTCTATGTCCTATTTATTATGTATGAAATAACAATAAACCAAGGAACATTCTCACGTATCGTAAAATAGTTTGGAAATTAAAGTATGAAGCGATACGACAAAGTTTTGTTTAATTCCAACAACTAACCTATCACATCTTTTCCTGATTAAAATAATATTTAAAAACATATGATATATACAACTTGCAAATATACTGAAATATCAACATAACACTGAAGGAAGCGAGATGGTTACGGGTTGTTTTGATCATCATTTAACAACGACATAAATAGGGACGTTACGTTGACTCAGTTTGATTAAATTAAAAAAAAGCAATACTGGAAAAGCTTTATAAAACTATTATTTTGCTTCTGTAACGACCTCTTAACCTTTGTCAATTCAATATTTTGTGTTTGTCTGCTGGGTTTGTCAGCCCACTCATTTGTCAGTCTTACCATTGTGAATTCAATATTTTATTTTTGTCTGCTGGGTTCGTCAACCCTTTCCATCAGTCTATAACCTACAGTCAGGGTTGAAACCATAGGCTTCCCAATACTCGATTGTAACTGCTGTTTTTCCCGTTTGTCTGTCACATAGTAATTCCTCCTTGAAATTACACAAACAACCGTGATGGCACTCGTCAGTGTGAGACTAATGTCTTAAAAACTAAATTTGTCTAAAGTACATTTCAACATCTTGTCAAGTATTTCGGGTTACTGATGATGAACACATATCAGTTCATAATTATGCTAATGTGAATATGATGGGTTTTTAGCATAAGAGGTCCTGGAGGGGGTGGGGTAGGAATAATGATTTTACAAATTTGACTTTTCTTAGCTTGGAGATACTTTCAACCAAAACGGTCACAATATTTGGCCTTGTAGTTAACAAGAAGACGTTCAAAAGAGAAGAAGTGTTAACGGACGGCAGATATAGAAATCACGCGCACAACAGCGGACAAAGAAACTTGTAAAAAGGTTGCCTGAGTGATTCAGGTTACCTAAAATCATTGTGTGTTTCCTAAATATATTCACTCCGTCGAATTAAAATTTTAAAAGATCTGTTTCAGTTACTCTTAAAATATTGCTATTCTAGGCGTTATAAATTGTTTATAACTTCTACGTTAAAATGACTCATTTTGATTGGCAATCTGAGCATATTTCCGTAGAACGTATTGATTAGCTTATTACAGCCAATAACTATCGAAGTTGGATCACAAACTCCCTTTGTGTGATTATTGGGCGAGAATAAATCTCTGATAAGGTATTGTATGGTTTTAAAGTGAACAAAAATGTAATTGTCGCTGACAAGCATAATTCTTCATATATGAATATATATATATATATAAAATATATGAATATATATATATATAAAAATATCACTTCAACTCATGCTTTCTTTGTTCTTTAAAAATATCATTTTTAAAGTAATAAAAATATTAAGATGTGCATGTAGAAAATGTTGTACAGTTTAGAGCCCCAAAAACTTGCTTTAAAGTAGATCCAGTTCTCTGTGACGTCATACTTTTTTGGTAAAACTTTGAGTTCCTTAAAATTTGTGCAAGATAGTTTTATTTATTTTATATAAATATAATTACATAGAAGTAATTAGAATTACTGTAAAGTTCAAGATATTTTCGGAGCTTAATTTTATCATAATTCTCCAATTTTTTATACATTTAATCTATGCTAAGGGAAATAACTCTTTTCTGACTTTTCTATCAGTTGTATGTCTAAATGCCATAGTTTTTCTTATCCCAATGATTAATTTTAAAATATTTTTGTAGTTTTAGTTTTCTGTAAAAGTTGACAATAAAATTAAACAAGATAAAAAAAATTTTGCCCACAAAAATTTTACTTTTAACCAAAAAAAAAGATACGGTTTTCTAATGCTAAAATATGCATCAGTTTATCTGGCATCTTAAAAAGTGAGATGACATGTATATTTTTTCTAACAATTGATGAAATTTAAGTCTTTTAAGTTGAAATCAGTTCGGTTTTTCAACTTTCATCAGAGATTTCATAAAAAGAAAATCTTGAAAGTTTTGCCTCTGATTACATCAAAATCAAAATTTGAATTGAGATAAATTGACATCAACGAGATTCTCAACCATTAAATCTAAGTTGCTTTTGCAATTCTGTGTCTGTGTTGTAATAAAATTCATTTGATGCAGTTTTAACTTTTATATATACTTATTTATTTGATTATTTTTACTGACTCCGAATAAATTAAAAACTATTTTGTATTAGTCATGAAACTTTCTGTTCAAAGATATCGTAGATGGAATAATTGGATTGATTTTAAGTTTCGCAGAAAAGGAACCTTAATCTAAATTAAAAAAATAAACGCCTCAAAACAAACTCAACACTCACTTGCCGCTCAAAACAATGTCGCATTAAGTTATTATTTGATAAAAATATACATACATATTTATATAATATGTGTATAAATATGTATAAAACGCTTCAGTTGAATGTAATGAAATTTCAGATCTGACAAGGCATAACACGTAAGAAAATTATCGATTGATATTTCTGCCGTGTGTTCCAACCCCGAGATGCACGATTTTTCTAAATAAAATATCAAAAACAAAGTTGATTCTTTTATTACACAAGGTGTCAAACTGATGATTTAAAGAGAAATAGCATCACTTTAAGAGATCAATTAAAAGTACACGTATTTTTATTTATAAATCTGTAAACAATTTATAAATAGATTGCACAATTCTAATTATTTTTTACAATCTATCATTCATTTGCTGTTCAACTCGAGTCCTGGAACTTGGGTGATATGTACGATGTGCTCATCTGCGCTCTATCCTTCGCAAAATGCAATAATGAGAGAGGACTTATTTAGAATCCGAGATATAAATGCTTTAATATTACTATAAAAAATAAAAGGCATGTTATTTTTTTGTGTTCTTATGGTTATCATGAGCTATATGCGATTTTTTTTCAAAAAAGGGATCGACCACAAGTTCAAGTAATGATGCTAAAATGACTGAAATGTTAATATAAGATACAAAATTATGAATTACAAAATAAGTAAATTAACAAAAAAAGCATTTATTCTAATGAATCGATTTCATCATTTGGTAAGCTAATGATCAAACCATCCCTTTTCTAAAACTGTTACAGCCACCTGCATGTCACAGCTTAGAATAAATATAGTAGTTCTCATCTTTTGCTATGTTAATCATTCACATATAAACATTAGCTCATTTAATGGACACAGGATAATAGTTGAGTCTCCCATGTCTGAAACACAAACAGTAATTAGAAAATTGGTACTACATACATACATACATACATACATAGGGCCCTAAGGATTATTTAATTAATTAGTAACAAGGAAAACCTTACGGATTTAAATATGTGTACTACATAGCGCAGGTGGAAGAAAGGTTGTTAGCTGACTGGCGTACTTAAAAGATACAAAAGGTCGCTTCAAAATGAAATGACTTGTCGACAGCCCCCGTCTGTTACCAAGAAGAAGGACTTGGCCTTGGGACCGAGGAACCACCATCTCTTTAGACCATTGTCCATAAAAGTAAAATAAAAAATCAGCAAGATCAACATTCGGAGCAGTAAATCATTATTTTTTAATCAAGATAGATAGATATTAAACTGTTTTTAAATGGAACATCTTGAAAACTTTATTGCAAGTTGAATTGGACGCTCTTACAAATCATCAGTTTGGTCAGGTTTTATATTCTGTATGTTATCTGGAGGGATAAAGCATGTACATGTATCTAAATTATGCACTTATCTTGTATCAAAAAATTGAAATTAAAGCAGTGTATGTGAAATCACATTATCATGAAAGATCTACAAAATGTACATCTAGACTAAGAAGGGTAACTCTAAAATTATTTTTTATTATCTTCACAACCCAGCTATTTTATTGCACAATACATCACAATTATGTAATTCGAGCTTAGACAAGGTCGATAGGTGACGTCATTCATCTAATTTGACATAGTAGCAAGAATACTATATATACTAATGTAGAAATATATTAGAATTACATTGTATATACTTCTATAGTTTGCTATGGGAAGCTATGGTATGCCATAACGCATGAAAAGCAAAAGTTGTGCAATTAGATTTGACACTATGGCTCGAAATTCCAGTGCTATGTGTAAGCCTTCCGTCTTACAGATCCAATTGAGGGTCAGCTCAAACTTAGTGATGACAAGTCCAGTATTTCTTTCTCAAGCGGTTTTATTAAGCGTGATCGTATAGTTACAATTACATCAGCTAATAGCAACCCAAATCAGGAGTCTCAGCATCTCTATAAGCGGTATCTATCTAAATCTGTTCAACATCATTTTACATGGGTATATATAACATTTTACTTATGATGGACAGTTCTGACTAGTTCGGCCCATTTACGACGATCATGAGTGAACATTTAGTGTTCAAAATTAAGATTAATAGTTTATTCCTAAATAAAGTAACAGAACCGTCAAAACTGCCAATCAAAGAGTCTGGATGCAGGATTTGAGTCTCCGAGTCCTGGGTCTCGGAGTCCCCCACCTAGTATGAGGCATCACTTACTCACAATACGTTCATTCATACACGGCATAAAAGGTTACAAAGGTTAATATATAGAATACACAATACATGACTCAATATAGAGTACTAGAGCTATCGTTGCAGACACAGAATCGCCAAATATGTCACATGTTGTTAAACTCTCAATTTGGATATTATCATGCCCGTATTATGCACCTGGTTTCATAACATAATTTAGGAATACTACGCATTGCTACAAGAGTCACAGAGTTCATTCTGTAAATTATCATTAACACCATTCAGTGCGCAGCATCTAGGTACACATAAATATCATAGTGACCATTATGTAATACTAGATATTCAAGGTCATAGCATGGCTATCTGTTTACATATGCTACGAAGTTCCTGTGCTATAACATCGATATCATGAAAAAGATGCATTTTTAATTGAATTTTCTTATACCCGTGCTGTTTAAATAGCTAGATTGTTTTAATCAAACTTTCAGAAATCATAAAATATGTATAAATTGTTATCATAATTGAGAGGAGGATGTGTTTCGGTTTTTCCCACATAATATGTCCTCTGCTTGACATTTCACATTATTTTGGAAAAATCTCTGAATGTATGTTTGCAGCCACAGGTTGAAAAACCATTGAAATTCTATAATAGGGGACTTTATAGTGGTCATAAATGATTTGAATTTTAGTGCACTTTCTTTATGGAAAGCAACACAAATCACAAACCCTTGTTTAAAGTCGACGGACCTAATTCGCTTCGCGCATTTAAGAGAAGTCATTGTTACGAACATCAAATTCTTAATAATACATCACAATCACTAAAACTCAATGAAAGATGGCCTATGACGCAACATATAGCTGTTCAATGTCGTCATTACACAATTTATAAAGTGCAATTAATAATGGCTAACACAACTATTATTTAACAAGCTAACATTTGCTTTTGAACGTAATTTAACATGCATGATTTTCTTTAGGGAATGTCAAAAGTTTGTAGTGGATCTTATATTTGTTAAATTGTGTATAACTGTGTACATAGATTCGTTATCAGAGTTTCAGCCATTGAACAAGTAACATGTATCAACATTCCGATCCGCTTCAATACTCAAAAAAGAAATACAGTGAAACCGCCCTGTGCTAAGGTTTTGAAGTATTTTTATCAAAAAAGACGTTAAGCACACTCTCATAGTTGTTTGAAGTTTGCACAGTACTTTTCATGAATAAGTGAAATATAAAATAACGACATACTGCGTTTTGGCATGTGCCCTTGTAAAAAGGAAGTCGATGAGCTGATCATTTTTTAAATGATAATAATTCAAAATCATCATTTAATTGTCATATCTTAATTTCGATATCAAATCTTATGCAAAATTTGTTAAAAATATTTTATCTCACAATAAACGCTATTTTCCATTATGTTCAATTGGAAAAGAAGGTGATTTAATCTAAGGAAGCTTGGAAAAAAAATGAGAAATATTGAGAACCATAAAATAAACGTTTATCAAGATGGTATGGGACACCTGTCCATAATAATGTGGATAAAAGGAAATTATAATCTTAATACAAACACATTTTTGAAATTTCAAAATTTTAAAATATTTGCCCCCCCCCCCCAAAAAAAAAGTGTATTAAAATTTGGGTCATAAGTAAAAATCTTAAAACCCACGTTACAACGCACTTTGAAAAGTTACGCACTTTGAATTTTTTTCAATGTTCGTTATTTATGGGACCAAGTCAACGCTAATTGAAAAAAAATCAAAGTGCGTTCATATTGTCTTTATTAACGCATTTAAAAAAAAATCTTTATGGTAAAGTCATAATAATTGATATACTTTTACATACAATCAATGATCGCTTTATCCTTGTTCATCTTAATGTGATTTATTTAAAAAAAGCACTTATTGCATTTTAAGCTAACTTAATAAACAGTTTCTAGATGAGAATTTTTTTCCTTTTCGTTCTTTGTGAGATTTGAATTATCCAGATATGAAATAAACTTCATCGGTAAGTAACTGCATTTTCTTTTTTTTGAGTAAGCAGTAAATTAACTTCTTATCTGGTATAGTTGGCTATGTCAGAACGAATATGTATTTTTGTATATTGATAATAGAGATCAATGTATAACAAATTTCAGCTGGCTTATTGCATGTGCTTGTAAACAAACATGATTTAAAAAAGGATACGCTAGGTATGTTCATCAAAGGCAATATGATATTTTAGAAGATCGGTGCGAGAAGAGAACCCGCATCCAAATGCTTATTTTTATGTTTATAATAATTCAATGTGTGTTAATGTGATTCTTTTTTTATATTGAAGTTATTTATTTGACTAAAATATGAAGGGAAGGATTAATGTTAATGCACATAACTCTTTGACATACCAATGGAGAAATTATTATTTTGCCAGCTCGTTTTTCAATGTCACTGCATTTACTTAATTTACATAAGAGCATAATTCTTTTTCCGATCTTAAATGTTGCTGAAAATCATATGTTTTGAAAGGGAAAATGAGGGATAAGGGACCTTCTTTCTCAATTCAATTAATTGATGTACTGGTAATTGACCTATATATTGTTTAACTCCCACCCCCATCCATATCCCCGTTCTCAAATACAGTAAATTATATTCACTAGCCTAGTGTTAACAAATTATCATACTATTAGCAAATCAGAAATTCAATCCGAGAATTTCTAATCTAAATATATTTTTTCAAAGTGCGGTAAGAGTCTCGGTACTAAAAAATGTTGATGTACCTTCTTAACCCACTTTCAAAAGAAATTTCAAATTGAAAGCGAGATCCATAGGTGCAAGATCAGGGCTGTATGGCGCTGGGGGTGCTGCAAGAGCTCAAGATATGTATTTCCATTTTCAAACTTCTGTGATTCCAATTGTAAACATTTGTCCTATAAAAAAGGCAGTATCTAAGAGCCTTTTGGTCTCCATTGGAGATCTATCTGTGAGGACACAAAAATCAATGACGACACGGAGCTCTAAAAAATATAAACTGAGATGCTCCGCGAAGCATATCTTATCAAAATAATTAATTTGAATATTTTTTATGGTGCAATTAAAATAACAAATCTCTACATATTTCTTAGAAAATACGTCAGGATTTAATCTGAAAAGTTTCGCTGGTATCATGCAAATAGTCCATTCACAAT
The DNA here is from genome assembly GCF_902806645.1 of Magallana gigas. Taxonomy (NCBI): domain Eukaryota; kingdom Metazoa; phylum Mollusca; class Bivalvia; order Ostreida; family Ostreidae; genus Magallana; species Magallana gigas. The sequence continues at coordinate 54,208,606 of NC_047563.1, forward strand.
CAAACTTGTCCGCGAACTTTTCCAACAAACCTCGTATTCCCTTAATCATTTGCATGTACATTAAAAAAAAATAAAGTGCTGTTACTAGTATCACCGGGGAAAATAAGGTGTTTCTATATAACCGGCGACAATTAAACTAAAATGCTTTAGATGGTAAAAAACACTTTATTTGAACTTTAGGTCGGTATGGGTGATTTCTGGGAATCCAAAAACTACACCCGAACAATCCGAAACCTAATTTCTCTCTCCCGACAATGTTGTATAACACAATATAAATAAGAATTGAAAACAATAGAAATAAGCACTTAAGCACGAGTGACATATGTCATATAGTAGAACTTCAATATGAGTGAGTCAATTAAATCAAAGGTGAGGTGTAAGCGTTAATAAAATAATTAAGCAGTTATAACGGAAGTGAATTATTGTCTTGTACAAAGGAAAATGTATATTTATGAATAGACAACAGTTACTCAAATTTCACCCCATGATACTAGAATCGATCTGTAACGACGCGTATAACACTTTACCTGATACAATGGCATTGCTATGCACGAGTTTCAGATGCAGTGTCATGTATACCAATAATAGACCATTGCCTAGTGAATATATAAAACCATTTTTGTTGTCATTGTTTCTCCACGTAGTTCAGACAGGTAATTAAAATTAAAATTTCCTATCAGGTTGTGACATTCTATGGGACTTTGTTCATATGTTATATGAATTCAAATCAAATACTTCCGGTCGAAAGATTCTAATATGTTTTACGGTGCGACCGTTGGGGCGAGCACAGCATGTGATCAAACAATGAATTATAATAAATTAATAAAATAAAATTAACAACGTGAAATTTGAATGCCAAAAAATAAAACATACCTATTTTTCAGTAATTTTTCATAATTCATAGTTTATAAGATTTGTTATAATTTATTTATTTATATGTAGAACAATAGTTTAATCTCAGATACAATGTTGTTAAATGATAAAGATTTTAATATATAAATATTCATTGTACTGCATCTCCTCTTTTAAAGAGATTGTGATCATGGTGATTATGATTGATTGATTGATTGATTTCCCCCTTTTTTTTTGCAGTAGACATTTTTTCATAAACTTACATATAAAACTTGACTCATCATAGAGCTCCCCCCATGCTAAATTTTTTTTCATTTTTGTCAATTCATACATAGAAAATCGACTTACCATGGATTTGCCCCTCCATTTAAAAAAAAATAATTAATGTTTAATTTCAATTTTAATTTACGCTTAAAAATATTTGCTTATCATGTTAAAAGAACATGGTGTTGCCCCCCCCCCCCCCCAGCATGTGATCAAACAATGAATTATAATAAATTAATAAAATAAAATTAACAACGTGAAATTTGAATGCCCCCCCCCCCCCCCCCCCCGCATGTAATAAATGGAAGTGAAAATAAAGAAACCATTGAACTGCTAAAGAGCTGAAGGATTAGAATTTTCATGATTTATTTTTCTTTTTGCTTGCAAAGATTTTTTGGATGAGGCTGCCATCCACCCACCCACCCCCTTTAAAAAAGGCGCTGCTACGTATAACGTTACGCGTCAGGAAATTACCGTAATTATAGTGAATAAAATATTTGTGAGCATTCATCCAAATTAGTGCAATTTACAACTGTTTCCTGTATCTGAAGAAATGTCCTTATTCGTCAGCTGTTCTTTATCTTAGCCTTTGCAAGATTTTAAGAGGATTTTGGTCATTTCAGCAGATTTACAATAACTTCAATTAGAGTAATTTCCCCCTTATCAGTGCTTATTGTGACGTCAAAGCTGACGTTGGTTAAGTGTCGTCTTACTCTTTAAAACTCCCTTGAGAAATAAAAGTATGCGAAGTATACTGTTTTATTTACTTAAAAAGCATGATGTTCTTAAAATTACACATCTTATAAGCTTTTCAAAGGTTTTACTTTGATTCTCGGGAGAACGTGATGTTGGAACGTGAGGTTGGAAACCATTGGTACTATGAATTGTGGGTCAAAATTTACTGACTCCGAAAAAATATATCGGATCAATGTGTAAACGTTTGTGACGTCACACGATTATTTTTGATTGAAAGTGTACTGAGGTGAACTTTAGAGGTAACATTGACTGTATGTCGCTTACATCGTTATTGTTTTTACTGTCTAAATTTGTCTTGCTGATTCTCGTGAGAGTGTGAAGTGATAAAAATTGCCATGATTACAGGGAACTACTGGGACGATTAAAACGATGCATTACTGGTCCGATTTACTGACGCCCAAAAATCCGTTGAATGAATGTGCAACTAGTCCGAATTTTCTATTCACACACGCCTTGCCGGTAGAGCTCGCTTCGCGCCGGCGCTGCGCGCCGGCGAGCTGCGCTCGCTATAAAAATGTTATTATTCCTACGGTAAAAAATTTTCCTGTAAGAAAATATTTTTAAGGTAAATATCTGACCTACGAGATGAGATACATCAATAACAAAATTTGTTTAAAACGATTTAAAATTATGGTCAGTCGTATGACGTATTTTATATTTTCGAAAAATTCATTCTTGACGGGTCACATTGGCACTGGCATATTCATTTGGCAAATTTCGTATGCTCTAAGTCTTGATGTGTCAGTTTACCAGCAATTTGAAATCAAATAACTCTTTAAAAAAAATGACTAATTAGTCTTAAAGTTGTTTCTGACTGATACTCATTTGCAAAAAAATAAGCAGCGAACAAAATGGAATGTAAAGGGCTTGCTAGAAAAAATATATCTAAAAATTGACACAATGAGGTTGGTAAGATTTAAAATTTTTATTGCATATTTATATACATAAAACATAACATAATGAAAAATATAATATAATGGTTTTAAAATATACTAGTTAAGAAGCTCACTAGAGAAACATATCAATAGTTTAACAAAGCATTTCCACCAATGTTTGTTTGTTTTTTAAATTGTTTAAACTGGGACAACGTAGAGTCGTTTAATATGTCGCTGATAATTGATGATTACTATAACGAGGAACATGCTCTCTTTCGTTCAATGTTTGAATCATATGCGCAATAATTTTCAAGTAAGAATAATGTGCTTTCATTTTTTTTTTTTCAAAATGATGAAAAGATGCGACATTATAGTTTTTAAAATTATAAAGATTTTTTGTTTTGCTTGATATTTAAATGTTAAAGATATTTTAAGATAGTTACATAAAATAGTAACCTAAATAAGATATCCAATTTAACAACAACAACAACAACAACAACAATTTCAATTAGAATTTAATAATTTCAATTAATAAGTCTCAAATTAACAAACCTGCAAATACAATATCTATTTCAATGTATAGCATGACGATAGGTCTTTAAAACGTATCTTAGGCTATTGCAGAATTTTCAATAATAAGTTTAACCAAACCAGAACATTGAACACAAAAAATTACATGAAACAGCTATTAAAACCAAGTTTCAAAAATTTATATACGAAACTAGCTGTTTTTACCAGGTTTCGGATTTATGCAAACTGTATGAATAAACAAAAATATTAAAAAGTACTTGAATATTATTTTTAAACAAAGATGCAGGTTCACTTTGTTGATATGCAACGTATATTATTTACTTAATGAAATTGGTAGTTGAGAAACACGTCACTAAATCTTACCAACAAATTAATATTTTGTTATTATTGTTTAATAATTATTTAACAAATTCACATAATTACATATTACATTTTCAAATGGTGAATAATGAAAATCAAGTATATTCCTTTTAGAGATATCATTCCTTTGAAATGCATATTGATTTTGAAAAGTTATCATACTTAAGACAATTGTTGTTTTTTTCCCCTAGAATGATACCTACAACGTGCTCCTTTTACTCAAGTATAATTACTATTTTTTAAACCTCAATTTTGACCCAAAACATCATAGTTTTCTTTTGAGATTGATTTTAAAAAGCAAATTCAAATATCACTTTTGTGATTTTTAGATATTTACATATTATTATAATATTTCACATAATGCAGACCGAAAAAAATCAACAACGATTAATATAATGGATTATTTATCATTACATAATACACTAGCTTTTTTCGAAGAGGACATATAATTTAAAATGTAAATACACAGTTAATTACTTCACAAAAATCACTTGTTACTTCAACTATAATAACTACTTTTTACAAAGTTTGCTATCATTAAACAACTTTTACTTTAACAACAGTTGAAAATTTATTCATGTTAAATGCCTTTTTTGTGGCTTTCTGCAACAAATGATATTTCTTATATCAGATTTCACTTTACGACTGAGACTTGCATAAATTAGCAGATCAGTTGGCTTTCCTAAAACAAACGTAAGGTACATGTAAATATGGATAATCGAGTTCGCATTTTGTATACGTAATTCATGTGTAGTAAAATTCGGTAAGATAAATGCGACGTAAATTGGAGTTTCTTGTAAAATGAAAGAAATACCTAGATATATGTGAACCTTGATTAAAATCAAGTAACTCACTTTCTTTAAAACTTTTGAAGAAGAGAACGGTATAAAATATGACATTCTTTTGATTTCATTACGAACCATTAGAATAAGAAAAAGCGTACACAGACAATGAATACAGATTGGAATTGTAGTAAAGTATGCTATTTGAACAAAGATACTGAACCCCTTAATGAATACATAGAACGCTCCATTAAAAAACTCCTGGTCATTTTTCATGACGCATGCGTCAATCCTTTTTAATGGCGTCCCTGGCCTATACTCCTGTATGGTGGATACATTTGTGATTGGCGTTGCAATGATAATTGTACAATACAACATGACAACCATCAAATGGAATGAAATAAACGGCACCAACATGTTTCTGAATTTCAACTGTCTGAATTTAAAGGGAGAAAGAAACATGAGAACACGATGGATTAGCATCAGTGATTTGATCCAGAGCGAGGTTCCGTGGATAACAGTTTGAGCACGGATAAAAACAAACATAAACAGGCACAACTTGTATTCGACAAAGCCATAATTCCACTGTAAAACATTAAAAATCAAGTCTTTCAAACCAATTAGCACAACGAAGAAAACATCGATGGTAATAACAATGACGAGGCATTTTTGCATCGGTCCAAACAGATTCTGCCTTTTAAAGGTCATGATAAGTAAAATGGCGGCAAAAAGAGGTAACACCCAGAAATATGGAGTGACGTAGCGGGTAAAAATCATTCCCCATTCTCCGTAGAAGTCGCGATATTTGAGAGCAGATTGAATTAAGATGTCTGCTTGAAACAAGTCGTCCAATACCTTACGGTACTTTCCGAAGAAATCTTTTGCCGTCTGATTAAGCGACATACTTGAGGCTTTTCTGGTTTCCCACGAATCTTTTTCAATGACAAAATGGCTAAGAAAAGGTGGGGTTCTAAATTGTCTGTATTTTTCTGCTATCGAGAGAATAAAACCAAATCAAGTTTAAAAAAACTCATGATATTAATAACATAATCTGATAAAATACTCTTAATAATAAAAAGTTAATATTATCCTTAACAGTAAATAAGTAAATTTACAAGAAAATAAAGAGTCAAAATCGCATATCGAAATTGAAAATCATTTTACAAATCCATAAATTAAAATGGCAATCTATCTTATAAAAATCATTCTCATGTTGAATATTTTATATTTGATTTAACAAAAAACCGAAACTTACGTTCATGTAATTTTTCTCAAAAATAACCCCAGTCGCTTCCCTAAGCAAAATGACTTTCAAGCCAAAATCACTTCCTTATACTCTGTGTAACAATGCGTAATATTGTTTCAACCAATAGGATAACAATAGTGTGACAATCTACGACACGTTACCTTGATCCGATATTCAGTCGATTGTTCCTTTTACTAATTTGTCTTAATTACACATAAATATTCTGAATAAAATATAGTATCAAATTGACCGAAAAAGACATCAAAAATATAACCAATACAAACAAAAACAGCAACAAAAAAACTAATATAAAAAAATACTGGAAAAAACCAAATTGTAATTACAATCCTTTTTTTATTATTCCAGCTGACATAAGTATATGTAATAGCGTTGTTTGATTATTGGGTGAACATAAATACCTGATAAAGCAAAGTATGATTAAATGTGTTCTTAGTCTTTACTCTTAATCATTCTAAGTTCATCGGGAATTATTCGTGACTTTGTTAATAAGTTACAGTAAATTAAATTTGGTTTGGAAATTCGAAGCCTGGTATAGCTTTCTTATATATGAATGGAAAAAAAACTCCATATATTTTATATTATTTAGACACCGGATTACCTTGTATCGGTAAAGGCAATAAATTAACTAAAGTAATATAATTCAAATGCACTATCATTTTGGGACTTTTGAACGTCATGAAAAGAAAATTCTTTCTCTTAATTAATATTTAACTACTAATTAGAAAAAGTTAATATATTTTTATTAGTTTTTTTTTTAAAGTGATTTGATTCTAACAACAGAAGATGACTTAGTTTGTTTTCTTAACGAGGCCGAGTATGTGGAGTACGCACGCATTCGCGCAGCGTTGTTTCATTTGTATTGTGACGTAAAATTGATATTATATTGTGTAAAAAACATAAATGCCTCGAAGTATAAGCTACATGTATATTTGACCCGGGTCAAAACGTGAAGAGGGCTCAGCAAGCCTTGCCCTTTTTCACGTTTTCTGTACCCGCCTAAATAAAGCTCAATTCATATATTTCAAGTACCCATGTATTTTATATCAATGACCTTTAATATTTGATGTTATATATTTATTTATTACTTAAATATGTCTGAATGTTTTACTTATACTATAAAGATAACCGTTTCCGCTTTTGTCAAATAAAAAAATACCATTATCTGAAAAATCTGGGAAATTGGGCATACAAAAACAACTTAATTAGACCAGAAGGTAACAGGTTTTTTTGTTTGACCATTTGATGCCTTTTAGCAATAACTTTGATATGTAGAACAGAAAAAGAAATCCTTAGGGCAGAAGTTTTAAAAAAAATGTAAAAAATGGGCAAAATTGATACACTTCAAGCAAAATCCCATAGGGTCATATATGTTAAATATTGACACACTTTGAGATGACGCCTTAAACAAACGGTGTTTGTAAATGTCTTATTTTTTTTTATCTTAAAATTATAATTATATCAGTAGAAATTAATCAAAAATCTAGGGGAGAACAATTTAGACCCGGTCTCGTTAAAAAAGATGTCTTATAATGATAAATAGATTTTATACATGTTTGGCATGGACTTTTGTTTATACAATAATTAAATGTACCATAATGTTTCATATGTTTATACAGCATAACACACTGCCCAGGGCAATAGGTAAAGATCTAATTTTGTGGAGGTGTGAACTCCTCCGATACCCCAAAACCCCAATTGATTTTAGACTCAAGAGAATCAAAATATCTCATTCTTGTGAATTATAGCAATTATTATTGATATACTGATATGCTGTACTGCCGAAAGTTGTACTTTCTGAATAAACATAGTTTTTAATATGTGAATAAAAATTAATTCACTATAGAGAAAATGTTATTCAGAACCAAAAATGAACTCAATGGTACTTAATGAATTTAATGTTAAAGACAATTTTTAAGAAATCTGTTCTGAAATGAACTATACAACCTTTAAAAACAAAACCGTACATAAAGCCCTGTATATCTTAATGTCGCTAATATATGTATATGTTCTCAAGATTTAAAAAAATAAAACTAAAGTAATCGAAATGTAATTAATTACATTTATCAAAGTAATTGAGAGAAATTAATTACATTTTCAAAAATCAATGTAATTGTAATTGCAAGTAATTGATAAAATTGTCAATGTATTTGAAAGTAATTAATTACTTTTCAAAGTAATTGACCCCAACTCTGTATGAGACTAACCAAGAATGGTGTTTAGAAGCCTGGTCTGAATTCTTTGAAATATTTCTTTATTTTTTTCGTACGTAAGTCAAAAAGAGGAACATTTCCAATATAATTTTCCCCACACGGAATAATTAAATTATCAGGAGACAGTTCGTACCTCAACAGCAACTTGCCCTGCCAAAGGGTGCAAAAATTTTGTCGTTGATGTCCTAGATATGCTTTTTCTTTAGAAAGGCAAGCGCGCTGGAAAGCCCACTTGAAAATAGATGATCCTATAAGTATTACCCAAATGCTCCTTTCTTGACCTTTATATGGAAACTAATATGTTTATAAGGAAAAAACAAAAATTCTTACTGATTCTAATTTTTTAATTTCTAATGTAGCTTTTGTACGCATTTAATGACCATCTACCTCTTTTCAAAATTTCTGATTCAAAATTACCTTTTAAAAAACTATCAAAAGCAGCCCCAATTCGAAAAGAGTGGGAAGCGTAGTGTGAATTTGAAGGACTTAAGATATCTATTGATTTGTTCAGTACTGACGTAAACTGATAGCGCGTAAGTGGACTGCCATCCATGTGAATAAAGAGTTGCCCATTAATATCATATCAAATGGGGCAAATAGCTTGAGTATCGGACTCAACCAACTGAATTAATGAACCTTTTCCTGATTGGTCAGTTTTAGAAAACGGAACAGTAAGATTTAATAGTTTCCTATCAATTGATTGGTCGTTGATTACATGTATCTATATGTCGATAATACCAATAATATGGTGATTGTTATTGGAATTATTTCTTGTAAATTCACCTACTCTAAAAAAGGCAAGATATGCCAAAGAAAATGCAGCACAAAATTGGAAGGTTTTAAAATGAGATGACCAAAACATAGCTTGAACTTGATATGAGCTTTTTTAAATATCTTGAGATATAGGCAAACGATGCTCAATTGATTTGCGTGAACGTTTAACACCTTCTTAAAGTTTTATAACTAGGAAGTACGTTGGTGCATAAAGTTTGCATTTTAAACTTATTCCAGATGAATATTATGATATTGTACTATATGCTACACTTTTCAGGGACATATGAGCAATGAAAACACATAAGTGGTAAACAAACTGGAGGACCTCAAATTTCGGAAAAAACCATATATAGTCTTTTCGAAAACTTGAAAAAAATTCTTAAACTACTATTGTATGAAATTTTTGTGTTTGAGGCTACATAGTTTAGTGTTAGCAGTTCTATATCGTCTCTGATATCATCCTCGTGAAATCTTCTGGAATGGGCAAATGATGAACGTCCGCTTCTTGTTCGAGCGATCTGAACCTTGTCCACTGTTTACGAGAAATAGAAAAGGCGATCGAGTTATTTTAGTCACTTATGTGCCTAGATTTGAAAATGTATTATTAATCATAGCATAAAGAACTAAAGGGCGAACCAAGTGCATTACTCTTTTCGATGATGATGTATTCTTGTTGAGAATTGCCACTAAAGCAATATTGTCTGTATGAAACATAATTTTCTTATTGTGGAAATGGCTTTTAAAAAGCATAACTGCCAAAAATATTAGTATTAGTTCTAAAAAAGTAATATCGGTTATAATATCTGTGTCCTGCCAATCATGAGGCCATTAGAAATAAACCAACTAGTCTTGTAAATTAAAGCCACAGCCAAGTTGTTGATAACCTGCACTATCCGTGTATAGGTGGAGGTCAAATCGGAAAGCCAATTTATTTCTAAAAAAATTAAGCTTCCGTCAAATTGTTCAAGAGAGCTTAGCCAAACACGAAGGCCACTTTTCATACCTTCATTGACACTTATGAAATGAGATGAGTGCTTAATACCCCACATTGCGTCACAGACTGTTATTTAAAAGCACGAGCTGTCGGAATTGCCTTTGCGCAAAAATTCAAAGTACCTACCAGTGACTGTAAATTTTTTAAATAAATGTTATTTTTGGATTTGCCAAAATCTGTAATATACTGTGCTTAAGGTCAAGATCTTGTAAATGATTCCAAACTGTCTTTTTGGAGCTAGAACCATAATGACGTCATATACCATAATGACGTCGTAATTGATTTGTTAAATCTTTTCCCGTGCTTTAAAGGAATTATGTAGAAAAATAATCCCGGTACCTATATTCAATTTCACATCATTTTGAAAAGGAGGTGCTTGTTTAATGTCATTTTTGGAGCAACTGTGGGCATTTAAGATATATTTCATTAGTCAAAATGGACAAAACTCCGAGATTTGTTACTTTTTTTCCTTCATATTTCATAGAAAATTGTTGTTTAAAACACGATTTTTCATTGTGTCTACCAAAAATTTAACTAAGCCCCATTACACCCTGTAAAACAAAAATATTGTTAGGAAGCATAAAAGCACAAAAAAAAATTATATATTGAATTTCATAAACCTGAATGCACCTTTCATTTACTAGATCTTGCCCTTAAGAGCAATAGATTTATCCTCAGGTATACTTATAACCAGTTTTTCTGTGTCGTTGATTTCTATGCTTAGAAAAACCAATTACTTTTCAGGCCCAACTGTTTTTTCATCTGCTCGCGGAATTCCAAAATCTCTATAAGTATTCTGAAAATTTGACATTAATAATTTGCACCCTTCAATATCTTTGGCTGCAAAAATAAAATCATCAAGGTAATGACTTAATGTATCTTTACCTGTTTTTGTTATTGTCCCCCATTCTAGAAAACTAGCAAATTGTTCCCATAGAGCACAACTTATCGAACAGCCCGTATGGAAGCACATATCATAATTAAACTGATTGTTAAATTTAAAACCTAACAGCTCTTGGTCAGCTGGATGTACGAGTAATAAACGAAAAGCTGATTTACACGTCCATTTTTGCAAGAAAAGAATCTGTACCTAACTTAGCAACCATTTCTAGAACCCCATCAAACGGTGTGTAATGAACCGTGCAATAATCTGGGTCAATGAAATCATTCACACTACTTCCTTCAGGAAATGATTGACAGTGTAACGCCAACCCCCATCTTTCCTAGCAACAATGCCTATAGGCGATAATCTAAAATTATGCATAGGTACTTGAACGAATGGACCTGCAACACGACCTAATTCAATTTCTTAGTATAATTTTTGTTTTGCTTCCTCTGGGTGGTGTTTGGTTGAAATTAAGTTATCACAGGTTGATACAAAACGGGGACAAGAGTAGTTGATTTTAAAACCATATTTAAAGTTATCCCTCAGCTCACTAGCATCTAGAGTTTTAGGATAATAATAAAGATAATAAGAAAGGTAAAGATACATATTACACAAATAAATAGGTGTTGTTCCTGGTGTTTTGATGGTTTGTGGTGTGGGACCACGAAAAAAGTGAGGAACGGGATTGTCAGAGCTTGGTTGCGACATAACTGTTCTGTTGTTTTGATATTTTTCATGACATTTAGTTGCCGGGTGTTTACCAGAACATTTCAAACAGGTAAGACTATAATGACAATATTGTAGCATACAAAAACCCTTATTGTTAAAGTCAAAGCATGCATTTCGCTGTGGCAATTGTTCCCCTGGCGCGCTTCATGGTGAATAAATATACAAAAGCCATAATTCTTGACCGATTTGGTTCCAGGCCTGAGGGAATACAATCATTTCTTGCTTTCTTGATGCGAAATTGTCTATCATATTCCCTCCAACCAAATCCATGTGATCGACTAGCAGCAGTTTTTACATTTGCTATATATTTTAGCATCTTTTGTGATTGGTCGGGATGGGCTTCTAAGTAAATGCTCTTGTAAATGTAAAAAAAAACAACAACATCCAGCAATTTTTGGGTATCAAACATTTTGTTTTGATTCACTGGTTTGAAAGACAATTGACCGTTATTCAAAACAATTTTGTTTTCCTGGTGATTAACTTGATGTTTATCTAAAAAACTATACCCAATATAAAACAGTCATTGTGGTTATTTACAATTCTTAGCTTATATATTCACTCTAGACACTATACAGAACCATGATTCCAAATTAGGAAAAATTCAATACATAACTATGGATTTTGCAGCACTGATACACATGCATGAAATTTGAAGAAACAGTCATTTTCGTCTATAATTTTATGTGTTGATAATATGACGTCACAATGTACTTGCGAGAAATGGTACTCGATTTTTTGCTCAGAGTCCGTAATCGGGCCTGCCAGCTAAGATTCTAAATATTGATTGCTGCTGAAGATTGTTCAACCGGTTTTTGGTATCTTGAGACCACGCCATTATCTCCCCTCTGGGATATTAATGTCTGAATCGTCTGTGTTTATTCAGGGAGGATCATTTGTGATACAGATGCAGCTCAGTACTTCATCGATGCTGACTCCGCTAATCCTCGGGTCTGATTGGTCCGGTACGTTTTGAAGTTTCGACCTCTTAGTCCCACCCGGTAGACAAGCTTTCCCGACCAATTCCCTGTTTTCGGTCTGCCGAACATCCTTTGAATGGGAAGCCTGACGGGGCTGCATTCCAATCAATTTTCCTTCGCCCTGATTACCAAGCTATATTTTGTCCCAAGATATTCTGGATTCATATTTTGCTTAATTGCTTGATATTTATAAATACCTCAGGATTCAAACTATGTTCATTCAAAAGTATAAAAAATTTCCAAGATTTCTCAGTCGAAACGCCCCTGTTAGCTTATCAGGTTTCAATACAATGCTAAAAAATGTGATGTCTACGGAGATTTTGTATTGAGGCAAGGCCGGATGATAACGTTGAAAAATTGCGCAATGTATTCCGAGTGTATTCCGAATGGAGAAAAGATGTAAACATTCCCCATTATAAATCTCCGTAAAGAATCTGTTTTTGTTCCTATGAATTTTTCCGAGTGAAAGATGATAATGTGTCAATAAAATTATCTTGGAAAATATCCCTTTCAATTATTTCAATTGCACTTCTTTCACAGGTAAGTGTATTTTTATCAAAAATTGTCCAAATGTGCTGCATAAATATCTTAGGACAGACTATAATCAGTCTTCAACCATTGTAGAATGTGACGCAATGAGAAAAAAGTTTGACGTCACAATGTAGGCGAAGAATAAAATTACCCAGATTTTTTTAAAGTGCAGTTAGGTTTGTTCATTGCTATAATAATCTGATTTATTTTTCAAAAGAAAATAAATTTTATTAATAGTAAGTGTAGGATCCAGTAAATGCTCTCATGTAGCGGAACAGTCATTCAATTGTTATTTAATTACCATTTTTTTGCGATTGAAAATTAAAGCGTGTATTATATATTGTAATTTTAAATTCTAACGTTACTCGTGTTATGTACTTCCATCGTAATAATACACCTTACCATAATGACAAAAACACCAGTCACGTTTTCTTTCTATTGTTCACATGGAATATTGAGCTAACCTGTCTTTGCTTATATATTCACGATTGTACCTGAAATAATGACGGGTAAATTTTTCAAATGAAAATTAGTATAACAAGCATTCTGAGAGTATTGCATAAGCAATACACGTCCCCTACCGGTTTGTATTATTCTATGAAAGCTTCCAAGCACACAACTATTTCAGAGCTATTGTAAACGAGATGTCATGCTTTAATCAGAGATAAAAGAACAGAGGAAATTAAAACTATATAGTTGATATAGAAATTAAATAGGAAATAGGTAAAATAATACTCTTTATTTCATCTCCTGTAATTTCGCTAAGTCTATTCTGTATTCGCTGGTAAAAATTTGTGAAAACAATGCACTGTTATGCACAATATCATTTCTTACCGTCTTCTGTACCCCGAATCAAACCAAACAGTTAAACAGCCCAACCCGACAACGAACCCGATTGTAATAATAATACCAAAAAAAACCCTGCCGATTAAATTTACAACACAATGCTTGACACTATTTTATAGAATTCATTTGTTTCTTAGAAATGATAAAAGGAATGGTACAGGAAAAGGAATGGTACAAGTAACGCACAGTATACTGACTACATACTGACCTCGTTTATTCAGTTATACACCGAACCCGATAACGAACCCGAACATTTAAAAATTGGAATATAAAAAATTAATTTTTTCGAAAATATGTCAATCAGACGCTACAAAAGTGTAAACTTGATCTGTAGTTTGACATTTTGAAGCTGTTCAGCAAGTTTCATATTATTCCTCAAATGCATAAAGAAAAAAAGTGTGGAAAACTGAAGTGGGACAGACAGACGGACTGACGGACGGACAGACAGACGGACGGACGGACGGACGGACTGACGGACGCAGAGGAAAGCTATAGTCCCCTCCGGTGAAACCGGTAGGGGACTAATAACTTCACATGATACATATTAATGCGAGGATCGATTTACGTTGTGCTCTATATTTTCAAAATTCTAAACAAAATATTACATTTGATTTTATGAAAGTATACGCTATCGAATTATGTGAATGTATGACACACTGATATGATACGGAACCTTCAACAAAATTAATTTATTGAAAGTGAAAACTGCCGTCAAGATGTAAAACGTCATTTGAAACACACTAGGTATACAATCACAAAGCGAGCTCTGTGTTTCGCGTATAGGCACTATCGCTTTGATATTTGTTTTTGTGCTGACCATTAGAAAACCTTTGTTAAGCATTCTTCATTTTGAAATTGGAAAATTAAAACTTAAAGAAAATAGTATCTCTTTTAAAAAAAAAAAAAAAGAAAGATGATGGGATGTGGTAACCAAACAAGTTTCTGACGTTACCATAACAAACCATGGTATTCATATACTAATCCATGTAATACATTTTTGTTCCCTTTCAGCCAAGTACATATATACTGATGGATTTAAGTAAAAAAAATAATAAAGATCATGAAATATCGGCGAAATTTGAAGAGGTCAAATAATTAAAAAAAAAACATTCGAAGATTGTAAACCACTCTTGTCAAGAAAGTTTCTCCATAATAGGTGTTAAGGCTAATACAGAAAAGTCGTGAATTTAAGGTTTTACCACAGACTGAGGGAGGAATCAAGTGACAAAGTTTGAAAGCCACCTTCACACTTGGTCTATAGAACGTGTATCATATTTCCAAATCGAAGTAACATTATTCACGGCTTCTCACATACGATTTCTTTATATTCAGATGAGTAAGATTATCGACATGTTTTATGCGTTTAAATAAACAATAGTTTATATCGTATTTCTTGTAATATTTTTGGTTTTTTTTCCTTATAAAAAATGGCATATTTTGGTGATTTTTGAAATGCAATAAAATTAAAATCATCAGCTGTAAGTATTTCTTTTTAGATTTGACCAAATATTTTTTTTATCTTATTGAAAACATTTCACTGTCAAATGTGTGACCAAAATTTCAAAGTACCAACTACAAAAAGGATCTGATAGAAAATTTGTTGACCATCGATGTTCCTTAAGGACGTTGATTACTCAGGGTTTGAGTTCTCAAATCCGGATTGTTAAAAAGTTCAATTTCATGAGTAAAATTTGTTCTAAATACAAAAAGTATTTATGAAATGAATTATTATTGTCATAACAATCGATATTTTTACTAAATTATGGAATTGGGCTCTGACAAAGTTTGACTTTTAGCAAAACAGAGGAAATTCGGACAAAATTTTTCATATTTTGTTTTCCACTGAAATATTTTTGGTAGTACTGTAATATTTAAAGTTAAGATTTTATTTGTTAGTCAACATAATTTTACATATTTTTTGTTGGTTTTATCTTGCTTTTTCATTTAGATAATTGTATGGAATACACTACAAAAATATTGAAAAATGCCTAAAATTGATAAAAGACACCATATCTAAAAATTTTGATCATTGACCTCATATAAATTTTATGCCAGCAAAAAAAGGTCAATATACTTAGTTTAATACGATAAATGTTTTAGCATTATCATCATTCAGTTTTTTGTTATATTGAATCAAAAATGTGTAATAATTTGAAAACTGATAGAGGAAATTCGGACTAGAATATCTATAAAAATTGTGAATGAAAACTTTATGCTTTGTATCTATTTAATGTCACTACCATTCATAAACTGTATTTCATTTGTTAAAGAGTTAAGCAATTTGTACTACTTTCACAATTAAGAAAATCTCAATCTTAGTGTAAAATTTTTATGGATTTTTCTTAAATTTTCAAAATATATTCAATGGCCATTAACTCAAAAAGTAGGTCATTGACCTACTTTTTTGAAAGTGTATATTAACACTACCATGTAAGGTCTATAACACACAATAGTTGGTTTTTCATTATCATCAGTGGAATTTTTTTTCATTCTGAGTAAACGTCATCCTTAAACTCAAACTAAATACTGTAACTATTATTTTACTACGATTATTAAAGCAATGGCATATTTGCACTCTGCTCTGGCATATAGCATTAGACCTGATGAAGATATATTACGAGTTCCTTCCAAATGTAGAAAATATTCTAAACGTTACAAGAGTAAAGACATTTTATTTGCCGTTTGCATGAGCCTGTGCATCTACTATTCTCACTACCTGTTTATATCCTTTACCTCCAATTTTATTGACCTTTCCTACCTTTAAAAATAAATTGTTTAATTTAGACTTTATGATGCAAATTCTGAATTCCGGAACACCTATACACGCAATCGCAAGCTTATTATTGCAGTAAAACGATTCAATCTTTTAGCGTATTCTTTTATTTTACTATGTTTTAAAAAAAATTAATAAGATAAGGAAAATGAGCTGTAATTTTACTTTAAAACAAGCACATTGATTTGAACAAAACTTATATTAATATAAATTTACCATTATAAACAAATCAGTGATTTAACATGTCATTACCGTCTTCCTTGGAAGACGGTATAAAGAGTTGAAATAATTTACAGTCTCCGGGCTGTGCACTTCCTCTCCTTTGTGATTGGTAGAAAATACATGATGTGAAAATTTACATTTATTTCATTGGTTGATATACTGTTCGGCACAAGGGAGAACATTTTCTGATGATCGATTTTACGTACGATTTAACAATTTTCGTAGATTTTAAATCTTAAAAAGTGAGAAAACGAAAGAACAATCAAAATGGCTCTTAGGGAAATTCAGGCTTTCATTTTTCTGTTAACTAGTTGAAAGCAATATTCTGTAACATCTCTTGAAATAATTTGTTCTTTTCTTTTTGTTTTGATTATACAAATACCAATGAAATTTGATTCGGTATTGCTAATATCAGTAAACAAGTTTATATATTAGATACGGAGAAACTAATATCGGTAAAAAAAAATCAGTAAAAATGAGTGATACTGAATGCAGTTGTATTAACTTTGATTTTACTACAGTAATACAACCCTTCCTAAGATCTCTTTTTACCTACTACAGTCGATTTCAAATAAATAACACGCTGTAAACAATTTTCAACAAACAATTTTTAAGAACGCATGCTTAAAAGGCACATATTTAACAAAAAAAGTTCGGCACGCTATTGCATGGAGAAGAAGGCGACATTTGTATAAAAAAAAATTAAATTGTCTTTGATATCTTATTGCTGTTAAGAGTTTGCTCTAAAGACGGTAAGCTTTTTTAAAAAGCTAAACTTGTTATATAAATTTCTAACAAAGTCTTACAAACTGTTTTAACGTATTCACACGTGCTTGAGGACAGGAAATGTCCTCCCCATCTTCCAATAATCCCCTTTCACCCCAACCCCAGGTATAGACCCCCGAGACCTAGTTCACTGTGTCTTTTTAATTAACAAATCATTTTATGATAAACCTGGTATTTCTAATCCAATTCATTCAAAACATAACTCGAAACATTAATTTTATTAATTTTTTTTAATTTTTCACTTAGATATACTCATTATGAGCACCTTCTTTAAGATTTACCTCTACCCAAGACGACAAAAAGTTTCATGTTCTTATTCGCTTACATCTTATGAATTGTACTTTTTTGGGTTTTTCATGCCATTTCGTAAATATCTTTTTTATTTGTTGCCCAAGTGTGCACTCGGAACTTAAATTCTCTGTTTATGAGCGGAGGTATCTTCCATGCAATAAATCATCGTTGCCGTTGATCGGTTCCAAACTTGCAACTTAATTTGTAGGTGAAAATTGTCCGATTTACCTCATAATTGTACATATTTTTCACATTGGCACGACATGCGCATTTTCAGATAAGGGAATTATCGGGTTACGACTTACATTCAACGCTTTTCTTGTAGTTGTTGTCTGATAGTACATTTCAACAAATATTCATGGACATTGGTTTTCGGTTGGCAGGCCAATACAGGTAAACATCGGTATCTCGAACTAAGGAGGACTTTAACAAAACTTTTAGATATCCAAAGTGGCTTTCCAGGTTTAATTCCGTGCGTGATGTTCTTACATGTATATCAACACGTGTTTTAGTATCGGCATATACTGAACTTTTCTACTACTCATAAACGAATAATCAACCATTTGGTTAAATATTTCTAGCTTGCGTCTTTTTATTCGTGAAATACATATATATATTTGTAAAAGCAATCAAATAATAAAGTCAATATTTCGTTAATAATATTACTTCATATCCTCTCCACTCTCGACGGATCACAACTTTGAATGGGAAAGAGCACTTGCCATGTAATTACTGAAATTTATTACGAAGAAGAGGAAAAATACGATTTGAAAATATAAAAAAGACACGAAAAAATTATATTGAATACAATTTCACGTACGGTATTTTTATATGATTTCTGTTTGTTAACTAACCTATCATATGATAATTTCATTACGCTCACAGATGTAGTACTCATATTGGAAACAACCCCTTTACAATGAACCGGAAGTCACTCACACGCTGCGTTTGCAAGACATGAAATGTTTCTTATTATCTCAAATAAGTTTTCTTTTCAACATTTATATCTCAATCTTGCTTCATTGTTATTGGAGCGTATATGAAAAAATAAATAAATTCGTGTCCGTATTTGATCCTTTTGATAGATACAAAATTAGCAGTTATCAATGTTAGATCGATTTTTCCTAAACAGTGTGTATTTTAAACACATTATCGGTAATCGTGACTGTGTTATAATCTAGATTAATAAATAGGTACTAACTTTACAACACACATAAGCTGTTATCATATTAAACTTACATCTTGCAGTTTGAGGTACCACTAGATTTGAAAGGTTTGAAAATTGCCGCGGGCAGAATGGTCTAAAAATGACCTAAATTATGATCAGCTGAGCGGAAAAACGGCCCCACTTCGAGATAAACTAGGTAACAAAGAACCTCGACCTTTCAAAATACTTCGATAAACGCGTGGTATTGATAATACCAAATTCGAGACACAGGAGTTTTTTTTTTTTTTTTGAAAAACATCTATATAGAGAATACGGTCGGGACCAACTGTAGACCTCAACAAAAGCATAGTAATGGGGATATCCATGTTTGAGATACAAGTACCAATATTTACTTGTAATTTCAAATTAAGCTGTTTATACTAGTATCCGTTTTTGGTCACCTGTCAATATAATTATATTTGCGGTATCCATCTTGCAGAAATTGTTAGTGATTTCAAAATGAAATGTACTCACGATAGCGATATGCACACGGAAAATTATAGAGCTGCCATTAATTTCAAACGTTTCATGTACGCTCGTTTAGCTATGCCTGTAACCGTCGCACGTCGGCAAACATCTTTGACAGACTCTGTGCCAGTAAAACATTTCTTTCTCAACCTAAAAACTGTCTAATTAACATAGCTTTTCAGACTCATAAACTTCCCTCAATTAACTTAAAACAGGGGCGGATCCAGGATTTGAAGATAGAGGGGGCGCCAGTTTTAGGCAATGGGTCTGAAGCTCCTTGATTCTAGAGATTTTGTACGGTAAAAATGAAGTCTTCCAATTTAATCTTTTGTAATATTTCTTCTCGTGAAAATACTCAAAAGTAAAACGATTGTATGCCATTTCGAAAAGTTTGTAGATTTAAGACCTGCAGTAATGCCATCGAAAACATCTGTTTTGCAGTAATATAAAGAAACATTTTCTTTTTAATTTCATGGGGGTCCAGGGGAAAACTCTGGAAGCTCCTTGATTCTTGAGACTGTGTAGGTTAAAAATGAAGTTTTCATATTTAGTCTTTTGTGCATCTACTTGATCATAATTGCGATGATCAGTACATTTTCTTTGCAAGAAGAAGTATGATTTAACTTTTTTGAACAATTTTAGGGGGCGCCGGATGCGCCATCCTCCCCCCCCCCTTGGATCCGCCACTGCAAAATATGCGTTATGGAATGTTTCGTGCAAACTATGTTAATTCTTATTTTTTCAATATTCTAAACCTCATTTCATAACCATTTTGACAACAATGATCAACGACTGGGCCTTTCGAAATGAATTCAAGTCTGAAGGCTCCTGTTAAACCGTTTGATTATTATTGAATAAACTATAATTCAAGAGTATCACCATTTATGAAATCATGCAAAGCGGTATTGCACTGTGCCAAAATACATATTATTAATCTGTAATAAGGTTGATTCAGTTTTGTATTTAAAAGTGTGAATAGTTGTGTTCTTATATATTTTTGTCACGAATGGGTTACCGTATGTTACTGACAGTTGTCGGGTTAGTGTGCAATTTTTTTAGAGTGAGTATTCAAAGTGACCGGTTTTGGTGTAGTGGTCAGTAGAGTGTCCGGTAACGACATCAGCCGGGTGCCACGATATGCATTTCCTGATCCTAGATCTGGTGAATACTTCCAGTATATATAATATTAGAATAGAAACGGGTAACCATTGAACTCAGAATTTATTTGAGCGGGCACATGTTTTCCAAGCAAGTAAGTTTGGTTTGTTGTTATTTTGTCAAGTTTGCAGGTCATTAAGTTACAGGGGTAAATCGTTATATGTTGGTATATTCATCGGGGGTTTATTAGTCACAGTGAAATAATTCAGTGCAAAGAGGTGTTTGGTTCAATTCCCTGTACCTCAGACTGTGGGCGCAAGATGTAAACTTTCGCTATGGAAGGTCTTGGGTAACAGACGAATGTCGGGGACGCATGCTGCGTTGAGCGGGGCGTACTAGTGAGAATTGGTTGCAAACTGCAAGCAAGAGACCTGTGAGTCTGGAATTTTTGGTAAGGACGCACGAGATACAGGCAGTGTGATTAGCGCAGGGGCGTCACAGTAGCATGGTGTCCTTGATGTATTACATGACTGGCTTCCTTTTCAAAGTGGGGTTACCAGTATTAAAGCGACTGTTTTTTGAAAATTTAATTTTTCTTTATGCAAAGCTGAAATTTAAAGTTCATGTATTTTTACGTTGTTTTTTTTTAATATTGAACTTTGAGACAATGTTTGAGTAATTTTTCAACAAGCGTTTTATTGGTTGAAACAGATTCTAAAACAACATTTTTGCAGTTTATTACCATTTTATTTCTGATGCACTGTGATTAAAAGTACTTTTAAGTTTGGAATTAAGTTGATAATATCAGATATTTGTTAACTTGTTTAATTGAATTATATTTGGGAAGTCATATTCGAATGAGAATGGAGTGAAAAGGTGGAGTGGGAATATTAATTTGTTTTGTTTAGTAATATTCTTATTCAAATTAAACTTGTTTATTTTCTTTTCAAAGTCTTATTTTTCATACAGCCGACAAAATCCATATAACTCATTCCAAAATCAAACAGTACTCCTCGTTCTGCAAAAGTTGAATACTACTCATGGAACGAACATTTTGGTAAAACAACCACATTTTTAAAAATTTTAATTTTACACGGATTTAATTGTTATACAAATGTAGGATCGCCCTTTATAGAACTAACATTTATTTGAGTGTGAATGTGTATATGTGTGGGTGTAGTATTTAGATTGAAATAGATGAAGAGAAATAAACCAGAAATTTATCAACATTTTATTAATCTAATAGATAGACAACTGCTTTCCGTTGGTTACCAAATGGTTACCAAATGTTGCTATTCCGTGCAGCAGCCATTTTGTACAGTAGAATCAAGAGCATTGCTCCGTTGACAGTTGTCCCCAGGGACCAGACTAGGTACAGGGGCAGCAGTATCTTCTTTCTTGACATTGTAGTCGTTGCTTTAACAGAAATAATGATGACATGTATGTAACTTAAAAATTGTTAACGTTTATAATTAGATTGATCAGAAATATATATGGTAAAGAGATTGATTATCTTTTTACCTGCTTCTTTTATATATCAACTATTTTTCTTTTTGTCTCGAGTTTATCTTTCTCGACTATCATTTTATGATAAACAAAAAATCTGCAAAATTGGCAAATAAAATAGCATGCGTTTTTTAAAAAGTTATTGTTATTTATAGTTTTTGAGAAATTATATGACAGGTTAGGGGAGGAGATTAATGATTTTAATATTCCAGTATCTCTTATCAGAAAACAGCTTTACATAAATGTTGTCTTTGTAATATTGCCGATTTCCAATAAGGAAGTTGGGAATGCTCTAGTTTTGACAAACAAAGCACAAAACAATTACTCACTTTAGTGACACAGTTAAAATACATATTATAAATGGTTTGAGGTATTTTATATCACAACTACTGGCAACAGCAATTGTATAATATGCTTGCTTATACCTATGCACGCAAGGCCACTTCCTGTAAATCCGTCCTTGCATTCGCATTCAAACGATCCATCTGTGTTGATACATACAGCATTGATGTCACATACACCCGACTCTGCTCCTGTGACACTCTGTTTGCACTCTTCAATGGCTGCACGCAGGAGTTTAAGTAAGTTAAAATTCATCATTAAAAACAAGATTGTTGTTCACCTGTTTAATAATGATTTGATAATTCAAAATTGATTTATCTAATACTCTTTATGGTAATTGGTCAATAAATCAGGGTTGTTTTTTATTTTCATTTTAATACCTTTTTGTTTGAAAGTTACAGCAAATCCATACTCGTCAAAAAACCCATTGCCATCCGATTTAAATTTGATGCGCAGATTATTTCCCGTTGTTTGGCTGTTGATTGCATTTTGGAATGGACGGCATGTATAATACGTTTCCTTTTCTGAAGAGGATAAACGATTATTAGCTACTAGTGGACAAACTTTAAAAAAATCTTTATAGTAACATAAAAATATTTGGAGATATATAACGTCGTAAAATGCAATGACTATTATGAACATCAAGTTGTTTAATCATTTATATAACCTTTATTTATGTAAAGAAAAAACATCTTTATTTTGTTGTGTGTTGTCCAAAACCCAGATATTCCTCTTTTTTATAGGGTAATATATTTTGATCAGTTGTATAAAGTAAAATGTCCTAAAAAAAGTACATAGAATGGGGAAATTTAACATTTCTAATTTCATAAATATCAATGTACACATTCTTAAGTGGTTAATATATTCATTGAATAATTGCAGTGATCATTCACTTCACGCTGATGAATAAATCTAAACTAGAGGTACTGTGAGCAAGCTCACAAACGATAATCCCCGCTAAGAAAAAAATCATAACTTAAATATTTTTTATGATAACAAATAATGGATGCTATCTAGCTAACCGTCAATGTTCTATCGATAACAACTGTTAATTTAAAAATATATATATAATTATAATTTCCATTAATACAACAAATGACACAGACAGAAACTAAGCATTTTTATAAACAATGACCTTTAACTTGCCCAAATGACTTTGAGTCAAGGTCACGAGACACTTTCAGGTCAAAAGAGATCTTTGTTGACTTTCTTATGTTTCTGCATAAAAAAAGACAATTTTTTTAATGTTCCAGTCAGTGACCTTGACTTTACCTAATTGACCTTGGCCAATGTCGTGAAACACCCTCAGGTCATAAGCAATCCTTGTTTGAAGTAGGAACTTCTATTGTTTATCCATTAAAAAGACATGGACCTGATAAGAATTTTGCATTTTTCCCGCCAGTGACCTTGAACTTGCCCGAATGATCGAAGTTCAATGTCTCGTCACACCATAAGCTCAAAAGCAAACAATGAGTGAAGTAGGAACTTCCAGTGTTTCGCTATTGGAAAGATATGGACCGGGCACGAATTTTGCACTCTTCCTGCAAGTGACCTTGATTTTGCCCAATTGACCTAAGGTCAAGGTCATGACACACTCTCTGGTCATAGGCAATCTTAGTATGAAGTAGGAACTTTCAATGTGTCTCAATAAGAAAGATATGAACCAGACACAAATTTTGCACAGACGGACGGAAGAAAAAACAGACGAACAGACAAAGTGATTCCTATATACCACCCTTCCCAACTTCATTTTCGGGGTTTTAAAAATTGACTACTTTTTTGACGGTTCAAAACAGAAACTGTCACAAATAGTCATAATTCCAGATTTAGGTATGTGATTCGTATTTCATTATCTACCTTCATTGCCAAGAAAGTTGTCATGCAATTATTTTATGTTATTAAGTATATTTAATATTGAAAAATATATGTTTTTAAATCACTGGGTATTATTTATGTGCCATTACATTTTGTTAAAATTTAGAATAAATAACTCAAAATTTTGAAGTTTTAATTTTAGCAATATTTTCATCAAGTTATAATATTTCTATGTTAAAAAGTTAATGCTGTAAATAATTTAAAAACTTATTTCAGTTCTTAGAATTTTTTAATGACGCGAAAAGAAATGCCATCAAATATATTATTTATTGCCGAAAAATGAAAATATCAAAAAATAATCATAATATTAGAGAAGGGGGGAACTTGTTACCCCCCCCCCCGAAAAAAAAAATCATTGACAATTAATTTTAAATTGCAACGTCTAGTTCCCCATTAATATTGGTATAACATGTGTTGTTTTTTTTTTTTACATAATGCAGAATAAAACATCAACCATTTTATAACCTAGGATTTATTCTTGATCGTCAACTTCAAATAAAATAAGTACTATACTTAAGTGTATAAATAATTTCTAATTCTTATGCGAACGGGCAATAATAATTTGCATACGTTAATTTTTTATTATAATCAAACAAGCACAGGTGGTGCAAGGACAACATCTTTCATCTAAGCAACAATAACCAACCAAAGCCTAGGCGGAATGCTACACCAACATATTTTTTTATGGATCATTATAACGTTATTTGGGAAACATGATTTTGTCATTCAAAGAAGAATGTATCCTTTTCATTATTTTATTCGATTTTTGGTGTTTTTTATGAAACAGTGGAAAATTTTTGTTGGCTGATAGTACATGTAACACACTGCACAGTTGAACATATGGTATGGATTTATACATTCTATTTATATCTACTATATCATGTCTAGAAATGTCACTAGTAATGTTAAAAGAAGTTTGTCTTTAACGTATCAACATATACTTAAATTACATATTAAGTTGCTTTCGTTGTTTAGTTTTTTTGAGAAAGATTTGAAGATTTTTTTAAATATATAATAATAAAGTAAAATTTCATCTCCTTTCCAATTTAGGTACCACACTAACCCTGGGAATCAGTAATTGGACCTATTTTAATATACACTACCTGAGAATGATTTCATACAATTTTCAGATATTTGTGTTCGAGCGCGATTTTAAGAATAAGATTTTCAAAGTGTTTTATCTCTATATTCCAAAGTCAAACTTTGGGAAAACACTGAGGCCCCACCCCAACCCAGAAAATTGGATGCTTTGGACCGAGTTAAATCTTTATTCCATGAGGTTGATTCCATACAAGTTTGGGTCCTCTTGGGTTTTTATAGTAAGTTTAGAATGAGAGTTTCCAAGATTTTCTCTCTATATATACCTATGTAAAATGTCCCCACCAAATGTCGGATCCTGATTTAAGCAACATTAAATCCTAATTAATTGAGGATGTTTCCATACCGAGTAGAGCTTTTCGGCCAAATGTGTTTTTATTTTTTGTAACTGTAAACTGGGAAACTGTACTCTTATGTAAATTTAAGTTTCCCTTATCCCATTTGAGTAGGCTTTCTACCCCTGATAACAAATTTGTTGCAGCTTTTCATGCACATTTGTTTTTGATAAAAAGAATATGAAAGATTTTTTTTCGATAACATATATTCTTATGATAAAATTCTATTGTCCCCCGTTACCACCTGAAGCTGGCATGATGATGTCAGACAACTTAAAATTACATTACCTGCGGATGATTTTGGGAAAAAAACCCAAATTTTTAATAATTCTTAATCATCCCCCTTCTTTGTGCCTAATTTGACCCTGAAAAGTTTAGGAAAACGAGACGCAAACGCCAGACAACGGACAGATTTTGATCCAAAAGAAAAACCTTTATCCTATGTCTCAGGAGAGTTAAAAAAATCAGAAAATTTTCTTTATACTTATATTGTTACAACACACGAATCATTCCTAAATCCACTTACATAAAAATTGAGCCTTTAATGTAGAATATGGTTAAAGATAATGAAAACGTTTTAATCTTTGCTTTAATTAAACCCTTTGATTTACACAATTTTGATAATAATAGTTATTTTTGAAGCTCTAACTAATCAATATATCGAATTTCCGACTTCACTACATCGTAAAATATCACGTACTGCCGAAATTCCAAGCTTAAAATTGATATCAATTAATATCAAATGTGATAAATTGGTGACAAGTAAGAAATCAAGAATTTGAGATCGAAAGCTTACGTAGTTAGGGGCTGATCTTGAAAATACAAATGAATCGTGCAATTTTTATTGCATTTCATAAGAATTAATAAATCTAAACATGAGTTTCCGTAGAACCAAATCATCCAGAACGGATTTTATACTTGTACCTGAAGACAAAGTCAAGTAGTCACGACATTTATCCTGATAATCATCGAAAATAAGAGCAGGAAAAGAGAAAACAATAACCGTTCCTTCGTCAGCTGTTATTGTGACGTCACAGTCTCCGTCGCTGTAAAACGATTAAAAAGTGTTAGCATAATTCTATAATATCTTGATACTATTACCTATTAGTTAGTTACTTACTCACTACGGAAATATATTGGGTTGATCAATCTCATAGATGGCGAGGCGAAACCGAGCCGTCTATAAGATTTGATCAACCCAATGTATTTCCGTAGTGAGTCAGTAACTAACCTAATAAGTGGTTTGTTTTCCCGAGGATTATCAAGCGACATATTTAGTCACAAATAGCGATGACCTACACAAAACCATGTACAAGATGCCTAACATCTCGTTCAATTTAACTCATTGAAACTCTTTAAAATGTTCAATCTCACCTTTCAAATACTCTTTAAAAATAATTACTTAACCCATGTGTACTTACAATATTTTGTGGCTTTTCAATTTTAAATGTTTTCTCCCTTTCCTCGGAGATTTGAGCAAATTTCGACGCTGCCATTTTGTTCTGCTCCAGACAGAACAATATGACGGCAATATTCTAAGGGTAACTACTCTAATTTTAAAGAATTTTAAAGGGCAGCTACCCCAAATACTTTAAGAACTTACGTCATGCGGGTTAAGTATTAAATACTATGACGTGTCGAAATGAGTAAGCAAAGCGTCGGCCAATGACGGCCAGATTGCCTAATTATATTTCTCACCGATCAAAAATAGAGATACATGAGGCAATCACGTGCTATGCTTAAACCAATGAAAGTGTGACATTTCAGTCCAAGGGAAAACAAAATCAAGTAGCGAGCAAAGAATATCTCTTCCGTATTTGTTGTCTTTTTCTTGGAGGGGGTGGGGTGCTAATATTTTGGCTTTTGTTACAATGTTTGTATTTGACTTTAGTCGATCACACTTATATCTGTTGAGGCATCTGGTAAATTTCACTTTTTTACGCATACATTACGCTTCGCACCATTTGTTGACCATAAGTAAATGATATATGTAAATTCTTAGCTATTATTGTTATAAATAAGGAACAGTAGAATGATGTGTTTGACTTAAGGTTTAAACTTTAATAATAATAATAATAATAATAATAATAATAATAATGATCTTAATCACGATTTGTTTTTCTTTTCTTATGTGTTTCTTTTTTGGAAAGCAACAAAAAGCGCAATTCAACCTATTTAACGCATGGTTTATATATACGTTTGGCATAGCATAAAAACAGTTCCATTATTTGTAATTACAACTACACAAAATTAAGCTAGGTAGAACTTACTTTTTCAGTCTCATTCTTTACTTCATGAATCATAATAAATATTGCATTTGCTTTTATATGATGCGGATTTATTGTTAAAGTATAAATGTATTCGCGTTTAAAGTTAGCTTATACTTCATAATTTTAACTGTTCAGTTTATTTTCGGGTACGAATATACGTCTTTGTGATCAGACATTGAAGAAATAAGAAAAGTTACACAGACACACATACATGGCGTCCGTTTCTTATATTCGTCTACAATGTATATGTCGAATTGTTCGTCGATTGGATTCTTCAGTATTTAAACTGTAAATGTCTTTAAATAAAACAAATGAAAAAAAAATCATTTATATTTTAATTTCACGCTGTATTGTGTAACATAAATTGTTCACAGTATTTGCATACTTACGCTTTTCCGAATCAACAAAAGTGTAGCTCGCATCAATTTTTTTCACCGTTTTCCGAATTTATCACACTATCCATCATTCATACTATAAATGTTGTACTTCGTATTACAAAACAAAAAATAATTACATAAATTTTCGTTTCGCAAATTACTAGGAAACATACACTCAAATCTGATTGGCTAGGAAATGCAGGCTAGGATAGGATAGGATAAGGTAGTATTTAACTTATTATTTCTTATTATTTCTATTTCTATAATGTTTTGTGCATCCTGCATTATATCCTAATCTTGTCAACTTTCATGAGTCAAAACAAATTCAGGATGACGCTGGTTTCAAGCAAAATTTGCACCATTGCAAAGGTTTAGCTAAAAAGCCATACAAATTGTGTTGATGGCTAAGTTCCTAGCCATGAAAATACACGTTGTCTCACACAACTGCAAAAAGTTCAAGCTTTATTTAAGATGGTTCTGCTTCATTCGTTCGGTCACATTTTAAATGATAAAATTTTTTTTTTTAAAATAATGATACTAATCTCACGATCTCCGATCCTCAGTCACATTCGATAATTCTTAATTATCCGGATTGTTTTTTATTTGAACTATGATTTTTTTTATAGACAAAATGTTATTGTTGTAGTGTTGATATTACGCTCAGTTATTTATCAAAATGCTTGGATTCGAGTCTCTATGGAGATCGACTACGTATATGTAAATGGGTTTGAGCCACGGTCCACCAATGTAGATGTACAACTTCTTATTTAAATTTAATCTCAGCTGGTATATTTTTTTCAATTATATTTATCGAGAGAAAATTTGCAATAACTTTCCAAATATGCTTGGATACCATCATTAATTTTTTTTTCATTTATAAAGAATATACTCTAACATTTGAGGGTCGGAGTATCTTAATCTTATTACTTCAACTAATGGGCATTGGAATACAAATGCACATTAAATCACATACATTTGATGTTTTAAAATTGACTATAAGTCCTTTAAACTGAATAAGATTGATTTTATATAAATTTATAATTCATCAACCAATTCAATCATCAAAACAAGGTAACAATGGACACAAAATACGCAAGAGTTACATATAAGTATACCTGATGTTTAATAATCAATTCGATGTGCTTTGAATTTGATTTCATTCATTTTAAACTAAAACAGTATCATTTAATTATCTGTAACAAGGTATAATTGTACGTAGAATGTGAAGTTAAATATTTCTTATTTGATCTAGCACAGAACTAGATATATTCAGGAGAAAGGGAAATACTCTGAAACAAATAATTTTAAAGGGATATGGGAGATAAATTATATTAAAATATTTTATAGTAAGGTTGAAGCAGGACTTTAAAAAGGGAAAATCCAACTAATAAGTCAACGTTCCGGGAGGGAGAAACTACAATTGATTTGTTTTTTTCTAACCACTGATAAAGAGATAATGAGTCCCAATGGTTCAAAAATTGAATACATTAATATTTTTATTATTGTTTAAACATTATTTTGAAGTTCTGTTTATGAGTTATTTGAACAAAATGCAACTAAGTTTACTTAACAAATTATTGATATCGATTATAAATATGTCCAAAAAAAAATGGGTCGGTATATTATATAAAACATATCTCAATTTAGTATTGTTAAATACAAAGTACTTAGTTCACTTGACAGTTTGAATGTGGAAGACAAGATTCAACAACTTGACTAAACCATGCATATAACGTCTGTTATGACAGTGCGCTGTCAATCAAAAAATACACTGAGATCAGCTGTACTTGTACGATATACCAGAGCATCCGCAGCTGAAGTATTTTTAAACCTCGTGTCAAGGCATGTCAAACCGACACCTTTTACTTTAATGACATTTAAGACTTGAACAGTCTACCACCCCGTATTAAATGTTCCAACGGGGAGGGGGGGGGGGGGGTTCTTAACACAACATTTAACAGTTTTAGGGTGTTTTAACACAAAATTTAAAAAAAATTATCATTCATTTTAGAATTATTAATGGTGATATGTTGTTTATCAGACAGTATATAATATTACCAAATGCATATTAACGATGTTATCATATGTACACATTGTATTCTAGGAATTGTTTATAGCGCTTTGAATGGTATAATCAACACAGTGACAACATCTTTGTTTCAACAATATATAAGGTCGCTGTAAAAGCTAAAACAAAATGTCATATAATTATTTAAAAGTATATCGGAAGTTTTTAAGCTTTAATGGGTTATCCTGGTATCATTTGTATAATGAATTTTGAACAGCTAGTCTTTAAAGTATAACTATTTGATATTGAATCTTACTATGAACAATATCTATGTTTATATGTATGATGACAATACCAATTAATTTTTCTATCTATCACTTACGATAAATATGCTTTGGGAAAGTTTGCCGATGTTATTGTCTGGAAACTGTCTGTAGCTTGAATGGTCTTGGATCCAGGACATGTTCCTACAAATATATTTGAAACTTTGAATTTTATGTATGTTTAAATATTGTTAATGAATATTTCTCAGAAGTTATAAATTCATATTTTGCATTTGTTACAATTATTTAATATTTAAACATTGCATATATTTAATTCAATACCTCAAAGCTTTTTAACAAATGTTGTATTATAAGTACCTTAAATAATAACATCATGATACTATGGCAGCATGTTTCTCGATACCACATGTATATTTTGTAACATGCTTTGATATGATATGATGATAAATTGATAAATGATGATTGAAATGCGTTTTATGAATGTTATACGCAACGCCAACAAATGTCTAAGTACTGTTATGATGAAACAAACTGGGTCTACGAAGGGTAAAATTGATCCTATTACAGACATTGTTGGTATGAATTATTGAAATATTACATTTTATATATCATAGATTATTTTAACGTTAATAATTTAAATTCTTGTTATAACGCGGCTCTTGATAGAATAGAAATAATTGACCCAAACTTTGCCTTGGTGGTACATTTTGTAACGGCCAGCTCCTTCTAATGGAGCTGTCTGTTACCACTTAGGTCAAGTACCTAGGGGTCTATATGTCCAGTTGATTTTTTGTACAGGTTTACATACAAAAGAATACAAAAGTTTTATCAATTATTATTCGTACAATTGTGTACATATGAAATAAACATCAATGTTTGAGTGGAAATGGTCAATTAGGGAATATTCATACGTTAAATTGTCAGACTCGCGCATTGGACAATGAGATTCAGGTCATTGAAAGATCGACACTAGTCCAGAAAAGATTTAATTGACGTTGCACATGTTGCCCCAGAAAGATATTGGACTAAACCTTGGCAATATGTTGTTAGATCATGCAACTTATAATGAAATGTTTTGTTTTAGTTCTCTTTTTCGTGTACACTTTTGAATTTAATTTTTCAATTTTTAAAATTACAAATATTTCGAACATTTCTGTTTGTTACATTATTGGGTTTTCCTTTTAGGGTATTACCTATATGTATATATGTCCTATTTGGAGAGATTGATGTTGAGTTATTTCTTACGCATATCAATAAAAATATGTTCTGTGTTCATGCGTGCTATTGGGTTTCTAGGAGGCTCTGGACTATTTCGGACTGTTATGTTTCAAGCCTTGGACTTTCTGGTTTTTTTTTAATGTTATTCTCTCTCCTGGTTGACTTGAGCACTCTGCACTTACTCGAACAATGTCGCAGCATATATTTTGAATTTATGCAACTGCACCGATGTTTTGGTCATTAAAAATTTCACACATAGTATATCACTCAAGTATTTCGTGATATATCGTAAAGTCTTTTAATTGAATACACAGAAATACAAAAGCATACTCTTATTTCTCTGAGATAAATCTACATGTCAGTGTTGGACGCTGTCTTTAAAGTTGACTAAAAAGGGCGCCTCTTGCAAAGGGGTCTTTCACTTCATCATTCCCAATAGTTATCATCAAATTTGATGCTAAAATTAAAGTCACTTTTCCTAAAACAACAAACTATCGACTTTTTTTTAGTCTAAAAATGGATTTTCTGGTGACAATCGTCAACTCATCAGCAGTACGCATTTTCCTGTTCGATATTAACATATTTTTTCTTAGCTGGTCTTTTTTGCTTATCGGGTTAAACGTATTTTCATTTTCTTTTCATCGTCGATGATGACTGATTTGTCGTGTAGGGCAGACGTTGAAGAATTCGACTGACCATCGGCAGACAGTTTGTTTTAGCAGTCCTCAGTTGGTCAACATCTTGATATTGAACTTTCTTAATCGTCGATCGACATACACCAATGACGACCAAATATCAATTGAGAGTTGTAGGGCTTTTGATCGTTATTGATAAATCTACTAACGAAGGATGACTATATTCGGATTACCTTCAGCATCATTCGTCTGTCGCTTGCAAGGCGATGGGAAGGATAGGGTAAACATTCGCCAAATAATATAAATTAAAAGATTTGTAGTCATAATTATTTTTAGGATTCAGCGTGACAGGGCATGTTTCTTCTTAAGCCGACGAATGTAGAAAAATTGTTACTTAGACCTACGGTTGCTCCTTAGCTACCTCTTAAAATAGTTTCTCAAATTAACAAAAATTACTTGATTATAAGAGATATCATAAAAGATTATAGATACAGAAAGGGAAACAATCAGTCAAAAACTATTTTCACAAATTGTATTCAATAAATATGGACAAAAGACCTCGACAGATCCAACGTAAGGATATGCGGTTTACGCAACTAATGTTTTAACCACTGAGCTGGGGTGAATTTCAACGAATATAATCGTTACAACAAGTTTAACAAACCATTAAAGTCACCATCATGTGGCGTACTGTCTCAAAGAGTTTTGATGTAGTAAAGTACTTTAAATGTGACCCAGGTATAAACGCCCTCATTTTTTTGCTCTGAAAGCGTTCCGGTTCTAGAGGTGTATGTTTAACTATTCACGATAATGCATATTCAAAGAAATCGAAATAAGTTTTGTTAAGCTTGATAGTTAATGAGAAAAATTGGAAGCCAAAATATTCAACTATGACCGATGCACGTTACACACTGCCTCACGACAGAAACAGACGTACAAAAATAGATCCTCCTTGAAACCTGATATTACAATGACCTTGATAATTTCTTACCAGAATCACTGCCGCTGAGAACTGATACCATAAAACTCTCCATTTTGTTGAAGTTGTCGTCTGTTGTCAATATGACTCTCATAGAACTATCTATTGAGAACCGAGATCGAGAATCTGAGGCTTCCATGCGCGGTCCTTCGATAGTTATTCGTGTCCCAAGGACTTCTAAAAGATTTTTAAAAATTCACGTAAAACAACGACACTTTTTGAGAAACTCAATTAAGATGCATTTTTTACAAAAAACATATTATAACGTTATTGTAGAGTAGACTCTCTCTCTCTTTCTCTCTCTCTCTCTCTGTCTGTCTCTCTCTCTCTGTCTGTCTCTCTCTCTCTTTCTCTCTCTCTCTCAGAATAGAGTTTTAAAAAATACCAGCATCATGATCAACATTGAGACTGTCGGATCCTTCAAACGTCATGTTAAAAATGTGAATGAGGATTCCTGACCCTTCTTCTCCCTTAAACGTCCATGTACAAGTAGTAGAGCTGACATACACAAAAATATATAAGCTGAATTTCGTTAATTGCGTGCATGCATTTTTGATTGAGTAAACAAAAACATGCCATATATAGTGTCTAATGATATTTTTGCATCTATTTCTAATATAACTTTCACATATACTTTTTCTGAAAAAAAAATCAGCTTACAAAGAAGATGATTAAATATTCCTAATTTGGTTATTGCTACATTTTTTGTAAAATATAAAACAAGTAAAAAAATCACATTGGAAATCCGTCTGTTTCTGGCGGTGGAAATGAGAACGTTTGTGCTTCAAATTCAGGAACATCTATAACAACTTCCAATCCATCGTTTGGACAGGACAAGAATCCTACAGTCAAATTTTAATCAATAAATAAACTGTAAATCAAGTAATATTTCATCCGTTGCATTCTGTTGCTTAATTGATACATTGTACATTATATATCGGATACAGTGGTATATTTATAAATTATCATTCATTAAGTATTGCAAAGTCCTGTAACGATTTTTGATGTATGTGTGTTTATTTGTATTGGTAAAATGCATATTTTATCGATAATTACATTAGAAACAACCGAAAGCGTCACTCATCATTACGATATGATTCAAATGTATTTAATGTGTTGTATATGGTTACTTTTACCTTAATTATATGTTTATCCTATGTTTTGTTTTCATGCCTGCAACTTCAGGTAACCAAGAATTGTCGACCAAATGGGTTGTGCAACGTTACGTTAGGTTGCCTGACGTCATATATATTTATGTGAGCTTTTAAAATTTAAATTGAGTCAGTATTTGACGTTAGTTTGGGGAGTCAAACGTTAAGTGAGTTTGAAATCAGCTCTTGTAATTTTTAGAGTTTGGAATAAAATTATTTATAAAAATCATAACCAATATCTCACGTCGTTACCAGATAACCCCATTATGGCAAGTAATTGCATTTAGTTTTCAAAGATATTATATTTATTAAAATTTACATTTACCTTTAAGGAAGAAGTCTTTTCTGGGTTTTCGACATTTTTAAAATTAATTTCATTAATAGTTTATTAAAGTAAGATAAAAGGAAATTAAAATGTCATATCTTTCTTTATTTTATACCATCATGCAACTTGGCATAGAAATAGTAATCAGAGTCTAGATTCCAAAAAAGGACTATATTTTTGGCGGAACTTTGGCGTAGGAATATATTTCTCACTTAAGCATATTAAACAGAATAAGAGTATTGTTGGATTTTTTTTAGCTTATCTTAATTAATGATAACATACTTGGGTTAAAGAATATGTTTTAATAACTTGATTTTCTTATCAAATTACATTTTTATCAGCTTTTTCAGCGCTCATTCTATAAATAGATGTATGTGAAAAAATCATGAAAATTGACTTTTCTTTCTTTTTAAATGATCAATACATAAGCTTTTTTTGTCAATTTAAATTTCATATAAAGTTTTTATAAAATCAAAAGAACCAGAAGTATCTAAATGTTGGAAGCATAAAAAAATAATCTAAATATCTTCAAAATTTATGAAAATTAGAGAAAATGCTGGCTAAGCAATATCAATTGAAGTTTAAATGTTTTTTCCAGCTCAGTAATATAAGCTAACAAATATGATATTATACTTTCGTTTCATTGAAAAATAGAAACATCATATCTCAAACAGGTGAATATATAACTGGAAATAGCAACATATATAGAGGATATCTATATTGTGTGATTTTATATTTGCTTTATCCAACGAGTTGAAATGGTGTATATATTCGCGAGGCTTGCCGAGCAAATATAACCATTTCAACGAGTTGGATAAAGCAAATATAAAATCACACAATTATAGATGTTCTATTTATCTCATACAATTTGATTTATATTATGAAGCTTTTGAGACAGTCCCTTGTGTGACCCAAATTGTTTTTTTTTTCAAAGATTAAAAACGATGATGCAACGTTGTGTTATGCGGCTATTGTGACCTTGCGCAATACAATTTAGTACGTAATTCCTGAGATTAATCTAACTGTTTTAATGTAAAGTTTCACTGAAATAAACCTTAAACTAATTTTTTAGCTCTAGATAATTTTTCTTAGAGCTTATTCACTTGATTAAATGGAAATTCCGATTAGAAGACTTGAATAATCAAGTTTGTTGACATACACAAAGTTGCGAATGCTCGTTAGTTTGAATTGACTCGAACGAGGAACAGATGTTGATGCATGATGTTTAATAAAACAAACATTAGGCTAGCATTATGATTCAAAATTGAAAATGGTGATTAAGGATGCTTACTGGTGGTGGAATAAAAGTCTCATGAAACTTTATTTCGGTAAGTTCTTGTATATAAACACAACCAAAGCGCTCTGTTTTCATCGCGTCGTGAGGATGAACTCCTTGATAGTTTGTAGTTTTATAAACTTCACAAAGCAAATTGAAAGTTGGAAGTGGGCTAAATTTATCAAAAATCTTGACAAACAAGGAAAAAAGGGTCTTGTGGTTACGGTTATGAATAACTTTGCAAAAAAGGTGGGGGGGGGGGGGGGCTAACCCCCCCCCCCCCCCCACACTCACAATAGCCCCCCGGTTCCGACGCCTGTGCTAGCAGTTATGTGTTTTCTTTCATATTTGTAATTTAAATCTTTGACAAAATCAATTTTATATTAATTTTTGTAGTATATATATATAGATATGTTGAAAGTACTAGCAAATCTTCGAAAATAGGTCACTGAAGCGTTGAAGCGAGGGGCTGTGTCAAAAGTAGTTCCGACCGGAAGTATTTGATATAGCATCACCCGTGTGATATAGCAAAGGTTTATCACACGGGTAATATACACCACACGTATGAGATAAATTGTTATATCCTTTTAGTTGAAAGAAATGGTAAGGACCTTGACCTGACCTTATTGCGAAAATAGAAAGGTCAAATTTCATGAAACTGAAAGAATCAATAGGTTATGTAATATGTTTGAAGATGTCAACATTTCATGGATTTCTTAATATAAAAAGTATGTCTAATAATGAAAACACGCGTTTCATACGCAACTGGTTGTTTATTGTTTTTTCATTCAATCTTGATTTAATTATCATCAAACTATAATTAATAAAACTATATTATCATGTAGTTTATTTTGTTTAAAAGAGCTGCTTCCAGGTTAACCAAGGATATATTCGTTACCAGAACTTTGTTATAATAGACCGGATGAATTTTAACCTCTCTTACGAACTCATTAAGGCATAAACGTAGCAGCCCTATATATAAATACACCTTTCCATAATATAGGAAAAGTAATATTTAGAGTCCATATCACATGGGTATCTTCTGATACTGTTCTAGGGGACATAACTCCCGAGAATGGTATCAGAACTACATCCATCTATCAAAACCCGCAAGATATCACTCATATTTTAACAATCCTAGATAAATATATGTATTTTAA
Organism: Magallana gigas; assembly: GCF_902806645.1. Lineage (NCBI taxonomy): Eukaryota > Metazoa > Mollusca > Bivalvia > Ostreida > Ostreidae > Magallana > Magallana gigas. The sequence goes on from NC_047563.1 coordinate 54,245,924, forward strand.
AGTTATATATTGAAAATGTTATATATGTAATGGACAAATCGTGAATTTGATTTTTAATCTTTGTGGCATTCGGTTTTAACACTATTAAAAGGAAATATAAAATCATCCCATTCAATTAAACAAAAAAGTTTAAATCTAACTATAAGGTCAAAGCGCCTGAGCATCTAAGGAAAAAATTGTAATGTTTAAAGTTTACGCTTTTCAGTAGTTTCAGCATGTCCGTTGCACTCAAACTCGTTCAAACTTTCGGGTTCAAAACATATATCTCTTGGTGAGCAGTTTTTTTCCAAGCATTCATTAACATCTGTAAATGGAAACACAAACAAAAAATAAAGTAGACATTTAAGAAGATATTCAAAAATTAACATACGTGTACATTCCTGTAAAAAACCTAAACAAATGTGAACATCTATGTTGCGCATTGCAGGGAAAAAAACGGATACTCGGAAACAAACAAGTATATTAACATTGATTTTCTTTTTATTTATTGACCAAACAGGAGGCCCACAGACCTTGGCGGTATCCTGAGCACCATATATTTAAATCTGTTAACAGACATGGACACCCTCGGTAATAGGTTATCCAAGTGACTTAAGTCACATAAAAAGCATAAAAGTTATAACATTCTACTATGTATGTCCACGTCAAGATGTATTAAAAAAGCACAGGAGTGCAAACTCAGAAGCTTTAACATCTTTGGTACTAGAGGAGCCGAAAAACTGTGAGTTAAACACTAAAAAATTGACAGGACTTGTGACAGATGGAGCGTCAGTCATGGTTGACAAGAGATCAGGTGTTGCAACACGTCTAAAAGAGTAAAACCCTTTGCTCATTAATATTTACTGTATCTATCATCGACTTGCTTTATCCTGTACAGACACAAAAGTATAAAGTACATACAAACTGTTGAAACAATTTTGAGACAATTATTGCAATTTTTTGAGAACTCGCCATAGAGAATGGCAGCATACCTAAAAGTGCAAACTCATATGAAAAAGATAATGTTAGGAGAAGAAGCCAAAAAGTCAGTAGGCAAGCGCTTGAAAAAAGCTTGTAGACCAAGATGGCTTAGTTTTTAGGCGGCTGTGGATGCCATTGTGAGTGACTATGAGTCTGTGCTACAAACACTTTCTCAGATGGATGATGATGCAACAGCTGTTGGAAAAGCTGATGTCTATCCAGTGTTTAGATGCTCTCTACATTTTGAACGACATTCTTCTTATCCTTGCACAACTTTCCAAATATTTTCAGAATGATGTCATCAGCTTGTCTGCAATTAACCCTGCAGTAAAAATGACCAAGGACAAAATAAAAGAGATACAAGAAACAGAGGAGCCCTTGGAAAAGTTAAAAGTCGATGCTGACTCTTTTGCAAACATGTGTGGAGATATCAAGTGGAATATCAGAGATTCAGAATATCTTCACAAAATGCGGACCAACTACACCAATGCATTAATTGAAAATATTGATGAAAGATTCAATGACAGTATGAAACTTTTGTCTGCATTTCAGATATTGGATCCAACACTTGTACCACTGCCAGATGATAATGATTTTAAGAAATATGGCAAGCCGGCCATTCTGGTAATTGCAAAGCAGTGCTACCCAAAAGAGGGCAAAGATGAAGTTGAAACAGATAAACTGAAAATAGAATGGGAAAGGATGAAGTACTATGTTGCAAAAGGTGTGTTGCCCAATATGCCAGATGAAGTTAAATCAAATTGTACTAGTACAACTCCAACAGACTGGTTTATTGTTCAATTTCTAAAACCCAAAATGAAGCATTTTTATCCCCAGTTAACACACATTGCAGAGGTAGTGTCAGCTCTTCCTGTCAGTAATGCATGGCCAAAGAGAGGGGCAAAAAGATTAAGCCAAAGCAACGGAATCGACTTTCCCAATCTATGCTTAAATGCCTCATGCAAGTTTCAATAAATGGACCACCCTGTGAAGAAGCAGAAGACACACTAATTCTGAGTCAGGTGTAACTTAGATATCAGATATTGGGGTCCAAACAAACCCAGTTATTTTAGCAGACAATATCTCAGAATTACAAAATCAAATTAAATTAAGTCAAATTTTACATCAGTATGCTATAAAAATGTTAAATCTTGATGCATGTAATTATTCAGATTCGGATAACTCTGACGAAGATTAATTATGCATTTTAATCTAAATCTGAATAATTACATACATCAAGATTTAACATTGATTTTATGAATTGAAATAATAAAGAAGAAAAATAAATTATCAGTGGTAATTTTTTTTAATTTTGTCATCTAGTAAAATGTTGGATCAATTAGTTTTTATTGCAATAATTTACCTGCAGCTGCATATGCAAGTTTAAAAATTGCCTATAGCAATTGAACATATAAAATTTACAGTCATATTGATTTGAAGCCTAAAAAATTCTCACAATTAGACAAAATCTTGAAAAATACTATCATGTATTATCTTAAAAAATATAATAAACTTTTAAGATTTTTAATCTGTTGGAAGATGCCTAAATTTTAAATTGTATCTGCCCTGAGAGCTCTCCTAAGGGTTCTGAAATGACCTAAAATCAATTTCGGCCGAGGAACTTCGCCACCCTAGACCCCCTATGAGGGTTTTGTCCTCGACCCACAAGGGGAGCTAGGCGGCCAATTTGACCCCGGATTCCTAAAATGAGATTGTAGCCTTTTACTTTCAAATAAAGGGAAAACATTGTATGAATTATCAAATGAAATTGAGACATGTGTTTATTAATTTGATTAGTGATTATTTATTAAAAGTACCCTTTCTGGACCAGTGTCCTTCCATTTAGTGACTATGGGATATCCTCCTGGTATCCTATCAGGGTGTCAGGATACTTATGACGCCAGTTTATTATATTTTTTTTAAAACTTAAAATAAGTTTTTATTTAATTAAAAATAATATTATATCAATTATAATTTGATCTAATTTATTAATAAGATAGACAAAAAAAAAATAAAATTGAAATTATTAATTATACAATTTGAAACTGATATGATTTGGCCTCATCGAGTCTAATACAAAGTTAATTCAATTAACTTTATAGTAACCATCAAACACTTTTAAAATCATGTAATTATTTTCATTTCTGTTCCTATTTGTGATCGTTTGAATTAACCTCTCAATTAATATTATAATGAAAACTCTTAGGTGTGGTTATAAATTCCTCGCTGACACCAATAGATACAGTTAAATTGAATCAAACATGAACACAACAAAATACAAGAGACAACATTTATTAGCATGATATTTTTCCCCATAACAATAATGAAGCATGGGTCGAAGAGCCACCCCACGTCTATTTTACAATGACACAAAAAATATATAATGTACAATATCAAAATTTACTGTAACAGTCGTCTACCCTCCTTCATATCATAATTAACGATCTGTGTATATGTAAGCTTTTTTCGATATGACGGAATCTGAAGTTGGACCTTTCCGGGGTAGTACACTCTTATATTCAAAGGTTAGATACATCAGATGCGTTAATCCACGAATTGAATCTTTGGATAATGAAGCCATTTGACAAAATATTGTTTGTTTCTTCCCTTTCCTCTGGTCTTTAAAATGTTTTCAACCTTCCATAGGTCGTTGTCTTTTACATCTACTTTCTGGAGTTCTGATTAATAAAAATTTTCTTTAATTTTATCCTTATCAAAATCCTGCACTCTGTAAACAGGCAAAATCCTCTGAGAAATTCTCTGAGAAATCACGAATATCTCACCCGTCCACCTTTTGTCATAATTCCGAGAAAATGGATTTCTGAGATGGGTGAGTCGAACGTAATAACCGATTTTGAATCAAACGGTTTTCTTACAGGCTTTGTCTTTTTAATATCTTATTGATCCCTTGGCCAATACATTCTCCACCATACGGCTGTTTCATGACCACTGTTAACACTTTTAGGCGTCATCCCAACTGATCTGTGATATGTTTTATTTCAGCCTTTGACAAATGTTTAAAGTTTATTTGCATATTGATACCCCTGTTGATAAGTCATAAAACGATAAATCCTTGTTTTTCAGTTTGAATGACACGTTCTGCAATCACAGCTTTAGTTTCATTTTGAGCATAAAGATGGGTTATTTAATAAATAAAAAACTTTTCAACTTCCTTGGAACAATATTCTTGTCCCTTATCTGTTCGTATTCTGTTGGGCTTTCTACCTCCTAGACAAATTTTCTGTAACGCATTGGCAACGCAAATTCCTTTTTTGTCTATTAATGAACGCATCCACAAAATATTTTGATAGGACTTCAATGACGACCAGTATATACGTAAACCCATCGTTGTACTTAGGAAACTTAGTCATATCCATGAGATCTGCAGAATACTGTTCATCTATGCCAGTCACCATAATTTTATTTCGTTGAAAACGTCTCCGTATTGTCTTTGTAAGCCTTTTGTTTTTGCAACCATTTTTTGATTTTATATTTACTTAGGCCTAAAAAAAAAGTTGTGTGTTTCGGGTAACCCGACCTAACTTACAATAATGGCCCGATCCTACCATTTTTAGATGCCTGATTTTATCCGACTGTGAATTTTATCTTATTTCCAATAAAAAATACGCTTTTAAATATGAAACAAACAAACATTCTTAGGATTCAGGCAAAAAAAATAGATAAAATAAAAAAAATCTCCACCTACCTAACCTAATTTTTTCATCAGTGTTACCCTAAACACACTATTTTTTTCAGGCCTTATAACATATTTACCATCTTTTCTCACATACTGGAACAATTTTGTCTGACCCAAAAAAAACTTCCAGCATTCTTTGGATTGTAATAAATTTCATGTAAATAGTTTTCCCATGACCTGTTTTCTCGTCAATCCACAGCAACAAAATGAATAAACAGTACTATATTACACGGTTTTTATAGACAATTCATTCACCACTTTTATTCCCTGTTTCATCCTTAGAATCTACGTCATCATTCTCATCATCATCTTTGCCATATGTTGCCATTGCTTGTTGTTTATCTATCGGATTTTTGAACAGAACAAGATAATGACAATTTCGTTTTTGGGTTGGATCCTTATAATAGAACAAGTTTTGGTTAATAGCGATGACTGAGAGGTTTTTGTGATGACTCCCTTCCGTAAACAATTCATTGATTCGGGTTTCCTTGGAGGCGCTTGACATCATATCATCTAAAATCAGTTCATTTCTTGTCCGAGGATATAGAAACAAATCCTCTTCCAGATCCATTAGTATCCCTTTAACGAATTCAACACCAGGGGAAACTGTCCTTCATAGGTTGCCACCGTTTATACAGTCAAATTATTAGCTCTGGTTGGAGATTAATTTTAGTTAAAAAATTCTGAAATAGCTATTTGACAAAATACGGTTTTCAACATGAGGTAGGTCCAGATAAATTTATATAGATGTATAAATTGAAAACTCTGTTGTTGTTGCTGCTGCCGCTGTTTGAGATGTGTTTCCTGGTATTGATTTTGAAAAGTGTCATATATCTTTTGCTGTGTTGAATAAGCTCCTTCTTGCTGTTGCTTGTTTGAAGTAATGTATAATTTTTGCTGCTGCTGAATCGACGTGGTAGATTCCTGTTGTTGGTTGGACCTTGTGGTATGTCCTTTTTCTTTGATTGGGTGTTTCAGTTTCAAGTGACGCTGTAAATCATGAGGTCATGCATAAGATTTTAGGCAAAATTTACATTGATTCATAATGATCGATAAACACCTCGACTGCAGAGTCTGAAATGGCTAGACGCTATCACTTAACTCCTCAAATAGCCATAACTGTGGCATTGTGAGAAATTCTCCAATGTCCATGAGCTAATGAGTGAATTCCATAGTGCAATATATACCGTTTATCATCAAAGGGAGAAAGAGTTGTCTTATTCAATGCAATGGTGTGTATCTGGTGTCTGTCCAATCTAAATGTAACCATAGTTTCCATGTGATATTCTCTTTGAAATAGATATTCTTTGTACGACAAATGACGAAATTTTGATCGTTTCACCGATTTACTAACACATTTTGCTTTGAGTTTTTCACTTGGTCCGTAAGTGACTATACATTTTTAGTCTCAGTCCTACAAACTTTGTCATAAGTATTGACATGGTTTCATCTTTCATTTTTCCTAGGACCTTTTGTTGGTACCATTATATAGAAAATGATCGGTTGGATAGTCGCTGAAATCAAATTAATTTTTAACATTTTCCAGATCCTTGTACAAGTCTTCTGTAAAAATGTTGTAGCATAAGGAATCCGTGTCTGTGAACAGTAGCCCTGCCTCTCCTCCATATGTATATTTGACATGGTTATAGTGGTAATCGTACATCAATACCTTTGACATTGATAAGATAAAAAACTAACGTATATAGGCTGATTCAAGACCAGATTTTGTTCCACCGATGCCAGGTCTTGATGAATATCATAAATTATTTGAACCCTGGTTTTGCACTGACCTTAAGAAGACTTTGCTTACGGTGAATGAGCTGAATATCAACTCGTTTCCTGAGTTTTCCCATAGTCTTTCTAAACACACTGTTATTCATTAATTTGTAGAAGTCTTTTTCAAAGTCATTCTTAGCTGCATTCTTTCGCATGTTCATGTTAAAGTCAATATAGTTTTTCAACCATGGTTCCTGTTGAAACACAAGCTCTTGATGAATTTTAGTGACCTTCTTTCCAAGTGATAAATATAGTTGCAAATTCCTGTAGTAAATAACGTTATCTTTTTGGTTGTGTAGATTCGGAACCAATTTCCGAGTTGATGTTCCTTAAAGCTTGAGATCTTTGAGTAGCTTTTGCGGATAGGATGATAGCATATTTGGCTTCACTTCAAATAGTCCTAGTGCTAACAGATAATAACTGTGAAGGTCATGCAACTCTGCTGGATAATCAAGATCTACTGATAAAATGTAGCTTTCTTCGGAATTTTCACTGATATGTTTAATATCAGAAGAATTAATTTTCCGCCTGGAAAGCCATCTGAACCCATGTGTTGGAAGAGCTTTACTCATCGACCATTCATACAAGTTGTTTGCATCTAGATATATGAGGTACTTGTTTGGTTTGCTCTTGCTGTAATCTTCTATATATTGATTGTTAGCCGTGGCATATCTTTGCGATATAATAGAAATACCCCCCCCCCCCTTAGACCCCTTTCAATGAATAGATGCATTTCACGATCTGTAAAAAGTTCTAATTGAATGTCTGTCATTTTAAGAGCCGCTTGCCATGCCAGTTCCGGTGCTGTGTAAAACTGTGCTGGGTCTAGTCCATAAATACGAAGACAGAGATATGTAAAGTTTTCAAATTAACCAGCTAAAAGAATGACGTCAGTTTCCGTGAAGAGATCGTGGTAGTCTCCTAAACTGGATGTCTCAAATTGTGCGTGATAATAGTCGGCTTCGGACAATTCCCGATCGTCAATATTATAGTGAAATGTTGATTTCCTTAAAAGGCATTTTTCTTAAAATTTTTCCATACTATCCATGTAATCGTAAGGGTACACCCCTTTGCGCATGAGTAAATTCATCTTTTCGTTAATGTAACCTGGGTGCCGCTTTTCAATGTAATGATGGAGATGCTTTAACTTCTCTACGCCTTCCTTTGAAAGGTTTGGCACAATTTTTTCTAGAGATGTTGACAGAAATTGAAAGGAGTTCATGAAATCCAGTTTTCCCATCAAAAAAGATATGTACTTTTCATGATTCTGTGAAATGCAGTTCAGCTTTTTGTTTTTCATTTTTCTATTGCTTGCATGATTTTGCGAGAGTCACATCCCTCTGTATGAAAGACACACGTATTCGATGTGCATGCAAAGTAAGCAGCTCTGTCTGTCCAAAATAATACGGATACCTTGGAATTTTTTTTAATTAATAAAAATATTTTGTATTTCATTGATTGTTGTTTACTTATTCTTTATTACAAACATTTTACTAAAATGTGTAGTTTATGCATTTAAAAGTCCGTGGAACCTGAATGCCTCGATCAGAAAGCAACCGACCGTAACTTTCTCAACCGATATAATTATATACCCCTGTGGCAGTAATGGAGCGATCGAAACTAATATGGCAACCAAATGCTTTTAGGACTTCATTTCAGCTTTAATCTAAACAAATGCGTCACATTCAAAGGAGTCTACAGTCATTGAGTAGTTCACAGTCAAAGGGGAGTCTACAGTCAGGGGGTTAGTCTATAATCAGGGGGTAGTCTACAGTCAGGGGGGTTAGTCTACAGTCAGGGGGTAGTCTACAGTCAGGGGTAGCTATATATAGTCTACAGTCAGGGGGTAGTCTACAGTCAGTGGGTTAGTCTACAGTCAGGGGGTTATCTACAGTTAGGGGTAGCAATATATATAGTCTACAGTCAGGGGACAGTCTACAGTCGGTGGGTTAGTCTACAATTAGGGGGTAGCAATATATATAGTCTACAGTTAGGGGGTAGTCTACAGTCAAGGATAAGTCTATTGTCAGGGGGTAGTCTACAGTCAAGGAGTAGTCTACTGTCAGGAGTAATCTACAGTTGTTAATGAAACTCCTTATATGACGTCATAGGTATACCCACACCCTCGGAGGATACCAGGAGGACACTTCATAGTAACTCTATGGGAGGACACTATTCCAGAACCCCCAGTTTTTCCCCTACTTTTAACATTAAAATTTCAATCATTCTGAATTATCTTCCCTTACAACAAAGCTTTGTAAGTTGGGCGACTCAGGTGTCTAAACCATTTTTTTAAAATATCGATACATACCTAATATGGATGTGATCACTTGTAATACATGTAGATCAAAACAGATTCTATTCTATAAATGAATTCTTTTTCTATATACGTTTTCAGAAGTGTTTTATTCAAATAGGAAATGCAATGTTAGGTTAGGCAAGACAGTTTTATTGATCTTTAACCAGCTAGTTAAAAAATACCTTCTTGTTTAAAAAGCAACACAAATCCACTTTTTTCGTTTCCACCATTTGAAAAGAATCGAAGATCGAGAGTTCTTCCAACACTTGTCGTTTTCAATTTGGATAACCTTCCGGGTAAGAATGGGTTGCAAGTATCAAAGATTCTGTTTTCCAATGTTGACCCTGTAAAGGTTACAACTGATTTATAGATATCTATCTAACACAAAATCACGCTTATACACACAAAAAAATTAAGAAAATCGCTTATTAAGCTGTAAACGTGGTAAAGTAGAAATTAAGGGTGTAAAAAAAGATACTGTAGATTACTAATGAAACGCAAGGAACTAATTTCCGCGTAAAATCGCGAGAAGCAACTCTCGCGGGTTTTAAAACTTCACTTTTATTTTTCAGACAGATTGAGCTATAGGAAATAATAAGAAAGAATTGGTGTTCGCGATTTAATACAAATCAGAGGAATCTCGGAATTAAGTCTTATTTATCCTTGCATGAAAAAAGGAATTTACAGTGCTCTTACTATCGCTCAAGTACTTCGTTCTAATATTTAAATCCCGATAATTGCTTAAAACATTACCCATCCCCTCCCTGTAATTTGAATTTAATTTAGGTTTTAAGACAAGACATCGCTGACCTAAGCAATGAAAGCCAAAACTGGTCATGAAAGGTTTATACCGTCTTTAGATAACCAAATGCAAAATATACTAGCGGAAAAGAGAAACTGTGCATTATTTAATAAATGAAAAGAACATTTAAAAACTACAATGAGCAAATTTTATTTTTTTGTAATACTGTTAACAACTACTAACTACGTCTCATAACACATGAATGTCAACGTCGAATCACGTCAATTTCAGCACGCTCGAAAGTTATTTTTATTTGAAATTGAATTAACAAAATTAAAAACGCGTGTGACCACCATTTGCGTTCACGCATGCTTGACAGCGACGCCTCATTGATGCCACTAAAGTGTTCCGAAATGCTTGAAGGATGTTGTTCAAGATGTTGGTTAAAGCCTGGCCTTAATCAGACAATGTCACTGGCTGATTTAATAAACGGCGTAAACGTCTTTCCATTGCATCCCAGACGTGCTATATCGGCGACAAATCGGGGGAAACGCGGGTAAGATTTCCATTGACAATTTGTAGAGAGGTCCTTCCACGTGCTAATATTTCACCCGAAACCATAACGCTACCTCCACCAAAGTGTCGACGTTGCACAACACAAGTGTCCTGGTAATGCTCTCAAACGCGACGCTATACCCTACAACGGCCGTCACTTCTATCCAAAGGAAATCTGGATTCATCAGTGAACAGAATATTGGCCCAGTCCTGTATTCTGAATGGCAGATGCCGTGTGCACCACACTAGTCTGGCGATACGATGACGTTGAAGCAGTACTGTGCGCACCGCTGGACGTCTTGGTCTGATGTTTTGCTTGCGCGGACGATTACGCACAGTTCTTGGACTAATTGGTTGAAGCCCTGAAATGCTACGGGCAGTCAAACTTGCTGTCTGAAAACGAATTCTGAGATGCACAATCTAATGTGGTTGTCCTGTTGACGTGACGTCACACAAGGTCGTCCAGAGCGCTGTCGATCTTGAGTGTTTCCAGATTGTTGAAAACGTCCATAATGACTGGATGATGATCCGATGAACTCCAAAGTGTCTTGCTACAGTATTTTGTGTCATTCCAGCTTGCAGCATCCCAACAATACGATTACGTTGGTTTTTGTCGAGACATGACATAGGGGTACATTTTGTTGAAACTAACGTGATTTCCTTATCATAAACAGTTTAAACAAATTCTTTACAGTTCTTATTCCAAACGGTATTGGCCCGTAAACTCGTGCGTACAAATTCTACAATAAACAACAGGTGCTCACTAACCATGAAAAAGTCCGTGCACCCGGACGATTACCATCCGATATTGTCAAAAAATTATCATTATCGACTGTTTAAATTTTATAAATACAAACCATGGATATAGAAAAATTATACTAAATTTTATGAGACACAGTTTCTTTTTTCCGCAAGTATATCTGGACAAATTAGTAGAAAATATCTTGTTTTATAAAGGTTTTAAAAGCAACTTTCTTCACGTACATTTAAAGTAAAATTTAGCTGAAGATCTGTAGCTCCCGGTATGAAAAATTCGAATGGACGACCTGGGAGCCAGAGTGCCCCCAAAAGTAAAAAATAAATTGGAAATATACGGCGCACAAAGATGTTTAGGACTGGTATCTTATTTCCCCACTTATTCTGTAGAAACATTTAATTCTAAAACAAGTCTCGGCCATTGTACTACAGTCAATTTACTTACATCTGTTAATATTTGAGACACCAGCTCCGGCCCCTTACAGTGAAATGGTGCCGTTTGGCTACATGTAACAATTGTGGCTCTCGATCTCGACGTGCATTTTGCATACTTCTTTTTCCGAGGTCAGTTACATGTAACGTGTTTATGAGAAAGTCCGATGGAAGTAAGGTGACAATACAAAAAGTAAACTGTTTTAATAGTAATCACTTTTTAACAGAATTTGTGTGGAAAGAATATACATAAGCTAGCCTCATGTTGAATAACTCTCACGTCATCCATTTGCGGTTTTTTCAGACCGGGAGCGGTGGGTAGAATTAAGCTTCTTTTCATATTACAGTTTTAGAGTAGAAGATAGTTTTAAGTGTTCTCTTTTTAGTCGATATAACCCCTCCCCCACCCATTTGTGCTAAGTGGTTGTGAAAAAGATAAAAAAAGAAAAGTTTATGACAACGACAGTTTTGGCTCAGGTGAGCTAAAAAAGAGGCAGACTCCAACTTTTTAATAATAAAACGGTAGTTGTTTTGCACATTTTTTTTAAGACAGTGAGGCTTTTTTAAAAATTAAACATGGCTTTTTTATATATATATTAAAATAAAAAACCATAAATCCCTGTCTTCCTCGCCTATATTCTTCGTAATTGTATATTGAAACCATGGACAACATTTGAAAATTTTTGCATCAAATAATTTGAAAAACATTCCTCTTTTCTTTCGGTATTATTTTTTTCTTTTTGAAAGTGACATCGATTTTGAAATTTATCGATTTAATCATTGATATCTTGGTAAATCTTGTTCGAGTGTATCAGCTGGTCAAAAAAACGAGAAAGAATGATAACTCTTGTTATCTTTCTTATCTCTGTAACTATGTCTTTAAAGACATTTCTTGATCCTTAAACTCTAAGTTTGCTAAAGAAATGTAATACACTTGAAGCTATGTTGTGTAGCATGATGGGGCTTTGGTCTTTTGGTTTTAAGATACTTAATTTTTATGTTTGATTATAAGCATCAAAACATTCTCGAACGTTTCGGATGTCATTGTGTCTGTAATGTTATTTGGAACGTCATTTATACATAAGCGGAACCGGCTGATGCATACGGATTACATGCCTTCTCTATTTAAGTGTCCGTCGAGAAACCCTATTTTGAAAGACATATAAGTAACAGCAGCAAATAAATATTATGCACATAAATAATAAGTGTTAATTGGCTTTGGATGTTTCTAATCAGGTAAAATGATGGGGAGGGGGTGTCATGTAAAACATTGTCTGTGGACAAGAGTAGCCAACATACCGTCGAAAACTTCAAAAACTTCCTCACACTCATCAAACGCTGTTGAGTCTTGTATTTGTTTAAAAAGTATTTCATACGATATAACTTTGTTTTCGTCGGCTGTTATCGACACTGTACATACTTCGTTTCTGTAAAACAACACATTCATTTATTTAACACATTTCTACGAAACAACACAATATATACATTTCTGTTCATGAATGTACTTTTAAGATTAAAAGAACAAATACAACGCTTGTAAAGAATGAAATAACTACTTACTCGTTATAATTGTCAGGAAAGTTACTTGAGGTTATTATTTGATATTCATCTGTCGCGGAAATTTTGGAATTTCCCGGACATGTCCCTGGAACACACAGAATGTATTTAAAGGCCCATGTTAATCGGGTTGCATTACTCAAAACGATACAACACGTATACCGGTGTCATATAATATTTTGAACCCTGTGATATATTCAAAATATCGCTGCAGTTTTATTGAACCAAAAAAATATAAGATATTGAAATTCGGTTTCAATTATTATTGCCGCAAAATATTGATCATACCTCTGCTTTTTCAAATGCTATTGGGAGGGGGTTCAAATTACTATGGCCATGATACATGTATGTTGAGCCCACCCCCTTTTTCCAATTCGAATTGGAGAGGGGGTTAAAAATATCATACTTGCAATATAAGGACCTTCCCCTACAATTTCAAATTTCAATTGGAGAAGGGAGCTGCGATACATTGAACCCCCTAAAATTGGCAATTCCAATTATAGAGTTCTAAATATGACCACGATATATTGGTTCCCGAATATTTTCAATTCTGATTGTAAAAAAGATTTAAAATATTATGGCAGCGATATATTACACCCCCCCCCCCCCAATTTGCAATTCCAATTGAATGGAGGTTTAAAATATTATGGCCGTGATACAATGACCCCTTCCCATCCAATTTCAAATTTCAATCGGAGAAGGGGTTTAAAATAATATGGCTACGACATACTGAACCCTTCCCTCTTCTGTTTTTCAATAGCCAATGGAGATGGGGTTCAAAATAGTATGGCTACAATATATTGAACCTCCTTCCTATTTCCATTTGCACCTGGAAAGGGGTGCAAAATGTTATTTCTGCAATATATTGAACCACCTCCTAATTTCCAATTTCATTTGGCCTGGAGAGGTGTTCAAAATATAGTGACTGTAATATATTGACCCCCTCCCCCTGCTTTTCGTTTGCTATTGTAGAGGAGGTACAAAATATTATGTCTGCGGTAAATTTACTCCCTCTCTAATTTGCAATTCCAATTGGAGAGGGGTTCAAAATATTATGATCACGATATTTGTAACCTTCGTCATATTTTCAAATAGGAGAGGAGTTTTATTATATTATGTCCGCAATAGAATGTGCATCCATCTAATTTCCAATTTCAATTGTAGAGGAGGCTCGACATATTATGGCTGCAATATATTGAACCCCATTCCTATTTCAAATTGTAATTTGAGAGGGGTTCAAAATATTATGACTGCGATATAATGTGCCCCCATATAATTTCAATTTCAATTGTAGAAGGGGCTCAAAATATGATGGTCGAATATATTTAATCCCCTCCAATTTCTAATTCCAAAAAGATTATTGCTACAATACATTGAACCCCCTTCATTTTTCCATTCCCAACTGGAGAGGGGGTTTAAAATGTTATGACCACGATATATTGACTCCCCCTCCCGCTTTTCAATTGCTATTAGAGAGGAGGTTCATATTATTATGGCTGCAATATTGAACCCCCTCCTAATTTCTAATTCTAATTAAAGAGGGGGATCAAAATATCATGGCCGTGATATATTGAACCTTCCTCCAATTAACAATTCAAATAAGAGAGAGGATCAAAAAAATTATGGACGCGATATATTCAACCCCATCCACTTTGCGATTCAAATTAGAGACGGGGTTCAAAATATTATGGCAGCGATAACTATATTGAACCATCGCCTTCTTTTTAATTGCTTTTGGAGAGGGAGTTCAAAATATTATGACCGCGATTTATTGAACCCCCTCCTATTTCTAATTCTATTTGGAGAGGAGGTTTAAAATGTTATTGCCGCACTATACTACCCCCTCCCCCTTTGGTTTTCAATTCCAATTTGAAATTTCATAGGAAAGGGGGTTCAAAACATTTTAGCTGTGATATTCTGAACCACCCTCCTTCTTTAATTCTAATTGGATGAAGGGTTCAAAATATTATGGATGTGATATATTGATCCACTTCCTATTTCCAATTGCAGTTGCAAATGTGGTTCAATGTTCAATGGCTTTGATAAGTTGAACCCCTCTTCTAATTTTTTTATGCAAAAGGAAAGGGGGTTCTTTATAGTATGGCCGCGATAAATTTAGCCCCCCATTCCACCTATTTTCAATTAGACTGTGAAAGTGGGTTCAAAATATTATAGCTGCGATATATTGAACCCCTTACTTATTTAAAACGCCCATTTGAAAGGGAGTTTCAAATATTAAGGCGGTGATATATTGAACTTCCCCTCCCATCTATTTTCAATTCTCTTTGGAGAGGGGGTTCCAAATAGTATGGCCGCGATATATTAAAACCCCGATCCAAATTCCAATTCCAAATGGAGAGGAGGCTCAAAATATATTAGGCCGCGGCATATTGAACCCCTTCCAATAAGCAATTCCAATAAGAGAGGGGGTTCAAAGTGTTATGGCTTTGATTCATTGAAGCCCCTCCTATTGCAAATTCCAACTAGAGAGTAAAGAGGGACGTTAAAAATAGTATGGCCGCGATATAGTTTATCCCTCCTTCTGGTTTTCAATTCCGATTAGAATTTCATAGAAAAGGGGTCCAACGTGTTTAAGCTGTGATATATATTTCCAATTGCAATTTGAGAGAGAGCATTTGATTGTGAATTAGTGACAATACACTCTCTGCCTAAAATAATTCGAAAGAAGTAAGTTTTGAAACAAAATTTGATTAAAAAAAGTCCAAGAAATTTGAACAATTAATGTCAATGTCATTTTTGCTCTATACGTTCATTTCATCATGGATCGGACACAAATTAACCATGCATCGTACAGTTTTCAGTGCATGATTTCTTCAAATTATAAGAAAAATATCTGCCCATTTCTTGTGATGTACTTTAAATGAGAAGTAAAATTAATGTTTAAAAAATAATTGATACAAACATTTTCTTCAGACCACTTCAAATTTTAGTTTTACGGACACAGCCTTTTTAGTCCAAAGTTTCTGTAGGAGCTGGCACGATAAAGAACCCCTCATGATAAATATTCCTATAAACGAAAGCACTAGTCTAAATTCCTATATGTAGATTTGAGGATTTACATTAAAAGGATTTGAATAGCAATTGAATGAATTTATTTTTCCGAAACTTTGTATTTTTGCATTAAAACCAGTAACTGTTATTTTTAATCTCTACTCAGTACTGTATAGCTGTCCGAAGCTTGGTAAATATTGTCCGATTCATGGTGAAATAGTTCAACACTTCATTAATTTGCTTGATTTTCTACATTTTTAACAATTTCACAATTATATCTCCAAAAATTAAACAAGGGGAAAACTTGTAACTTTTAAAACAAGTTTTATTAATATTTGGACGATATTTGATGCATGAACAAAGGGAAAAAACCAAAGGTGTCCGATGCATGGTGAAATCACCCTACTTTGTTACTCTGATGTATATTTTTTTATATTTCTAAGTTTATTTAATAATGCATTAAAACATCGGTTTTGAAACTTAAAACGTACATTGCACTTGTACATACAGTTATGAGGATTTCCTACGCCTCTAAATATGCTAAATGACCGTTATCGCCTGTGGCAGTGTTTATATAGTAATTATCGTGATCAAGCACCTGCTACCTAGCTTTTCTCACCTTTGGCTGTCTTCGACCCTTATTTTTTGGCTTACTTTAATGATTTGTTTTCACTTAACATCGTCGTTTATATAGTATATTATATAAATTAGATAGCACACAGTTGAGAAATTGAACAGACCTAAACTTTAAAGGTCTGTAAATATTTTAAAAGAACTGAAGATTCAAAAAACGTAAAATATCAGCTGTGCAAGTAAACTAGCTTATTCTATACGGGGGGAACGACACACATGTTAAATCACATTTGTCTTAAACATAAAGAGGAATTTCTACAAAAGTGACCAAGTTTTTACAGTTATCAATGTACGTGTTCATATTTATTTACACTCTTACCGAGTACCCGGGTACTCGATCGGAAAAACGTCCAAGTAACCGAGTACTAAAAATTGACCAATTTGACATCCCTAGCTATAAATATAAGGAATCGTTAACAAAAAAACGATTTTCTGATTTGTATATGTGTCAACTGTAACAAAGTCACGGTGAAATTTCCCCATTTTACCACAGATGATTTTAATTTTTACGGACATGTCCAATTCGTAAAAAAATAACGTGTAAACATTCAAATCACCCTATTTTATGACAAATTCGTAAAAAATTACAGCTTAAAAATTACCCGTTATACGGTATAATGGCAGCGATAATTATATTGAACACGAATCTGCTTTTCAATTGCTTTTGTAGAGTGTGTTTAAAATATCATGGCCGCAATTTATTTAATTCATATATTCCTAATTCCAATTCAAATTGGAGAGTAGAGAAGGGGGGAAAAATATCATGGCCGCGATATATACCCCTATACTGGGATAGTATACTGGCTGATGTCAGCTATGATGGGAGCTGATAAATGTTTACCTAACACCGATGTGTATACGCAATACACAGGTGTTAGCCCCATTTTCTCCCACCGTAGGGCAACCATTTAGAATATCATTCATGCAGTACATTCTATGTTCTTTGTAACAAAAAGATTCACCAAAACAATATGTTTGGTATTCATAATATGTTTAAATTATTACAGACTGACAAATAAACCCACCATTATACCACCTGACTCCCCACCAAAAAAGAAAAAAAAAAGGAATTCCAAATTAAGCCTTTTTTGTATGTGTATGCCTGAAGTTGGTATGGGAGGGAGGGGGGGGGGGTCATTGATGA
Source organism: Magallana gigas (assembly GCF_902806645.1). Taxonomy (NCBI): domain Eukaryota; kingdom Metazoa; phylum Mollusca; class Bivalvia; order Ostreida; family Ostreidae; genus Magallana; species Magallana gigas. Next base: position 54,263,487 of record NC_047563.1, read on the forward strand.
GAATTAAAAATAAGAAAGCGTTTCAATATTTCACGTACAGCTATAATAATACAATATATATCTTGAAACCCCTCTTGAAATCAAGGAGGTAGATGACAATTATTCTAATTTCATGGCCATAAAATTTTAATTTTGAACCACCTCTCCAATAGCCAAAGAAAAAGCGGGGTTTTCATTATTTCACAGTCAAAACGTTTTGAACCCTCTCTCTAGTGGGAATTCAAAATCAATGGAGGATTAAATGATTTGCAGCTATAATATTTTGAAAACCCTCATTACTGGTATTACATACTAGGGATGCTATAATGATTGTATGGGAATTGAATGTTTACCAACCCTGTGTATATACAGTACACAGGTGTTAGCTCTCTTTCTCCCACCTGATGACAAACATAGAGTAACTGAGTGTACCAAAACCATGAAGTTGCTAATAAGATCTAAGGGGGTTTAAAATATTTCATAGACACAATATCCTGATCCACCTCTCCAATTGGAAATAAAAGGGGTGTCGTTCTATATTTTCTAGCCATAATATTTTGACCACATCTCCTAAAGGAATATGAATTAGGATAGGTTTAGATATTTCACAGCCATAATAGCAATGAGCATAAGATGCAGGGGGGGGGGGGGGGGTTAATATATCGCAAACAAAATATTTTCAACCCCAACCCCCTTCTGAATAGCAATGAAAAGAAGTCGGGGTTCAAATATTTCACAGCCATTATTTTTTTAACCCCCTCTCCAAAGGGAATTTGAAATAGGAGACGGGTTAAAAATATAGCGGCCATAATATTTTGAACCCCTTTACCAATTGGAATTGGAAGTATGAATGGGGATCAATATATCGCAGCCAGAATATTCTGAACCCTCTTTCAAAAAAGAATTTGAAATAGGAGGGGGTTCCATTAGATAATCCCAGACTTCGATTTTTAGGGGTTTTTTTAAGGAGGGGAGTGATTTACAAATGTTTGATGACACAGGAAATGTTACAGAATATCGGGAATACATACATGTATAAAGAATATGTACGCGTATTCTATTCATTTATGCATACATACCAGAATCAACACCAGAAATGACGTAGATAAATATTTCTTCGTCGTTAGAAGAGTCGTTCGTGTCTAACTGTATGGAAATAGAATTTCCAGTGGAGGTAACAATTTCGAAACCTTCTCTTGTTCCAACAGCGACAGATGTAGTTGGCAAAATATCCCCTGATAGTCAGAGTGAATGAATAATTTGTACGATGTCAAGCTTAACAAAAATGATACATGTAATATGTCTATAATATAACTCTTAAGCGCTTTACACAGTTATTCAAAATGACATAATAAAACAGGAATAGTTTACATTAGACTGCTAACACAAAACACATGAAAAGGATTTAGATTAACTTAGATCAGGAGAACAAAATAATCGCAATCACCATGTAAAACCTCTCAGATATAGCATTACACTAAAAGAAACGCATTTCCTAAAAAACTACGCGAGCTTATTCATAGATTTGATGTTTTCCGAGTAAATCAAATTATATTTATACCGGTATTTTTGTTTTAACCGGTATAATATCAAAATCAAAATAATTTGAATATAATCTTAACTATACACTAGACTTACTAAAATGTTAGACTTATTATTTTAAACATAACATTTCATCCCTTGTTGTGGAATTGTTTTCTTGTAGCGACCTTTAACCAGAAACAACGCTATTGAAGATGCATTTTCTTAATTAATATTTAAGTTCATACCGTTTGAATCTCTCAGAGTTATTGTATCCGTTGCATCTTTCGTTATATCCGTAACACCAAGAACAATTCGCAGGTCTGCTTCTGTAATGAATTTCCAGACACATGTCGTGGACCTGTGTATAAAATACAACTTAGATTTTTTCACCAATCGAATATTTGCACAGCATACTGAAAAAAAATCAATTCATATGGTTTTATCATTTATTACTAGTATTCATATTTTATGTTCGCATTGTAGCAAGATCCACCGGCATTTTTTAACCATAATTGTGCCACGATGACGAATTTGGCCGGTTAAATATATGTCATCGGGTTCGGAATTGTTTGAATTATTACAATATAGAAACAGTCATACATGTTTGAGGTGTTTGTCCGAGCCCTGCCGGAAACTGAGATGCTGTGATTGTTTGATTCGCGTATATTCAATTAATGTAGTTATACATGTTTTCTTTGATTTCTGAAAGTTCTCAAATAGTAAGGTGTTCCGTTTCCAACGGAAGACCCTCTTGTTATTCTACGGTTTCATTTTCTTTATTAGGGTCTTCCGTTTCCAACGGAAGACCTTATTGTTTTCGTTCAGTTTCTTTTTCCCTATTAAGGTCTTCCGTTTCCAATGGAAGACCTGATTGTTATTGCTTTATTTCTTTTTAGCGTCTACCGTTTCCAACGGAAGACACTCTTCTTATTCTACGGTTTCTTTTTCTTTATTAGGGTCTTCCGTTCCAACGGAAGACCCTCTTGTTATTCTTCGGTTTCTTTTTATCATCATACTTTTTCTTTTTTTTCTGATTCCTTTTCGGCTTCATCACTCAAAAAGTTTTTAACCGATTTTTATGAAACTTTCAAAGAAAATGTGCAATTAAAATGCCCCTAAGATGTTAAAGTTTCTATAGCAACGTCACTTCCGTTTTTACAATACGTCAATTTTAAAAATTTAAAAAAGTCATTTTGTCCGCGGCTTTTTTCAAAAACGCTTCAAAAAGAAAGTTGAAATTTGTTGAGCTTATATATTGATCATTTTGCCTCTGTTATAAGACTGGAAATGAAAATCCCTCACTTCCGGTCGAAACCGGAAGTAAATCAAATTTTTCGAAAATTTGAATTTTTTGAACAAATGAAAACACGTATATGTATTTTGTAGGACTAATTCCGAATACTGTTTTTTTAATCGGATGATGCATTGGGGTTTAAAAATTGATTTTTTCGGAAAATTTGATTCCACGTTTCTTGGTTTATAAAAACAAAAAACTAAAAGTTAAATTAACTCGTACCAAAAATAAATGTTAAGTCGTGCTTGAACACATTCGGATTTTTTTGTTAAGTCGTTCTTGAAATCGAATAGGTTTTTGTTTATTCGTACGCAGAATCATTCGGATTTTGTTAAATCGTACCAAGAATTATTCGATTTTTGATCTTTTCGTTTTAGGTGATCTTGTTACAGTCGGTTCAAGCATATCTTTTACAACATACACCATAGCATAGCATAGCATAGAATTGAAATCTCATAGCATAGCATTGAAATCTCATAGCATAGCATTGGAATCTCATACCATAGCATACAATTTCATTCGTCATATTATACCATAGCATACCATAGCATAGCATACAACATTCTTTTACCTCGGTTTTAAATGTTTTTCTTTGAAAAAATAAATGTTTACATAAAAGATTTGTGGGAAACTTTTCTTTCTTATTATTTTACTTCAAAATGTGTGGATCTCCTCTGTGTATGGAGGCGTTTTTGTTCAAATCTCATAGCATACCATAGCATAGCATACCATATCATTGAACCCTTCATTTTATTTTCTCATAGCATAGCATACAAATCTCATAGCATTTCATTAAAATCGCATACCAAAGCATAAATTTGTAAAAGAAATGCATGAAATGACTGTATTGGTTTAATAACTTTGCTTCTTACAGGAACATATAGCTTTAATTTCGACATTAACGAAAGACCCACTCGTTGTTTTGCAACGAGTTTTGCTCTAGTTATACTTTTTCTTTCTTTTCTTCTGACTCCTTTTCGGCTTTATAACTCAAAAAGTTTAGAACCGATTTTAATGAAACTTTGAGAGATTATGTGCAACTATAATACCTCAAAGTTTGTATAGTTCTTTGAAAACGTCACCTCCGTTTTACGTGAGGTCATTTTTAAATTTTTCAAAAAGTCATTTTGTCCGCGGCGTTTCTCAAAAACGCTTTAAGATAGAGGCTTGAATTGATAATGGTTATGATTAGGTCGGTTTACCTCTGTAATAAGGCTGGAAATGAAAATCTGTCACTTCCGGTCGAAACTGGAAGTGAATCAAATTTCTCGAAAAATTGAATTTTTTGATCAAATCAAAAACGAAAATGTGTGTTGTAGACCTTTTGAAGCTGAACCTAACACTGAAAACCGTTTAAAAATCGGACGATGCTTTACAGAGATATTAGGCTTTAAAAATTGATTTTTCCGGATATATTGATTCTGCGTTTTTGGTTAAGAAAGTAGCATCAAGTTCTTGGTTTAATTAACGTGTACCTAAAAATAAATTGTTATGTCGTAATTGAACATATTCGGATTTTTTTGTTAAGTCATTCTTGAAATCAGAAAGGTCTATGTTTAGTCGTACTTAAAATCATTCGGATTTTGTTAAGTCGTACCACGAATAATACAAATTTTTCATCTTTTTATTTTAGATACTCTTGTTATTGGTTTAAGAGCTCTGTAAGAGCTTCTTACAGGAACTTCCAGCTTTACTTCCGACACAAACGGAAGACCCACTCGTTGCTTTGCAACGAGCTTTGCTCTAGTTATTCTTTTTTTCCTTTTTCTTACTTTTTTGGAGCGCTATTTCTCAAAAACCTTTCAACCGATTTGCACAAAATTTTCAGGACTGATAGACCATGATATATATATGCGCTACATTTTTATAAATTTTGCAAATGATGATATCACTTCTGGTTTCAGGTATTGAGGATTTTGCAAATTTTTAGCGGTCATTTTGTCCACGCATCTACTCCATAACTATTAATGATAAAAGCGTGAAGTTTTCAGGGATTGTAGATGAATGTCTGTAGATGTACCCCCCTGTTATCCAATTATGAAAATTGCTCAAGGCCTCGAAGCTCGCCTGAACTTGAAAATTAGCAATAAATTTTTTCCCGAAATTTTTCCACTTTTCTGTAATATCTTTTGACGTATAAATATTTTGACATAACATGTAAAGCAAAAGTTGTTTCAAATTTCACGGGCTTTCATTTGACTCTAAAGTCTTTAAACAATAACTCTTTACTGAACAAAAATTTGTTATCAATTGTAGAAGCAAAAATGTTTATTGTAGAGCTGTTTATCTATGCAGTACCATGCCTAAGTCATATATTACGTAATTAGTGGTTTCAAGGGGCCATAATTTCAAAACTTTGATCACAATATCTGATAAAGGAAAAATATTTTGAAACGCAATGTAGAACAAAGTTGCTCAAAATAATGATCTGTACAATATGCTTTCTTAATATTTTTTGTTGATGGCCCCATTAAGGAGTTTAAGGGTCGGCCCCTAAAACACAATTGTTCAGATACAATGTATCTCGAGAACGGTTAACAATTCGTGAACACTTCTTGAACAAAATATGTTTATATTTGCAAAACCTTTCCTTTGATATCAGGAAAAAGGGGCTGGCCCCTACAATTAGGGGCCAAGGAGGCATTAAAGTCTTCTTACGATAACTCTTTACTGAACAATAATTTGTTATTGATTATAGAAGCAAGAATGTTCACTGTACAGCTGTTATCTTTACAGTACCAGAAGTTCAAAACTTTGATCATTAATATCTGAAAAAAGGAGTAGTATTTTAAAAAGCAATGTAGAACAAAAAATGTTAAAGAGAATGTTCTAAACAATATGGCAGCTTAAATTTTGTTCCTTGTGGCCCCGATAAGGACTTAAAGAGTCGGCTTCTAAAACACAGTTGTTTAGATATCTCGAAATGTTTAACAATTCGTGAATACATGTTGAAGAAAATCTGTTTATATTTGTGAGACCTTTAATTGATATCATGTAATATGGGCTGGCTCCTCAAATAAGGGACTTAAAGGGCTTTTTATAAACTCTTTTCTAAGCGATAATTTGATATTTATCATTAAGCAGAAACAGAACTTTTTAAGCTCAATCTAACGTTGAAATTCGTTTTAAAATCGGACGATGCACTACAGAGAAACTGGGTTTTAAAATTTCATTTTCCCGGAAATTTTGATTCCGCGAATTTTTTGTTATTGATTAGTTACTCTTGTTATTGGTTTAAGAACTCTGCTTCTTACAGGTACTTCTAGCTTTACTCTCGACATTAACGGAAGACCCACTTGTTGCTTTGTAACAAGCTTTGCTTTAGTTACCTTTTATTATTTTTGTTTTCTTACGCTTTTTTGTACAAGCGATTTCTTAAAAAAAACTCGACCGGTCTTCGTGAAAATTTCAGATCTTGTAGATATTGATTAAAACCTTAAATATTAATTTTTTTATTTTAATGACGTCATTTCTGTTCGGGATATATTGACGTTTTAATATTTAGGGTCGGTTTGTCCAGCTATCTCCTCCTAAACGAAAAAAAATATTGAATTTAAATTTTCTGGGATTGTAGATAAAAGATTGTAGAATGATGTGTTTAAAGGCATGTATGGTTGTCTGGCTTTAAAGGCGTCGAAGCTCGCTTGGACCCGAAAATCGAGTTTGAAAAAACTACGTGATTTTGAATGGTTTTCGTCCTCTGACTCATTTCCTGAAAATATTTTAACAAAACATGTAGATTATTTAAAATTTATATTTACAAGCTTTCATTTGATATCAAGAAAAAGGGCCTGGTCCTTCAAATGAGTGCCAAAAGGGCTCTAAAGTCTTTCTTCCATAGCACTTTACTGAGAAATATTTTGTAATATGTTTAAGAAGCAAAAATGATCATCTTTTACTAATAAAAACTACACATTATAAAATTGTTATCATGCGTTACGTTATTAAGGGTTTTAAGGGGCCAAAATTCCAAAACTTGATCAATTATATCTCAAAAAGGACAAATGTTTAGAAAAGCTATATAGAATAAAAGATGCTAAGAATGATGTTTTAAACAATATTCAATCATAAAAGTTACATTATCTGGCCTCAATAAGAAGATAAAGGGTCGGCCCCCTAAAACGTACTATCCCAGATAGCTAAAAAACAGCAACGAATTTCTAAACACCTTTTGAGCAAAATATGTTTAATATCGAAAGACCTTTCATGTGATGTCATAAATGGGGCTGGCCCTTCGATTTAGTGGCCAAAAGGGCTTTTTTTTCCATAGCACTTTACTGAGAAATTTTTTGAAAAGCAATGCTTAGAATAACGCGATTGTCAATATTCAACCATCGACTTTTTGTCATATGGTCCCAATAAGGAAATAAAGGGCCAGCCCCTAAAACGGTCTTTATAAAATAGCTCAAAAACGGCAAAGAATTTTTAAACACTTGTTGAACAAAATGTATTTAATATCAAAAGACCTATCTTTTTATTTTTAAGGGCCATAAAGGCTTTGGAGTCTTTCTTTTATAGCACTTCACTGAAAAATATTTTGTTATATGTTAAAGAAGCAATATTTAATGTGAAACAATCAATTATAATTATTCTATCATGTGTTCCGTAAAAAGGGGTTTTTTGAGGGCTTTTAAGGGGCTAGAAGTCCAAAACTTTGATAACATACTGTGGTTTCATTAATATTCAAGGGTATCAATTTTCGTGGATAAAGTGAAAACAGTTTTAAGGATACGTAAATTCGTGGTCAATGGCCCTTTCAATACAGTTTATTAGTAGAAAGTGCACTTCAGTGAACACTTAATTTCATGGATAAACTTTACAACGAAATCCACGATAATTGGTATTCAACGAATATTGATGAAACCATAGTATCTCAAACAGAACACATATTTTGAAAAGCATCATTTTGAAAATCAATATAAAATAAAAATACTGAGGATGATCTTCCTAACAATATTCAACCATCAATTTTTGTTGTTGCCCCGATAAGGGGATAAAGGGTCAAATATCGAAGTCATAAAATCGCACGGAAGACCTCCTCGTTGCTCGCAACGAGATCGTGTCTAGTTAAGGTCTTCCGTTTCCAACGGAAGACCTTATTAACTTTGCTTTCTTTCTTTTTCCCTATTATAAGGGTCTTCTGTCTTCAGCACAAACCCTTCTATCATTCTATTGTTTATTTTTCATTTTCCTTATTGTTATTAAGGTCTTCCATTTCCAACGGAAGACCTTATTGTTTTCGTTCGGGTTTTTTTTCCCTATTATTTTTTTTCTTACGTATTTTGTGTACGCGATTTCTCTAAAACTACTCGGCCGATTTACATGAAACTTTCAGATCTGATAGATATTGCTCTGAACCTTATTGTAATTTTTTTTTAATGTTGACGTCACTTTCAGTTTTGAGATATTTACGATTTAACAGGTTTTGGAGGGTCGACTTGTCCACGAAGGTTCTCATAAACTAAAAAAGATATTGAGTTCAAAATTTCAGGAATGATAGATGAAAGATTGTAGATATGTAATAGGGCATTTATAATTTTTCAGCGCTAAAAGCGCCGAAGTTCTGTAGCGCTCAAAAAATGAGATAAAAGAGCGTTGTGATTTTGCATGGTTTTCTTAATTTATCTTTTTTCCCGGAAATATTTTGTTAAAACATGTAAGATTTATGTTTAAAAGAGCTTTCATATGACATCAAGAAAAAGGAACTGGCCCCTCAAGTTAGGGACCTAGAGTTCTTGAAAGTTATCGCTTTATAACTCAAACGTGGTTAAGATTTCGATATGGCTGTCGCTGCAAAAGTTGTTCATTATGATCTTTTTAATGTCGTGACAATAATATTTTGTTCGGGTATTGCGTAATATGAGTATAAAAAGCTAGACTTGTTACCATGTATTAGTGTTTTATTTGGCAAATAAACGGGGTGTTTGTGCGTATAACTGACTTTATATAAAGGGCACCAGTTTACATACGGAAAGTGTTTAAACATTTAAATTATTTTCTAGTGAAACACATTATTGATAAAAGAACTCATTCTTTGCAATGCCTTTGAGTCGCTTTTAAAATCTAGCTGGATTCGGAGCTGCGTTTGTGAACACCCTTGCCCGCGGCCGAGGAAATAGGTCGCGGCTGGACTAGCGAGCGGTCTGCCGTTATCTAATACACAAGATTTGCGTCTTGCTGTAATGCACACACGTGTTTATTTATGTAGCTTCAAATACAAAAACTCCGATTTTAAAAGTAAATAAGAAAGATTACAATTTTATCTACTACCATATAAAGTGAGTTAATAAAAAAAGGTTACACTTTTACCTACTACCATATAACGTGTACCAGGATACATGCGGAAAGTTATGAAACAGTTTAATTCTATTCTAGGGAAACACATTATGGATAAAAGAATTGCCTCTATGCAATCCATTTGAATTGCATTTAAAATCTAGCTGGATTTCGAGCTGCATGTATGTAAACAATTCTACATATCCGATCCCTTGCCCGCCGCCGAGGAAATAGGTCGCGGCTGGACTAAAAGCGAGCGGTCTACCGTTATCCAATACACAAGATTTGCGCCTTGTTGTAATGCACACATGGCTTTATTCATGTAGATGCAAAAACACAAAGAATTCCGATTTTAACGATATAAAAGAGTAAAAGAAAAACGATTATACCATTACCTACGAAGTAATGCTGTTTTGTATCGTAATTGAAAAAAAAAATAGTGTGACTGTCATTGAAATAAGGCGTTCTTTGTGATTTTGTCTATGTCATGAAATAGTATTATTGTTGGAAAATGAAATTCAGTAATGTCAAACCCACCACGTTGGGTGTACATTTACATAGCACGAGCCGAGGAGATGCCGCGCTAGTGAACAACCGATTTGCTGTAGTCTCGGACACATGCTTCTCGTGTATATACTTTATCACACAATTGAATGTTCATTAATTCTTTATTAAATTATTTTTATTTTCAGTTATATTGGTAAAAGATGCATCAAACCATTGATTGAAATCAAAGTGCGTAAAGTAAAAACAAATGCGATCAATGAATATAATACAATGTGTTACAGTCGTACTAGTTGAAATGTAAATACATTCACCTGTGTCTATTTCTGACATTTTGCTGCTGAGAATTTAATGCATTACATTACCTACTTCAACAAAATATAGGCGATTTTCACAAAATGATTATTCCAACACACACATCGTAAGTATCTGTAATATGTGATAATTCATTTGGCTAACAAAATATAAGAATCTGTTTATGAGGCAAGAGAGAGAGAGAGAGAGAGAAAGAGAGAGAGAGAGAGAGAGAGAGAGAGAGAGAGAGAGAGAGAGAGAGAGAGAGAGAGAGAGAGTTGAAATATATTTCAAAAGCGTTCGAGATAAGGCAATTTTACATGCTTGCGGTAGGTGCGGGCACGATAAAACTAACCATTTTAAAACAATTTTTTTTAATATTCAGGCCGTAAAAGACTAAGGGTCACACTATTCGTTTAACATTTGTTCAATGGTAGTCTGATTCATAAAAAAAATATTCATTGCTGATTTTATTCTTTTATTAATTAGATTTTATTGTTTGTTATTGAAATTTTATTCTGAAAGAATATGCGAGTTTTAAAAAAGTTTATGTACATTCGATGAGTAAACGTTTTGATTGGATTCGGACAGTTTAAGATCGAGTAGAGGACAACCACATGATTAAAAATACTTCTTGTATGCTTTATTATGTATTTTCTGTCTGATTAGGACTGTTCTTTCCTAAAAGAAGCGCTCGGCGATCGCGTAAAGAACGTTCTGTAAAGTACAACACCTGATTGGAGTACATGCTTATATGTATTTTATTAAAGCGAAATTGTAGAGGTTATGGAGTCATTAAGCAAATCAAATTTGCCAATTAAGCAATAGCAGTTATCAAATGCCTATGATTGATAATTTTACACGGTAAGTTAAATACATGTAAATAGGAATTTTAAAGCACTACCCGTCCCCTTGTAAAGAGCTTCCGTTTCCGACATTCTTTTCTTTTATTAACGATTTTTGTGCACGCATTTTCTCGGAAATGGCTCAAATGTTGTTACAGGGCCCGATAAGGAGACCCCTAAAATTTCTTTCTCAAATATATCTATCCAGAGCGGTATAAAATTTCAAACTAATTTGTGCATATTATATGTGCATGAAATGACAATTTTCCTGTAACGTAACAAAAATTACACATTGTGAAATCTAAAAGTTTCTAAAGAACTGCGAACGCTAACGCCCGTTTCCCGCCTACATTTTACATCCAAATATTTTGGAATTTCTGTCAGATATTCAAAAACTATAAAAAGTATAATCAAATCCTAATCAATTTATATCAAAATAAAATTTGTAATCAAATGAATTATCTTAAAACAAAAGTTTTGCTAACGCGGGGTCTTAAAAAATGTCATCGAAATGAGTGAGGAAAATATTTTTTAGCGGCCAATATGTGCATAAAAACTTAATAATAACATATTTACGATAGATATTAAAGTAAAATTTTATTTTAATTCATATCTGTTAATTATTTTTTAAAAATTTACAAAGCAAAATTCTTTTTTTGGAATGTATTTCGGTCTGTAGACATATGTCCCCCCCCCCGTGAAACAACAAACCCTTTGGTAAAAATATGCTAAATAGCAATAATAAAATTCCCTCAAAAGGAATTTTTGTTTCACAGGGGGGAAAGATGTTTTAAAAACATTTCTGTTTTCCGTTATTTTCTATTATGAAATGAGCTATTTTAACCCAAAATACAAAGTTATCTCTCTTTGTTTGACCAAATCATTTGTATTTAATGAAAATATATATAAATGATTACATTATAATAAAAACATAACTTTGATTAGACAACTTTCAAAAAATGACTTTTAGTTAGGCGGTTAGACAATGCTATCGTTCGTAGTCCTTTATCATTGAAATTAATATTTTTAGACGACCCATGCAGTAAATTTCTCTAGCCGAGTCTTTCGTTCAACAGCGCATCGATTGAACATTTCAGCTTGATTTGCAACAAAAGGGTGAAACGACCATGATATTTGACAGATTTGGATAAAAGGAGTTTAAAAGTTATGGATACAAAATACAAGTGCGATTATATTTTGTAGGAGAAAAAAATAATAATTAAAATCAACATTTGCCATAAATACAAAATTTTATCATGAGAATAGTTTATATTTTAGATCCGCCGAATATTTCCATTTCTCCTCATTGTTTGGTGCCTGATTTGAAATTATAACGTTTCGAGGTATAATGAGGGAATGACAAACGATATCGGCAGTCTTACTCCCGCAGTTTTCTGAATCACGGCCTAAAAAAAAATGGGGTGAACTTATAATCTAATTATGGGAAAAATACGTATTTATTTATAACAAGACTTAACGGTATAAACTGAAATAAGTTGCTACTTTGCATCTACATTTACAGTTGTTTAAATCAATAGCAACGACAGAAAAATTGGTCGATGATTAAGAATTAAGTATCTCGCAGAAGGCCGATCGATCGATAAGTGGCCGGACTACGGGAGATAACTCTTACTAATTATAAGCAATCGGGGTTTTTTTTTCCCATCGCGGCGCCGTACAGAATAGACAGATATAAGAGGGGATGACTTCTTTAAATTAGGCGATCAAATGGCTCTAAAGTCCTTTTTCTGTAGCCCTTTACTGAGAGATATTTTGTGAAAGGTTACAGAGGCAAATATGTTTATCTTAAAATTATGTATCCAAGCAATGTACTGATCTTATCATGTGTTACGAAATAAGGGTTATTTAAGGCCAAAAGTCCAAAATTTGATCATCCATTTCTTAGAGAGAAAAACATATTTAGAAATGCAGTACCAAATAAAATTGTTGAAAATTATGTTCCTAACAATATGCAACCTTAAGAATTTCGTTAAACGGCCCCTATAAGGAGATAAGGGATCGGCCCCTAAAACGTTCCTTTCCACATAATTAAAAAAAAAACTGAAACAAATTTCTAAACGCTTGTTGATGAAATGTGTTCAGAATTAAATGAACTTTTGTTTGATATCAAGAAAAGAGGCTGGCCCCTCAAATAAGGGGACCAAAGGCCTTTAAAGTATTTTATCTATAGCCCTTTGCTGAGAGTTATTTTGAGATATGTTATTAAAGCTAAATTAGGTATAATACGTTTATATATCATAACAATATGTTTTTCTCTTGCGTTACCTAATTAAGGTTTAAGGGGCCAGAGGTAAAAAAGTTTAATCTTTTCTATTTTAATTGGAAGAAATGAAAGTATTTGAAAAAAAGCAATGTAAGAGATGTTTTGAAAAGCGATTCAAAAAAGCATTAGTACTCCACTCTTCTTTTCAAAATCATGTTTTGTTGTCAAAAATCAAAGTCGATGGTGTCATATTTCCTTCTAAGAAATGGACGGAAGACCTCCTTGTTGCTCGCGACGAGATCATGTCTAGTTATTTTTCTTCTTCCGTTTTTTGTGCAGCGATTTCTCTGAAACGTCATCAATTTTTCAGATATAATATATATTGGTGTTAACTTGATAGCAATTTTTTTTATATTGAAGACTTCATTTACGTTTTTGAGATATAGAGATGTTTTCAATTTTTGTATGGGTATTTTGTCTGCGGACGTTCTCTTAAATTAAATAAGATATTGCGCACAAATTTCTACGGTTGGTAGAAGAAAGATTGTTTTGCATGGTTGTTGTTTTATACGTCTAGCGCTAAATGCGCCAAAGCTCGGTAGGGCTCGACAAGTGAGATTTGAAAATCGTCGTTAATTTTCGTGTTTTTCTTCATTTATCTCTTTTCTGGAAAATATTTTGTTAAAACATGTAATATAAAATTAGTTTAAATATACAAGACCTTTCAGCTGATATCAAGCAAAAAGGGCTGGCCCCTCAAATTAGGGACTCAGAAGGTTCTAAAGTATTTTATCTATAGCTCTTCACCAAGGGACATTTTGTAATAGATTGTAGAAGGAAATATGTTCATCTTACAGTTAGAAAGCCCAACAGCATAACGATTTTCTGATGTGTTACGTAATTAAGGGTTTTCAAGAGTCAAAAGTCCAAATTTTTGATCATCTCTATCTCAAACAAGAAACATTTTTGAAATGTAGTATAGAATAAAAGATGCTAGAAATGATGAACTTAACAAAATGCAACCTTTAAAATTTAGTTCAGCGGTTCCAAAAAGAGATAAGGGACCGGCCCTAAAACGTTTGTTCTGAGATATCTCAAGAATAATAACAAGTTTTATAAACATTTTTTTGAACACAATGTCTTTAAAATTAAAAGACCTTTCATTTAATGCCAAGAAAACGGGGCTAGCCCCTAAAATAAGGGTCCTAGAGGGCTTTATAATCTTTTTCCTATAGGTCTTTACCGGGGGATTATAGAAGCAAATATGTTTATTTTACAGTTATGTAGCCTAATAGTAAAATGATGAACTTAATGACATGCAGGCATTAACATTTGGTTCAGCGGCTCTAATAAGGAGTTAAGGGACCGACCCTTAAAACGTTTTTCACAGATTTCTCAAGAACGGTGACAAATATCAAAACACTTGTTGAACAAAGCTTCTAAACCTGAAACAAAATAGAATCTGGCCCTTAGAATGTAGACACTTTTTCTGTTTTAAATGATATTTAGCTGTTAAATAACAAAATCAAACATAAATCTCAAAATCTAAAATCAGACGGTAGACCTCCTCGTTGCTCGCAAAGAAATCGTGTTTAGTTAAGGTCTTCCGTTTCCAACGGAAGACCTTATTGTTTTTGTTCGTGTTTTCCTATTACTAAGGTCTTCCGTCTTCAGGGGAAGACCTTCCTGTTTTTCTACGCGTTGTCATTCTTCTATATTATTATTTTTCTTCTTGATAGTCACCCTTAATTTCTCAGCCATTTCTTAATTGATTTTAATGATTTTATCAGGGATGATGTCTTAGATAAATGTTTTTTTTGCATCTTACTTCCTGTCTGAAAATGCACTTCCGCTTCTGAATTATCTCCCCTCAAATTAGGGGACCAAAGGGCTCTAAAGTCTTTCATATGTAGCTCTTTATTGAGAAATGTGAACAATTAAAGAAGCAAATATGTTTATTTTACAGTTATATATCCAAGCAATGTAATGATTTTATCATGTGTTACGTAATTAGGGGTTTTTAAGCGAAAATCCCAAATTTTAATCAGCTATATCTCAGAAAGGAAAACTTTTTTGAAATGTAGCATTGAAAAAAGGATGCTCAGAATAATGTATAAAATCATATGCAATTTTCAAATTTTGCGTAACGGCCTCTATAAGAAGATAAGGGATCGGCCCCTAAAACGTTCCTTTCTCATATATCTCAAGAACGGCAACAAATTTCTCAACAGTTGTGGAACAAAATGGGTTGAGATTTAAATGACCGTTTATTTGAAATCAAGAAGAAGGGACCGGCCCTTAAAATTAGGGGACCAAAGGACTCTAAAGTATTTTATATGTTGCCCTTTACTGAGGGATATTTTGTGACGGTTATACATGTAGAAGCAGATATGTTTATCTTACAGTTATGTATCCAAGCAATGTAATGATTTTATCATGTGTTACATAAGGATTTTTAGGGGCCAAAATTCCAGAATTTAGATCACCAATATCTCAGAAAGAAAAAAATATGTTTGAAATGCAGTATAGAAAAAAAGATACTGAGAATGATGTACTAGATAATATGCAATTTTCAAAAATTCGTTAAATGGCTCCTATAAGGAGTTCAGGGATCGGCCCCTAAAACGTTCTTGCCCATATATTTCAAGAAAGGTAACGAATTTCTAAACAGTTGTTGAACAAAATGTGTTGAGATTTAAATGACCTTTTATTTGATATTAGGAGAAAGAGGCTGGACCGCAAATTAGGGAACTTAACGGCTCTAAAATCTTTCATCCGTAGCTCTTTGCTAAGGGAAATTTTATGAAAGGCTAAATAAGCAAATATGTTTATCTTACAGTTATATACCCAAGTAATGTAATGATTTATTCATGTGTTATGTAATAAGGATTTATTTTTTAGGGGTCGAGAGTACATAAAACTATGACCACCTACATGTATATCTCAAAAAGGAAAATATTTTGAAATGCAGTATAGAAGAAAAGATGCTCAAAATGGTGTACTTTACAAAATGTAACCTTCAAAATTTTGTTCAGCGGCTCCAATAAGGAAATAAGGAACAAAGCTTGTATCACTGATACAAAATAGTATCTGGCCCTTAGAATGTTGACCCTGTTTTTCTATTCTAAATCATGTTCAGCAGTTCAATAGCAAAATAAAGATCGAACATATATCTCAAATTCTAAAATCAGACGGAAGACCTCCTCGTTGCTCGCAACGAGATCGTGTCTAGTTATTATTATTATTATTTTTTTTTTTTTTACTTTTCTGCACGCTAGTTTTCGGAAATGGCTCGGCCGATTTTCATGACGCCTTCAGATCGGATAGCTATTAATCTGAACCTTATTAAAAAAAAATATTTCAATGACGTCATTTCCGTTTTAGAGATATTGACGTTTAGAGGGGCAGCTTGTCCAACAAACTCCTCCTAAACGACAACAGATTTTAAATTCAATTTTCAGGAATTGTAGATGAATAATGAAGTTTTGTCTAAAGGGAATCATTTATGTCTGGTGCAAAAGGCGCCGAAGCTCGCCTGAACCCGAAAATGAGATATAAAAAGTAGTGATTTTTCTTGGTTTTCTTTATCAATCATTTTTATCAAAAATATTTTGTGAAAACATGTTAAACAATTTAAATTCATTTTTACACAATCTTTCATTTGACATCAGGAAAAGGGGCTAGCCCCTCAAATTAGGGGCCAAAACGTCTTTAAAGTCTGTCCTCTATAACACTTTACTGAGAAATATTTTGTGTTTGAGAAGCAAAAATGTTTATCTTACATTTTTTTTACTTTACATTATTAAAAAAAAAATATGCGTTACGTAATTATGGGTTTTAAGGGGAAATAAGTCAAAAATTTCGATCACTTATATCACAAAAAGGACAAATATTTTGAAAAGCAATAATAAAATAAAAGATGCTTAAAATGATGTTCTAATTAATATTCAACCATTATAATTTCGTTTTGTAGCCCCAATAAGGATATTGGGGCCAGCCCCTAAAACATTCTTTCCCAAATAGCTTAAGAACGCTTACAAATTTCTAAACACTGATTTAGCAAAACATGTGTAATATTAAAAGACCTTTGATTTGACATCAAGAAAAAGGGGTTGGCCCCTCAATTTAGGGCCCAAAAGGGCTCTGAAGTTTTTCATCCATAGCACTTTACTTTATATTATCATGATAACCTGTAAACTAAATTCCATTTCAATATGGTCATCCCATGCGAAGAAAATGAGCGGAAACTGCAAAAAAGTAGAATTTTTCTACGTCCAAGGGCCATAACTCTGTCGAAAATTGCTCGATTGTACCCAATATCAAACTTGACCTAGATATTCACATGAAAAACCTGTATTCCAAATTTCATTTCAATATGTTCATCCTCTGCGAAGAAAATGAGCGGAAACTGCAAAAAACTAAAATTGTTCTTTGTCCAAGGGCCATAACTCTGTCGAAAATTGATAGATCGTACCCAATATCGAACTTGACCTAGATATTATCAATGTTAACCTGTATATTAAATTTAATTTTAATATGTTTATCCTCTGCAAAGAAAATGAACGGAAACTGTTGGTGGACCGACTGACCGACCGACAGACCGACCGATTGACATACAGCAGCAAAGCAATATGGCCTCCCTTTTTCGAAGGCGGGCATAAACAATTTCATGCGTTATGTAATTAGTGATTTTAAGGGGCTCGAAGTAAAAAAAAATTATTACTTTTATTACAAAAAGGGACAACTATTCTGAAAAGCAATATAGAATAAAAGATGCTTAAATGATGTTCTAAACAATATTCAACCATTATTATTTCGTCTTGTGGCCCTGGTAAAGATATAAGGCGCCATCCCCTACAATGTTTTTTTCCAGATACCTCAAAAACGGTAACAAATTGAACAAAATATGTCTAGTATCAGAATACCTTTCATTTGACATCAAGAAAAAGGGACTGGTCGCTCAATTTAGATACGAAAACGGCTCTGAAGTCTTTCATCCATAGCACTTTACTGAGAAATTAGTGAGTTATAGGGTCCGCTCCTAGAATAATTCTTTGCCAGGTATATAATGAATAACTGTTAAACAAAATGTGTTTAGTTGTAAATTCCCTTTCATTTAATACGAAGAAAAAAGGACCTTACTGCCATGTACCAATACAATATGATATTTTTCTCGAGTGTAATTAAGGGTTTTTAGGGGTTAGAATATCAAAATTTTTTGATCACCTATATCTCGTAAAGGAAAAATATTTTGATAAGCAGTATAGAAGAAAAGATGCCCAACGTGATCTACTGAACAATATTCAAGCATCAAAATCTAAAGAACAGTAACGAATGTCAATATATTTTATGAACAAAATCTGTTTAATTTTAAATTCCCTTTCATTTAAAATCAAGAAAAAGGAGCTGGCCCGTAAAATTGGGAACCAAGAGGGGTCCAAATCTATTCCAAATATCTTAAGAATGGAATCATATTTAAACACTTGTTGAATAACATGTGTTAAGAATAATAATGTTCTTTATGAATTATAAAGAAAATAGGGATGGTCCCTCAAATTTCGAACAAAGAGGGATCCAATTGTTTTCAACCAGAGCGCTTACAACAGAAATAAAATAATCTCTGTCCTTATAATGAAGACTCCTTTCTTTTATGTTTAAATCATGTGTAGCTGTTAAAAAGCAAAGTCAGGGTCATACATACATGTATCTCAAGTTCGTAAATCGGACGGAAGACCTCCTCGTTGCTCGCAACAAGATCGTCTCTAGTTATTTTTTTTTCTTACAAATTTTGTGCACGCAAAATCCCGAAAATGGCTCGGCCGATTTTCATGAGACTTTCAGATCTGATAGATATTGATCTGAACCTTATCGGATTTTTTTTATTTTAATGACGTCATTTCCGTTTTAGAGATATTGACGTTTTAGCGATTTTTAGAGGGGCAGTTTGTCCATCAAACTCCTCCTAAACGACAAAAGATAATAAATTCATATTATCAGGAATTGTATATGAATAATTGCAGTTTGTTTTAAAGTGAATCATATATGTCTATTGCAAAAGGCGCCGAAGCTCTCCTGGACCCGAAAATTGAGATAAAAAAAATTTAGTGATTTTTCCTGATTTATTTTATCTATCTCTTTTATCAAAAATATTTTGTGAAGACATGTACAGCAGTTAAAGTTTAATTTTACAAGAGCTTTCATTTGAAGTGAAGAAAAAGTGTTTGGTCCCTCAAATTAGGAACAAAAGGGCTCTGAAGTCTTTCTTTCATAGCACTTTACTGAGAAATATTTTACAATATGTTTAAAAAGCAAAAATGTTCATCTGAAATTTAATTAACTATATATTATTAAAAAAAAGTGTCATATATTACGTAATAAGGGGTTTTAAGGACCAGAAGTCGAAAACTTCGATCCGTTATATCTGAAAAAGGACAAATATTTTGAAAAGCATTATAAAGTAAAAAAAAAAATGCTTAGAATGATGTTCTAATCAATAAACAACCATCAAACTTTCGTTATGTGGCCACGATAAGAAATTAAGGGGTCAGCCTCTAAAACGTTCTCTCCCAGATAGCTCAAAAACAGTAACGAATTTGTAAACACTTGTTGAGCAAAATATGTTTAATATTAAAATACCTTTTCATTTGATATCAAAGAAAAGGGTCTGGCCCCTCAATAGAGGGGCCAAAAGGGTCTGAAGTCTTTCTTCCATAGCACTAGATGTTCATCTTACACTTATTAGCTATACATGATATAAATTTCGCTATTGTTACGTAATAAGGGGTTTTAAAGGGCCAGAATACGATAATTTTGATCACTTATATCTCAGAAAGGAAAAATATATTAAAATGCAGTACAGAAAAAGAGTTGTTGAAAATGATGTTCTGAACAATATGTAACCTTCAAAATTTCGTTAAACGGTCCCTAAATGGAGATAAGGGATCGTCCCCTAAAACGTTCTCTCCCAGATAGCTCAAAAACGGTAACGAATTTGTAAATACTTGTTGAACAAAATGTTTTCAGAGTTAAAGACTTTTCATTTGATTCCATAAAGGGGGGCTACCCTTTTAAATTAGGGGATCAAAAGGATCTAAAATCTATCTTAATTGAAAGTATTTAGAAAAAAAAAATGTAAGAGAACATATAAAAGCGATACTAAAAAGCCATTAGTACTTCACTCCTATTACCATGTCATGTTTTGTTGTCAAAAATCAAACTCGATAATGTCATATTTCCTTCTAAAAATCGGACGGAAGACCACCTTGTTGCTCGCAATGAGATTGAGTATAGTTATTCTTCTTTTTTTCTGTGCACGCGATTTCTCAAAAAGTGCTTGGCCGATTTTCCTGAAACTTTCAGATATGTTATTTAGTGATCTAAACCTTATAGATTTTTGAATATATTGATGACGTCACTTCCGTTTTTGAGAAATTGACGTTTTAGCCATTTTTTAGAGATTTAATATTTGTGATTCTATTTTGATTTTTATCTGGCTTGAAAGGCGGCGGAGCTCGCCGGGACCTAGAAATTGAGATTAAAAAAGTTGTAATTTTTTCTGGTTTTCTTTGTTTATCTCTTTTCTGAAAAATATTTTGTTAAAACATCTAATGTAAAAAAAAATTTCAGGACCTTTTATTTGATATCAGGAAAAAAGGGCTGGCCCCTCAAATATGGGGACCAAGGGGCTTTAAAGCCTTTCATCTCTAGCCCTCTACTGAGAGATATTTTGTCCAATATTATAATGCTAATATGTTTATCTTACAGTTATGTATCTAAGCACTGTAATGATTTTATCATGTGTTACGGAATTACGGGGTTTTAGGAGCCAAAAGTCCAAAATTCCAATCACCCATATCTCAGAAAGAAAACAGATTTTGAAATGCAGTATAGTAGAAAAATAGATGCTCAAAATGATGTCTTAAGTAATATGCCACTTTCAAAATTTCGTTAAACGGCCCCTTAAAAAGAGATAACGGATCGGCCCTAAAACATTCATTCTCATATATCTCAAGAACTGTAACAAATTACTAAACACTTAATTTACAAAATGTGTTTGAAATTAAATGACCTTTCATTTGATATCAAGAAAAAGGGGCTGGCTCCTCAAATATGGGGACCAAGCGGCTTTAAAGTCTTTCATCTGTAGCCCTTTACTGAGAGATATTTTGTGAAATTTTATAGAAGCAAAAATGTTCATCTTACAGGTGTGTATCTAAGAACTGTAATGATTTTATCATGTGTTACGTAATTAGGGCTTTTAGGGGCCAAAGTCCAAAATTTCGATTCCCAATATTTCAGAAAGGAAAACAGATTTTAATATGCAGTACAGAAGAAAGTTTGTTCAAAATGACATACTAGATAATATGAAACTTTCAAAATTTCGTTAAACGGCCCCTAAAAAGAAATAAGGATGGCCAATAAAACCTTCTTTCTCATATATCTCAAGAAAGGTAACAAATTCCAAAACACTTAATTTACAAAATGTGTTTAGATTTAAATGACCTTTCATTTGATATCAAGAAAAAGGGGCTCGCCCCTCAAATTAGGGGACCAAAAGGCTCCAAAGTCTTTCATTTGTAGCCCTTTACTGAGAAATATTTTGTTAAACGTTATAGAAGCAAAATAAATCGTTTATATATCTTTACAATGTAAATACATATATGTTCTCATCCGTTTACCATTCTATGGTTTTTAGGGGCTAGAGGTAATCAAGTTTAATCTTTTTTTTAATTGTGATCGGAAGAAATGCAAAAATTTGAAAAAGCTAGGTAAGAGAGCTTATAAGAAGCGATACAGAAAACCATTAGTACTCCACTCCTATTTCCAAATCATGTTTTGTTATCAAAAAGCAAAGTCAATGATGTCATATCACCATCTGAAGATCGAACGGAATACCCCATCATTGCTCACAACGAGATTGTGTCTAGTTATTATTATTTTTTTCTTATAAATCTTGTGCAATGTCTCATAAACGACTCGACCGGTTTTCATGAAACTTTCAGATCTGATAGGTAATGATTAAAACCTTATAGGATTTTAATTATATTGATGACATCGCTTCCGTTTTTGAGAAATTGACTTTTTAGCGATTTTTAAAGGAGTTGCTTGTCCCTCTACGTTCTCCTAAATTATAAAAGATATCGAGTTCAAACTTTCAAGGATAGTAGATTGTAAATTTGTAATTTTTTTTCCCCATTTTGATCTGTCTTGAAAGGCGCCGAAGCTTGCCTGGACCCGAAAATTTAGATAAAGATATCAACATATTAAAATTCTTTCAAGCAACTTCAATCAACATGCCATTTGCACCAAATTACAAAATAAATCTATATATAATGTGTAAAATCGATTAAAGGCTATTTTCATTTCAATGGTGTTTCTTTTTAAATTTCAAATGTTTATCTTACATTTAATCAAGATGCTAATCGATTCAAAACAGCATGATCGATCTCAATTTAATGATTTCAAATCTGTCTGAACCATTTGAATTGAACTTAATGGTAAAAAAATGAATACAATTTATATCAATAAATTTTTACTTTGAAAAAGAAAACATATCTTTCTCTATTTCTCTGAATTAAGAAATGAAGATAATAATTTTTCTATTGATCGACGTTTCAAAGAAAAAAAATGACCGGGAAACTACGCGCATTGATGAAACAGTTTTCAAGTCAAATTTTTCTTTGATAGTCGATCAATAGAAAAATTATTATCTTCAATTCTTATCATTTAATAAAACATTTTCAAATGAAAAAATGTGAAGTGTCATTGATCAAAAATGTAAATAATGTAAATGAAGTGGCGCGTATGAATACAAAACAACAACAGCAACAATATTCAAAATGGATGCGCCTTCAGCTGATGCAAAGCTATTGAGCTAAATTTAATGGATTAAACACAAATCGTGAGTTAAAATCTGAACCGGTTGAATTGAAAACGAAAGGAAAATACATGCGATAGCTTGTGATATTATTCACTGTGCAGAAAAACTCGTAATACTAATAAAACTAATTTTCATGTGAGATCGCTGGAATATGCAACTGGACATATAATGCGATCGTTGACGAAAATAGCTGATATGTCGACAAAGAATAGTATGTATAAGCGACTATTGTAAACGTTGTGGTAACTAGATAGCCAGTGATGTACTAAAATGGTATATCTGCCACTTGGAATGCGCCGAAGGAGTTGATGCTTTACTCATAGCTTTTTTTACGACGCTTATACTGATGACCGATCATGTACGTGTGTAAATTTAAGAATTATCGCTACAAAATTTGAACAGCAGTGTTACCGTGAAAGTTTATAGGCCTATTTGTTCGTTATGATATTCGTGGAAAAGGAACAGCCAGCCTCGCTGTAAATGTTGATTGATCTCAAACAGACGAAATCGTGAGAAGACGCTTAATTTTCTGTTTCGTGAATCAAATAATGTGTTTTGTTTATTTTTGAAGGTTAAACTTTTAAGTTCTTATGTTTATAAAGTTGTATTTTGTTTGCTGACAATAAAACAGACAATTTTACATTTTAACGACAGTGTTTATTTGGAAATTCCCGTTCTATGAATAGTGTTAGATCAGAACAGTTGAGAAAAGTTGATCCGGCGAAACTTTTATTGATGCAGGTATCAAAGAAATTTTTCGCCCAATCAGAAGCGCCGATATCTCATCAAATGAATACTTATTAAATGATATTACTTTCATGCAATTTTCGTTTGCTCAATTTAAAAATTATTGAATTTCTAAAAACTTGATTTCTATAATTTGTTTTATATTAGAGCTTTGTCTCAGGTGAACTTACAACAATGAAAAGCAAAATATTTGTAACACTTACACAGGAAAGCCATTGGAACCTTTAGGTGGAAATCTGAAACCCCTTGGATCGTAGCCATCAATCTCGATTTCTGCACTGCCGCCTGAACATGCAAGGTCACCTAAAATAGTTGAATGGAAAGGAATATCAATGCTTTTGGTTGAATTACTCCTTGAAATTAACTGAACAGGATACATTTAAATTAAAACAGTGTTAACATTATCATAAATGTTTTTTTTTTAAATTAATACAATACGGTTAGATTTGTAGAATCTGAACCATTTTTATCACTAAACAGTTTTTTGAAAAACAGCATCAATTAATCAGATCATTGTAAATTTATCAAAGCCCTAACATTTTGCAAGAATTGTGGTATTTTTTGGTATAACATGAACAGTTAACATTGCAATAATAAATTGAGCTTTAATCGGTAATTTAATGGTGATTGTTGAACTATATATATTATAGAGGTTTTAAGAATTCCAATCGCAGAGTATTACGTTTGTAATAATTAATTTAAATTAATAAACTATGTTCATCAGCTTTAAAAATTTTTTTGAAGAAGTTTTAATTTAAATAGTCCGATGGTCACTTATGAAAAAGGCAAGTGTTACATGCAATATGGCCTGGCTCTCGGGTGTTTACCTTTAAAATATCAAGGCAATTAAACGTTCCTAAACTGGTGCATCTTTTATTAAACAAATGTTAGTTTGGTTTCCTGAATTGACAGTCAAGTAATACATGTTAAAAATGTCCCTGCATTGAGGCTAGAAACAAATTTTAATGGTTATTATTTTTGCACAAGTACACCCGTGATTTGTAAAAATAATTAATGGAAGCTAAATTCTGCCTTGTATCAAGTAGATGCCCCTGCTTGGTATTTTCATCTTTTATTACTAACAATAGATATACAAAATGAGCAAGAGTTGAAATTTGTATATACGCAAATTTGTAGGTTATCTGCTTATTTTCATTTCATATATTTTATTGAGGGAGCAGCACTTTAAAAAAAAATGAAACACCCCCTTAGTTTGTATTCAGAAGAAAATACTGATTTGTTTAGTGTATTTAAAATAAAATAGATTTTGGTATGCTTTCCGATCTCAAACACATAAAAGTTGTACATTAAACACTCTCGAAAAAAAGCATATGCTTAAAAAATTGCAAGCTAAATCACAACACCAATATGATTTGTATTTAAGAGTGTAGTAATTGTTTGAAGATTATGATCCGTTTATTTATGAAATGCGAAATGTTAAAAAATTGACTGATTCAGCTCTTTTCTTTACACACATGTTGTATGCCTAAAAAAAACCAAGTGTGATGTCAAATTACCAAGTGTACCGCGATTGGTCAGTTGTTTAATATATTAAACGTTCCTGAACCTACTTGAATACAAAATTACACGCAAAAGTAATTTTCAATGTAAATTAATGCATTCGCATAGATTACATATAGGTGTTACTTTTTTGTGCAGTTTTAATGACTTATTGATGTGTGTGTGGTCATAGTTAAAATTTACCTACTTTTTGGTAGTCGCGATGAATTAGTAGAC
Source organism: Magallana gigas (assembly GCF_902806645.1). NCBI lineage: Eukaryota > Metazoa > Mollusca > Bivalvia > Ostreida > Ostreidae > Magallana > Magallana gigas. Next base: position 54,288,791 of record NC_047563.1, read on the forward strand.
CCAATAGTGCTGTGCAAAACAGTAATGACTGGGTATACACCAGTCAACAAATTTATCCGTATCATGTTACCTGTTGGCTGTAAGCAAATTTTGACGCAACCGAACTTGAAGGCATTAGTTGTACATGAGTGTTTTGTTCATAATTACAAAAACTCTTCATGAAATAAATATCTCTCATTATATTTTAATTCACAAATTAATCGAAAACAAACATGTACATTGTAATGACGAACGATGGACAACAGCTGAACCTGACTGAAATCTGTGAACTAAGCAGTTAATTCACTGTATTAGGCGTTATAGAATAATCATTCTAACATATAGGTTTTCTGAGGTAATATCTTGAATATGACTTAATAAACAGAATTTGGAAAATTTCTTTTCGAAAATATTTTCACCGATTAAGGTTAATTAAAACCTTTCGCATGGAAAATAAATTTAAATGTTAACTGTTTTTGTAAAACGCTCATCTAGCTGCAATTTTATTGTAACTGCATGTAGTTGATTGGATGGTCAAAATAGTAGCCATCAGTTCTGTTCACAGTTTTGGATTTAACATGTAACTTACAACCTATCAACTGTAATTAAGGATAAAAAATAATGTTTTAGCTTAAAAACTTGCATATACTTGCTATATCTTTTAAAAGACCACTGTTTTTTAGGAGATTACCTAAGTCGTAAAATTGCAACGACCATCCATTTCTGTTATGCCCGCCAGTGACAAACGTGTATTAAGTTACATCACAGCACAGTCACTCCTGCTGATCAGCTATTCGAAGTACCTAACCTATCTATTATCCTATGAATATTAATTAATCTTGAGAACATCTTGGTTCACAGCAAAACTAAGATCAATATCGTGAAGTGTCGGGGTTGTTAGTTCTATAAATATATCAAAAATGATGACCACTGTATTTCAGTAAATAGATACCGTGGCAATATACAAGGAGTTGAAGATGTTGTAAATATTCTTGAAGTAATTTTTTGTATTAATTCTGTTTCGATATTCATTTAAAGACACTAGGATATAAGGTTTTACAAGAAAAACAGCTAGTTAATCGTAGTATACCTGTCCATTTTTATAGTCTGCGGGTCTGAGAAGAAATGTCTAGCACCTTTCTTTTAGTAGTTTTTTTTTAGCTCACCTGAGCTGAAAGCTCAAGTGAGCTTTTCTGATCACATTTTGTCTGTCGTCCGTCTGTCCGGCCGTAAACTTTTCACATTTTCAACATCTTCTCAAGAACTACTCGGCCATTCTTAACAAAACTCGGGACAAATCATTTTTAGGCAACGGGATTCAAAGTTGTCAAAAGTAAGGGCCACACCCTTTTTCAAGGGGAGATAATTAGAAATCAATTTTAAAAATTGAGAAATTTTCAAAAATCTTCTTGTTGAGAACCATTTGGCGGTAGGGTCGGGTCACAATGGGGGAGGGGGGGGGGGTCAAAATTTTACATAGGAATATATTGAGTAAATCTTAAAAAATCTTCTCCTCAGAAACTAATTAGCCAGAAAAGCTGAAACTTGTGTGGAAGTATCCTCCGGTAGATTCAATGCTGTGAAAATCATGACCCCTGGGAATAGTGTGGGGTAGAATGGAAGGTCGAAGTTTTACATAGGAATTTTTCTTCCTATAGGAAGTATCCTCAGGTAGTGTAGATTCAAAGTTGTGAAAATCGTGATACCTGGGGTTTAGGTGGGGCACGATGGAGGTTCGAAGTTTTACATAGGAATATATAACTGACATCTTTAAAAATCTTCCTCTCAGAACCTAATCAGCCAGGAAAGCTGAAACTTGTCAGGAAGCATCCTGAGGTAATGAAGATTCAATGCTGTGAAAGTCATGATCCCTAGGGGGTAGGGTGAGGCACAATTGCGGGACGAAAATTTACAATGGAACAAATGGAGTAAATCTTTAAAAATCTTCTATTCAGACACCAATCAGCCAGAAAAGGTGAAACTTGTGTGGAAGTATCCTCAGGTAATGTAGATTCAAAGTTGTGAAAATCATTATCCCTGGGTGTAGGGTCGGGCAACATTGGTGGGTCGAAGTTTTACATAGATATATATAGAGTAAATCTTTAAGAATTTTCTCTCTCATAAACGTATCATCAAGGAAAGTTGAAACTTGTGTGAAAGCATGCTCAGGTAGTTGAGATTCAAAGTTGTGAAAATCATGACCCCCTAGGGTCAGGATGGGGCCACAATGGAGGGACTTAGTTTTACATAGGAATGTATTGAGTAAATTTTTAAAAGTCTTCTTCTCAGAAACTAATCAGGCAGGAAATCTGAAACTTGTGCGGAAGTATCCTTAGGTAAAGTAGCTATATAGATTCAAAATTGTGAAAATCATGACCCCCGGGGGAAGGGTCGGGCCACAATGGAGGGTCAAAGTTTTACATAGGAATATATAGAGTAGATCTTTAAAAATCTTCTCGGTAACTAATTAGCCAGGAAATCTGAAACTTGTGTGGAAGCATCCTCAGGTAGTGGAGATTCAAAGTTGTGAAAATCATGATCCCCGGGGGTAGGATGGGGCTACAATTATTATGAATATGTTCTGTGCAAATTAAATTTAATGCCAAAATTTCATTGCGACATTTAACCTTAAATATCAGTACGTTTGTGGTCTCTAAGTATTAATGAAGTAAAATGTCTCGAAAATCTTTTGATATGAAAATATTTACGGAACATATTCCTAAATGACCTTTATAAGCTTGTGCATTTTTATGTGCGCAAATATAACATTGTTTTTGTATGAATAAAACTGTAGTATCTCCATTGTCCATAAAACCGAACCCTGCTTGGAGCTACACATTGGCATAATCAAGAAAATGAAAATTAATTTTAATAAAAAGGGAGATTGTTTTTCGTACCATTTTCATTTATTGTTTCATTGTATTTCTTTTGTTAACTTATGATGTAAAGAAATTAGTAGTAAATAGTGTTTTAATGGAAGCTTTTAAACGCTATGCAAATTTTTACACATATCCTTAGGGAATGAGAAAAGATAGAGATAGATATCCATTTGATCAATTTATCGGAATCACACAGCTCGACAATTCGGTAAAAAGTACTGATATGGTTTTGTAAAACACCACAATAGGAATAATTGTATATAGATATCAACCGGGTAATTCTAAATGTAATATATTCAATTCAACAACATGCAGATAAAAGTCTCCTCAAATCCATTTTTATTTACCAAATTTGATCTTTGATATTGCTGAATCCAAAAGGAAATCAGATGAAGTTTAAGAGAAACACAAATTAAATTTGCAATCAAACCTGACGAAAAATGCTGAACAACAAGAGAAAGAGAGAGTTGGGGGATACACAGAGTTAAAGGGTTGAAGCGATGCACGGATATATCGTATATCCGGTATGAATTTTTCATGTTTTGAGAATAAGAAAATGGAATAGTTCTTTTATTCACACAATCCAGGGATTTTTTTTTATTTTTTTTTATTTTATATTTAAAGACATAAATAAATTTAGCGTTGCTTTGTACTGCGATATCAGAGATAAGTTTTAAAAAATGATGAATAGTCAAACATCACAACTCGAATATACGGTTTAAAAAAGTTTAAGAAGCATACAAAGAAATTATCTATCTCTAGAATAAATAATTTTCAAATAACTATAGTGTATCAAAGAATTGTGCACAATGTGAAACGAATTGTAATGAAAGTGTAGATAAGTTCAATTTAAAGACGTTTGGTGGCGAAATATGCTAGATATGACTTGATAAAGGAGTAGTACTCACTTGTCATGAAACTGCTGACAATCACAATGTTAAAAACAGCAACAATCCAAACAGGTCTAAGCAACATTTTTACTCTGATTCATAAACGCTTACCCTACGACGTGTTATCGCATGGTAATGTTTCTCGTTTATGCAGAGTTAATGAATCAGAACGTAGGGTTAAATGCAATCAACACTGATTACTCAATTGGTTATTCAGCCAATTAAAATTATATGTTGATATGAAGTGACATCATACATGCGCGAATCTAGAGGTGGGGGGAGGGATTTTGGGAAATTTTTTTTCTTGGTATGAATTGTTTGGAGCAGTAGGTATACTACGTTACTGGCCCTCCCCCCCCCCCCCCCCTCCATGGAATAGGAATTTCATGATTTTGGGAATATGTTCATTTTACAAGGTATTTTTTTGAAGTTATAGGTATATAATGTTAACATCCCCCCTCCCCCCCGGATTAGGAACTCCATGATTTCAGGAATTAGGTTGTTTTTTTCAACTTTCAATTTGTTTCGACGCAAGTGCTTCCACCCCCACCCCCTTGGAAAAACCTTCTGGATCTGCGCATATTATAACATTCAAACGTATTTTTTCGGAGAACCGGCATCATCTTGTTTCGGGAGATTAATTTTTGTTTGCAGAGCGGAGTGAATCGAAAACCCTTTGATAGCGAAGAAGTATCATATAGTGCAAAACGTAATATATATGTATATGTAAAATCCCACTTTATTAGTCCAGAGCTTTCACTCGTAGATCATCCATAATTATAACTGGGTATACACCAGTCAACAAATTTATCCGTATCATGTTACCTGTTGGCTGTAAGCAAATTTTGACGCAACCGAACTTGAAGGCATTAGTTGTACATGAGTGTTTTGTTCATAATTACAAAAACTCTTCATGAGATAAATATCTCTCATTATATTTTAATTCACAAATTAATCGAAAACAAACATGTACATTGTAATGACGAACGATGGACAACAGCTGAACCTGACTGAAATCTGTGAACTAAGCAGTTAATTCACTGTATTAGGCGTAATAGAATAATCATTCTAACATATAGGTTTTCTGAGGTAATATCTTGAATATGACTTAATAAACAGAATTTGGAAAATTTCTTTTCGAAAATATTTTCACCGATTAGGTTAATTAAAATCTTTAGCATGGGAAATAAATTTAAATGTTAACTGTTTTTGTAAAACGCTCATCTAGCTGCAATTTTATTGTAACTGCATGTAGTTGATTGGATGGTCAAAATAGAAGCCATCAGTTCTGTTCACAGTTTTGGATTTAACATGTAACTTACAACCTATCAACTGTAATTAAGGATAAAAAATAATGTTTTAGCTTAAAAACTTGCATATACTTGCTATATCTTTTAAAAGACCACTGTTTTTTAGGAGATTACCTAAGTCGTTAAATTGCAACGACCATCCATTTCTGATATGCCCGCCAGTGAAAAACGTGTATTAAGTTACATCATAGCACAGTCACTCCTGCTGATCAGCTATTCGAAGTACCTAACCTATCTATTATCCTCTAAATATTAATTAATCTTGAGAACATCCTGGTTCACAGCAAAACTAAGATCAATATCGTGAAGTGTCGGGGTTGTTAGTTCTATAAATATATCAAAATGATGACCACTGTATTTCTGTAAATAGATACCGTGGCAATATACTAGGAGTCGAAGATGTTGTAAATATTCTTGAAGTAATTTTTTGTATTAATTCTGTTTCGATATTCATTTAAAAACACAGGATATAAAGCTTTACAAGAAAAACAGCTAGTTAATCGTAGTATACCTGTCCATTTTTATAGTCTGCGGGTCTGAACAGAAATGTCTAGCATCTTTTTTCTTTTAGTAGTTTTTTTTTAGCTCACTTGAGCTGAAAGCTCAAGTGAGCCTTTCTGATCACATTTTGTCTGTCGTCCGTCTGTCCGGCCGTAAACTTTTCACATTTTCAACATCTTCTCAAGAACTACTCGGCCAATCTTAACAAAACTTGAGACAAATCATTTTTAGGCAACGGGATTCAAAGTTGTCAAAAGTAAGGGCCACACCCTTTTTCAAGGGGAGATAATTAGAAATCAATTTTAAAAATTGAGAAATTTTCAAAAATCTTCTTGTTGAGAACCATTTGGACAGGAAAGCTGAAACTTGTGTGGTAGTATTCTAGGGTAGTGTAAATTCCAAGTTGTGAAAAACATGACCCCCGGCGGTAGGGTCGGGTCAAAATGTGTGGGGGGAGGGGGGTCAAAATTTTACATAGGAATATATTGAGTAAATCTTAAAAAATCTTCTTCTCAGAAACTAATCAGCCAGAAAATCTGAAACTTGTGTGGAAGTATCCTCAGGTAATGTAGATTCAATGCTGTGAAAATCATGACCCCTGGGAATAGTGTGGGGCAGAATGGAAGGTCGAAGTTTTACATAGGAATTTTTCTTCCTATAGGAAGCATCCTCTGGTAGTGTAGAATCAAAGTTGTGAAAATCGTGATCCCTGGGGTTAAGGTTGGGCACGATGGAGTTTCGAAGTTTTACATAGGAATATATAACTGACATCTTTAAAAATCTTCCTCTCAGAACCTAATCAGCCAGGAAAGCTGAAACTTGTCAGGAAGCATCCTGAGGTAATGTAGATTCAATGCTGTGAAAGTCATGATCCCTAGGGGGTAGGGTGAGGCACAATTGAGGGACGAAAATTTACAATGGAACAAATGAAGTAAATCTTTAAAGATCGTCTTTTCAGAAACCAATCAGCCAGAAAAAATGAAACTGTTGTGGAAGTATCCTCAGGTAATGTAGATTCAAAGTTGTGAAAATCATTATCCCTGGGTGTAGGGTCGGGCAACATTGGTGGGTCGAAGTTTTACATAGATATATATAGAGTAAATCTTAAAACATTTTCTCTCTCATAAACGTATCATCCAGGAAAGTTGAAACTTGTGTGAAAGTATCCTCAGGTAGTTGAGATTCAAAGTTGTGAAAATCATGACCCCCTAGGGTCAGGATGGGGCCACAATGGAGGGACTTAGTTTTACATAGGAATGTATTGAGTAAATTTTAAAAAGTCTTCTTCTCAGAAACTAATCAGGCAGGAAATCTGAAACTTGTGTGGAAGTATCCTCAGGTAAAGTAGCTATATAGATTCAAAATTGTGAAAATCATGACCCTCAGGGGAAGGGTCATGCCACAATGGAGGGTCAAAGTTTTACATAGGAATATATAGAGAAGATCTTTAAAAATCTTTTCGGTAACTAATTAGCCAGGAAATCTGAAACTTGTGTGGAAGCATCCTCAGGTAGTTGAGATTCAAAGTTGTGAAAATCATGATCCCTTGGGGTAGGGTGGGGCCACAATTGAGGATTGAATTTTTACATAGGAATACATATATATATAGAGTAAATGTATAAAAGTTTTTCTCAAAAAATAATCAGACAGGAAATCTGAAACTTGTGTGGAAGCATCCTCAGGTAGTGTAGATTCAAAGTTGTGAAAATCATGATCCCTGAGGGTAGGGTGGGGCTACAATTGAGGGTCGAAGTTTAACATAGGAATACATATATATATGGAGTAAATCTTTAAAAATCTTCTCCGTAACTAATCAGCCAGGAAAGCTGAAACTTGTGTGTAAGCATCCTCTGATAGTGTAGATTCAATGCTGTGAAAACCATAACCCCTGGGGGTAGGATAGGGCCACCATAGTGGATCGAACTTTTACATAGGATTATATAGAGTAAATCTTGGACAATCTTCTTTTGAGAAAATAATCAGCCAGGAAATCTGAAACCTGTGTGGAGGTATTCTCAAGAAGTGTAGATTCAAATTTGTGAAATTTATGACCCTTGGGGGTAGGGTCGGGCCACAATGGTGGGTCGAAAATTTACATATATATAGAGTAAATCTCTAAAAATCGTCTTTCTCATAAACTTATCATCCAGGAAAACTGAAACTTGCCAGGAAGCATCCTCAGGTAGTGTAAATTCAAAGTTGTGATAATCACGATCCCCAGGGGGTATGGTGGGGCCACATGGGGGGGGGGGGGTGTATGAAAGTTTTACATAGGAATATATAGAGTAAATGACAAAAAAATCTTCGTCTCAGAAACTAATCAGCCGGGAAAGCTGAAACTTGTGTGGAAGCATCCTCAGGTAGTGTAAATTCAAAGTTGTGAATATCATGATCCCTAGGGTAAGTGTTGGGCTACAATGGGGATGAAAGTTTAACATAGGAATATATAGAGTCCATCTTTAAAAATCTTCTTCTCAGAAACTAATCAGCCAGTAAAGCTGAAATTTGTGTGGAAATAACCGCAGGTAGTGTAGATTCAAAGTTGTGAAAATCATAACCCCCGGGGTCAGGGTGGGGCCACAATGGAGGGACTAAGTTTTACATAGGAATGTATAGAGTAAATCTTTAAAAGTCTTCTTCTCACAAACCAATAAGGCAGGAAATCTGAAACTTGTGTGGAAGTATCCACAGGTAAAGTAGCTATATAGATTCAAAGTTGTGAAATTTATGACCCCAGGGGGTAGGGTTGGGCCACAATGGAGGGTCGAAGTTTTACATAGGAATACATAGAGTAAATCTTTAAAAATCTTCTCGGTAACTAATTAGCCAGGAAATCTGAAACATGTGTGAAGGTATCATCAGGTAGTGGAGATTCAAAGTTGTGAAAATCATGACTCCTGGGGTCAGTGTGGGGCCACAATGGAAGGTTGAAGTTTTACATATGTAGGGTAAATCTGTTAAAGTCCTCTTTCTTATAAGCTTATCATCTTGAAAAGCTGAAACTTGTGTGGAAGCATCCTCAGGTAGTGAAGATTCAAAATTGTGAAAATCATGAAAGTTTTACACAGGAATATACAGAGTAAATCTTACAAAAATATTCTTTTCACAAACTAATAAGCCAGGAAATCTGAAACTTGTGTGAAAGCATTCTCAGGTAGTGTAGATTCAAAGTTGTGAAAATCATGACCCCTGGGGGTGAAAGTTTAACAAAGGAATATATAGAGTAGATCTTTAAAATCTTCTCAGAAACTAATCATCCACGAAATCTGAAACTTGTGTGAAAGTATCCTCAGATAGTGAAGATTCAAAGTTGTGAAAAATCATGATCCCTGGGGGTAGGGTGGAGCCGCAATAGAGGGATGTGTAAAAGTTTTACATAGGAATATATAGAGTTCATCTTTAAAAATCTTCTCAGAAACTAATTAGCAAGATGATTCGTTATAATTGTTAAGACATTTGGCCATAGGACAATTCTTTGTAGATGTGGTTCTAGAACGCAGTTCGGAATTCAAAATTTATAATTCATATTAGGGGCCTGAAATTTGGATCTGGATCATCTATTAGTGATACCACTATTGCTTTATATATAGTGTGATGTGTTCATCTCTAGTTTATGTGATACGGCTTATTTGCAATTGAAAAGTGAACTGCGTTCTTGAAGCAGTTCGCAAATCAAAATTTATAATTCATGTTTAGGACCTGATATTTTCAGGGTCATCTAATTGCTAAATATAGTGAAATACAACTACCACTGTGAAAATGTGGTGAAGTGGTCATCTCTATTTTTTTTTAATTTGGACTTTAACTTATTCATTAAAATGGGATTTTAAATAGTGGGCCCGGAAACATCGATGGTCTATCCTAGGCGCTGGAAATTTCAGGGTACCTCTCATCCACGAATTAACATCCTGCTCGAATAAAAAAAATAAGATAATAAAATAATATTTCCTTTTATAGATATTGGAATATACACAAAATTACCCCCATGAACCTGTAAAATTTAAGCAATCCACGAAAGTTGGCTGCCACGAATTTTAATGATTTCTCAGTACTTCACTATAAATACGCACATGACTGTTTAATTTGAAGTTAACAAACCATCTTCCCACATTGGATAGGGTTGCGTTTTTTGTATGTGTCTTGTGCTCTGTTTGTTAAATTGTTTGTTCGGGTTTTTTGGAGGCAGGGCTTATTAAGTGAATGATAATAAAGTAAAATATATTGTTCTATTTGAGTATGCTAGATATCAGTAATAATTATCAGATGATTTCCTTAGTGGTTGTGCTACATGTACAAGTAGCTTTACCACATTAATGGCCGCTATTTTTTAACCTGGTGTTTTAATTTCATATTCTTAACTTACATGATCTTTAGATGTATGCAATTAAAAAAAATCTGTCAATATTATTAAAAATTAAATTTCTATTTAAGGTGATCTGAAATGTCCTGACAACGGTTTGGAAATCGAGAGTGACATCAATGGCTACGAGCCAAGGGGTTTCAGATTTCCTATGAGTGGTACTTTTAGCTTTCCTGCATAAGTATAAATGTTTATTATTTGTTTAGGAAATCAATTAGCTATAACTCTGGTAAGTTGATACTTATACATCCCCAAATTCTACCAAAATGAATTAAAACAGACTGATACAATACATTTTTATATGTTGTCTTTGGTGAATCATGCGGTATATGAAGATAACGACAAAACACACACACACACACACACACACACACACACACACACACACACACACACACACACACACACACACACACACACACACACACACACACACACACACACACACACACACACACACACACATATATATATATACATTGTACATTATATGTGCAGTGTAAAGGTTTCTGTCTACATTGTATTTGTAAGGAATATCACCTGAACTCATATTTTATTTGTTTATTTATAAATTTAATTTTACTTGATTTTTTGGGGGGGTAAAAGTGTTTTCATTCTTAAACAAAATAGATATGTGTATGCCTTAATAATATTAAACTGGATAATATAAATTGTTTCAAATTGATCTCATAGGTTTTAAAAAAATTCGAAAATTTTATTTTTAAGGTAATAAAAATACATAAACGTGCATGTAGAAAATGTTGTACAGTTTAAAGCCCAAAAACTTGCTGTAATATTATAAAATACTCTATACAGATTTAAAACATTATTCAAGATATAGCAATGCTTTTGTCTAAATGTTTAATGTATGCAGGTAGTTTTAAACAGTTTGAAAATAAAAAAAAATCTTGAGAGTTTTGCTTCTGATTACATCACCAACCTTAATCTAAATGAAAAAAATGCCTAAAAACAAACTCAACACTCACTTGCCGCTCAAAACTATGTCGCATTGATTTATTATTTGATAAAAATATATATTCATATCTATATAATATGTGTATAAATATGTATAAACTGCTTCAGTTGAATTTAATGAAATTTCAGATCTGACAAGGCATAACACGTAAGAAAATTATCGATTGATCTTTCTGCCGTGTGTTGCAACCCCGAGATGCACGGTTTCTCTAAATAAAATATCAAAAACAAAGTTGATTCTTTATGATTTTTTTAATTACACAAGGTATCAAACTGATGATTTAAAGAGAAATAGCATCACTTTAAGAGAGCAATTAAAAGTACACGTATTTTTATTTAAAAATCTGTCAACAATTTATAAATAGATTTCACAATTCAATTATTTTTTAGAATCTATCATTCATTTGCTGTTCAACTCGAGTCCTTGAACTTGGGTGATATGTACGATGCGCTCATCTGAGCTCTATCCTTCGCAAAATGCAATAATGAGTGAGGACTGATTTAAAATCCGAGATATGACTGCTTTAATATTCCTGAAAAAAATAAAGGGCGTGTTAATTTTTTTTTTATGTACTTATGGTAATCATAAGCTAATTAGATGCGATTTTTTTTCAAAAAAGGCGGGATCTACCACAAGTTCAAGTACTGATGCTAAAATGACTTAAATCTGAATATAAGATACATGTACAAAATTATGAATTACAAAATAAGCAAATTAACAAAAAAAAGGCATTTATTTTTATGAATCGATCTCACCATTTGGAAAGCTAATGATTAAACCATCCCTTTTCTTAAATTGTTACCACCTCCTGCATGTCATAGCTTAGAATAAATATAGCAGTTTTAATCTTTTGCTATTTTAAACATTCTCATATACACATTGGCCCATTTTTGGACACAGGATAATAGTTGAGTCTCCCATGTCTGAAACAAAAACAGTAATTAGAAAATAGTTCCTACATACATACATACAAAAGGCCCTTTTATAATTGATTAATTATAATGACAACCTTATGGATTTAAATATGTGTACTACATGACAGGGGGGAATAAAGGTTGTTAACTGACTGGCGTACTTAGTAAATACAAAAGGTCGCTTCAAAATGAAGTGACTGGTCGACAGCCCCCCGTCTGCAACCATTAAGAAGGACTTGGCCTTGGAGCCAGGGAACCACCACCTCTTTAGACCATTGCCAATAATAGTAAAAGAAAAAGTCAGCAAGATCAACATTAGGAGCAGTAAATCATTATTTGTAGATCAAGATAGTTAGAAATCAAACTTTTTCAATTGGAATATCTTATAACTCATTAAAAACTTTAATGCAAATTGAATTGGACGCTCTTACAAATCATCAATTTTGTTTTTTATAGGTTTTTTATGCATCTGTATTTATCTGGAGGGATGAAGCATGTACATGTATTCATAGATTACGCACTTAACTTAATCTTGTATCAAAAAATTGGAATTAAAGCAGTGTATGTGAAATTACATTTTTATGAAAGATCTACAAAATGTACATCTACTCTAAGAAGGGTAACTCTAAAATTAATTTTTATTATCTTCACAACCCAGCTTATGTAATTCGAGCTTAGACAAGTTTGGTATGTGGCGTCATTGATTTAATTTGTCATTGTGGCAAGAAAACTATATATACTAATGTAGAAATATACTTCAAATTACATTGTATATACTGCTATGGTTTGCTACGGGAAGCTATGGAATGCTATGACGCATGAAAAGCAAAAGCTGTGCAATTAGATTTTGACACTATGGCAAGAAATTCCAGTGCTATGCTATGGTGTTCCTGTGCTATTATATAACATCAATATCATGTAAAAGATACGTTTTTAATAGAATTTTCTTATACCTTTGCTGTTTAAATAGCTAGATTGCTTATTGCATGTACTTGTAAACAAACATGATGTAAAAAGAAAGGATACGTTTGTTATGTTTATCAAAAGCAATATCATAATGATATTTTAGAAGATCGGTGCGAGAAAAGAACCCGCATCCAAATGCTTATTTTTATGTTCATAATAATTTAATGTTTGTTAATGTAATTCTTTCTTATATTGAAGTAATTTATTTGACTAGAATATGAAAAGATGATTAATGTTGAAACACTTAATTCCTTAACATACCAATGAGAAATTATTGTTTTGCCAGCTCGTTTTTCAATGGCACTGCATTTACTTAATTTACATAAAAGCATGATTCTTTTGGATGTTTTGGGAGGAAAAATGAGGGATAAAGGATCTTCTTTCTCAAATCAGTTAGATGATGTACTGGTTATTGGCCTGTATATTGTTCAACCCCACCCATCCATATCCCCGTTCTCAAATACAGTAAATTATATTCACTTGCCTACTGTTAACAAATCATCATACTATCAAAATATTAGAAATTCAATCCGATAATTTCTGATTTATACACATTTTTTTAAAGTGCGGTAAGAGTCTCGGTACAAAAAAATGTTGATGTACCTTCTTAACGGACTTAAAAAAAAAAATTCAAATTGAAAGCGAAATCCATAGGTGCAAGATCCGGGCTGTATGGCGCTGGGAGTGTTGCAAAAGCTCAAGATATCAGTAATTTTATTTTCACTCCTATGCGATTCCAATTGTAAACATTTGTCCTGTAGAATCTAAGATCTAAGTTCCAATATATATAAACTGAAATGCTCCGCAAAGCATATCTTATCAAAATAATTAAGCTGAATATTTTTATGATGCATATAAAATAGCAAATCTTTACATATTTCTTAAAAAAACGCCAGGATTTAATCCGAAAACTTTCGCTGGTATCCTGCAAATAGTTCGCTAACAATCAAAGCGAACTTTTCCAACAAACCTCGTATTCCCTTTATTTACATTTACAATGAAAAAAAAGTGGTGATACTAGAATCAATCTGTTACAACGCGTATAGCACTATACCTGATAAAATGGCATTGCTATGAACAAGTTTCAGATGCAGTGTCATGTATACCAATCATAGACCATTGCCTAGAGAATATATAAAAAGAGGCCCATGGGGCCACATCGCTCACCTGAGCAACACTGGCTTTACACGGCTGTTCAAAGGATATTGTGCCATATGGCCCCTCGGTAGAAAAAAAAAGAATACCATAAAATAAACTGTACCCAAATTTTACACTTATTTTCCTACACTTAATCTTTGACATTGTACCCTCATCAAGTACTATTTTTTTGCTTGTCAAGATTTCTGATAAGGTCTAGCCCCCCCCCCCTCCTCTCAGTGAGCCACAGACAGCAATATATTGACAGGCATATCGCTATGTTTAAGGCCCACCCTTTATTTTCATTTTTATTCAAAATCAACGTTAACGAATGGCTACAAATCAAGATGATTTTCCACTGTAATTTTTTCTTAAGAATAGCGATAGTACATTTATCCCTGTCACAGTAATGTTTTGAACTGTTTTAAAGAGGTCGTTTTAATTTAACTGTGTCTGAAAAACCAACAAATTTAGTGTAGTTTCATCGTATAAGGAGGGGGCCCCAAAAAGTTGTTACAGCATATCATCCTTTAAATTTTTCTGTAAAAGTATTTAACGTTAAGTGGGACATTTCTAGGAAAAAATGAAAATGTCAGCGTCAATCGTAGAATTAAAAACAAGATACAGAACTCACAATTCTGTCTGGTTTGAGTCAATGTTTTGTTCACAAGAGTTAATTACATTCAACTGAAGATTTTTAAACTTGGTATTTCCTATTCAGAATGAACAAAAGTATGGCCTCAGTTCTGTGAGCAAAGCTCTGTATCTTGCTTATAATTGGAAACTTGACACAGCTGAATATGGTTACAGTCGGTTCAAGCATATCTTTCACAACATACACCATACCATAGCATAGCATTGAAATCTCATAGCAGAGCATTAAAATCTCATAGCATAGCATTGGAATCTCACACCATAGCATATAATCTCATAGAATCGCATACCATAGCATAGCATACAACATTATTTTAACTCGGTTTTAAATGTTTTTATTTAAAAAAACTGAATGTTCACTAAGCGTCGCGAAAATTCGCCACATGGTTATTCGAGTTATGAGAGAACAAACACCGCCAAATATATTGGAGGATTAGCAACGCTTAGTACACTGGCCGTGTCCTACGATCGCCATTAAGAAAGCAGATTTGTTGCAATGTACTTTAAAAATTGAATAGTAGTATGTCATTTCCAAATTAGGTAAGATGAACTCCGTCTTTTCTGAATAAGCCATAAGAATTTCATGTAATTTCTGGATAGCTGACGTAAAAACAATCATTTTGTACAAACAATTTGCTCATAAAGTCGTTAATTCTTTTGGCTGCAAAATTGTGAGATTTTACATTATTCCTATGACGACATGAAGATCTAGGAAGAATATTAGACCAGCCAAGAATGGTGTTTGGAAGCCTGGTCTGAATTCCATAAAATATTTCTTTAATTTTTTCGTACGTAAGTCAAAAAGATGAATATTACCAATATTATTTTCCCCACAGGCAATAATTAAAATATCAGGAGACGGTTCGTACCTGAACAGCAACTGAATTCGAGGGAACAACTTATTCAACGTGAAATCGCCCTTGCCCTGACAAAAGATGCAATAATTTTGTTGTTGAAGTCCTAGATATGCTTTTTCTTTAGAAAGGCAAGTGCGCTGGAAAGCCCACTTGACAATAGATGATCCTAAAAGTTTTACCTAAATGGTCTTTTCTTGACCTTTATATGAAAACAAATATGTTTATAAGGAAAAAACAAAAATTCTTACTGATTCTAATTTTTTTTAATTTCTAATGTAGCTTTTGTACACATTTAATGACCATCTATCTTTTTCATAATTTCTGATTCAGAATGACCTTTTAAAAAACTATCAAAAGCAGCCCCAATTCGAAAAGAGTGGGAAGCGTAGTGTGAATTTGAAGGACCTAAGATATCTATTGATTTGTTCAATACTGACGTAAACTGATAACGCGTGAGTGGACTGCCATCCACATGAATAAAGAGTTGCCCATCAATATCAAATCAAATGGGGCAAATAGCTTGAGTATCGGACTCAACCAACTTAATTGATGAACCTTTTCCTGATTGGTCAGTTTTAGAAAACGGAACAGTAAGCTTTAATAGATTCCTATCAATTGATTGGTCGTTGATTATCTATATGTCCTTAATACCAATAATATGGTGATTGTTATTGGAATTGTTTCTTGTAAATTTACCTACTCTAAAAAAGGCAATATATGCCAAAGAAAATGCAGCACAAAATTGGAAGGTTTTAAAATGAGATAACCAAAACAAAGCTTGAACTTGATATGAGCTTTTTTAAAAATCTTGAGTTGTAGGCAAATGATGGTCATTTGATTTGCGTGAACGTTTAACACCTTCCAAAAGTTTTCTAACTAGGAAGTATTTTGTACAATTGTTGGTGCATAAAAGTTTGCATTTTAAACTTATTCCAGATGAATATTATGATATTGTACTACATGCTACACTTTTCAAGGACATATGAGCAATGGAAACACATAAGTGGGAAACTGGAGGACATAAAATTCCGGAAAAAACCATAGTCTTTTCGAAAACTTGAAAAACATTCTATTGTATGAAATTGTTTCTGTTTGAGGCTACATAGTTTAGTGTTAGCAGTTTTATATCGTCTCTGATATCATCCTCGTGAAATCTTCTGGAATGGGCAAACGATGAACGTCCGCTTCTTGTTCGAGCGATCTGAACCTTGTTCACTGTTGAGAAATAGAAAAGGCGATCGAGTTACTTTAGCCACTTATATGCCTTGATTTAAAAATGTATTATTAATCATAGCATAAAGAACTGAAGGGCGAACCAAGTGTATTACTCTTTTCGATGATGATTTCTTCTTGTTGAGAATTGCCACTAAAGCAATATTGTCTGTATGAAACATAATTTTCTTATTGTGGAAATGGCTTTTAAAAATCATAACTGCCAAAACTATTAGTATTAGTTCTATAAAAGTAATATCAGTTATAATATCTGTGTCCTGTCAATCATGAGGCCATTAGAAATAAACCAACTTGTCTTGTAAATTAAGGCCGAAGCCAAGTTGTTGATAACCTACACTATCCGTGTATAGGTGGAGGACAAATCGGAAAGCCAGTTTATTTCTAAATAAAATTAAACTTCCATTAAATTGTTCAAGAGAGCTTAGCCAAACACGAAGGTCACTCTTCATAACTTCATTGACACTTATGAAATGAGATGAGTGCTTAATACCACACATTGCGTCACAGAAACGACTGTTATTTAAAAGCACGAACTGCCGGAATTGCCTTGGGGCAAAAATTCATGTGACTGTAAAATTTTTAATGTTTTTTTTGGATTTGCCAAAATCTGTAATATACTGTGTTTCAGGATTACGTTTACTCAGGGTTTGAGATTTAAAAAAATTATTTTTACAAAGTTCAATATCTGAAGTCCAAAGCGGTTTTAAAAGCACAAAATAACAACGTTATTAGCAAATATCGATATTGATATCCCTGATTTGTTTATCTGAGGAAGGTGTGCTCCGATAAAGGTAGATAAAAACTGAAACAGAGGAAATTCGGACTAATTTTATAATTTCCTTATTTTCTCATAAAAACTTTCTGTTGCAATGTAATTGCAAAAGTGAACTTTTTATGTGTATTTTCATATCATGTTTCATTTTTTATGGCTGTATTTACTCGTCTATAAAATCATATCACTGGCGGGCACGCGATTGAAAAAAATCTTTAAAATATATAAAATCAATTCAAGATAAAATATCTCGAAATTTTGATCATTGACCTTATATAATATCAATGACAACATTATACAGATAATAAAAACAGTGTTAGGCAATCAATGGTTTGGATCTCCGATTAGTCAGTTTTTTGTAAAACTCGATGAAAAATGGGTACAAATTTGGAAATTGATAGAGGAAATTCGGACTAAATTAAACTTAAATTATAAGGTTAAAAAGATTTATTAGAATATAAAATTAGTAAAGCTATTCGTATTTTATCATTTTCCAACCTACAAATTGTTTTATTATTTTTAATAATTCAAAAATAAAGAAAACTTTGAAAATGGTGGACAATTTTGACAAATTTGAACAATTTAAAAAAAAAAATTTAGAGGTCACTAGCAGAAAAAGTAGGTCATTGACCTAGTTATTTGAAAGAGAAAAATAGCACCACAATAGTGGGGCTACAATGAACAATAAGTAGTTTTTCGTTCCTATTAGTGGATTTTTTTTTCGCCCTTGAGTAAACGTAATCCTTAAGGTCAAGATCTTGAAAATGATTCCAAGCTGTCTTTTTGGAGCCATAATGACGTCATAAAACTATGATGACGTCATAATTGATTTGATAAATCTTTTCCCGTGCTTAAATCAATTTGAAAAGGAGGTCAGGAGCTTGTTTAATGTCATTTTTGGAGAAACTGAAGGCATTGAAGATATATTTCATTAGTCAAAATGGACAAAACTCCTAGATTTGTTACTTTTTTCCTTCATATTTCATAGATATTTGTTGTTTAAAAGACGATTTTTCATATTGTCTACCAAACATTTAACTAAGCTCCATTACACCCTGTAAACCAACAAATTTATATTGAGTTTCATAAACCTGAAGACACCTCTCATTTACTAGATCTTGACCTTAAGAGCAATAGTTTTATCCTCATGTATACTTATAACCAGTTTTTCTGTGTCGCTGATTTCTATGCTTAGAAAAACCAATTACTTTTTAGGCCCAACTGTTTTTTTCATCTGCTCGCAGAATTCCAAAATCTTTACAAGTATTCTGAAAACTTGACATTAATAATTTGCATCCTTCAATATTTTTGGCTGCAAAAATAAAATCATCAAGGTGATGACTTAATGTATCTTTACCTGTTTTTGTTATTGTCCCCCATTCTAGAAAACTAGCAAATTTTTCCCATTAAGCACAACTTATCGAACAGCCCGTAGGGAGGCACATATCATAATTAAACGGATTGTTAAATTTAAAACCTAACAGCTCTTGGTCAGCTTGATGTACGAGTAATTAACGAAAAGCTGACTTTCACGTCCATTTTTTCAAGAAAAAGAGTCTGTACCTAAGTTAGCAATCATTTCTAAAACCTCATCAAACGGTGTGAAATGCACTGTGCAATAATCTGGGTCAATAAAATCATTCACACTACTTCCTCCAGGAAATGATAAACGATGTAACGCCACCCCCATCTTTCCTAGCAACAATGCCTATATGATTATCTAAAGTTATGCATAGGTACTTGATCTAATGGACCTGCAACACGACGTTATTCAATTTCTTTGTATATATTTTGTTTTGCTTTCTCTGGGTGCTGTTTGGTTAAAATTAAGTTATCACTGGTTGATGCAAAACGGGGACCAGAGTAGCTGATTTTAAAACCATATTTAAAGTTATCCCTCAGCTAACTAGCATCCAGAGTTTTAGGATAATAACAAAGCTAAAGATACATATTACACAAATAAATATGTGTTGTTCCTGGTTTTTGATAGTTTGTTGTACATGTATATATGGGACTTTTCCATGAGTCACATAAAAAGTGTGACTGGCGCAGTTGAATGTGAAAAAATATATATAAACACGAGCCATAATCTTGATCGATTTGGTTCCAGGAATTACAATCATTTCTTGCTTTTCTTGATGCGAAATTGTCTATCATATTCCGTCCAACCAAATCCATGTGATCGATCGACTAGCAGCAGTTTTTATATTTGCATATATTTTAGCATCTTTTGTGCTTGGTCGGGATGGGCTACTAAGTATATGCTCATGTAAATGAAAAAAAATCTAGCCATGTTTGGAAATCAAACATTTTGTTTTGATTCACTGGTTTGAAAGACAATGGACCGTTATTCAAAACAATTTTGTATTCCTGGTCATTAACTCAGAAAAACTCACAGGAACGAAAACAGATTCCTTGCAGAGATTTATAATGGGGAATGTTTACATCATTTATCCATTCGGAATACACTCGGAATACATCGCGCAATTTTTTAACGTTATCATCCGGGCTTATTAATGGCTGTTGCAATGCAAAATCTCCGTAGACTTTCAATTTCGGGATGTGTATTGAAACCTGAAGCGGTAGAGGGGGCATTTCAAAACAGACAATCTGGACATCTTTTATATTAGTGGATGAACTTAGTTTGAGCACAAAGGTATTTACTATCATTGAAATATCATGCAAAAAGTGGTGGAAGCAAAATCTCGGGACAGTCAGTATAGTTCACCAGTAACGTTAATTATAGCATTGTGATTTCTAAATCTAATTCTGCGTTGTTTGAATGAACATTTATGCAATCAAAACTGGTATCTTCACATGAATATGGCTGATGTTTGTTGCTGATCGTTTCAATTTTTTGCTCATAGTCCGTACTCGGGCCTGCCAGCTGGGATTCTAAATATTAATTACTGCTGAAGATTGCTCAACCGGTTGTTGGTTTCTTGAAACCACGCCATTATCTCCCCTCTGGGATATTAATTAATGTCTGAATTGTATGTGTTAATTCCGGGAGGATCATTTGAGATACAGATGCAGCTACTTCCCCGATGCTGACTCCGCTATTCGTTGGGTCTGTTTGGTCCGGTACGTTTTGAATTTTCGACCTCTTAGCCCCACCCAGTAAACGAGCTTTACCGACCAATTCCCTGTTTTCGGTCCGCCAAACATCCTATGAACGGGAAGCCTGACGGGGCTGCATTTCAATCAATTTTTATTCACTCTTTTACCCAGCTGATCAGTTTTCAACCGTTGTAGAATGTGACGCAATGAGAAAAAAAGTATGACGTCACAAGTAGACGGAGAATGAAATTTCCCAGTTAGGTTTATTCATTGCTATAATAATCTGATTTTTTCCAAAAGAAAATGAATTTTATTAAGTTTAAGTGTAGGATCCAGTAAATATGGTGTCCGGATAGGGCCAGTTGCGTTAGCGCGACATCGCGTTCAGATAAACGAGACATCGCGCTAACACACAACACGCCGTCGCGCTAACGCAACTTTGCACAACACGCCGTCGCGCTAACAAAACTTTGCACAACACGCCGTTGCGCTAACACACAACACGCCGTCGCGCTAACACAACTTTGCACAACACGCCGTCGCGCTAACACACAACACGCCGTCGCGCTAACACAACTTTGCACAACACGCCGTCACGCTAACGCAACTTTGCAAGTTTCACAGTCTAGTAGGAAGTCGTGTCCGGAAATATCAGACTGCGCATGCTGAAATATGTAGGCATGCACGCAAGCATGGATGAAAAATAAATAAAATGTACTTTGAAATATATATATTATTTTCAATTATTATCAATACATATGAATAAAAATATAGTTACTAGTGTGTCACTGTATAAGGATATGCTAGAGTGCAAATAAAATATTAACAAATCTACCAATTGATAAATTTACCTTAAATATTTGATATAATTAGTTAATTCAGCAGTGATATATTTATAAAATGTACATGTCACAAATTCATATTAGGTGCTCTGTATATTACCAAAGCAAACAAATTTTAAAATGTAAAATTACAGGTATATATAACAGGTCACACTGGCGTCGGAAGCAAATTGAAAGTGGGGGAGGGGGGGGCTAGACTGATCCTCAGAAATATTGAGAGAAAAAAACCTAATTCCCAAAATCATGAAAATCCTAATCCGTGTGTGTGTGTGTAGGGGGGGGGGGGGGGGTAATCCTATACTTCCAAAACAAAAATCTTTCCGGCCATACATCTTTTTTTTCCCCAAATCATGAAAATCCTAATCCGTGGGGTGTGGGGTTATGCCTTTTACTCCAACTTCTAAATCTTTCAAACGTACATTACGGAACAATTATGTTTCCTGCGAAAAAAATGGGGGGGGGGGGGGGGGTTCTGAACCCTCTATTCTGCTATGTTCCTAATGGTTAGGTATAACTTATCAAAAAAAAGAGGGGTGGGGACTAAGCCAAGCCCCAGCCCCTCCCCCCCCCCCCCCCGGTTCCGACGCCTTTGTTTGTGTCATGAATATATTTTTGTTGATTTAATGAATTTTATTAAATATTTAAGGTAAATGTATCAATTGGTAGATTTTATAATAATTCATATCCTTATACAGTGACACACTAGTAACTATATTTTTATTCATATGCATTGATAATAAATGAAAATAATATATATATTTCAAAGTACATTTTATTTATTTTTCATCCATGCTTGCGTGCATTCCTACATATTTCAGCATGCGCAGTCTGATATTTCCGGACACGACTTCCTACTAGACTGTGAAACTTGCAAAGTTGCGTTAGCGCGACGGCGTGTTGTGTGTTAGCGCGACGGCGTGTTGTGCAAAGTTGCGTTAGCGCGACGGCGTGTTGTGTGTTAGCGCGACGGCGTGTTGTATGTTAGCGCAACGGCGTGTTGTGCAAAGTTGCGTTAGCGCGACGGCGTGTTGTGTGTTAGCGCGACGGCGTGTTGTGCAAAGTTGCGTTAGTGCGACGGCGTGTTGTGTGTTAGCGCGATGTCTCGTTTATCTGAACGCGATGTCGCGCTAACGCAAATGGCAATAAATACATATGCACATATATTATTTTCAATTATTATCAATACATATGAATAAAAATATAGTTACTAGTATGTCACTGTATAAGGGTATGCTAGAGTGCATATAAATTATTAATAAATATACCAATTGATAGATTTAGCTTAAATATTTGATGTAATTAATTAATTTAGCAATGATATATTTATAACATGTACATGTCACAAATTCATATTAGGTGCTCTCTATATTACCAAAGCAAAGAAATTTTGAAATGTAAAATTACAGGTATATAACATGTCACACTGGCGTCGGAAGCAAATTGAAAGTGGGGGCTAGACTGATCCTCAAAAATATTGAGAGAGAAAAACCTAATTCCCAAAATCATGAATATCCTAATCCGTGGGGGTGGGGGGTTATGCCTTTTACTCCAACTTCTAAATATATCAAACGTACGTTACGGAACAATTATGCATGTTTCCTGCGATAAAAAGTGTGGGGGGGGGGGGCTGAACCCTATATTCTGCTATGTTCCTAATGGTTAGGTATAACTTATCAAAAAAAAAAAAGGGGGGGGGGGGCTCCCCCCCCCCCACCGGTTCCGACGCCTATGTGTCATGAATATATTATTGTTGATTTAATGAATTTTATTAAATATTTAAGGTAAATGTATCAATTGGTAGATTTTATAATAATTCATATCCTTATACAGTGACACACTAGTAACTATATTTTTATTCATATGCATTGATAATAAATGAAAATAATATATATATTTCAAAGTACATTTTATTTATTTTTCATCCATGCTTGCATGCATGCCTACATATTTAAGCATGCGCAGTCTGATATTTCCGGACACGACTTCCTACTAGACTGTGAAACTTGCAAAGTTGCGTTAGCGCGACGGCGTGTTGTGCAAAGTTGTGTTAGCGCGACGGCGTGTTGTGTGTTAGCGCGACGGCGTGTTGTGCAAAGTTGCGTTAGCGCGACGGCGTGTTGTGCAAAGTTGCGTTAGCGCGACGGCGTGTTGTGCAAAGTTGCGTTAGCGCGACGGCGTGTTGTGCAAAGTTGCGTTAGCGCGACGGCGTGTTGTGCAAAGTTGCGTTAGCGCGACGGCGTGTTGTGTGTTAGCGCAACGGCGTGTTATGCAAAGTTGCGTTAGTGCGACGGCGTGTTGTGTGTTAGCGCGATCTCTCGTTTACCTGAACGCGATGTCGCGCTAACGCAAATGGCCCTATCCGGACACCATAAGTAAATGCTTTCATGTAGCGGAACAGTCATTCAATTGTTATTTAATTACCAAATTTTTTGCGATTGAAAATTCAGGGGTGTATTATATATATTGTAATTTTAAATTCTACCCATGTTTTAAAAGGTGTGTGTACTTCCATCGTAGTAATACACCTTATCAAAATGACAAAAACCCCAGTCACGTGTTCTTTCTATTGTTAACATGGAATATTGAGCTAACGTATCATTGCTTATCTTTTCTATTCACAATCGTACCTGAAATAATGACGGGTAATTTTTTCAAATGAAGATTAGCATAATTACTTTACATGATACATATTATCGCATAGCCCCCTAATTCCGTCTTTACCGTAACTCCGTCACTCTCGGGAAACTCCTCGCAGTTTGAAATCAAGTGCAATTATGACGTCATTTTTTGCACGTCAAAAATCTTCAATCAAATGTCAACAATTTGCAACGGTTAATTTAAGAATGTGTTTAAACATAACAAAATTACACCTTGTTCATTTTATGCAACCATAATTGCGTGAAATCAGCTAACACCTTTTCACGGATGCACTAAAATAACGATATTTATGACACGCGGGCCTATTTGATTATTTACTGCGGTCAGTCATTCTAAGAGAGGTCAAGATGAAACATTTCACATATAATTTATTTTTAAATAAGGTTATTAATACATTTTTTCAGTCCGCAATATCGTTTATGCACTACACTTGATGATAACGTCAAATCGCTCATGCCGTAATTTTTGCCTTATACAGGGTTACAGATATATACGGTATCTCGGTATTTAGAATATGCTACATTTATTAAAAATGTAATAAATAAATAATATCATCATTAATAAACTCATTATTGATATGATATATTTGAAATATGTAAGGACAGAAATCAAACGGCATCCATACAATCTGAAAAGGTCATTGTGATTTTTGTTACAAGAGCCCATTTTTTTATTCTGGCGATCATTTCACTTGGATGAAATGATATACAATTTAAATTGTATACACCGATTTTACTTATTATAACCTGGCCTAGATACAAGTTCAGTTTAAAATAAATTGTTAATGTGTCTTCATTCCCTGGCGTATCATAGATCATGTGGGTGACGGAGTTAAGAAGTTATGATAGCACGTGTGATAAACGTCGTATTCAGAGGGCTTATTTGAATAATAATAAATAAAAAAATTTCGTTAATAATTTTACAAATCATAAAGTTTTAGGTTAAATTTAGTGATTGCAAATGATAAAATGCAAAAAATAATTTGCAGAGAAACGCTGAATGTTTTCTTCTTATGGTGACGGAGTTTGGGTACTCGGGGATAATGCGAGGATCGATTTACATTGTGATCTATATTTTCAAAATTTTAAACAGAATATTACATTTGATTTTATGAAAGTATACACTATCGAATTATGTGAATGTAGGATACACTGATATGATACGGAATCTTCAAAAAATTGATTTATTGAAAGTGAAAATTGCCGTCAAGATGTATATCGTCATTTGAAACATACTAGGTATATAATCATCTTAACTTTAGTTATCTAGTTTGTTTTGAAAAGTTTTTGGGTATATTTAGGCTACTGCATAGATTAAAGATTGGCTACAAACAAAATAAAAAGTGACAACACCAGAACTTGTTTTCTTTTTTTCATTATGCTCATACATGTAGTAAAATTGTAGTTTTCAAATTTAAAATAAACGATTTTTTTACAATCAAATACAAACTTTATGCATGTAAAAAGGGGGAGGTGGCTTTGTTTAGGTACAGCAAGAACAAAGCGATCTTTGTGTTTCGCGTATAAGCACTATCACTTTGATTTTTTTTGTGCTGACCATTAGAAATACCTTTGTTAAGCATTCTTCATATTGAAATTGGAAAATTAAAGCTTGAAGAAAATAGTATCTCTTTTTTTTTTAAAAGCCAAAGAATGAGGATGGGATGTGGTAACCAAACAAGTTTCTGACGTTACCATAACAAACCATGGTATTCATATACTAATCCATGTAATACATTTTTGTTCCCTTTCAGCCCAGTACATATATACTGACGGATTTATAAGTAAAGAAATAAATAAAGATTATGAAATATCGGCGAAATTTGAAGAGGTCAAATAATTAAGGAAAAAACCCGTCGAAGATTGTAAATCACTCTTGTCAAGAAAGATTCTCCATAATAGGTGTTAAGGCTAATACAGAAAATTTTACCGCAGACTGAGGGAGGAATCAAGTGACAAAAGTTTGAAAGTCACCAACACACTTCGTTTATAGAACGTGTATCATATTTCCAAATCGAAATATCATTATTCACGGCTTCTCACATACGATTTCTTATATATATGTGTAAAAATCTTTGGTCATTTTTGGTGATTTTTGAAATTCAACAAAATTACAATCACCAGCTCAAGTTTCTAACTACCTCTTTATATCCTTTAAATTCCCTCCAATTTTATTGACTTCTCCTACCATTCAAAATAAATTGTTTAAGTTAGAGTTTATATGATGTAAATTCTGAAATCCGGAACACATTTACCCACAATCGCAAGCTTATTGTTGCAGTAAAAAGATTAAATCTTTTAGCATATTCATATATTTCACTATGTTTAAAAAAATTAAAAAGATAAGGAAAATGAGCTGTAATTTTACTTTAAAACAAGCACATTGCTTTGAACCAAACTTATATTTTTATAAAGTTACCATAATAAACAAATCAGTGATTTAACATGTCATTATATAAATTTCTAACAAAGTCCTATGAAAGGTTACAAACTGTTTTAACGTATTCAGACGTGCTTGAGGACAGGAAATGTCCTCCTCATCTTCCCATACTCCCCTTTCACCCCAACCCCAGGTATAGACCCCCGAGTCCTAGTTAACTGTGTCTTTTTAATTAACCTTTCATTTTATGATATACCTGGTATTTTAATCCAATTCATTCAAAACATAACTCGAAACATTAATTTTATTAATTTTATAATTTTTCACTTAAATATACTCATTATGAGCACCTTCTTTAAGATTTACCTCTACCAAAGACGACAAAAAGGTTCATGTTCTTATTCGTTTACATCTTGTGAACTGTATTTATTTTGGGGGGTGGGGGTGGGGTTGCCATGCATTTTCGTAAATATCTTATCTTTTTGTTGCCCAAGTGTGCACTCGGAATTTCTCTGTTTATGAGTGGAGTAATCTTCCATGCAATAAATTATCGCTTCCGTTGATCGGTTCAAAACTTGCAACTTAATTTGTCGGTGAAAATTGTTCGAATTTTCCTAATAAGTGTACATATTTTTTACATGGGTACGACATGCACCTTTTCAGATAAAAGGAATTATCGGGTTACGACTTAAAGTCAACGCTTTTATTGTAGTTGTAGTCTGATAGTATATTTCAACAAATATTCATGGACTTTGGGTTTCGGCTGACAGGCAAATACAGGTAAACATCGGTATCTCAAACTTAGGAAGACTTTAACAAAACTTGTAGATATCCGAAGTGGCTTTCCAGGTTTAATTCCGTGATGTTTTTACATGAATATCAACACGTGTTTTAGTACCGGTACATACTGAACTCTTCTGCTACTCATAAACGAATAATCAACCATTTGATTAAATATTTCTAGCTTGCGTCTTTTTTTCGTGAAATACATATTGATATTTGTAAAAGGAATCAAATATTAAAGTCAATATATCGTTTATAATATTACTTCACATCCTCTCTACTCACGAAGAAAGGGGAATAATACGATTTGAAAATATAAAAAAAAAACACGAAAAAAATGTATCGAATAACATTTCACCTATGGTATTTTTATATAATTTCTGTTTGTTAACTAACTTCATATGATAATTCATTACGCTCATAATACATAAGCTATTATCATATTTAACTTACATCGTGCAGTTTGAGGTACCACTACATTTGAAAGGTGTGAAAATTGCCGCGGGCAGAATGATCTAAAAATGACCCAAATTATGATTATCTGAGCGGAAAAACGGCTCCATTTCGAGATAAACTAGTAAATAAAGGGCCTCGACCTTTCAAAATACTTCGCTAAACGCGTGGTATTGATAATACCATATTCAAGATACCAGGAGTTTTTTTTTTTTTGAAAATCATTTATATAGAGAATACGGTCGGGACCGACTGTAGACCTCAACATAAGCATAGTATTTGAGATATCGATGTTAGAGATACAAGTACCAATATTTAACTGAAATTGCTAATTAATACTACTATCCTGTCAATATAATTATATTTGCAGTATCCATCTTGCAGAAATTTTTCGTGATTTCAAAATGAAATGTACTCACGACAGCGATATGCCCACAGAAAATTATATGGCTGCCATTAATTTCAAACGTTTCTTTTACTTGTAAGACGGTTGCTAAGCCCGTGACCGTCGCACGTCGGCAAAACATCTTTGACAGACTCTGCGTCGGTCAAACATTTCTTTCTCAACTTAAAAACTGTCTAATTAACATAGCTTTTCAGACTCATAAACTTCCCCCAATTAACTCAAAACAGGGGCGGATCCAGGATTTGAAGTTAAAGGGGCGCCAGTTTTTGGCAATGGGTCTGAAGCTCCTCGATTCTCAAGATTTTTTAGGGTAAAAATGAAGTCTTCCAATTTAATTTTTTGAAATAATTCTTCTCGTGAAAATACTAAAAGGCAAAACGATTGTTTACCATTTTTAAAGGTTTGTAGATTTAAGACCTGCAGTAATGCTATCAAAAACATCTGTTTTGCAGAAATATAAAGAAACATTTTCTTTTTAATTTCCTGGGGGTCCGGGGCGGGGGATACTGAAAGCTCCTTGATTCTTGTAGGTCAAAAATGAAGTTTTCATATTTAGTCTTTTGTACATCTACTTGATCATAATTTCGATGATCTGTACATTTTCTTGGCAAGAAGAAGTATGATTTAACTTTTTTGGACAATTTTAGGGGGCGCAGGGTGCGCCCCCCCCCCCTTGATCCGCTACTGCAAAATATGCGTTATCGAATGTTTCGTGCAAACTTCTTTATAAGTTCTTATTTTTTCAATATTCTCAACTCCATTTCAAAACCACTTTGACAACAATGATCAATGAATGGGCCTTTCGAACTGACTTTAAGTCTGAAGGCCATTGTTGAAACCGTTTGATAATTATTGAATAAACTATAATTCAAGAGTATCACCATTTATGAAATCATGCAAAGCGGTATTGCACTGTGCCAAAATACACATTATTAATCTGAAATAAGGTTGATTCAGTTTAGTATATAAAAGTGTTAATATTTGTGTTCTTATATATTTTTGTCACGAATGGGTTACCGTATGTTAGTGACAGTTGTCGGGTGAGTGTTTTTTTAGAGCGAGTATTCAAAGTGACAAGTTTTAGTGTAGTAGTCAGTAGAGGGTCCGGTAACGACATCAGCCGGGGGCCACGATTTGCATTTCCTGATCCTAGATCTGGTGAATATCTCCAGTAAATATAATATTAGAATAGAAACGGGTATCCATTGAACTCGGAATTTATTTGAGCGGCACATGTTTTCCCAGCAAGTAAGTTTGGTTTGTTGTTATTTTGTAAATTTTGCAGGTAATTAAGTTACAGGGGTAAATGGTTATATGTTGGTATTTTCATCGGGGATTTGTTAGTCACAGTGCAATATTTCAGTGCAAAGAGGTGTTTGGTTCAATTCCCTGTTCTTCAGACTGTGGGCGCTAGATGTGAACTTTCGCTATGAAAGGTCGTGTGTAACAGACGAATGTCGGGGACGCATGCTGCGTTGAGCGGGGCTTACTAGTAAGAAATGGTTGCAGGCTGCAAGCGAGAGACCTGTGAGTCTGGAGCTTTTGGTAAGGACGCACGAGATACAGGCAGTGTGACTAGCGCATGGGGCGTCACAGTAGCATGGTGTCCTTAGCTTGATGTATTACGTGACTGGCTTACTTTTCAAAGTGAGGTTATCAGTGTTAAAATGTCTGTTGTTACAATTTAATTTTTCTATATACAAAGCTGAAATTTAAAGTACATGTATTTTTACGTTGTTTTTTTTTTAATATTCAACTTTGACAATGTTGGAGTAATTTTTTAACAAGCGTTTTATTGGTTGAAACAGATTCTAAAACAACATTTTTGCAGCTTATTACCATTTTATTTCTGATGCACTGTGATCAAAAATACTTTTAAGTTTGGTATTCAGTTGATAGTATCAGATATTTGTTAACTTGTTTTATTTGAATTATATTTGGAAGTCATTTTCGAATGAGAATGGAGTGGAAGGGGGATTGGAAATATTAATTTGTTTTGTTTATTATTATTCTTTTTCAAGTTAAACTTGTTTATTTTCTTTACAAAGTCTTATTTTTCATTCAGCCGACAAAATCCAAAGAACTCATTACAAAATAAAACAGTACTCTTCGTTTTGAAAAAAGTTGAATATACTCATGGAACGAACATTTTGGTCAAACAACCACTTCTTTTTAATTTTTAATTTTACGCAGATTTCATTGTTATACAAATGTAGGGTCGCCCTTTTTAGAACTAACATTTATTTGAGTGTGAATGTGTCTATGTGTGGGTGTAGTATTTAGATTGAAAAAGATAAAGAGAAATAAACCAGTAATTTATCAATATTTTATTAATCTAATAGATGGAAAATTGCTTTCCGTTGGTTACCAACTGGTTACCAAATGTCGCTATTCCGTGCAGCGGCCATTTTGTACAGCAGAATCAAGAGCATTGCTCCATTGACAGTTGTCCCCAGGGACCAGACTAGGTACAGGGGCAGCGGTATCTTCTTTCTTGACATGGTAGTCGATGCTTTTACTGAAATAATGATGACATGTATGTTACTTAAAAATTGTTAACGTTTAGAATTAGATTGATCAGAAATATATATGGTGAAGAAATTGATTATCTTTTTACCTGCTTCTTTTATATATCAACTTTTTTTTCTTTTTGTCTCAAGTTTATCTCGACTATCACTTTATGACAGAAAAAAAATTCTGCAAAATTGGCAAATAAAATAGCATGCATTTTAAAAAAGTTATCGTTATTTATAGTTTTTGAGAAATTAAATGACAGTTTCGGGGAGGAGATTAATGAATTTAACATTCCAGTTTCTCTTATCAAAAAGCTGCTTTACATAAATGTTGTCTTTGTAATATTGCCGATTTCCAATAAGGAAGTTGGGAATGCTCTAGTTTTGACAAAGCACAAAACAATTGCTCACTTTAGTGACACAGTTAAAATACATATTATAAATGGTTTGAGGTATTTTATATCACAACTACTGGCAACAGCAATTGTATAATATGCTTGCTTATACCTATGCACGCAAGGCCACTTCCTGTAAATCCGTCCTTGCATTCGCATTCAAACGATCCATCTGTGTTGATACAGACAGCGTTGATGTCACATACACCCGACTCTGTTCCTGTGACATTCTGTTTGCACTCTTCAATGGCTGCACGCAGGAGTTTAAGTAAGTTAAAATTCATCATTTAAAACAAGATTGTTGTTCAGCTGTTTAATAATGATTTGATAATTCAACCTTGATTTATCTAATACTCTTTATGGTCAATAAATCAGGGTTTGTTTTTTTTAAATTTTCATTTTAATACCTTTTTGCTTGAAAGTTACAGCAAATCCAAACTCTTCAGATTCTTCATCATCATCCGATTTAAATTTGATACGAAGATTATTTCCCGTTGTTTGGCTGTTGATTGCATTTTGAAATGGAAGGCATGTATAATACGTTTCCTTTTCTGAAGAGGATAGACGATTATTAGCTACTAGTGGACAAACTTTTAAACATTCTTTTAACATAAATATATTTGGAGATATAAACGTCGTAAAATGCAATGACTATTATGAACATCAAGTTGTTTGAATCATTTATATAATCTTTATCTATGTAAAGAAAAAAAATCTTTATTTTGCTGTGTGTTGTCCAAAACCCAGATATTCCTCTTTTTTATAGGGTAATATATTTTGATCAGTTGTATAAAGTAAAATGTCCTAAATAAAAGTACCTAGGTTTGGGAAATTTAACATTTCTAATTTCATAAATATTAATGTACAAATTCTTAAGTGGTTAATATAATCATTTATTCATTGCAATGATCATTCACTTCACGCTGATGAATAAATCTAAACTAGAGGTACTGTGAGCAAGCTCACAAATGATAATCCCCGCTAAGAAAAAAATCATAGCTCAAATATTTTTTATGATAACAAATAATGGATGCTATCTAGCTAACCGTCCATGTTCTATCGATAACAACTGTTAATTTAAAAAAATATATAATTTCCATTAATACAACACATGGCACAGACAGAAATTAAGCATTTTTATGAATAATAACCTTTAACTTGCCCGAATGACCTTGAGTCAATGTCACGACACACCCTCAGGTCATAAGCAATCTTTGTGTGAAGAAGGAACTTCTATTGTTTATCCATTAAAAAGATATGAACCTGACAAGAATTTTGCATTTTTCCTGCCAGTGACCTTGAACTTGCCCGAATGATCTAAGTTCAATGTCTCGTCACACCATAAGCTCAAAAGCAATCTGTGAGTGAAGTAGGAACTTCCAGTGTTTCTCTATTGGAAAGATATGGACCGGGCACGAGTTTTGCACTCTTCCTGCAAGTGACCCTGATCTTGCCCAATTGACCTTGGGTCAAGGTCATGACACACCCTCTGGTCATAAGCAATCTTAGTATGAAGGAGGAACTTTCAATGTGTATCAATAAGAAAGATATGGACCGGACACAAATGTTGCACAGACGGACAGACGGACGGAAAAAAGAACAGACGAACAGACAAAGTGATTCCTATATACCACCCTTCCCAACTTTGTTTTCGGGGGTATAAAAATTGACTTCTTTTTTGACGGTTCAAAACAGAAACTAATTCCAGATTCAGTTGTGTGATTCGTATTTCATTATCTACCTTCAATTTCAGGAAAGTTGTCATGCAATTATTTTATGTTATAATGTATATTTAATATTGAATAATAATTTTTTTTTTAATCACTGGGTATTATTTATGTGCCATTACTTTTTGTTAAAATTTAGAATAAAAACCTCAAAACTTTGAAGTTTTAATTTAAGCAATATTTTCATAAAATTATAATATTTCTATGTTAAAAATTTAATGCTGTAAATAATTTAAAAAACTTATTTCTGTTTTTAGACTTTTTTAATGACGCGAAAAGAAATGCCATCGAATATATTATTTATTGCAGAAAAATGAAAATATCAAAAAATAATCATAATATTAGAGAAGGGGAGCACTTGTTTACCCCCCCCCCCCCTAAAAAAAATCATTGACAATTAATTTTACATTGCAACGTCTTGTTCCCCATAAATATTAGTAGAACATGTGTGGGTTTTTTTTTATATAATGCAGAATAATAAATCAACCATTTTATAACCTAGAATTTATTCTTGACCGTCAACTTCAAATAAAATAAGTACTATACTTAAGTGTATAAATAATTTCTAGTTCTTATGCAAACAGGTAATAATAACTTGCATATGTTAATTTTTGATTATAATCAAACCAGCACAGGTGGCGCAGGGACAAAATCGTTCATCTGAACAACAATAACCAACCAAAGCCTAGGTGGAATGCTACACCAACATATTTTTTTAGGGATCATTATAACGTTATTTTGGGAAACATGATTTTGTCGTTCAAAGAAGAATGTATGCTTTTCATTATTTTATACGATTTTGGTGTTTTTTATGAAACAGTGGAAAATCTTTATTTGATAGTACATGTAACACACTGAAAGTTGAAAATATGGTATGGATTTATACATTCTATTTATATCTAAAATATCATCTCTAGAAATTTCACTAGTGATGTTTAAAGAAGTTTGTCTTTAGCGTATCAACATATTCTTAAATTGCATATTAAGTTGCTTTTGTTGTTTAGATTTTTTTAGAAAGGTTTGAGGATTTTTTTTTTCAATATATTCGGAAGTAAAATTTCATCTCCTTTCCCATTTAGGTTCAACACTAACCCTGGGAATCATTAATTGGACGTATTGTAATCTACACTACCTGAGAACGATTCCATACAATTTTCAGATATTTGTGTTCGAGCGCGATTTTAAGAATAAGATTTTCAAAGTGTTTTATCTATATATTCCAAAGTAATACTTTGGGTAAACACTGAGGCCCCACCCCAACCCTGAAAATGGGATGCTTTGGACCGAGTTAAATCTTTGTTCCCTGAGGTTGATTCCATACAAGTTTGGGTCCTCTTGGGTTTTTTATAGTAATTTTAGAACGAGTTTCCAAGATTTTCTCTCTATATATATACATATGTAAAATGTCCCCACCAAATGTCGGATCCTGATTTGAACAGCATTAAATCCTAATTAATTGAGGATGCTTCCATACCGAGTAGAGCTTTTCGGCCAAATGTGTTTTTATTTTTGTAACTGTAAACTGGAAAACTGTACTCTTATGTAAAATTAAGTTTCCCTTATCCCATTTGAGTAGGCTTTCTACCCCTGATAACGAATTTGTTGCAACTTTTCATGCACATTTGTTTTTTTATAAAAAGAATTTGAAAGATTTTTTTTCGATTATATATATTCCTATGATAAAATTCTATTGTTGTCCCACCTGAAGCTGGCATGATGCTGTAAGAAAACTTGAATTAACATTACCTGCGGATGATTTTTGAAAAAAAAAATAACAAATTTTTAATAATTCTTAATCATCTTAAGCATTCTTAGTGCCAAAATTGACCCTGACAGGTTTCCGAAAACGAGACGCCAATGCCAGACAACGGACAGATTTTGATCCAAAGAAACCTTAATCCTATATCTCAGGAGAGTTTTAAAAAAATCAGAAAACTTTCTTTATACTTCTATTGTTACAACACACGAATCATTCCTAAATCCACTGACATAAAAACTGAGCCTTTAATGTAGAATATGGTTAAAGATAATGAAAACATTTTAATCTTTGCTTTAATCAAACCATTTGATTAACACAAGTTTGATAATAATAGTTATTTTTGAAGCTCTAACTAATCAATATATCGAATTTCCGACTTCACTACATCATAAAATATCACGTACTGCCGAAATTCCAAGCTTAAAATTGATATCAATTAATATCAAATGTGATAAATTGGTTGGTGACAAGCAAGAAATTAAAGAATTTGAAATCGAAAGCTTCCGTAGTTAGGGGCTGATCTTGAAAATACAAATGTATCGTGCAATTTTTATTGCATTTTGTAAAAATTAATAAATCTAAAAATGAGTTTCCGTAGAACCAAATCATCCAAAAAGGATTTTATACTTGTACCTGTAGACAAAGTCAAGTAGTCAAAACATGTATCCTGATATTCAGCGAAAATAAGAACGGGGAAAGAGAAAACAATAACCATTCCTTCGTCCGCTGTTATTGTGACGTCACAGTCTCCATCTCTGTAAAACAATTATGAAGGGTTACCATAATTCTATGATATCTTGATACTATTACTTATTAGTTACTTACTGACTCACTACGGAAATATATTGAGTTCATCAATCTCATAGATGGCGAGGCGAAACCGAGCCGTCTATGAGGTTGATCAACCCAATATATTTCCGTAGTGAGTCAGTAACTAACCTAATAAGTGTTTTGTTTTCCCGAGGACTATCAAGCGACTTAAAAATATTTGCTTAACCCATGTTTACGTACAATGTTTTGTGGCTTTTCAATTTTATATGTTTTCTCCCTTTCCTCGCAAATTTCGACGCTGCCATTTTGTTCTGCTCTAGACAGAACAGTGTAACGTCAATATTCTAAGGGCTACTACTCTGATTTTAAAGAGTTTTAAAGGGCAACTACTCCAAATACTTACGGCATGCGGGTTGCGTATTAAATACTATGACGTGTCGAAATGAGTAAGTAAAGCGTCGGCCAATGACGGCCATATTGCCTAATATTATTTCTCACCGATTAAATATAGAGATGTATGAGGCAATCACGTGCTATGTTTAAACCAATGAAAGTGTGATATTTCAGTCCAAAGGAAAACAAAATCAAGAAGCGAGCAACGAATATCTCTTCCGTATTTGTTGTCTTTTTCTTGGAGGGGGTGGGGTGCTAATATTTTGGCTTTTGTTACAGTGTTTGTATTTGACTTTAGTCGATCACACTTATGTCTGTTAAGACATCTGGTAAATTTCACTTTTTACGCATACATTACGCTTTGCACCATTTGTTGACTATAAGTAAACGATAAATGTAAATTCTTAACTATTTTTGTTATAAATAAGGAACAGTAGAATGATGTGTTTGACTTAAGATTTAAACTTTAACAATGATAATAATAATGATATTAATCACGAATTGTTTTTCTTTTCTTTTGTGTTTCTTTTTTGGAAAGCAACAAAGCGCGATTTAACCTATTTAACGCATGGTTTACAAGTACGTTTGGCATAGCCCAAAAACAGTTCAATTATTTGTAATTACAACCATACAAAATTTAGCTAAGTAGAACTTATTTTTTCAGTCTCATTCTTTACTTCATGAATCATTATAAATATTGCATTTGTTTTTATATGACGTGGATTTTTGTTAAAGTATAAATTTATTGACGTTTAAAGTTTATACTTCATAATTATTACTGTTCAGTTTATTTTCGGGTACGAATATACGTCTTTGTGATCAGACATTGAAGAAATAAGAAATGTTTAAAGTCACAAACACACACATACATGGCGTCCGTTTCTTATATTCGTCTACAATTTATATGTCGAATTGTTCGTCGATTGGATTCTTCAGTATTTAAACTGTAAAGGTCTTTAAATAAAACAAAAGAAAAAAATCATTTATCTTTTAATTTCACGCTGTATTGTGTAACATAAATTGTTTACAGCATTTGCATACTTACGCTTTTCCGAATCAACAGAAGTGTAGCGGGCATCAATTTTTTTCACCGTTTTGCGAATTTATCACACTATCTCTCATTCATACTATAAATGTTGTACTTTGTATTACAAATGAAACTAATTACATAAATTTTCGTTTCGCAAATCACTAGGAAACATATACTCAAATCTGATTGGCTACGAAATGCAGGATAGGATAGGATAAGGTAGTATTTAACTGAATTATTTCTATTTCTATAATGTTTTGTGCATCCTGCATTATATCCTAATCTTGTCAACTTTCATGTGTCAAAACAAATTCAGGATGACGCTGGTTTCAAGCAAAATTTGCACCATTGCAAAGGTTTAGCTAAAAAGCCATACAAATTTTGTCGATGGCTAAGTGGCTAGCAATGAAAATACACGCTGTCTCACACAACTGCACAAAGTTCAAGCTTTATTTAAGATGGTTCTGCTTGATTCGTTCGGTCACATTTTAAATGACAAAATAAATGTATTAAAAATAATGATACTAATCTCACGATCTCCGATCCTCAGTCACGTCCGATAATTCTTAATTATTCGGATTTTTTTTTTGAACTATGAATTTTTTTATAGACAAAATTTTACTGTTCTAGTGTTAATGTTACGCTCAGTTAGTTAACAGAATGCTTGGTTTCGAGTCTCTATGGAGATCGACTATGTATATGTAAATAGGTTTGAGCCACGGTCCACCAATGTAGATGCAAAACTTCTTATTTAAATTTAATTCCAGCTTGTATATTTTTTACAATTATATTCATCGAGAGCAAA
This sequence comes from Magallana gigas, assembly GCF_902806645.1. NCBI lineage: Eukaryota > Metazoa > Mollusca > Bivalvia > Ostreida > Ostreidae > Magallana > Magallana gigas. The sequence continues at coordinate 54,326,193 of NC_047563.1, forward strand.
TGTGCAATAACTTTCCAAATATCCTTGGATACCATTATTAATTTTTTTTTTCATTTATAAAGAATATACTCTAACATTGAGAGTCGGAGTACCTTAGTCTAGTTTCTTCAACTAATGGGCATTGGAAGAAAAAATGCATATTAAGTCACATACATTTGATGTTTTAGAATTGACTATAAGTCCTTTAAACCGAATAAGATTGATTTAATATAAATTTTAATTCAACAGCCAATTCAATCATCAAAACAAGGTATCAATGGACAAAATATATGCAAGAGTTACAAATAAGTATATCTGATGTTTAATAATTAATTTGATGTGTTTTGAGTTTGATTTCATTTATTTTAAACTAAATAAAGCATCATCAAATTATCTGTTACAAGGTATAATTGTAGGTAGAATATGAGGTTAAACATTTCTAATTTGATCCTAGCACAGAACTAGATATTCAGGAGAAAGCGAAAATACTCTGAAACAAATGATCTTAAGGGGATATGGGTGATAAATTTCACATTCTCTGAACCATTTCTTTTCAGATGATTTACACAGATGAATAGATATGGTTAATTCTGAAAAGAACTCGGTGATTATACTATACTTTACATGTATGCTATAATTTTTACCATCTCAGATAGTGTGACGTAGAACGAAAGATATGACATAATAGTAATGATGACCGGAAAAATGAAAGGGAAAACTATTTTATAGTAAGGTTGAAGCATGACTTTAAAAAAGGAAAATCCACCTAATAAGTCATAAATCCGGAAGGGAGAAACTACAATAAAAAAAAAAAGGATTTTCAGACTATGAAGTTGTTTTCTCTAACCACTGATAAAGAGATACTGATTCCCAATGGTTCGAAAGTTTAATAAAATAATATTTCTATTATTGTTTGAACATTATTTTGAAGTTCTGTTTATAAGTTATTTGAACAAAATGCAACTAAGTATACTTTACAAATTTTTGATATCGATTACAAATATGTCAAAACAAAATGGGTCGGTATATTATTTGAAACATAATTCAGTTGACAGGTTTAATGTGGAGGACAAGATTCAACAACTTGACTAAACTATACATATAGTGTCTATTATGGCAGTGCGCTGTCAATTAAAAAATACACTGAGATCAGCTGTATTTGTACGAAAAACCAGAGCATCCTCAGCTGAAGAATTTCTATACCCCGTGTCAAGGCATGTCAAACCGACACCTTTTACTTTAATGGCACTTAAGACTTGAATATTCTACCATCTCGTATTAAATGTTCCAACAAGGGGGGAGGGGGTTTAACACAAGATTTGAACATTTAATCATACATTTTAGAATCAATAATGGTGATATGTTGTTTAGTAGACAGTATATAATATTATCAAATGCATATTAACGATGTTATCATATGTACACATTGTATACTAGGAATTGTTTATAGCGCTTTTAATGGTATAATCAACACAGTGCCAACATCTTTGTTTCACCAATATATAGGGTCGCTGTAAAAGCTAAAAAAATTGTCTTATATAATTATTTAAAAGTCCATGGGAAGTTTCCAAGCTTTATTCCAAGCTTTATTTGTTGCCTCAGACTAGAATGTCTCGACGTCATTGGATGAATCGCGTCACGTGATTGCCTTATAAATTTCTTTACACGGCGAGCGTCAAAATTCATACGGCAACATGGCGGCCGTAACGTTCTTTGAGCTGATTTTTTACACAAACGCTCAACTATACTTTTGATTTTAAGCCCCAAAATATTTAGAGTGGCCCCCCCCCTTTGCCCGTGACGTAATATTACGATCCTACAATGGCATCCAGGTTTGCACAAACGACTGACAAAGAAGGTAAAAAATGAGAGAAATAAGATATGAATTTAATTGTTATATATTATTTTTTGTTTGTTTACATATTAAACTTTCGGTCCTCGACAAAACAAAACACTTATTAGGTTTGTTACTGACTGTTTACAGAAATTTGTGGGGTCGGTAAAGTCCATAGAAGGCGAGGCGGAGCCTCGCCTTCTATGGACTTTACCGACCCCACAAATTTCTTTAAACAGTCAGTAACAAACCTAATAAGTAATAATGGGTTATCCTGGTATCATTTGTATAATGACTTTTGAACAGTTAGTCTACAAAGTATAACCATTTCATATTGAATTTTACTATGTACAATATGTATGTTTATGTGTATGCTGACATAATACCAAATTAATTTTTCCATCACTTACAAATCATATGATTTGGGGAAGTTTGTCGAGGTGATTGTCTGGAAACTGTCTGTAGCTTGAATGGTCTTGGATCCAGGACATGTTCCTACAAATATATTTGAAACTTTGAATTTAATATATGTTCACAAATTGTTAATGTATATTTCTCAGATGTTATAAATTCATATTTTGCATTTGAATAATTATTTGATATTTTAACATTTCATATTTTTAATTCAATACCGCAAGGCTTATTAACAAATGTTGTATGATAAGTACATTACATAATGACATCAAGATACAATTAAAAATGTTTATGGCAGCATGTTTCTCGATACCACATGTATATTTTGTAGCAGGCTTTGATATGATATGATAATAAATGTCACTGATTGAATTGCGTTTGATGAATGTTATATGCAACGCCAAAAATGTTTAAATACTGTATGATATAAAAAACTGGGTCTACGAATGGTAAAATTGATTCTATTACAGACATTGTTGGTATAAATTATTGAAATATTACATTTTATATATAATAGATTATTTCAACGTTAATAATGTCATTCTTGTTTTGACGCGGCTCTTGATAGGATAGAAATAATTGACCCAAACTTTGCCTTGGTGGTGCATTTTATAACGGCCAGCTCCTTCTCATGGAGAATTTGATCGTTATTGATAAATCTACTAACGAAGGCTGACTATATTCAGATTACCTTCAGCATCATTCGTCTGTCGCTTGCATTCGCCAAATAAAATATATTAAAAGATTTGAAGTCATAACAATTTCTAGGATTGAGCGAGACAGGGCATGTTTATTCTGAAGCCGACGAATTAAGAAAATTTTGTTACCTAGACCTACGGTTGCTCATTAGCTACTTCTTGAAAGAATTTCTCAAATCAACAAAAAAATTACTTGATTATAATAGATATCATAAAATACGAAAGCCCATTGAGCTCATTTTCGTAGGTAAAAAAAATATTCTTTTCGCGAATAAACGCCAAACTTTCGCGATATAACGCGTTAGTTTCGCAAATAAACGCAAAACATTTGCAAATAAAAGCAAAAATTTCGCGATATAACGAGTAACTTTCGCGATATAACGCGAAACTTTCGCGATATAACGCGAAACTTTCGCGAATAAACGCGAAACTTTCGCGAATAAACGCGTAACTTTCGCGAATTAACGCGAAACTATTATATAAATAGTGTCATTTCATACAGAACCCTTATGAAGAAAAACGATGGAAAACAAACACATTTTAAGTTTTATATAATAAAATACTTATTATTCATTATTATAATATCCATGTTATGTTGATTTATGAAGACAAAATTATCTTTTTTGCATATAGATATTAATTAATCTGATAAAACTTTATCATAACATTTTTATATGTGCAAATTAAATAATAAGTTTGAGCATCATATTACGATTTTCAGTTGTTCGCCGAACCTGTGTTCGAACAGGCATTCATCGATGATCTTTTTCTTATAAAATTGATATAAATTTAACCGTCGGAGACCTTTTAAAATCTTAATTTTCAAATGACATATGTGATAAATTTGGAGGACGAATTTACGTCATCTAGATTTGAACAAAAGCTTGAAAATTTCAATTCACAGCTTGACTTATCTTTCTGATATTAAACTAGACGTTAAGTTATGTCGCAGCGATATAACATATATTATAACGTTTCAAACAATGATATCCTTTAAATTCTAAAATGATACTGAATAAAACGGTTAATTCGAATTAAAATTGTTATAATTAAAATATGTTGCTGCCTTATCTTCAATAATACAGCGCCCATTAGAATGTGAGAAGCGCGATGCATTATGTCCTTTTAGGTAAGGTTTGCGGCTTGCATTTTTTAGAGGTTGTACCAATGTTACATACCATTTTGTTCACTAAACTAAAGTCTTTTTTCTCATGAAATGCAAATGAATTTTGCCCGTCCCGTTTTATAACTACAAAAGGTCAAAGTTCATGATTTCCAATTTTCATTTTGATGAAATGTAAACAATTTCGTGAAAATATGTACATTTTATATGCGACTATTATGGGGGTTATTTATGCTTAAAATGTTCGAAAATAATATCACTATTGATATCATGATTCACTTTTATTGATTTCTGATGAACTATCTAAAAATGAATAAAATGCAACAAAAGTCTTAATTTTGGACTACTATTATGTAAACAAAAACGTCTTATTTGAAACCTTTCCAAGTCCACCGATTTCAGGAAAAACGTATCTTAGAATATGTGTAATCTGATGTTTCTAAAACACTATTCAAAACCATATGATGCGGATTTCGTTTTCGTGGAAATTGATAAAATGCTTGTGTCCTCTTATTTTTTTATTGAAACTAAAAAAACCCGCGAAATAAAAAAAACTGAAATCAATTATGACGTCATATAAATTTTGACGTCATAACTGAAATAAAGGGTAGTTGGTGTTACGTCACAATGAAAATCTGTGAGTTATCTCCCTGTAACCGCAAACCTTACCTTAAAAATCAGTACTAAGATTTTAAAGATTTCCTACGCTTTAATTTATTTTAATTTGTATAAGGTTAAATCTAATTCATTTACATCTTCTTATAATATTATTTTGTTTTATTTAAATTAATATATTTGTTTTCAGTAATTATTCTTCATAGGGTTTCTTCTATGAAATAACAATATTTACGTATTTAAATTTCGCGTTTTATCGCGAAAGTTTCGCGTTTTTTCGAGAAAGTTTCGCGTTTATTCGCGAAAGTTACGCGTTTTTTCGCGAAACTAACGCGTTTAATCGCAGAAGTTTCGCGTTTATTCGCGAAACTAACGACCTCGACAGATCCAAAGTAATGATCTGCGGTTCACGCGAATAATGTTTTAATCACTGAGATATGATGATTTTCAACGAATATAAACGTTACAACAAGTTTAACAAACCATTAAAGTCACCATCATATGGCGTACTGTCTCAAAGAGTTTTGATGTAGTGAAGTACTTTAGATGTGAGCAAGGTATAAACGCCCATAATTAGGAAGAAGATTGCACTACCTTTTTATTCCTCATTTTTTTTTGGCTCTGAAACCTTTCTGGTTCTAGAGGTGTATATTAAACTATTTACGATAATGCATATTTAAAGAAATCGATATAAGTTTTGTTAAGCTTGATAGTTTATGAGAAAAATTGAAAGCCAAAATATTCAACATATTTCACCAATGCACGTTACACATTGCCTGACGAAAGACACAGACGAACAAAAATAGATCCTCCTTGAAATCAGATATTACAATGACCTTGATAATTTCTTACCAGAATCCCTGCCGCTGATAACTGATACCGTAAACCTCTCCATTTTGTTGAAGTTGTCGTCTGTTGTCAATGTGACTTTCATAGAACTATCAAATGATATCCGACTTCGACCATCTGAGGCTTCGATGAACGGTCCTGCGAAAGTTGTTCGTGTCCCAAAGCCTACTAAAGATTTTCAAAAATTCACGTTTAAACAAAGAAATTTTTTTGAGAAACTCAAATAGTATTACAAAATACATATTATATCGTTATTGTAGAGTAGACTCTCTCTCTCCCTCTCTTTCTCTCAGAATAGATTTTTAAAAAATACCAGCATCATTATCAACACTGAGGCTGTCGGATCCTTCAAACGTCATGTTAAAAACGTGAATGATGATTCCTGACCCTTCTTCCCCCTTAAACGTCCATGTACAAGTAGAAGAGCTGATATACACAAAAATATATAAGCTGAATTTCGTTAATTGCGTGCATGAATTTTTGATTGAGTAGACGAAAACATGATATATAAACTGTCCAATGATATTTTTGCATGTTTTTTTTTCTGATATTGCTTTTACATATACTTTTAAAAAGTCAGTTAACAGAGAAGATGATTGTATATTCCTAATGTTGTTATTCCTACATTGTTGTAAAATATAAAATAAGTAAAAAAAATTACATTGGAAATCCGTCTGTTTCTTGCGGTGGAAATGAGAACGTTTGTGCTTCAAATTCAGGAATATCTATAACAACTTCCGACCCATCGTTTGGACAGGACAAGAATCCTACTGTGAAATTTTAATCCATAATAAATAAAACTATAAATTAAGTAATGCTTCATCTATCTCATTTTGTTGCTTAATTGATACCGTGTACAATATATATCGGATAAGGTGGTATATTTGTAAATTATCATTAAGTATTGCAAAGTCTTGTAACGATTTTTGATGTATGTATGTTTATTTGTATCTGTAAAATTATATTGATAATTAAATTAGAAACAACCGAAATCGTCACTCATCATTACGATATGTTTCAAATGTATTTGATTTGTTGTATATGGTTAATTTTACCTTAAAATTCATCATATATTTATCCTATGTTTTGTTTTCATGCCTGCCACTTCCGGTAACCAAGAATCGTCGACCAAATGGGTTGTGCAACGTTACGTTAGGTTGCTTGACGTTATATATATTTATATGATCTTTTTAAACTTTAATTAAGTCAGTATTTGACGTTAGTTTGGGGAGTCAAACCTTAATTGGGTTTGACGCTAGCTGATGTATTTTTTAGAGTTTGGAATAAAATTATTTATAAAAGTCATACCTAATGTCTTACGTCGTTACTAGATAACCCCATTATGGCAAGTAATTGGATTTATTTTTCAAAAATATTATATTTATGAAAATTTACATTTACCTTTGACGAAGAAGTCTTTTCTGGGTTTTCAACATGTTTAAAATAAATTTCATTAATTGTTTTAAAAACTTGACTTTTCTACCAAATTACATTTTTATAAGCTTTTTCGGCGCTTAATCTATAAATAAATGTATGTGAAAAAATCACATAATTTGATTTCTTTTTTATTAAATGATCAATACATTAGCTTTTTTTGTCAATTTATATCCTCATATAAAGTCTTTATAATATCTAAAAACCAGGAATGATTAATAAATATTGGAAGTATAAAAAAAATCGAAATATCTTCAAAATTTATGAAAATTAGAGAAAATGCTGGCTAAGCAATATCAATTGAAGTTTAAATATTTATTCCAATTCAGTAACATAAGCTGACAAACATGCTATTTTTCATTCGTTTCATTGAAGAATAGAAACCTCATATCTCAAACAGGTGTCTATATAACTGGAGATAACAATGTATATTTTCATATTCTTTTAGTTGAAAGAAATTGTAGGGATGAATTTTACCTTTCTTACGAACTCATTTAGGCATAAACGTAGCAGCCCTATATATAGATACACCTTTACATAGGAAAAGTAATATTTAGAGAGACCATATCACATGGGTATCTTCTAATACTGTTCGATGAGACATAACTCCCGAGAATGGTATCAGAACTACATCTATCTATCAAAACCCGCAAGATATCACGCATATTTTAACAATCCGAGATAAATGTATTTCTTTAGCTCACCTGAGCCAAAGGCTCAGGTAAGCTTTTCTGATCTCAATTTGTCCGCTGTCTGTCGTTGTCGTCGTCGTTGTCGTTGTAAACTTTTCACATTTTCATCTTCTTCTCAAGAGCCACAGGGCAGATTTCAACCACATTTGGCAAAAAGCACCACTAGGTGAAAGGGATTCAAGTTTGTTCAAATGAAGGGCCACGCCCTCTTAAAAGGGGATATAATAAAGAATTATTGAAAATGTGTTGGTATTTTTCAAAAATTTTCTCAAAAACTATTCGGCCTGAAAAGCTCAAACTTGCGTTGAGGCATCCTCAGGTAGTGTAGATTCAAGTTTGTTCAAATCATGGTCCCCCGGGGGTAGGATGGGGCCACAAGAGGGGGATCAAGTTTTACATATAGAGAAAATCTTTAAAAATCTTCTTCTCAAAAACTATCAGGCCATAAAATCTCAAATTAAAATAATCGAGGCATTCTCAGGTAGTGTAGATACAAATTTGTCCAAATCATGGTCCCTGTGGGTAGGGTGGGGCCACAATAGGGGGATGAAAATTTACATAGGAATATATTGAGAAAATCTTTAAAAATCTTCTTCTCAAAAACTATTAAACCAGAAAAGCTCAAATTAAAATGGAAGACTCCTCAGGTTGTGTAGATTCAAGTTTGTACAAATCATGGTCCCCGGGGGTAGGGAGGGGCCACAAGAGGAGGATCAAGTTATCATAGGAATATAAAGAGAAAATCTTTAAAAATCTTCTGCTCAAAAACTATTTAACCTGAAAAGCTCAAATTAAAATGGAAGCGTGTTCAGGTAGTGTAGTATCAAGATTGTTCAAATCATGGTCAATGGGGGTAGGGTTGGGCCACAATAGGGGGATCATGTTAACATTAGAATATATAGAGAAAATCTTTAAAAATCTTCTTCTCAAAAACTATTAAACCTGAAAAGCTCAAATTAAAATGGAAGCATCCTTGGGTAGTGTAATTTCAAGTTTGTCCAAATCATGGTCCCCGAGGGTAGGGTGGGGCCACAATGGGGGATCAAGTTTTACAAAGGAATATATACAGAAAATCTTTAAAAATCTTCTCAAAAACTATTAGGCCAGGGAAGCTCAAATTTAATTGGAAGCATCCTCATATAGTGTAGATTCAAGTTTGTTCAAAACATGGTCCCCAGGGGTAGGTTGGGGCCACGATTGGGGGATAAATTTTTATACAGGAATATATAGAGAAAATCTTTAAAGATCTTCTTCTCAAAAACTATTAGGCCAGAAAAGTTCAAATTAAAGTGGAAGCATCCACAGGTAGTGTAGATTCAAGTTTGTTCAAATCAAAGTCCCTGGGGGTAGGGTAGGGCCCCAATGGAGTGATCAAGTTTTACAAAGGAATATACACAAAAAATCTTTAAAAATCTTCTGCTCTAAAAACTTTAGGCCAGGGAAGCTCAAATTTGAGTGGAAGCATCCTCATATAGTGTAGATTCAAGTTTGTTCAAATCATGGTTCCCAGGGGTAGGGTGGGGCCACGATTGGGGGATAAATTTTTATACAGGAATATATAGAGAAAATTTATTAAAAAAAAACACTATTTGACCAAGAAAGCTCAAATTGGTGTGTTACTATTCTCAGATAATGTAGATTCAAGTTTGTTCAAATCATGGTCCCTTGGGGTAGGGCGGGGCCACAATGGGGGATAAATTATTATGTAAAGAGAAAACCTTTAAAAAATCTTCCTTTCCAAACTATTAAGCCAGGAAAGCCCACATTAGAGTGGAAGCATCCCCAGATCGTATAGATTCAAGTTTGTTTGAATAATAGTCCAAGGGTAGAGGTAGGCCACAATGGGGGATGAATTTTTACATAGGAATATATAGAGAGAATCTTTAAAAATCTTGTTTTTAAAGAGTATTTGGCCAGAAAATCTTTAACTTGTGTAGAGGCATCCTCGGGTAGTGTAAATTCAAGTTTGCAAAATCACATTCCCTAGTGGTTGGGCGGGGTCGTGATGGCGGTTTGAATTTTTACAAAGAAATATATAGAGAAAATCTTTTAAAATATTCTGGAAAATTTTTCGGTCCAAAACTCAGTACTTAGTGTGAAACCACAGGTTATACAGATTAAAGTTTGATGAAACCATGATTCCTTAGAGAAAAGTGGGGCCACGAAATGGGGGGGGGGGGGTATGTAGGAATAGAGAAAAATCTTCTTACATGTACGACAACAAAAGGGGCTTGGTATTTACCAAAAAAATAGCGGTGGATAAAAATTGACAGATTTTCAATTTTTTTTAGCAAGATCTACTGTATTTAGTTGTCAAGATATTTTGATACTGTAATGCTAATTTTATCAAAATTAAGGCAATTGTTGCTCAGGTGAGCTATATGGCCCCTGGGCCTCTTGTTTAAAGTTATATATTGGAAATGTTATATATGTAATGGAAAAATCGTGAATTTGATTTTTAATCTTTTAGGCATTCGGTTTAAACACTATGAAAAGGAAATATAAAATCATGTCTTTCAAATAAACAAAAAACGTTTAAATCTTATGCGCCTTAGCATCTAAGGAAAAAATTGTAATGTTTAAAGATTACGTTTTTCAGTAGTTTCAGCATGTCCGTTGCACTCATACTCGTTCAAACTTTCGGGTTCAAAACATATATCTTTTGGTAAGCAGTTTTTTTCCAAGCATTCATTAACATCTGTAAATGGAAACACAAACGAAAAATAAAGTAGACATGTAAGCAGATACTCAAAAATTAACATACATGTACGTGTACATTCCTGTAAAAAACCTAAACACATGTTGACATCTCTGTTACGCATTCCAGGAAAAAACCGGATACTCGGAAACAAACAAATTAACCTTATTTTTCTTTTTATTTATTGACTAAACAGCAGGCCCACAGGCCTTGATGGTATCCTGAGCACCATATCTTGTAATTTATTAACGCACATGGACACCCACGGTAATAGGTTATCCAAGTGACTTAAGTCACATAAAAAGCATAAAAGTTATAAAAGTTCATTATATATGTCCATATTTGTCCCCTTTATTCTGCAGTAAGCAGTAACGTCTGCCCCATGAGCAGTGAATTTCACAATTAAAACTGGAGACATAACATAAGTGGTCCGATTAAGCTTTTTTTTATTGCAGCAAAAACATAATAGCAAAACTCTTTATCTTTTAACCATATGTAAATTACATTAAATCTAGTTAATTTGAAAGGTTAAAAAAAATCGACTATCTGGTTATTTTTAAGAATTATATTAAAGTGTACAATTAATGTAGGAATATACAGCGGTAACAACGTTATTGTTGACTAGCCAATCGTGTTAAATAGTTCGTGTAACGTGGGTGATCGTTCATGTAACGTGCGGGATCGTGCGTGTATCAGAAAAATTAGTTTGTGCATTTACCGTGAGCGAGCGTGTGTGATTGATTTTTTCGATTTGTAACTTTTTTAAGGAATTCCAAGATTAACACTAACAACAACAACACGTAGTTTTTTATTTGAAGAATGCAACAATGCATTGGAATTTGAAACTCTTTTTTTATAAAAAAAAAAAAAAAACATTGACAATTGTTGGTGTGTAACATTTCAGAGCTGATCATTTTGAAATATTCTCTTTTTCGTCGTTAAATAGTAAGTAATTGAACAACTCATTTAATCCTTTGTTCGGTCGAGTTAGTAAAGCATACCTTTGTATCAGCCTACACAAGCAGGGTTGTCGCTAAGACCCGGGGGCGGGGTATTCCCCCGCCTAAAGTGATTTATTTACCCGGCTATTTTTGCATTCCAAACACAATCTAGCTATAAGCTAGACCCCCAGACCACCTTCTACTTTTTTATTTCTTCCTTCTACTTCAATTTTTAGAGACAACCATGATCAAGCATTTATTATATCTTGACACATAATTTTAATCATATAAGCAAGAAAGACTAATTGAAAGAAAGAAGTCAACCTTACTGTAACAAACTTAAATTCTTTGTGTATAATTATAATTCCCCTTGGTTCACCCTTCCGTTTTACCCTTTGGAGACCCTCTTGTGTTCATATTTTGACCCTTGGTTACCGTGGTAACATATCAATCCTGTGGGGAGCCCCTCGTTGATACCTTAAATAGTTGGTAAAAGTATGCATGGGTTGTACCCGGGAACATCAGTTGATAGACGTGGTCGTCATCCCGTCTAGTGCTCAGGGGCCTGTTTTAGAAAAACATCAGGTATTTAAACAACCCATTTTTGTACGTTTTAACCACACGTGTTTGAATAACTTTTCGGTAGTATGTTTTTCATTTTGTTTATTTTATCAGGGACTCTTTTGCATTATTTTGCTGTTAAATTTCCCGTCCCGACAGAACTTCAATACCCGTCAGGGAAGGAGGGTTCTTGGGTGCTGAAATATTTCCGCCTCCTGTATTTATAAGTAGCCGTTTCCATTTTAATGGGATATTTTTCAGAGATTGCTGTTCTACAGTGAGTGAATGAACTACGGCGGCCCTTTCGACACATCTCTAAAACTGTCTCTAAAACTACTTTATACCTGAGGGTGATCCTCGCAGTTCTACTAATTATTGATCGTCAATGCAAATACATGCTTTAACTTAAAATTGTGAAAGTTTGATATTTATATAATTTGTGTCATTTGAAAACTTATATTTTGCATATTGAGTTTATTGAAAGAAACTTCCAATCAGCATGGACTAGGCCATGGGTCATTTACATTACCAAAGAAAACTTTCGTCTAATGCAGCCTCGATAGACCCGCGCAGCATGTGAACTTTCTACTTCAACTTAATTCTGGTGGTTGCCGATATACCTATACCTGACTGTAACCACGTGTTCACCTGAGGGTTCTTCAATACCACGTGCGCCGGAACCGGGCTGACCAAATAGACGTTTTCTTCCTTTAATTATGTAATTTGTATATTTCTGTTTATTTGGTTTTTTCTTGTTGAATATTCTGTTTATTTTTTTTTTTAATTTTGTTATGAAATATTTTGTTAAAAATATTGATTTATGTAAGTTCATCAGGATGCATAATCACACATCCTAACACTTACCCATTCCCCGTTTAAAACTTAACAGTTATCCCCTAAGTTTTCTTTCAAATGAGAACACGATACGCATTCCTCTCTGGTACATTGTATAAACATTTGGAAGAAATTCAATTTAGACGCTTTAAAATTTAGAATAAATAATATACCGTGAATTATGAAAATATGGGATGTGTAAAATCGATATTCTTTTGAATAAGGGAAAACAATTTACCTGTTTCTCGCATAAATAAATTGAACGTAGGGGAATTGGATTACATAAACATTTACACGTATGTAAAAAAAATTGTGTAGTTCATGTATCGTCTTTATTTTTTTTACTCTTAATTTTCTTTAACTTATGGTATAAGTTAAAATTGGTTATGGACACTTAAAAAATTATTTGTGTTTGAATCCTATATAATATTGTTTACTCGTAAAAAATACCTGCCGCTGTTCAATAACACAAAGGCATATTGTAGTAGAAATTAAAGCAATACGTTTTCTCTATTCTAATCTTAAAAGTTAATTTTTTTTGCGTGTTTAATGGTATATAATCGTTCGTTTTTGTGTTTTATCGTTATTGTTTGTGTATCGTGAAAATTCAGTAAGATGGTGATCGTCCGTGTATCGTATGTAATCGATTGTGTACTGTGCGTAATCCTTCGTGTATCAGAATCGGGCGTGTACGTTTGTGAACAATAACGTTGCTACCACTGTATAGGAAAAAGTCTTTTTCCGCGCTTCGAAGCAGAGTAAAGAATAATACAGTAGCTTTGTATCTCACATTGTAATATGTGATAAGTAATGTCATTTTGTAACTTACTTGTAAGAAATATTAAATTCTAATATAAGTCTTGTTTTAAGTAGGGTCATCTCTGAGTATTAAAGGGTTCCAAATACTGCTATATATTTGGAGTATTATAACTGTCGACTGATTTGGTATAATGGATACATTAAAAAATAAAGAAAAATATCCACAAGGATAGCATACTCAATGTATAAAATTTCAACGGAATACGTTTTTTTTTAGTTTTTCTTTTACAGTCCTCCTACAAAGTTTTATTTTATCATAACGTTATAAAAGCACAATGACAACGTTCACCTTTCCTTAAAAAATATTTGTATCTGTATATTGTTTATAGAGTTCAATTCTTTATTTGATAAATGGCGTTTGCAATATTAAATTCTGGTTTATGAGATATCTTTGTAGCGTCTAAAAATTTGCCCAATAGATACGTGAAAGTAACGAGCTGCAAATTGATTTTATGAAGTTTTGGCTAAGTATTTTGTAAACATTTTTTGGTACAACAATGTTAATGCACACCGTGCATTATATACCACATAATTAAATTGCTTATTTTTTGATCTGATTTCAAAAGAAGAGGCCCAATATGCCACATCGCTCACCTGAGCAACACTGCTTTATATGGGCGTTCAAAGGATATTGTTCCATGTGGCCCCTGGGTAGATTAACTAAAAATTAATATCCGAATTTTCACTTATTTTTCATATACCTAATCTTTGACATATTCACCTTCACGGAATACCATTTTTACCGAAAATAAGATCATATGCAATATAAACAATTAAATTTTCAGTTGGTGTTCACGGTTAACTTCCAGTTCCCTTTCTTTAAGCCCCCCCCCCCCCATCACTTTATAAAACGATTAAAATACATGAGAGCATAAAAGTACATTTTCTCCATCCACTACTTGCTACCTATTGTATTTTAAAAAATTCTAGATGTCAAAGAAGAAAAGTGTACTTCAATGCACCAGAATGAATGCGCTCAATTCCTCGAGTCAAAAACATTGAAAAATTTAATTGGCCTTCTCCATTATAGACATTTGTCATTTACCAGGCATGAATTCATTTCGTATGACCTTTCATATCCTGAGTCACTTGATTGAAGAAAATAAACTTAATTGAAAATGTTGTCACATATCTTAAAGAGCTATAATTCAAATTAATGTATTGGCAGGCATGTCGCTCTATTGTACCAAGGCCCATCCATTTTTTTTATCTTTATTAAAAAACAACAAATGTGTACAAACAAAGATGATTTTCCATTCCCATAATTTTTTAAGAACACCGATAATGCTTTTATTTTCATAATAATAATTTGTCAGGCCTATGGAAACTGTTTAAAAGGCATTGTTTTCATTTACTTGTGTTCGAAAAACTATCAAAAATTTGTGTGGATTTTATGCAATTCATCGTTGAAGAAGGGGCACCAGAAAGTAATTACAGCATATCATCCTTTTAGCAAGACATTTCTATTGATCAACCAAAATTTCAGTGTCAATCGCAGAATCATAAGCAAGATACATAGCTTGGTTTGAGTCATGTTTTTGTTCACATGAGTTTATTACATTCAACTTGAAGCTGACATGAATAATAAAAGCATTTGGTCGCCATATTAGTTTAGATCGCTCCTCTACTGCCTCTGGGGTATATATACCGGTTGATAAAGTTACGGTCGGTTGCTTTCCGAACGAGGCACTCACGTTGCACGGACTTCTAAATGCTTGAACTACACATTGTAGTAAAATGTAGTAATAAAGAATAAAGAGAACAACAATCAATGAAATACAAAATATATTTATTCTTTGAAAGTATGTTCAAGGTATCCGTAATATATTGCACAGACAGTGCTGCCTTACTTCGCATGCACATCAAACACGTGTGTCGTTCATACAGACTGCATAACGTCTGCATCTTCTATAAAACCCCGGCGACACTACATCGAACACAGTAGCTAAATGATAGTATATCCAAGAAAGTAACAACGTTTCCATCCGTTCCTACAAAAATCCATGAGATAATTGACATTGCTCGATCTGCCACAGTGTGTGGTTTGCACATGTGCGATGTTTTAACATACACAGGAAAACGGTCTACAATTATCGAGGAATTTTCGAAGTATCTGCGCCTGGATTTCAGTCTGTCTGGTTTCGTCGTTTATTGGATATATCTTGCTAGTGCAGTGGTTGTCATATTATTTTTGTTCAAAACGCGTTTTTACAAGTCTTTTCGTCCAAGGTAACGTGATCGGATGTCTGAAATTCCTGAATACGGTGAAGCATGAATAGTGCTCTCGGCCTTATATAGGGGGTGTGTAGCGATGAGCAGAACAATAGAAATCGACAACTAATATGGCGGTAATCGGAGATAAAAGGGAAATAATGCGTATTTATGAATTCATGTTAGCTTTAAGCATTTTAAACTTGGTATTTCCTATTCAGCATAGCTGCATTTAAAATATAAACAAACTTAAGGATGACCTCAGCTTTGTGTACACACATATAGTAGCATTGTGCGCAAAGCTCTGTATCTTGCTTATAACTCGAAGCTTGACTCTCAGGTTGGTAAAATTATAGGAATTTGTAAACAATTAAAACAAGAGAAAACTGCACTAAAACAAAGAGAAAACTCAAATTATCTCCGTTTAAATTTAAATTGCTGAACATCTTAATAGAACATGTTGCATTAATCAACTATTACGTAGAGATAATACCGAATTACACGGACCACCATAATTTGACCCCCCATGGTGGCCCCACCCTATCCCCTGAAATCATGTTTTAAAAAAAACTAGAATGAATTAACACTACCTGAGGATGCTTCCACAAAAACTACAGCTTTTCTGGCCAATTGGTTTTTGAGAAGAAAATGTTTTAAAGATTTTTCGCTATGTATTCCTATGTAAAATTCGAACCACCCATTGTGGCTGCACCCCACCCCCGAGATCAGGGTTTGAACAAATTCGAACTAACACTACCTGAGGATGCTTCCAAACAAGTTACAGCTTTTCTGGCCTACTGGTTTTTGTTGAGAAGATTTTTCTCTCTGTATTCCTATGTAAAAATTTCGACACCCAATTGTGGCCCCACCTTACCCCCCGGGGATCGTGATTTGAAAAAAAATTGAATCTACACTACCTGAAGATGCTTCCACATGCCGTTCCAGCTTTTCTGGCTAACTGGTTTTTGAAAAGAAGATTTTAATGATTTTTCTCTATACATTTGTATCTAAAAATTTGATCCCCCATTCGGGCCCCATCGTACCCCCGGGGATCATGGTTTGGACAAACTTGAATCTAAACTACTTGAGGATGCTTCTACACAAGTTAAAGCTTTTTAGCCGATTGATTTTTGAGAAGAATATTTTTAAAGATATTTCTCTGTTTATTTCACACAGGCGCTTGTTTCATACAGGAGGTCTATTAACTATACACAATATTGTGTATAGTTAATAGACCTCCTGTATGAAACAAGTGCCTGTGATATTTCACCTCAGGTGAGCTAACAATTATTTATGTCTCTGCTACATGTACACGCACTTAGTATTTCCATCAGCAAAATTAATCTCCGTTTAGACTGAATAGACGAAAAATACTTACATCTAGCCTAAAACACATTGCAGTAATCCACTTTTACGCAAAAACCATACCGTATTACCATTAGAATTTGTATTCTAGTTGTTAAAGTGCCGTAACTGTTAATGTATCTTATTTTCCGCAAGTAACAGTCAGCTGTCTTACAGGTACTTTCCGATGTCTATGTTTGATTGGTACGTAAAAATTACAAAATACAGGCGATAGTTCCCCTAAGTTACAAACCGTAATTCACGAAAACGAAACGAAAATCAAAACAAGCTAAAACCACCGTCAAAGGTAAAAATGTCAACGCATTGGAATATTTAAGCTCAATTTACTTCACAAAATTGGCATTAATGTATCTTGCACATTTCAAATATTCCTTTCGCAATCAAACTATTCCATAACAACCAAATTCATCTTTGTCAGATTGACCCATTTCTTATACGTTCAAAATGGCCTTTTCTTTGTTTCAAAGAGGGTTTTGAGATATGGAATACCGAACCCGAAGTTAAACTGATTGACCCTCACTCTCTCTGTCTTATTATCATTTCCGTAAATAAATCAAAACAGAATTAGCCCTTAATTTTTGCAATTTATATTTTCCTCCCCATAAGGATAGTTTATGCTAAACTACGTTGAATTTGACTCAGTAGTTCTTGAGAAGAAGATTTTTAAAAATGCACCCCCCTTTTTCTACAGTTTCAAGGTTTTCTCAGCTTTGAATAAAGATAGGTCTTTCATTTCTGCAATTTATATTTGCCTTACCATAAGATTTCTTTGTGCTAAATTTAATTGAAATTGGATAAGCGGTTTTAGAGAAGAAGTTTGAAATGCAAAAAGTTTACAGACGGACGGACAGACAGACGGACAGGCGGACGACGGACAAACTGTGATCAGAAAAGCTCACTTGAGCTTTCAGCTCAGGTGAGCTAACAAGGGAGTCAGCTGTTGCTATAATAAATACGGGTGCGTATTGCTGCTGTTCAAATAATGTATGCATATGAGGACTTACTTTGTTTATAATTACATTAATGACGTAATGAGAGTCTTGACACTAGTTCCAGATGGTCATTTATTACGTCATAATATAAATAATTTATTTTTTGTGTTCTTTTATATGTGAATGTAGCTCATTTGATAAAGCATTACAAAATTAAAAGCAAATGATAGTTCAATTTGTCAGGGACTTTTCTTTAAAAGATTGATTCAACACAATGCAATTTGTAAAAGTAGGTATTGACAAATTGGATAACTTGTAAATTAAAATAACAATGTAAATTTGAGAGTTATTGCAATTTTTGTATTAATTATATGTACATATCTATACATATCTATGCAATGTGTTTCGCCCCTATCCTCTTAAATTGTCGTTTCCCAGACGACCACGTAGTGCGCGATCCGCACGCTAGGTTACAATCGTTATTGAAAGCAAGATTTTTGTCTTGCCAAGATGGCCTAGTGGTTGGAACAGTGGCCGTTCACTGCTAGGAGATTGGGTTCAATAGGTCGTGCGTTCAAGCCCCTGGGCGCAGGTGGATCTCAAATATAGTAAACTTCCATTTGCTGTATATATATATATATATATATATATATATATATATATATATATATATATATATATATATATATATATATATATATGTGTGTGTGTGTGTGTGTGTGTGTGTGTGGTGTGTGTGTGAGTGCGTGAATGGTGTCAAACGGGGACAAATGTGTCTTAACACACCTTCCAAACGGGGACGACCTCCCAACCGGGGACGTCCCCGTTTGTTTTCATCGTCAATAAATGCAAAATTCAACATCAGTAGCCTTAAATTATTAGATTAGGTCGAAAAAATTGAAAATCGAACTCATTGATGAAAAGTCCCCTGTTAGTTAGAATAAAGTGCGTGTGTGTGTGTGAACTTTTTCCCACGCTCAGTAAACCGTATATACGCTTTACACACAAGTCCCCGTTTGTATGGTAAACAATTATATCACGTGATTCCACGTCACACAGTATGTCATTTAATTGATTTGTTTTATTATATTATTTTAACTTTACTTTGAATAACGCATTAAAAGAATTTGAATTTATTATGTTTTAAGGAACCGGAATCTATTTTCTCTGGAGTATGTCTTCCTCTTGTTTGATTTTAGCACTTTTTAGAACTAATACATGTATTTCCAAGTCAAAATTGTCACTCAAGATAAGATATTTTATTTCTCTTTCTTTTAGTATAAGTATAAAAAAAATTTGTGTTAAATAATTCCACGTATATTGATAGATCTAAACAGTTTCTCGAATAAATATGCGAGAGGGAAAGGGATACATGATATTGGAAAGATCATATCCTAGAAAGTAATTATCCATGTTTAATACAGGCAAACCTAACTTGTCTTGTGTAATATCTACCGTACATGTATCTTTCAATATCAAATTTCTACGGAAATTTTATAAGTCCTGTTCAAAAATTCCAAAATGATGAAATTTAAAAATATTTAAAAGTTCTTAAGTCTGATTTGCAAATTGTTATAGAACAACGGGTAGTTTATCACCTTTTTGATCATTGGGTATAGAACCGTATTCTGGTAAAAAAAAAAAAAAAAGGTTTAAGGTAGGGGTGCATAGTTTTGCTCGCAAAGTTCATTGCCACTCACTTGTTTTATGGGAACTATGATATTTTCTCAAAATTCTTTATGCTTGCACATTTCAGAAAATCATGCTAAATTGAAATACTTGCACAATGCCATACCATCTCTAAATACTTTAAATGAAAATTCAGCATCACACAAAAAAAAGAACAGCGATCAATATCTGTACACAGAACTAGCAACGATAGTTCAGTGCTAGATTCAGTTATCAGATTTCGAATTAAAATTAATCCATATGTGAACTTTTTTAAACCGCACATTAGTTGGAAAGGTTGGAAAATTTTATAGACTTTGTGTCCCCATTACACTCACGTGTAAATCGAAAGCAGAATTCAGAATATCCTAGTTTTCGAGCAGTGAAGACGTGCAAACATATCAATCTCTTTATTTTTTATAGGATTTTAAGAATATACCATGAAATTGTTAGACTGAAATACCCCTAAACACCATGCTACACAGTTTATTTTCATGTAAAATTGAGTAGTGCGGGTAATAACAGGATACATATATATCGTTCTTTATTATTGGGTTAGACCAGTTGAACAACATCGAGTCTCACCTAGGATGATTAATAGATGTATTTATTATACGTACGAGTCAAAACGAAAATAACGTGTTTCAAAGTAAGCCCCGCTTGTAGAGCGCAAGATTTTCTGGTTTTCGGCGAAAGAGGAAGGCGATGATGTAAAGACTTGATGTCGAATACAAAAATATCAACAAAAGCGTTGCCCAATACTTACATGAGTACGCACTGTGTACCTAATTAATAATATTTCCCCTTTTTGCTTCGCGCTTTATAGCATAGGTTCAATCTGTGTTTTGTTGTTAACGCTCGGGTAGTGCATGGGTAGTAAAAGCACATCCCCGGGACAACAAAACCAACCCTCACTTTTTAAATGGGCCTAAAAAAGGGTACATCAAAATGAAAATGCTCCGACAATAATACAATTCTAAAAAAATATACACAAATTCATTTATGGTTGTGTCAGGAAGTGCACCACTGGAAAGAAGACGCTACTTTTTACCGGTTCGGTAGACTACCCGGTGTCAAATAATATTTTGATACCGCGAAATATTGAACCCGGGTTCAATATATTATGCGAATTTATGAACCCGGGTTCAATATATCGCTGCGAAATATTGAACCCCCTATAAAATATTGAACCCCGGGTTAAATATATTATGGCCGCGATATATTGAACCCCCTACCTATTTCAAATTTCTATTGGAGGAGAGGAGGTTCAAAATATTATTGCCGCAATATTTTAAACCCCCTCTATTTTTCAGTGCTATTGGAGAGGGAGTTCAAAATATTATGGTCGTGATATATTGAACCCCCTTACTAGTTCCAATTGCTATTGGAGAGGGCGTTCAAAATATTATGGCCGCGATATTTTGAACCCCCTCTATTTTTCAGTGCTATTGGAGAGGGGGTTCAAAATATTATGGTCGCGATATATTGAGCCCCCCCCCCCTCTATTTTTCAGTGCTATTAGAGAGGAGGTTCAAAATATTATGACTGCAATTGCTTGAACCCCCTTCTATTTCCAATTCCCATAGGAGAGAGGGTTCAACATATTATGGCTGAGATATTTTGAACCCCCTCCTATTTCCAATTCTCATTAGAGAGAGGGTTCAAAATATTCAAAATATGGCTGCGATATATTGAACCCCCTACCTTTTTCCAATTTCCATTGGAGAGGGGGTTCAAAATATGGCAGCGATATATTGACCCCCCCCCCCCCCCTCCTATTTCAATATATCGTGGCCATAACATTTGGAACCCCCTTTCCTATAGCAACATATCGCAGCAATATTTTGAACCCGGGTTCAATTTACCTTTAATTTCAACTCTTTCCCATTTTAGATTACTGTACTAATTATCAGACCCAATTCGTTCATAATTAACAGAGTTATGAATTATTTGGCATTTGAGTTTCAATTGGCGTGCTTGACATGTACTGTAGAAAAAAATTCTAACTCCCGAGTCCTTCACTCAATTCTAATGGATATTCGTGTAAATGTACCTCGGACCCCATTCTTATTGTCTGCCAAATATGCAGCGGATTGAACAATGAAGAAGAAATTCTTGAGATCAAGCGGCGAGTATAGCCTGTACAAGGACTTAAAATTTACACAGTACAAGGGATGTAAGCAGCCGCGTAATATTTCTGTTGCATGTATATTTCTTGTTTTCCGTTTAGTCTGTATCTACGATAGCGTGTGAACTACTTATGAATGTTAGAACCGTGGAAATTACTGTCATCAAATTTTTACCGAATAAATTTACGTGTTACTGATTTCGTTATTTATACATTTATAATGAATTTATCAATCCTGTTGAAATAAAACAGTCAAACACAATAGTAAACGACACGAAAAAAAATCTCAACACTGAAATACAGGTGTAAAATGCATCAGTCATTGTTTTTGGACTTTACTTCCCCTCATTGTCGTTAACCGACTCCGAGATCCACACCTCAAAATTCTACTTTCGATTTATTTACGACGAAAATCAAGCTCGGGTCTTTTCACCCCCCTCCAGACAAAAACACGCATCAATATTTTGAACCCGGGTTCAATATATCGCGGGGTTCAAAATATTATATGACACGCATGTTGATAACATATTTACCAACAATTATTAACCGAGACGCAAACAATCATGATCATGTACCAATGACAATTTCTTTATTCTCTGAATTGCATGAATTACAGTTTTGAGAAAAATCACAAAAAATTTGAACAATAATACATATAAAACATACATTGGTTGCATTGAAGTGACAATACAAAAGTGAAAAAAAAAGAAAAAGGAAAAATGTATGATTGGCAATTAACCTAGAGAGCTAACTCTCTCAATTATAACTTTAATGAATTTACACATATTAATCAACAATTTTTTTATTATTAGTATTAAAAAGTTTACTGCACTGAAATTTACCAGTAGCTCGGGTATATTATTTAGACATCGGTTTACAGAAGGAACGTGACCTCTTTAATTAGCTTGTCAATTGATTATTAAATTAACAAACTATTTGATATTTTTCTATAGATAGATTCAATTGAAAATAATGACATTATCAATAAGCATTCAATTGCATTTAGCATGCTATTAAAACAAAAATTCAAATTATCCCAACTCCAAATCCAAAAAGAATAAAGTAATGCATTTGAATTTTAGAGTTACAGCTTTAATTATCTATTATTATATGTATGTTCATGTGCACATGTCACATTTCATTCATTTAGAATTAAATTGCTATGGTATATGTAACCTTTAGATAGAGATATATTATGAATGTGTAAAGCATGAATGAAACAAAAATATGTATATATATATATGGTAAATGATATGTACCATATCATAAAAAATAGTATTTAGAGATCAATAAAATTAGCTTAGTCGTCGTATCGTTGAACTTTTAAAGAAATCATACATGACATTTGAAAATGTTTGATTAACTGGTAAATAAGATAACATTTGTGTGCTTTAAGTAAAACGGAACTGTTAAACGCTCATTCTAATCTATTGGGGGGGGGGGGGGGATCCAAGCAAACAGAAGGGATCAACTATCAATATCACTATAGAATAAGGAGTAAAAAAAGGGTCGACAGTCGATACATGGTCATCTAGAAGATTGTTCAACATATTACACCCCTTGTGTATTGTTGTTAGTATACAAACGCTAACAGTAGCTCTCGTGTATACTTGGCCAGTTAAATGAAAGCCTCCTAATATGTACAAGGGGTATCCCAAACTTGAAAAGGAGAGGGATATACGATACCCTTTGTTGTTACTTGAGGAAATCTCTCTCTCTCTCTCTCTCTCTCTCTCTCTCTCTCTCTCTCTCTCTCTCTCTCTCTCTCCGTGTATTTAAGCATAATATGCATATTCAACCTTTTTTGCTGGTTTGGATATCTGTTAAACTGAAGTTACCTGTGTACTTTGTAAATAACGAGAGAATAAATGTGATCAATGGATTCATCGAATTACACACGCATTGCTGAAACTTGAAAATTACAGCAAACCTTTTTTTCCATTCAGTAACTGAAACAAGTTATTAAGATGGATAGTACATATACGAGGGTTGTTCGCGGACAAGTTCGATTGTGATCGGGCTTTTTGCATGACACCAGCGAAACTCTTCAGATTTAAACTTGACTTATTTTCTAATTAATATGTAATGCTTTTTTTAAACGCACCGTAAAAAAATATACTGCTTAATTATTGTGATTAGATATGCTTCACGGAGCATGTCTTTTTTTTATAACTATTTTATATTTTGTACGCATTTATCCTTCTTAAGTAAATGTACCGTTTAAGTGCAAAAAAAATGCACGATATTTCATATCACATTAAAATAACTTATAAACGTCAATGCAATAATTCAATTGAAGCATTTCTGACTGCTTTATCGCCAAATATGGACGATCAACGCTAGGAAATAGTGTTAAAAACTTTAATAGGAGCACCGGGTCGTCATTAACTTTTGCGTGCACGCAGGAAAATCTCTTATGGAGACCAGAAGGTTCTTAGAAGCTGCTGGAGATGGCCCACAATCATATAAATTTTGTATTTACTGCCACCCGGTAAAAATTTACAACTTGACACAAATGACATCAGAGGTTGCAGATTGAAGGACTGATATTTTTGATGATGAACGGACTTCCTATACATCCCGGATCTTGCACCTATGGATCTTGCTTATTAAGTAATTTCCTTATCTAAGTCAAAACTGCGTGGACAGAGATTTTTGGACCTAAATAATCTACGATATACCACAAAAGACATTATACATGTATATACAGAAACTTGACATACCTTGGTATGAAGATACTTTTTATAAATAAGTTAAATATGGTGTTCCGATGGGGCCATGCACTTCGACCTTCGCACTTTCGCCTTTAGGTCGAGTTGCGAGAGTGCGAAGTAGCGACGGCGAAAGTGCGATGTGCGACGGCGGAGGAGCGAAAGTGCGAAGATGCGACGGCGAAGCGCGAAGATGCGAAGGCGAAAGTGCGAAGTTGCGAAGGCGAAGACGCGATACTACTATCGCACTATCGCCTTCGCATCTTTGCACTCTCGCCTTCGTATCTTCGCACTCCCGCCCTCGCATCTTCGCACTTTCGCCTTCGCCTTTTTATAATTGTGGAGCTCTCTATCGTTTTAAGACAATTTCAGCTGTATAAAAGGACATCTGAGGCAGACGATAAACTTTTTAGAATTTATTTTCAACAGCCTTCGCAGATCCAAAACTTTTTCTAGGGGGTGGGGTCGATAAATAATTATATTTGTTAAGGATGGGGGAGGGTTCCGAGACATCTTTTGGAGATTTTATTATATATAATTAATAAAATTAAATTTTCCGGGGTGGGGGGGGGTGAGATCCGGACCCTCTCTCTCCCTTTACTGCATGTGTGAAGTTATTAGTATTGAATTTTCCGGGTGGGGGGGGGGGGGGCGGACCCCCTCTCCACCTCTAGATCCATATATCAGCTAGGAGTGTCGCATAATGTAATTAGAATGTTACTGTGTTTGATCTACGGTAAACAGACAGCTGGTAATTGACAGGAGTCTAAAGTGCATATGTATACATTATGGCGGACATTACATTTTATATGGAGTATATAACGATTAGGCATAGCCAGCACTGGTAAACATAAATGTCACATATACACATTAAAATATTTATAAACATTCATTGTAAGCACAATGGCTTAGCGCATGCGTACCAATGATATCATGGATTAATCGGAAAACCTTGGCAAGTACGGTACCTGCATCAAAGTCTATGTAATCGACCGAGACTTTCTGAATGCTATAAAAAAAAGGCGAAGGCGAAAGTGCGAAGTTGCGAAGGCGAGAGTGCAAAGTTGCGAAGGCGAGGGAGCGATAGTAGTATCGCTCCTTCGCCTTCGCACTTTCGCCTTCGCATCTTCGCACTTTCGCTCCTTCGCCATCGCACTCTCGCACTTTCGCCTTCGCAACTTCGCACTCTCGCATCTTCGACCTAAAGGCGAAGGTCGAAGTGGCCCCATCGGAACACCATAGTTAAAAGACATGAAAAGTGTGTGGAACTGAAAGGTGTTCCGATGGGGCCACTTCGACCTTCGCACTTTCGCCTTTAGGTCGAGGTGCGAGACTGCGAAGTTGCGACGGCGAAAGTGCGAAGGTGCGACGGCGAAGGAGCGAAAGTGCGAAGATGCGACGGCGAAGCGCGAAGATGCGAAGGCGAAAGTGCGAAGTTGCGAAGGCGAAGAAGCGATTTCATTATCGCACCTTCGCCATCGCAACTTCGCACTTTCGCATATTCGCATCTCTCTATCTATGTGGAGCTCTCTATCGTTTAAAGACAATTTTAGCTGTACAAAAGGACATCTGAGGCAGACGATGAACTTTTTAGAATTTATTTTCAACAGCCTGCGCAGATCCATAACTTTTTCTTGGGGGGGGGGGGGGGGGGGGGATCGATGGATAATTAAATTTGCCGGGGTGGGGGGGGGGGGGGGGTGTGGCATATTTTGGAGAGTTTTAATTATATATAATTGATTAAATTAAATTTTCCGGGGGATGGGATCCGGAACCTCTCTTCCTTTACTGCATGTGTGAAGTTATTAATATTGAATTTCCTGTGGGCCCCTCTCCCCCTCTAGATCCATACATGAGCAAGGAGTGTCGCATAATGAAATTAGAATAATATTGTGTTTGATCCACGGTAAACAGACAGCTGGTAAGTGACAGGAGTCTGGAAGTGCATATGTATACATTATGGCGGACATTACATTTTATGTGGAGTGTAATGATTATGCATAACCAGCACAGGTAAACATATATGTCACATACACATTAAAATATTTATAAATATTCATTGTAAGCACAATGGCCTAGTGCATGCGTACCAATAATATCATGGATTAATCGGAAAACATTGGCGAGTACGATGCCTGCATCAAATTCTATGTAATCGACTGAGACTTTCTTAATGCTATAAAAAAAGGCGAAGGCGAAAGTGCGAAGGTGCGAAGGCGAGAGTGCAAAGTTGCGAAGGCGAAGGAGCGATAGTAGTATCGCTCCTTCGCACCTTCGCACTTTCGCCATCGCAACTTCGCGCTTCGCCGTCGCATCTTCGCACTTTCGCTCCTTCGCCGTCGCATTCTCGCACTTTCGCCTTCGCAACTTCGCACTCTCGCATTTTCGACCTAAAGGTAAAAGCGCGAAGGTCGAAGTGGCCCCATCGGAACACCATAGAAAAGTTTTTACTTTGGAAAAGAGTTATAGGTTGCCAGTTGTTTGACGTTTCCTGACGTATTGGAAACATGAAATTGTGCTCCGTAAATCTAATTCATAACACTGTGCTGGATAATTATGTTTGCACCAAGGTGGCATTTCTGCACCCGCTTAAGATGCAGTTTCGAAAAAATACATATATTCCAAATAATAGACCGTCGTCTAGCAAAGTAAAAACCACTGTATATTTTGAAAAAAAAAATCTGAAATCATGAATTTTTGCACACTTTTTTTTTCAAATGATAATCATTCAATAAAATATACGTCATCCTTCAAAGTACACAGTAATTTTTCTGTAAATCATGTGTCCGCGAACTTTTCTAACAGCCCCCGCATGCTAGGTATTCCTATTACTTGAACAATTTATCCATGCATTATAGACACTTAAATACTCGTTATAACTTTATTTAAAAAAATCACTTAATAATTTGTTAGATAGTGCATGAGATAACTACTAAACTTCTGTCATCCACTGCGTTTTTTGCCAACATCTCACCTACCCCTTGCTCCCGAGAATACACATCGCACCATATTTCAATACACCCCCTCTCCACATCCAAACAACATTGCCTTAAATAAACATACATGTATGTATCAAGTACCGGAAAATAATGTCAATTGGCCACTGCCGAAATGTAGCAATTTTATAATATTCGGAAATCACTCCAAAAACCTACAGGTATAGCACCGTTTTTGAACTAATTTTATCACATGTAAAATGTATATTTTACATACTGGAACATTTTCTATAGCTTTAGGTGGTTGGTAAATGAACATTATATTTACTGTTCTTAATTCTCGTGAAATTTCTTCTGACTTCTGATGTGATAGAATGTAAATTAATGTTTATCAAACGCCTTAACTGTAACAAAAAAAAATAGAACATCAAAGTAATTAGGTGTAGCTTTAGAAATATACATATCAGAAAAGCACTGGGGATTGAAGGACAATGGTTTCAGCAATGGTTTCAGCTTATATTCGTGTTTGACACTGATAGAGTTAATGTAATTATTTAACAATTAACGGATGAACGCAGGAGAGAGAGAGAGAGAGAGAGAGAGAGAGAGAGAGAGAGAGAGAGAGAGAGAGAGAGAGAGAGAGAGAGAGAGAGAGAGAGAGATATCTGGTTAAAAGTTAATTGACTGAATTAAATTGATTAATTAACTGAGATTTAAAAGTAAACTCTTTCATAAATGGCTTATTTTCAATGTAGGCAATGTTTTCTGTGCCTAAAAATCCATAGTTATAAACTTTTAAAACTTATTATAGGTCATTATACCAAAAATCAGGACATTATCTGATTATAGGCCTACCCCTAAAAAAATTAAAATGCTCTGTAAAATTATTTGTAGGGATTTACAATTTATTTTTTGTGTGTTTCTGATAGAAAATAGTATTATCTGTATAGATACGTCGAAATATTTTTCTTATTTTATTGCACAAATCGTCGTGTTTTTGGTTTTTTTTGTTGTTTTTTTTTTTTACAAAATACACACCATAAGGTCATCAGGGTACTTATCAGGACATTAAACTCTCCCCTCTGGTAGGAAGCGGCGGATGAGCAGCTGAATGGTGATGTCTTATCAAATTGAATTAAATCGTGAAGGATTATTCAATATGTTTCGACTTTGATGGATTATTCTGGAGAATGTGGCCAAGGCATTCCTTTACCTTACTAGGCCTACATGTACCTTGACTGACTGACTGGCTTGAGGAAGTTCGAACAAAATGGCGCCTAACTTTGATTTGTCCAGAGGAAAACGCGTTAAACGTGCTGTAAGTGATAAGAGTTTTTATTTCCTAAATGGTTTTATGAGTACTGTAGAACTAGTTTAATTTAGGACATTTTGGAAACACTTCTCCTATGGAGAGATAGTCTCACTGAAGCGAAATCGTCCCTCTTTACAATATTTAAGGAATGAATTCAATATTTATTTGTTTTATACGATATAAAATGGTTTGGGACAGTTTACGCTTTATAAACCGCGAAGCGGTTTATAAAAAAGCGTAAACTGTTCCAAACCATTTTATATCGTATAAAACTAAAAATATTGAATTCATTGCTTATAATTTAATTTTTTTACTCTTCATTGTAGAAAAAAAAACGACCATTTGACCTTTAAAATGACATAAATTTGTACAAAATTCAAACGTAACGTCAGGCGTATTGATACGTTTTTGACGTTAGTCTTACTATGACGTAGGCAACATTCTTTATACGATATAAAACATTTTTTTTAGCCAATCAGAAAGTGCGTTACAACCAGAATTAAATTATTAAATGATAAAAAAAATTCCATTAAATTGTTTATACCTTAAATTTATATCCCATTTTGACTACTAGGCCCACGGGCCCTGGAAGTTATTGTAAATATATTGCATGTGCATGTATAAAAAAAGTACTTTTTTATACATGCACATTCAATATATTTACAATAACTTCCAGGGCCCGTGACTAAACCTATATCCCACAAGTTCATATTTTGTATCATTGAACCTAACTGATTAATCACTAAGTGTTGGCCAATAAGATTTCGGCTTTTGTAGTGTTTTTTTTTTTATTCGGACATTTCGGACGTCTAGTAAGAAGGTTAAGAAAGGAACAATCGATGATCTGGAATTTCTTAGCCGGAAAATGTGTATATGTATTTCTAAATTTAATGCGACTTTTGAGATGCACATATGATGATTTAATGTGTCCTGAGCAAAATTTATGCTCATTTTATGCAGGAAGCACATCAAAAGGAATGACTGTTTTGACCTTGCTAAAGAAATTGAATAACATGCAACAATTATTGGTTGAAAACTACGGAAGTTTGTACCAGCAGTGTTTGAAAAAACCGTCCGCCTGACCACCCGAGACGCATAACTTTTGGCACGGGTGAACAAATTTGTTTATACGAGCGCCCAACTGGACATAGATATTTTTTAAGCCAAGTGTATATAATATCGGGATCAGAGTTTTGAGAATTTTTAACTGATTCTTGTCACACTATCGCTTTCCTTGTGTGGTCATTTAATAACAGTCAAAACCAGCGTTTAATTCACGTTCACTATGCTTGACATGAGCATGGGGAGGTAGAGTCTCAAGTCATGCTACAGAATAATGTAGGGTAATCTCAGCGAGATACGTCGAGACTGATATTTGTTTACATACATGTACTTCTTCCGAATGTCAGACCAGTGCGACGAACAGCGATTCAGTTAAATTTGCCCCAACTTCGGCCAATTTTACGATAGCAATATGCTGAATTAAATCAACTTTTTACTTTGAACATCATTTTAATTCCCTATCAACATAAAATGATACTTTCCTACCGTTAAGTGGTTTAATTCCCACAAAATATGAACTTGCTTATTTTTAATTCGTTTCCACGGTCGGAGATTCGGAAGAGACTTTTTAGAAATTTTTTCAGTTTTGATGAATCTTGCTGAGATTAGTGGAAAATAACTTTACAACCAAAAACAACAAGTCTATGATGAAACAAAATTGAAAAACAGATTTTTGAATGTTTTTATTAATTACTTGCAAATGAAAAAAAATTAACAAATGTCGACTATTTTCTTTCGGCTGGTGGAATTTTTACAGGGCTGACAACTTTTATTGGCTATCAGCCACAAGTGTCTAGCTAGTTGTTTGATGATTTTAAAAACACTGGTGCCAGCAATAATTTTTTCACCTTTTCACCTCAAAATTAAATAGATTTTGTTTTTGAAAGAAAAATCTCAATTCCAAATCAAAAATGATGAGAGAAAACCAATGAACTACATTTTTATTTGAAATGAATTAAATTTTGGATGAAAAAATGTACGACCAGAGACTTATCCCTATCATCTGACCACATCTGTGTGTTGCATAATAATAAATAAAAGCATCATGTTGAAATGTATTAGGTACTTGCTGAACTTATCGCTTCAACCGATTAATTGGTTAACTGGTTAGCAGTTGCCATCCCAGAGAGAGAGAAAGAAAGAGAGAGAGAGAGAGAACAAAATTGCATAATAATTAGCAAATTAACCAGGTGAGAGAGAGAGTAGGAGAGAGAGAAAGAAAGTTTTTGCCCTAGATCTACAACTAAAAGTATTAAAATGTTGGTGTTTTGGAAGAGTGAGGGAGAGATATAATTAGTAATGCATCTTAAATAATCTGTTACAAACTTATTAATGCTCAATTGTTTTCCCTTTTTTGTTTGCTAGCTGAAGATTGGGTTGGATAAAAGTGGTGGGCCACCAGTTAAGGTAAATACACTATTTACATTCATGAGAGTTTGATGGACTGAAACAGAAAATGACCAAATATCTTGAAAACAATTGAGATTCCAACTCTAAAACATATTTATTCTTGTTCCTTGGGTCAAGGGGCATCAAATGGTATGTAGTTCATGAGCCCCGGGGGTGGTCCTGACTCCCCTCGAACAGGAAGTGCCCAAATACTTGAAAACGGTTGAGATCCCCACCCTTAATCTATACATATTCTTGTTCCTTTTGTTAAGGGGCTGACCCATGTGGGTCATCCCTATACCCCCAATGATAGCCTTGTATACATGTGTGGGAGACTTTATACTGTAAGTTGTTTTAATTCCACGGTGTTAGAATTTAACGATTTGATCATTTCTCAAAAAGTACCAATGACGATTGTTTTAATTTCACTCTCCAAGAAAACCAGTTGATCAAAGTATCAGCATTAATTAACACGTTTTAAAAAGCTTATATTGATATTTACAATGGGTCTGATTTGGCGAAAAAATGATAAATTGTGAACATAGTGAAATTATAATTACATCTTGTTATACTTGTATAAGGCTTTAAAAAAAATGGTTTGTTTTCGCTTTCCCGACCGATATAGATATCTGGCCCTAAGAGATGGCCACTACTAACCACAGGAGGAAAGACAAACAGACACCTGTTGATTTAGGTGTGTTTAGAAATAAACAAGACCTAGATCAGGCTTGATTTTACAGTGTATTGCAAAACATAGTGAAGTTAATAACTCAAGTACATGTAACTTATTTTGTGACTTGTAGCGAACACTCCGAACAGTATGACGGATATGCTTATGTGTAGCACAGAGTCGGGCGAAAAAGATGATGACAAGGAAGAATGCACAGAAGAAGGTGATAATATTGGTAAGTATGCTGTGGCAGGTTTATACAGTAGGAATACAGTGTGAATATGAAATGGATTTCATTATTTACGTAGGAGTGTGATAACATTGATGATCAACGTCAACTCAGGGTGCTATCTGTCATCTTCATGTATTGAGTGTCCCCTATTGTGCCATGTGAAATGTGTACACAAAATGTACCCAATTGTACCCTGTAAAATGTGTACACAAAATGTCCCGAATGCTGTTTTATCTTTTGTGCTACTAGTATCTGTCATCTTCATGTATTGAGTGTCCCCTATTGTGCCATGTGAAATGTGTACACAAAATTGGGGACATTTTGTGTACACATATGACATGTGTACACAAAATGTCCCCAATTGTACCCTGTAAAATGTATACACAAAATGTCCCGAATGGTGTTTTATCTTTTGTGCTATCTGTCATCTTCATGTAATGAGTGTCCCCTATTGTGCCATATGAAATGTGTACACAAAATGTCCCCAATTGTACCCTGTAAAATGTATACACAAAATGTCCCAAATGCTGTTTTATCTTTTGTGCTATCTGTCATCTTCATGTAATGTGTGTCCCCTTATGTGCCATATCAAATGTGTACATAAAATGTCCCCAATTGTACACTGTAAAATGTATACACAAAGAGTCCCAAATGTACCCTGTAAAATGTATACACAAAGAGTCCCAAATGTACCATGTTAAAGGTGTACACAAAACGCCCTTTGTTGATTGATTGTTTATTTAGTATAGTGTGTTGGGTTATCAATCAACAAAGGGCATTTTGTGTACAAAATTTGCACGGTACAATTGGCGATATTTTGTGCGGTAGGTTTATACAGTAGGATACAGTGTCTCTATGAAATGGATTTCATTTTTTAAGTAGGAGTTTGTTAACATTGATAATTAACGTCAACTCAGGGTGCTATCTGTCATCTTAATGTAATGCGTGTCCCCTATTGTGCCATGTGAAATGTGTACACAAAATGTCCCCAATTGTACCATGACAAAATATGTACACAAAATGTCCCAAATGCTGTTTTATCTAAAATGTGTACACAAAATATCACCAATTGTACCATGGAAAATATGTACACACACAATGCCTGTTCTTTAATGATACAAATAAATACAGGTTCTGTCATTTGATAACATAATTGATACACAATATGCTCATAAGATGTAATGATTTCAAACTTGATGATTGAATTTCAGTGAAACAACGACGACGACAACAGTGACGATCTGGCAAAAATGACCCCTCGTCTTCCTCTTCCTCTCTCCTCCTTCTCCTCCTCCTAAAAAGAGATGGCCACTACTAACCACAGGAGGAAAGACAAACAGACACCTGTTGATTTAGGTGTGTTTAGAAATAAACAAGACCTAGATCAGGCTTGATTTTACAGTGGATTGCAGAATATAGTGAAGTTAATAACTCAACTACATGTAACTTATTTTGTGACTTGTAGCGAACAGTATGACGGATATGCTTACGTGTAGCACAGAGTCGGGCGAAAAAGATGATGACAAGGAAGAATGCACAGAAGAAGGTGATAATATTGGTAAGTATGCTGTGGCAGGTTTATACAGTAGGAATACAGTGTGTATATGAAATGGATTTCATTATTTACGTAGGAGTGTGATAACATTGATGATCAACGTCAACTCAGGGTGCTATCTGTCATCTTCATGTATTGAGTGTCCCCTATTGTGCCATGTGAAATGTGTACACAAAATGTACCCAATTGTACCCTGTAAAATGTGTACACAAAATGTCCCGAATGCTGTTTTATCTTTTGTGCTATCTGTCATCTTCATGTAATGAGTGTCCCCTACTGTGCCATGTGAAATGTGTACACAAAATGTCCCCAATTGTACCCTGTGAAATGTGTACACAAAATGTCCCGAATGCTGTTTTATCTTTTGTGCTATCTGTCATCTTCATGTAATGAGTGTCCCCTATTGTGCCATGTGAAATGTGTACACAAAATGTCCCCAATTGTACCCTGTTAAATGTGTACACATAATGTCCCGAATGCTGTTTTATCTTTTGTGCTATCTGTCAACTTCATGTAATGAGTGTCCCCTATTGTGAAATGTGTACACAAAGAGTCCCCAATTGTACACTGTAAAATGTATA